>CM077079.1:256343176-257071924 GCA_039513925.1 Platanthera zijinensis
CACTCACCAAAACCTCGCACTACTCTCCATATTAGGACCAATAAAGCATGGGTTTGACCCTCTCCTTCAAGACGAGCCCTCATGAACTCCCACATCGTAGATTGAAGGTCTACCCTTCTCCCTCGTAGTAGTTGAAGCCAATGCTATGTTTTCCCTCGCACTTAGGACAAGCCTTCACAAACTCCCCACTATCGCGGATCGACGATCTACTATTCTCCAACACAGTAGGTCGAAGTCTACACTAGTCGCCCCTCGCTATCAGAATGAGCCCTCATGAACTCTCCACTTTGCAGATCGAAGGTATACCCTCCCCCATTGTATGTTGAAGCCTATGCTAGGGTTTGCCCCTTGCTCTTAGAAAGCATCCTCGCAAACTCCCCACTATCGCAGATCGAAGGTATACCATTCTACCTCACAGTAGGTCGAAGCCTATATTAGGGTTTGCCACTCGCACTTAGGATGAGCCCTCGTAAACTCCCCACTTTCATGGATTGAAGGTCTACCCTTCTCACCCGTAGTAGGTCGAATACTATGCAAGAGTTTGTCGCTCACCCGCGGGACGAGCCCTCGCAAACTCCCCACTGCTGCGGATTAAAGGTCTACCCTTCTCCCCTTAGTAGGTCAAAGCTGATGCTAGGGTTAGCCCCTTGCTCCCAATATGAGCCTTGCAAACTCCTTATTATTGTGGATCGAAGGTCTACCCTTCTCCCTTGTAGTAGGACGAAGTATACGTAAGGGTTAACCCCTTGCTTTCAGGATGACCATCACGAACTCCCCACTATTTTAGATCAAATGTCCACCCTTCTCCCCCGCAATAGTCAAATCCTACACTAGGGTTTTCCTCTCGCACTCAGGACAAGCCCTCGCGAACTCCCCATTGACACAGATCGAAGTTATACCCTCCTCCCTCGCAGTAGTTCAAAGCCTAAATAAGGGTTTGCACCTCGCCCTCAGGAATAGACCTCGCAAACGCTTCACTGCTACGGAGCAAATATCTACCCTTCTCCCCACAGTAGGTCGAAGCCTATGCTAGGGTTTGCACCTCTCTCTCAGGGAGAGCCCTCGCGAACTCCCCACTACCGTAAATCAAAGGTCTACCTTTCTCCCCTACAGTTGGTTGAATTTAATGCTAGGGATTTCCCCTCGTACTTAGTATGAGCCCACACGAACTCCCCACTACCATGAATCAAAGGTCTACCCTTATCCCCCGCAGTAGGTTAAAGCCTACGCAAGGGTTTCCCCCTCGCTCTCAGGAAGAGCGCTCGCAAACCTCACACTGTCATGGATCGAAGGTCTACCCTTCTCCCTTGTAGTAGGTTGAAGCTTATGCTAGGGTTTGCCCCTCACTCTCGGGATGAGTCCTCGCAAACTCCCCACCCCGCGAATCAAAGGTCTACCCTTCTACCTGCAGTAGGTCAAAGCTGATGTTGAGACTAGCCCCTCATCTCTCTAGGGCTCCCCAACCCCAGTGTTCTCCCACTACTATCGATCAAAGGTCCACCTTATTCTCTACAGTAAATCACGATGTCGTCAGGGTCTGCCCCTTTGAGCTTGCCAGTAGTTTGAAGCGTCTGAATTTCATAGTCTGTCCAGGGCTCCTAGCCTCAGTAATCTTCCACTACCACTGATTAAAGTTCCACCCTTATCTATAGTAGATCGCGGAGTCGCCAGCCCCCCCCTGCACTCTCGTTAGCAATTCGAAGTGTCCAAACTTCACCATCTTGTCAGGGCCATGCCCTAATGACCTCTCACTGCCTCGGATCAAAGGTCTTCCCTTATCCTCAATAGTAGGTCACGACACCGTCAGGGCATGCCCCTTCGCAGTCATCCAGGTTTGGTAGTCTGCCCTTCACCACCACACTTAGCAAAATCCCTCAGCTAGGTGTTCTAGACCTCTCACTGCCTAGTTAGAAGCGTCCTCCCTTCGCCTTGGTAGTAGGTTACAAAATCGTCTAGCTCTCGTCCTCCAAATCGCCAACATCAAAGAAGCAAGCCAAATTTATCAGAAAAATGGTGATGCCAACACCACAAAAGTTACGAGTAAACACTTGAAGCTATCGACGAACTAAAAGGAAAGCAAGATGCATGAAGCTGCTATGAAACATAAGAATACAAACTACAACTACATATACACCAACAGGGCAGTCAAAGCACAAGTAAAATAAATCACTAAGGCTACTTGTCACCATCGACATCAAACTTAACACACTCATCCTCAGAAAGGTCGGCTACATCGCACTCGGGCTTGAGAGCTACCATCCAAAGGATCTTCAGCATCCCGCACTAGAGTGCCTCCTCACGCACATCTGCCATCTCAGGCTCCACCACCCTTGCCCAGACTTATTTGTGAATCTCTTCGAAAATCGAGCAATGGTCCTACATAAAGTCAATGAAGTTCTTATACTTGCCGCTCCAGCTTCCTTCAGCTCGGTAAGTCGCTCTTGCGAAGATAGGAGCCCACCTCGGCCTCCAGGTGAGCGGCATCTCCTTGTGCTCTTTCCAAAAGTAGCATTATCTTCTCCACCAAGGACTTATAAATCTGAAGCTCCTCTTATAGTTGAGCCCATTAGCCTTCAATTCTGACCCAATCTGTTAGAAGAGACAAATGTCGCGCTCTAACATCCCTCTCAAGTCAAAACGAGAGATCTCTGTTGCCCGTAATTTTTCCTGAAGTGACAGACTCTCATCTTTCAGGCCTATGTAACAATCATTCCATGTAAGGGCAATTTGAGCCTGTACACCAATCTACGGAAAAAAACAAATTAGAATCAATTCAAAGTAAAGAGCAAACTAAGGAAAAATACAGAAATTACCATATTGTCCATCGCCACAAAGGAAGAAGACATGTACGTGCTTCCATTTCGGCAACAGTGGTGTAGGAGCCTCCTCGTGAGGAGCCTAGGGGGCAGAAGAACCTAGGATCTCCAGATCAGGATCAAAAGGCAGTTCTCCATCTACTCTAGAGCTGCAAGGAACTGCCTCCTCCGGACGCGCCTTTGGCCAGTAATGAGGACTAGGGTCCGAGTCACCACAACCCTTAAACACAAGCCTTCTCATCTGATCGTGAGTCAACGGTACCACAATAGAATGTTCCGGATCTGCAGAAAGACGACATAGCAACATGTGCTTCTCCTCCACAAATAAGGAAATACTGAAGTGGTGATTTGCTAGCTCAGGAGACTCGATAAACCCCAGCACCAACATGAACTTGCGCTCACGCCTTTTCACTCGACGACAACAATCGAGGGGGGAGTTACAAATTTCCAACAACTCCCAGCAGTTCCGGCCATACTCATACACAGTGTTTCCATTATGCCTATCCACCCGAATCTCGAACTCCATACAACATTTGTTAATATAAACCTCAACACGACCACCATTATCAGTGTGTACCTCACACCAATCTCTGAAAGGATCCAGCGAGAATCTCAAACTATGCTCTTAGAAGAAGACTATAATCCCCATGATACGTGCCATCGTAAGAGGTATAAACTACAATGCTGGTACCCTGCAATGTTTCAAGATTGCAACACCTCCTCGTACGGTAGCAACCAAAACCCGGCCCTCAGCGATGATTCGAACATCTTCATCCACCCCCACCAAAAGTTTTGGCACTCACTCCTCAACAGACAGTATCCTTATTTCCAGTTTAGCAGGTATGTTGTATCACCCCATCTAAGTAACAATCTGCCCGCACTGTGTGACGAATGCATCTACATCAGCTTACCTTGCACAACATGCCTTGGATCCTAGACAAAAAATACACTATGTCAAAAAAGGGGGAATCGACAGAGTTTCCATAAAATAAGCAAGCGGATACGAGGTGTCACAAAACAAGCTCCCCGTACACATACAAGACCCAGCACACAAACACTACATGCACAAGGGCAAGCACCGCAGGCGCATGCCTCATGTGCCTCGCGTACAGGCAGGCTCAGTGTGCGGGGGTGAACCCCTCATGTGCCTCCTGTCTCACTCTGCATCATACCTTATGGGTTCCCCGTGCTTCATTTCACACCCCTTCATTCACTTCTATCATAGTAGCCAAAAAGTTTGTTTGAAAGTAAAAGCCCTTGCACTCTTCTTGCTCTGGACTCCGGGGACTCTGGGGGGGGAAATGATGGGGTCATCCCCAATTTATAGGAATTACAGGTTGCAAATTAATAGCAAGAATTCCCATCTCCCTCACCAACGAAGTGGGAAGTTATGAGAATAACCACCGTACACGCAATCTGCACATCTAATCAATGGATAAAAACTAAATGTGGGATCCTAACCATCGCGCGCAGGATCCCAAATGCCGTGCGGGATCCTAACTATTATGTCCATCGCCTATTGCCGCTCACGCTAGACGGACAATGCCTCCCCGGTCGCCGCGTGCCACTCGCCCCCAGGGCGGCCTCCGCTCGGCTACCTGCGGTGCGGGCGACCTTGGATGGCCCCATAAGGTTGGTACCCGAATGGCCTCGGCCTCGAACACCCTCCGCAAGGTCGGCAGCCCTTGGCCGCCCAGCACACGGGCGACCTTGGCCGGCCTCCGCGAGCCTGACTGCCCCCTTAGTTGCCCAGCACCCGGGCAGCCTTAGCTGGCCTCAGTGAGGCCAGACGCCCCTTGGCCACCCGACATATGAGCGACTTCTGCATTCAATTTCAAAATGTGTAAGTGAATGAATTAATATCAAACATAAAATATTACTCATACTTAGAGGCCTATTAAGCAATCATATGCATATTTTCTTCATTCAATTTTATTGCACATAACAAAATAATATTCAAGGCATGACATAAAAATAATGTTTTAATATTCTTGAAAATTAAATTAATTAGTATTTCATCTTTAATTGATATAATGAATCATCCTTGACAATGACAATGAAAGATGAAATACTAATTAATTTAATTTTAGTATTCCTTTATAAAAATGTAGAATTCTTTAAAAAGCCTGTCAGTAATATGATTATCTATGCCAACAAAAAATCTAATGAAAATATAATTTTAATGTTACCGCCATCACTAGTACTACCGTGTGGCGCTAGCAACAAAAACTTGTAATTTTGCTTAGAAAATATGGTTTTTGATAATTTTTCATTCTATTTTTTTTTTCTGATTCATGTTTTCTAATAAAGTGACATAAAGTATCGGAAAGAGTCTTGAATAATAATGAAAAAAGTGTGGATAATATATTTTTGTCTTAAGGTGTCCAAAAATGTTTTTCAAAATACTTGTATTTTTCAAAAACATGAAATCCCCCAAATATATTGTGTGAAAAATACAAGTTAGCATGTTTGCACAAATATGCATGACATGAATAATCATATAGTGTAAAATAATATTCATGCAATGGAAATAACATGAGTATGCCCTAGATTCTGATACTCTAGCTATATATCTACACTTTAGCCATGTACTAAGTGACAGATGGGCATGAGGAGCTGCACATAAGTTGTAGGTTGGGGTGTTAATCTCATATGCATACAAAATACAACGCTCAATTACCTAGAACTCTTTCCCCTTAGTGGCTCGCAAGGCCCCACTAGAGCCCTCCCCAGTTAAGGACAAGACATGACTTAGAGATTATGTCTTCTAATGAATACAATCCTACCCCTCGGCTATGCTAAGGCACGCGTTATGAATAAATGATCATGGACATAATAAGCGTCTAAGCCTACCAATTTATGAACTATAACTTTTATACAAGATTCATTTTTAGTTGATTTTAAACTCACATAGTTAATATGAGTTTCAACTTTCAATTTTCTACTTTTTATCATGGAACTAAAAAAACTAACATGTATAATGATATTCAATAGGTGATAATGCTAGACCGATGATTTTGAACTCAAAGTTATGTCATCATATGATTCATAATTCTTAAGTGTGAAAGAAATGATCATCTAGAATTAATTATTAATAAATCATAAATCATGATATATGATTAGAGAAAATTTAAGTAAAGGATATTAATCTAATCATGATAGATCATTTTGGTATATGTGAAATTCAAATTTATCATTTTTAACTTATTATAATAAATTCTTTAAATGTAAGTATATTTTGGTGGTTTTGAATTGTTTTATAAATTTTTCTTTTTGATTTTGATTTTAGAAATTAGCCAAAACATACATATGGTTTTCTGAGAGTCGATACTAATGATAATTAATATAATAAAATAATTTTAGAAATTATAAATTAGAGGAAAGATTAGAATTTTTAGTAAAATACTAATGATGGCGTTAATACTAACGTCGGACGCTAGTAATTGTGACTTGTAATTTTGCTTAAAGCATATATTGCTTTGCAGTTTTTTAATTCCGATTTTTCTTGTTTACGATTTTACATTATAGGGGATATCATATCCAACAAAGAAATCATATAAATAACCAAAAAGTTGCACATTAAATATTTTAGCCTAAGACCCCTAATAATCCATTTTGAATCCATTTTGAATTTTTTTTATTAATCTTGATAATATCACTTAAGAAATTAAGTATTCAATTTATAATGATATTTAAGTTAATATCATTATAAATAGTCCATTTGAATTTCATATCACTGTTGGCTTACATCAAGGTTTAACTTTAAGCCCTTATCTCTTTACCCTTATATTAGATGAGCTTACCAGACATATCCAACAAGCAATACCTTGGTGTTTATTGTTTGCGGATGATATCATTTTGGTTGATGAGACGTGCGAGGGTGTAAACGCAAAACTTGAATATTGGCAAGACACTTTTAAAAAAAGAAAGGTTTTAGGTTGAGCAGGACAAAGATAGAGAGTATATGGAGCTTAAATTTAGCAGTACAAGAGGGACGGATGACTTCGTTATTAAGTTTGGTGATCAAGATATTTCTCGTAGAGAATGTTTTAAGTATCTTGGATCAATAATTCAAAATGACGGAGATAATGATAAAGATGTGACACATAGAATCGAAGCGGCTTGGTTGAAGTGGAGATGCGCATCAAGGACCTTATGTGATCGTAAAGTACCATTTAAAACTCAAGGAAAAGTTTTACCATACTGTAATTAGACCAGTGATGCTCTATGGTTCTGAGTATTGGGCAGTGAATTGTGTACATGAGCAAAAAATGGGAGTTGCATAGATGAGAATGCTTAGGTGGATGTGTGGACACACGAGACTGGATAAAATTAGGAATGAATGTATTAAGTTTAAGACAAGAGTAGCACCAATTGCAGAGAAGATGAGAGAAGCTCAACTAAGATGGTTTGGACACATACTAAAGAGACCATTAGAGGCACATGTTAGGCGTTGTGAGAGTCTAGTCTTACTAGGCATGTTAAACGAGGGAGGTGTAGACTAATAAATACTTGGAATGAAACTATATGTAAAGATATGATGTACTTAGGCATTAGTGAGATTATGACAAAAGATAGGGCATAATGGCGACAAATGATCCATATAGCTGACCCCACTATAGTGGGATAAATGCTTGAGTGTTGCTGTTGTTATAAGTTAATAATATGTAATGGATTTAAAAGAAAAAAATATAAAAAAATAATATAGTTTGGCCACTTGAAAATGATATGACTTAATGTTCATTTTCATTCAAATTGATTTAATAAAGAGTTTAGGCTTAATACGTGTAAATCATGCTGCCAAATATATGAAGTGACCATGAACCGTGTTGGCTCAAAAAAATGCAAAATAAAAATAAACGAAAAAGGATGTTAAACAAACTGTGAAGTAAAGTATGTTGTATTTTATTTTGATTTTACTTCACGTAATTCGAGGATACTAATGAGCACTAGTTTAGAGTATCCAAAGGGGACCAAGAATGGCAGTTCCTTTGGGTACCCAAATATAATGTGTTAGCTTGTTTATGGGGAGACGAGGATGAATGAGCCTTTTCAAGAGTGTCATTCTTATGAATAGGCCTTCATTCATACTTGGTTTTATTTCATTTTTGTGTCTCAAATTTTCATTGTAAATATTTTTTTCTTGAGGCTTAAGATGATAATAATTCTTGAAATCTACTTTTATTGGAAATTTGTGAACATTTAAGTTTATGTTGGGAGAAGGATGACTTTGTAAATCATGGTGATAATGATTTGGAATTTGATTTACAAACATTTTGTAAGTTTACGTTGTTTTTTAGTCATGGCATGGAAATTCATATTAACTTGTTTTTGAATTTTGATTGAAATTGAGCATTTATGTTTTGAGAGTTTTTATTTATGATTTCCTTAAGCAAGTTGACTTTTATTTCTAATTCTTTATTCCTAATATTGAGATTTTTTTCTAGCTTTTGTATATGTAATCGCGCTATTTTTAAGAGTGGAGACTATAAAATCAGTATGAGTTTAAAAATTCTTTCTTAATTCCTCAAATGTTTCATCCATCTTTTTAATTTCAATTTTATAGTTTTGGCACATAGCAAAATCATTTTTTAAAGGTGAATTTTAAAAATTTCTTACTTTGTTTCTTTTGCATCAAAGAGCTCTTTTTTCAAAATTCTTGTATTTTTTCTTAGATTATTGCAATGAAAACAAGGTTTAGAGATTTCAACTAAAGACCAAGAGGGAGAACTAGACGCGTCAAGCTTTAGTTCTACATTAAGTTGTGCTTTTAAATTTTATTTTCTAAATGCAATTTTGAATTAATATTTTTTAAATTTTTAATTCTACGTTTAGCTATATCTAGTACATGCATTGTAGAAATGGAGGTTGAAATAAGGAGGGAATTTTATTTACTTACAATGCATTTGGAGGAGGCAAGATTTGAACATATAGTTTCTTTGACATCTTCATAGTTCTCTTCCATTGATGAGATTTCATCTTCTCATCCATTTGATATGATATCATCATTTGAAAGATCTTCCTCCAAGCATGAGTCCGCATTGATTTCTTATCTTGGATCCATAGAAAATTGCTCTCGTTCATGATTTGTGGAAGGAAGATTATAAGTAATTTCAAGAAATTTTCAAATATCATAAGCAGAAGGCAAAATATAAATAAGTTTGAAAATTTCCTGACCAAACAAGTAAAATAAACTTTTCATTAATTTAGTATTTAAAAACATTAGTTTTTATTTAAAATGCTTGGGGACATATTAATTGTAATATTATAAACTTCTATCTAAAGAATTAAGAAAAATTTTCATTAATATCCTCCACCCTCTATAATTTTCACACATAAATAAAGGTGTTGTTAAAAAAATTTCATTTAAAAAAATTCCAACCCCTCTAATGGAAGCCAGATCATGAAACGTCATTATTTCTGGTTATGAAACTATTTTTGAATAACCTGCCACTGATACCAATTGTAGGTTTTTAAGGCACCCTTAGAGAGGGGTGAATAAGGGCTTTTTGAAATTTTAAATCTTATTTAAAAATATCAGAGTTGTTTAAAGAAGTTTCAAAATATTTTATAGGAAAATATATTTAACATTTTAGAAAATATTACATTGAAGATTGCTTTTAATGGAGCCTGAATTTCAATATTCCTTCAATACTCCAGCATCAGCACTAATGGCAGGTGCTAATAACAAAGAGTGAAATCCTCGCATGCATTTTAAAAAATAATCTGCAATATATATTGGTTTGATGCTTTTAGGGAGAAAAATTGTTTAGAATAATTTAGAATAGGAAATAAAACGAAGATGATAGAATAATAGAAAACATGATTTTATTTCACAAGAAATTGATTATAAAATGTTTATTTCTATTACGCAAGAAATTGAGGTGAAATATGAATAACTCTTTTTCATTTTTTTCTATACCGACCCTTCTCCTAAGGACCAGTTAACTCTATCTTATCTCTCCCAGATAAGGCCTCAAACTGCCCCTAGATCTACCCTAGACCTATTCATTCTAATACGCGATGAATTACAGAATCTTTCTAGGAAACCGACGTTCACTCCGGACAATTTTCCCCCATTTCTCGGAAGACTTAGTTGTCACAAACCGCGGTGAATTTCCTATGGAACCCCTCTCGGAATCTGACGTTCTTCCAGAACGATTCTTCATCGATACAAAAAGATAAAAAGAGAAATACAATAAAAATAAAAAAAACTGCCCAAGGATTTTTAAAGGTGAAGATGAAGGCGATGAAGACGTTGGTGTTCTTGAAACATTCGCCCTTTGTATTGCATATGCTTTGTCACCCTTCTCCTTCAAAAATCTTCTTTAGATCTTCGTGTTCGCCCAAGGGAGTCTTCTTAAGTCTGGAGATGAACCTATCTTAGATGGTTAGGAGTTTTGGCTTTGAGGCGAGGAATCAATGCCAAAGAAGGAGAGGAGTCACTCTTTAAATAGGTCTCGGGAGTTAACACCAGCGTTAGTACTACCGCCGATCGATAGTAGATTTTTTTAAAAAAATTCCATCTTGAGAAATCAGTATTTTAGGCAACGTTTTCTACCAAATATGGACTTTCCAAATACTACTGCTAGGCGATATCCTTAACACCCTGCGCCAAAACTTGCTAAATCTGGCTCCCCCAAACCTTCCTTTCTTGTCAATTTTTCATCAAATCGATATTGCATTTTTATTGATGCTAACACTATCATTAGTTCTTAATCCCGATAATAGCCAAAACTTTTCCAGATTGTAGATAACGTCATTCTATTTCTGAAATGTGATGACATGTTCTGTAACTCTTTTGGATTGAAAGTTATATCCGTTTTAATATTCAGCAATCAACATGTAGGACCTGCACACTATAAACACACAAAAGACTAGATAAAATATATAATTGTATTTGTTATTCTCAAATCAAGAGATACAGAATGCATGCTCCAACAATCGCACCCCTTAAGATCTAATAGACCCCAGATTTCCTCCTACTTTTTTCCTCTCTCTATCTACCTTCATCTTCATAGGTTCTCTACTAGAACTCGCATTCATCTTCAAAGCCTCCTTCGATTTCCTGCGAACAATTCGGATATCGCTGTAAAACCTTCATATGCATTTAGTCGCCCAGGTGCACGTTCGAACGAACTACACCACAAGTCTTCCCAGCACTAGCATTCCAAACTCGAGAAGAGGCCCACTAACGCCCCCAAGTTCGTGAACCCTCCTCCATGTATAGAAGCAAGACCTTAGTTTCACAAGCAAAGCCCCATCGTGCTCTGAACTTATCCCCTCTCTACTCTCATTTTCTAATAAGGAGCGGCATGCATCCCTTGCCTTTTTCTAAAAGCCATCTAAAGCAACGTTATCTAGTGAAAATTTGGTCAACACCAAATCGACGACGTGGTTTTTAACCCAGTTTACGGATTTTCCACGATAAGAAAAAGACTCTTTCCATTCTATGTTTTTTTGTCTATTTGCATGCTCGACTACTCAACGGGCTAAGACGGTTTAGTTAGTTTGGTCTACCATGAGTCTCGAGTGGACCGCAACAAGCATTTTATCATGGAAAACCTAGAAATAGTGAAAAACCACATAGTTGGATCGTTACCAAGCCAAAATCCACTATACTTATTTAGTTTACAAGTATTTAAGCTCCATGGAGGGTGACAGACCACCTCTCCATTACAAACATTAAGTATAGAAAAGTGGAGGAAATGACAAAGTCCACAAAGCCTTGAAAAGAGCGTCCATAAGAGTTTTCACAAGTGTGTTCCTCTGAGTACTTGTCCATGCCTATTCCTGTGTTCGCGAGCGTGTTGAGCGTGAGCGGACTAGAAAGGGAGCTAAGCAAATTTTGAGCATTTGAATGATCTAAGTCTCACGTCCTCACTGAAAAATCTCAGAGCTCTCTCTGCTCACCCAAGTCACTTTTCTTCAAATGAAGGTATGAGAACCCTTTTATAGATTTCTTGAAGCGAACCATTGGTAATTGCATCTAGTTGAATCCAGAGTTGGCGAATGACATCACTCCATTCCCTCACCTAGATCACTAAATTTCTCAAAATAACGAACATGCCCCCCAAGTGGTTCGAGAAGTTTGGGAAGCTCGGGGAAGTGGCATAGTGATGGTGAAGGTCAGAGGTAGAGATAACACACTAGAGGAGGGGAGCATGTGCACACGGGAGGCGCGCGCATGCGGGCGGCGTGTGCAGTTTATGGGCACGTGTGCGCGCATGTTAGTTTTCCACGAGCGTGTTAGCTGGCTGCACGCACGCGAACTAGACACGCATGCAAGGGCTATGTGGTAGTAAGAGTACGAGTTATCTGCACACTAGGGCTGGCCATGCGCGTGCGGGCTAGTCGCACACATGAGATGGTCATGCACCCCCATGCCGGTCGCATGCACGGGATGGTGATGTGTTGCATGCTGGTCGTACGAGCACAGGTCGTGCGCAGTGCCCATGTATGCTTGGTTTCATCCCCCTTTTGGGGTGACTTTGGACCCTTCGATCGATCGTGGTTTGCGCTCTCCATTCACTTGATCAGGCCTGCTTGTTTGAACATTTCAATCCGGTTTGACTCGAAAATCTTTAGGGGGTACCCCATCAAATGCCCCTGTATTTTTGCGGGTCGTGATCCGCAAAGCGGCGAGCCCGGAAACTTTTCACCTTGGTCATTACACGTTGGGATTGTGGACTTCAAATCATTACTTCATGCGCACTCTATGAATTATTTTTCATTTGCGACGTGAAGTGTCCTTTTCATTAGGCTTGAAGGCATGTGTCGATCACTTGGCGCCACTAGTGCCCGTGTTGTGAGTTGAAGATTCTATAGTGGGCATCAAACAGTGATTTTTGCAGTTATTTTCTAGCACATCATTCTTACTTAACAAGTTACCCTTATGGCGCTTTGCAAAATGTTCTTATATTTTGAGCTTTGCGTGTTTTGATGGTTAGGAAGTATTTTTCTTTCCACATTCCTATTCATACAAACGCGCGAGCATGACACTGCACATTAGCTTTAGTAGTTATCGATGAGCGTTAGTGATGTAGGTGGATTCTTTAATGCGGGGTAGAGGGATGTTCTATCCCCTTGTCTTTGTAGTGTTGAAGGACCAGTAGTCTATTCCTATTAGAATCCATATATGGATTCGAGGCTCGCATTCATCTTGGTGAGCAGAAGGACTCAGGATCTGTTCCAATCGTCAAGCAAAAAGGTCATGAGGCATGTTTTCTTATGATATGCAAATGGATCTATGACCCATTCTTGGTAAAAGGCACAAAAGGTCTCAACTCCCATTCATGTGTAGGAGGACTCAAGATTCTTTATTTGCATTTTGCTTTTTATGCTCCTTTTGCTCGAACGCATGAGTTTGATGCAGCGTGTAAGTTTGCGACTGTCATTGTGTATTAGTGTCAGGGGATGATGTTTGAATGTAATGTTGAGGCACATTTTCCCCCTTTAACTATAGACATTAGAGGACTCAAAATCTATTTTTGACTAAGTGATGCAGGAGGACTCATGATTCGTCTTAGTTGAAATTTATAGGAGTGTTCAGGGCTTGCTATTGTCTTTAAGTATATGAGCTTTTTCCATTTATCTTTGGTAGGAGGACTCGAGGTATGTTCTTTCTTGAGGTGCAGAGAGACCTTTGTTCGCTCTTGCCTGAGTAGAAGGAATCAAAGTCCGTTCTGTTGGATGTAGTGAAATACCTTTTCTCGTTTGTGTCTTTGAAGGACTTGGGGTCCGTTATGTTGGAGGTCATGAAGAACTTTTATATGTTTGCACCTCAAAAGAACACAGTGTCTACTCTATCGAGATACCCTATAATACGAGAGGAGATGCCTTGCAGCGTTGGAGCAAGATGCCCTGCAATTCGAGAGAGAGATTCCTTGCAGTGTGGAAGCGAGACGCCCATTACCACGGGAGCAAGATTCCATCCAATGTGGAAGCAAGATGCCCTGCAATGTAGGATCAAGGTGCCCTACGATGTAGGTGCATATATATGTACGCAAGTTCCATCTTGCGGCTTATTATGTCAAAGAGAAAAACATTAAGTATAGACACATGTTTTGCGCACTTTACTTGGGGTAAAGACTCCTTCATGTTGTTTTTGTCTTATCCATATCTGGTTGTTGCGCGATACTTTACAGGATTTTCATTCTATGGTGCGGGCTGGTTTGGGGAGGACTTCTGCACAAATCTTCTGAGCAGACCTTATCAGATGAGGCGCTCGATCTCATCCTTCAACCTGTTGCAGCCCTCGGTCATGTAGCCATATCTATAATGGAACTCACAATACTGTGACTTATTTACTTTGTTTGGCACAAGCAACTCAGGCTTGCAATGCTCATTAATATCACAAATCACAAGGAGCACGTCGATTTGAGTAGTGTTCAAGGGAGTGTAATCCTGATGCAGACAAGTTCCTCGATCCCAGTGAGATTGCCATGACGCTCTTCATTTCCCCTAGGATCTCATAGTGGCTCGTGATTCCTCTTTCTATTCGAACTTCCTTAAAATTGTTGTCGATGTGTTTTAATTGCTTTGTCTGTTGTGACTTGAGCCTCGACTTAGTGGGCAAGGTCAAGGTAGCTAGGCATCGTTTCTCTCATTAGCATGGAGTGGAACTTTCCTGGTTGGAGCCCTCCAATGAAAATACCACGTAGTAGCTCATGGTTGACCCCCAGAATCTGT
The DNA here is from genome assembly GCA_039513925.1 of Platanthera zijinensis. Taxonomy (NCBI): domain Eukaryota; kingdom Viridiplantae; phylum Streptophyta; class Magnoliopsida; order Asparagales; family Orchidaceae; genus Platanthera; species Platanthera zijinensis. The sequence goes on from CM077079.1 coordinate 256,357,684, forward strand.
CGTTCCTCTGTATCAAAGCAGTAAAAGAAGTGAGGATACCCTAGGTAGAAAAATAGAAAAACTCCTTAGCATTGCTAATCATTCATCAGACTGTCACCTCAATCATTTTTTCATGTATCATGGGAGCAAAAATAAAAAAAGATAGCATGCAAGACTCTCAAGGATATCTACCATAGTGACAAAGGTAATCTCTATCCAAAGGGTGAAGATTAAAAGACAATTTAATGCACTCTCAATGCAAGAAGATGAATTGATATTCGATTTTATCCCAAGTTAACATATCTTATCGATCAGCTTAGTAATCTTAGAAATAGACTTCTCTCACCAGTTTCCCAAAAACCTATAACTATATTGTTGTGGTCATAGAAGAAAGCAATGATTTTGACACTCCACAAGTCACAACAATCTTATGGAAAATTTAATACCATGAGGAATGCCACAAACGACATATGCGAAGTCTTTCACAAAATTTCCCATCTAGGATGGACCATGGTAAGAATAATTCAAATGACAAAAGGCTCAGAAAGCACAATAAGTTCACACAGCCAAAATAAAGTCACAAGTCCCAATCATTTTAAGGCTGTCTCAATTCAAAAAAAGTGAAAAATAGGAGAAACATACATCCTAGTGAACTGTTCTGCACATTTTGTAAGAAATCAACTCATGACACTTCAAAGTATTTTTTACAAATGCAAGCGGTACAAAACCTACTCATTTTGATCGTGACTATTATTTTAAGAACAAGGAGAAAGTCAAGTTCTCTAAGAAAGACAAGGAAATTGAAGAAAGGTGTTATTAACTCACACTAATGTTACAATAGAGTCAGAAAAATCAACTCTGTGGTACATTGACTCGGGTTGCTAAAGCCACATGACTTATAATAAAACTCTATTCACCAATCTAAATAATAAAAAATTTTCATTAGTCTACCTGGGGGAGGGAAACTCCAAACAAATTGAAGGGCGTGGAAGCATATTAGTGAAAGGCATTGATGGCAGAAATTAGGAAATTTATAATGTCTAGTTTGTTCCTGAATTGGCTCAAAACTTTCTCAGTGTCAGCCAGCTTATATCAAGAGGTTACAACATTAGTTTCAAATCAAACACCTAAAATATTGCCGATGCTCTTATAATCCTGTAGCCTCAACCACAATATCAAAAAATAGAGTTTTACCTCTAACTTTGGACTCCCTAAAACATGAGGCCCTCTCCACAATGGGCTGTCTTTCTAATTTTGTTTCAACCTACCATCATAGACTTGGACATTTAAACCATAACTACATGAACATGCAGATTAGTGATAAGTCCTAAATTAAAGTTTCATCAATACATCTATGAGTCCTATGCTACGAGAAACTCACACAGATTACCCTTCTCTCCATCAAAGAACCGCAACACACAACCTCTAGAACTCCTTCACTGTGATCTGTGGAGTTCTACTTCAACTCCAACAATGTGTGCCAAACTATATTTTCTCCTCATCGTAGATGACTACTCAAGGTATCTATGGATTTTCTTCTTAGAACACAAATATGAAGATCTCTCACAATCTGTTGATTTTAAGAAGGAGATAAAGAAGAAGTTGGAGAGAAATATTAAAACAATAAGAAGTGATAATGAAGGTGAGTTTACTTTACATGTGTTCAAGAATTTTTGCTCAAACTATGAAATAAGGCATGAATTTTATTCTCCTAGAACCCCCCCCCCCAGCAAAATGTGGTGGTGGAAAGGAGAAATCGGACCATTGTTGAGATGGCTCTATCCATGCTCATACACAAAAATATGCCAAAATATTTGTGGGGTGTAGAAACAAGCATAACTATGCATAATTTAAATAGAGCTATAACCAAGACACTTATAAACTTCACACTTTATGCAATGTTGAATAACAAAAAACCTGATCTCAGTTATCTAAAAAACTTTTGGGTGCATAGAATTTGCTCATGTACTTAAAGAAAAATGGACAAACTTGACCCAATTTTTGTGAAGTGCATCTCTGTGGGATATAGTAAAGCAAACAAAGAATATGCGTTACTTGTTCCATCGGCACAAAAGTTGATCATCTCAAGAGATATGATCTTCCATGAAGAACAAAGTTGGAATTGTGCATCATATAAGGTAGAATGAACTAGTTTATGCCCAAGTATCTCAGGTGAGCTCATGTAGAACTCGCTCCAGGAGATACAAATGACTTTTGATCAATAAAATGCACAAGAGCCTTCACTTCCTTAGGCACTAGTGACATCTGATTCTAAGCTCCCCGAGTCATCACCACCCCTAAGAACCAGATCACTACAAGACATATATGGAGATACATACATTGCTTTATTATGTTCCACTCCTTCCAATTATAAAGAGGTTACATTGGATAAAGAATGGAGGAAATCAATGAATGAAGAGATTAGCCTTATTGAGAAGTATAATACTTGGAGTTTGGTATCCAACCCCAAGAACTAGTCATTGGATTAAAGTATATATATAAACTCAAGTGTGATGAAAATGGGAACATTATGAAGCATAAGGCTAGAATTGTTACAAAAGGGTACTCACATAAATTTGGGAGAGACTATGAAGGGACTTTTGCCCTTTTGCTATAGTTGCCCAAATGGACTCCATAAGACTTCTCAGTGTAATTGCTACAAACAATAACTATCAAATTTATCAGTTTGACGTGAAATCAACCTTCCTTAATGGAGCATTGACAGAGGAAGTTTATGTCAAGCAGCCTAATGGTTATCAGAAAGAGGGGGAAGAAATTCACGTCTGTCGACTTCACAAAGCACACTATGGTCTTAAACAAGCCCCTCAAACCTGGCATTCAAACATCACAATTTATATTAATGAGGAAGGACTACTTGCAAGCCAATATGAGTCATCTCTTTTCATCAAGCATGAGCAAGGAAACAAGAAGCTTATTGTCCGCCTTTATATATATGACCTTCTAATCACTAGATCGGAGGATCTGAAGACACTATAACAAAAAGAAAATAAGAAAACAGGTATAAAATGACTGATCTTGGACAACTAAGAGTTTTTCTTGATATACATGTGAAACATCACCCCGACTTTTATTTCTTTTCACAAGAATAATATGCAAAAGAATTACTCAAAAAATACAAATTGTTGGAGTGCAATCCATGTTATACCCCAATATGAATTGGCCTGAATCAAAGCAAATTTAAAGAAGGTGATGAGAAGATAGACGAAGAAGTTTATAGAAGTCTAATTGGATCTTGTATTTACTTAACCAATTCCAGACTTAATCTGGAACACCCTATCAATTTTTTCTCTCAGTTTGTAAGCAAACCAACAATGTAGCATATAGTGGCTGTAAAATGAGTTCTTAAATACTTAAATGGGACTGTGACCCATGACATTATTTTTCACAAGGAACTCAACCCAACTTTCATAGAGTTATGTGACTCTGACATGAGAGGCTCTCTTGACAATCGAAGAAGCACAAAGGGGTACGATTTCTTCTACGGCTCAAATCCCATTTTTTAGAGAATGAGAAAACAACATATCATTGTCCTATCTATTGTTGTTGAGGCTGAATACATGGCAGTAAGTTCAACCATCTTTTAAGGTGTATGGAAACAGAGGATGATCGAAGAACACACTGGTGGGGACACGAAATCGTTTCTCTTAAAAGTGCCAGTATTTCAGCAATTGCCTGTTGGATCTTAGGACGCCCGTAGATGGGAGTGAATAAGGTCTTTATGGAATTTTAATTCTTAATAAAAATATCAGAGTTACTTAGAGAAGTTTCAGAATATTTTACAGCAGAAGAATATATTGTATATCTCATAAAATATTGTATTGAAGATTAATATTAAAAATTGACAGAATTCAATATTTCTTCACCACTGTCGATGATAAGTGTTACTGTCGAGTGCTAGTTCATAGATATTAAATTCAAGCATTTATATCTAACAAAAATGAAAATTGTAATATATTTTGTGTTGAAGCTTTTGAAGAATATATTTCAAAATATTTCATAACATGAAAATAAAATTAAGATAATGAGGCAAAAAGAAATATGATTTTATTTTATTAGAAATTGAATAAAAAAACTATTTGATCTCAATGACACTTGAAATCAAGGCGAATATAAAAATCCTTTTTGATGTTTCACCGGTCTTTCTCCCAAGGATCGGTTTGTAACACTTCTATCCGTCGCATGAAATATAACAGAGGGTCCGGTCGGGGCCCCATGTCATATTCCACAGATAGTCGGCGGAGTTACATGTTAATACCAAAACTACACGAATCCTAACTCAGAGCATTCCAGTAGAAGCTTTAAGGGTTCACTTTTGAACTCAAGCACATACGAAGGTCCATTATATATATATATATATATATTATATATATATATCAGGAATTTTTACATAAATACACCAAAGTCAAACGGTCGTAAGGCCTTACAACTGTTGCCTTATATAAAAGTATTTTCATACATCGGCATGCAGGTCGGCCACACATGAAAACACTAAAAAACCTTCACTTGGCTTTCGAGGGCCGACATAGCAATAAGGGAAGCAACCCGCTATTTCCCGCTAGGCTCTCCAGCACCTGCACATGGATAATCCACCACTAGGGCAGCAAGCAAGGCAGCGGTCAGCTTTCAACCGACCAATTTATAATGACTCTACCCCATACTCAGGGTATCAGTATTCCTTCCCTACAAGCATTGCATTTATACAACAAATATATCACAAGGAGGCACACTTAATCACCAATCAATAGATCACAAATGAATGCCTCAACGGCCAAACGTTCCGTGCACTCAGGGAATATTCTCAGTGTACTGGACTTCTCCAGGTCCCACCACCATCCACAGTCCCGGACTTGATGGTATACTTGAGCATTCTAATCTTTCTGGCATGGGGCCTAAGACTCTCATTATGTCAACGGCACAAGACAATTACTTTAGGCAATCTAGCCTGAATGACATAATGCGGGTATAGTTCAACTTTTTCCCATTGCTCTCGCCAGGTCAATGCCAATGGTACCAACCATCATGGCGAACGATAAGATGTGGGTCAGCCTCCACTTTCCTGTGTGGCTCTCTAGCCTTTCCTCGACTGCCGCCCACCAGGTCCCCAGGACCAGAGCCTGTAATCGATACACAATGACACTCATAGCCATAGCTAAGCACCCAGGCTCACAACTCACCTTCTAGCCCTTCAGTCTCTGCGAGATGAGCTCTATAAGTCCAAAGCTATTTGGAAGCTATCGCTAGCAATAGCCACTATAGCCTGACGTTAGAGACAAAACTCTCATTTGTCTCCGGACTCAGCTATAACTGGAACATCTGTCTAGAAAAATCTTGCGGCATCATGTAGTTCCAAAAATACTGGACTTTCACATCAATCAGAGCTCACCAGGAGTTATCGCCGGCAATACTCGCTGTCGCCCGGCGACATCCAACAGTTATACAAATTGTGGTACTTTCTGGGTATTTTTCTAGAGCACCCCCCAGTACTTCATGCTACTCTCTTTTCATAGGTACAACCTACAGACCCCCATAAACTACTCGTTTATACTCAGAGTCTTCTCCGACACGTAAAAAAACATCACCAATCCATACTAACATGTCTGAATTGGCTTCACACATCATGCCTATTTCGTACTACGATTTCCGGATCTATATGCAAAATCAAACTCTGGGATACTAAAAGTGCCGATATCTCGCATGTTTTGCTCATGCTCTCATGTCAATTCTTCTCGCCCACAATTTTCCCAACGGACTTTGATCATCCCGATTGTCTTGTTCCGTAGCTGCTTGACCTCTGTATCCTCGATCCAAATGGGCCTGTCCTTCATCATTAGCCCACCATCGACCCGTACTTGATCATCAGCCACTAATTGCATTGGCTCTTTCAAAGCTTTTTGCATCACCGATATATGAAACACATTTTGCATACCACTTAGCTTTGTCGAAAGAGCTAATCGATAGGCAGTTTCTCCAATCTGCTCAACCACTTCGAACGGAACAAGATACCTCTGACTCAACTTTTTCAAGCGTCGAATCCTAGACACGCCTTTGAATGGCTTTTATCTTCAGATATACTCAATCGCCCACCGCAAACTCCACATTTTGGTGCTTGGCATTGTAGTATTTTGCCTGCCTATCCTGGGATACCAATAGCCGCTCACGTATCAAGTGTATGGTCGAATTTGCATCTTTGACTTCCTTACGCTTATATAACTTCGATTAACCTATTTCCGCCCAAGCTAAAGGAGTGCGACACTTCCTACCGTATAAAGCTTTAAAGGGCATCATCTGAATGCTAGCTTGATAGCTATTATTATAGGTGAACTCGATCATATAGAGATAGTCTTCCCATCGGCCTTTTCCCATAATCCAAGGCGCACATTCGGAGCATATCCTCCATTATTCCATTGGTCCTCTCGGTCTGACCATCTGTTTGCGGATGAAAGGTCATACTGAACTTCAGTTGAGTACCCAACAACTGGTGGATTAGACTCCAATCATTTGAAGTAAAGCACTCATCTCGGTCACCGATGATGTTACGAGGCACACCGTGCAATCGTACTATGTTGACCATGTACAACTTAGCCAACTTTTCCACTGAATCATCCTTCTTGTTCGATATGAAGTGTGATACCTTTGTCAATCGGTCAACGATTACCCATACGACATCTTTTTCGCTCTATGATTTCGGCAGTTCGTGCACGAAATCCATAGAGATATCATCAAACTTCCACACCAAAATTGGTAATGACTTTAGGAAACCTCCAGGCTTCTGACATTCTGCTTTTACCGAGGCGTAAGTCTGGCACTTTGTCATGTAAAGAGCTATATCTTTCTTCAAACCTGGCCACCAGAACATCTTTTTCATATCCTTGTACATCTTTGTGCTCCCTGAATGAATTGATTACTTCGTGAAGTTTGCCTCATACATCAATTCCTCCCATAGTTTGCCCACATTCGGGACGCACAAACGACCAACTTTTCTCAAGAGGACGTATTCCATGGAGAATTGGGAATTTGACCCATCCATTCCACAACATTTCATACTCTCATCGAGCTCCGTTGCTAGCCAAACCTTGTCCATAAGGTCATACTGTACCTCCATCCAGTTTAGGCACCCATTTGTAGTGGTATTCTTGTCAAAACAAGAAATGTTTAAGGCCTCTAACTCCTGGATCAAACGTTCATCATGCATCTGAACCCAACTTTCTCTTGTCGGAGTCCTGCGACTCAAGGTATCTACGACCACATTTTCCTTCCCGGGAGTGTAATGAATCTGGAAGGTTTAGTCCCCGAGGAACTCCATCCACCTCCACTATCGCATGTTTAGATCTTTTTGATCTAATAAATACTTAAGGATATTTTGGTCCGTGAAGATGTCAACTTTCACGCCATATAAGTAATGACTCCGCAGCATAAGTGCAAAAATCACAGCCGCTAACTCCAAATCGTGGACTGGATAATTCCACTCATGCACTTTCAACTAGCGTGAGCCATAAGCAATAACCTTTCCGAACTGAAGAAGAATGCAGCCTAAGCCGCTCCCTAAAGAATCACTATAAATTTTGTAGCCCTCTGTACTACATGGTGAACTCAAGATAGGCATCGTGGTCAAACGTCTCTTTATCTCCTCAAAAGCTCGTGTGCACTCGGCGTCCGATCGAACTACTAATCTTTCCTCGTCAGTATAGTGAGAGGTAAGGCTATCCGCTAAAAGTTCTATATGAATTGCATGTAGTAGCCAGCAAACCCAAGGAAACTCCTGACTTCTGCTACAAAAGACAATAAAGACCACTCTCGTATCGCAAATATCTTCACTGGATCCATCGCAATACATTCACCACTAACCATATGACCAAGAAAAGCCACTAACGACAGCCAAAACTCGCACTTTAAGAACTTGGCATAAAGATTATTTCTCCTCATGGTGTGCAAAACCATATACAAATGATTTGCATGATCTTCTTCGGACCTAGAGTACACCAATATATCATCAATGAAGACGATCGCAAATAGGTCCAAGTACTCCCTAAATGTTCGATACATCAGGTCCATGAATATTGATGGCGCATTTGTTAGCCCAAACGACATTACAGTGAACTTGTAGTGCCCATAGTGTGTATCAAATACTGTCTTGGGAATGTCACATTCCCTAATCCTCAACTGGTAATAGCCAGACTTTAAATCCAGCTTAGAGTAGATAGTTGATCCTACCAGCTGATCGAACAAGTTATCAATCCATGGAATCGGATACTTGTTCTTCTCCGTCAGCTTATTTGACTCTCAATATTCAATGCATAGACGCAAGCTTCCGTCTTTTTCTTCACAAAGAGGACTGGTGAACTCTAAGGTGACATACTTGGACGTATATAGTCTTGCTCTAGCAATTCTTGTAATTGAACTTTTAGTTCTGCCATCTCCTTTGGTGCAACTCGATACGGAGAGCGGGCCGCGAGTTTTGCACCTGACACTAACTCTATAGCGAAGTCAATCTCTCGTTGGGGTGGAAGCCCAAGGAGATCCTTATAAAACACATCTGCATACTCCGATACAATAGGAACGTCACTCAAACTGGACTTCGGCTCAACAGCCTCCAACAGCGTGAAGAACAACTCTGTGGCTTTTCGAAAGGCTTTGACTACCTGCAGAGCAGACATCAATATCTTGCTCGATCCTCGCATACCAGCAAACTTAGTTTATCGTTCGGTGTTTTGTCCCAATGTGACTTCCTTAGAGTTGCAATTTATACAGGCACACTGCTCCGCGATCCAGTCCATACCAAAGATTACATCGAACTCAGATATCGGCAGTACAAATGCCTCTAATCCAAAATCCCAACATCCAATCTGTACCTCAAGACAACAAGACTTATCCGCACGCATCACGTATCCGTTAGGTAACAACACCTTTAATCTATCTGTTGACATAAGAGTAGGCACTCCGATCCGTGATACGAAGTCCTCAGATAGAAACGAATGTGAAGCACCTGTATCGAACAGTGCTCTCGTCAGATGGTCCCGAATAAGGACAAAGACTATACTTATCAAGTTATACACAGGCAATTCACAAGGTATAAAGTATATAAATCATGAAAACTATATACTACTCGTACCTGTGACGACATCAGCCTATTTGATGGCCTCCTATTGGCCAAGATTGTACACCCTTGGCTGAGCTGGAGCATGTTGGGATGCACTGGACTCTACTGCCTTTTCCTTTTTAGCATACGATGCTCTTGCCTTTTTATCCTTCCTTGGAAGGCCACTGGTACACTCACGGGCAAAATGCCCTGGCTTGCCACAAGTGTAACATGTGAGCGGGCCTCGCCCTGATGTTGCTCTAGAAGCACCAATAGAAGGAGCTTGTCTAAAAAACTTAGACTTCTTACCCCATCTCTTATGGTAGTCAGGCTTTCTAGGACGTAGTGTTTTGAACTCGGGCTTTATCACAGCCAAGTCCCTTTTTCCCTGCACCCTCTTCATATCTTTCTCTAACGAATGAGCTGTATTCACCAACACTTAGAAACCTTGGTTTATCGGACCCGAGAGCAGTAACCTCAGCTCATCTTGCAGTCCCTCGTAGAACCTATTAGTTTTATGCACTTCGTCAGCAAACATAGACCCCACATAACGTCCCAACCTAGTAAACTCATGAAGGTAGTCATCTACACTACCCTCACCCTGAGTCAACTGTTGAGACTCATTTTCCATGGCAATTCACTGCAATGACGGAAGATGCTTTACTAATAACAGTCTCGAAAACTCCTCAATCGAGACCTCCGATAGTCGTCTGCCTGCGAAGTGGTGTAACTCCAACTCATCCCACCAAAGCCGAGCCTCTCCTTCCAATAGGAAAGTGACCAAGGTGACCTTCTGTCCCTCCTCTATCTCAATCGCCGTCAATATCCTCTTGACGCGCGAAAGCTAGTCCTCTGCCTACGTTAGGGATCCTGCACCCGTAAACGTAGGCGGACTAAAGTTCATAAAGTGCTTCAGCTGCATTCAGTCGCTCGCTTATCAACCAAAGCCTTAGTAGGCACTTGCCTAGCAGCTATAGGCTTGGCTACACCAACCTGAACTGGCACCATCGTAGGTTGCACCTGCCCAGTCAGATGTGCATTAATCATTGCAAACATTATCTCAACAACTAAGCGTACTATTTCCGTAGAAGGAGGAGGTGTGGGCACCTCAGCTGGTGTCGTACTCTCTACAGAACGTTGGGGTTCAGATTGCCCCGCACCACTTCTAGTATCAGTTTTTGGTTAACAAGATTATGTAGTGAAAAACATTCCCATATTTTTTACTCTATTTATTTTTTTTGTTTCTTATTCCACCTACAAGATCTTTGAGATGTTTGTGTGAACTCTAATTTTTAAGTTGTGATAGATGAAGGAAGTGGCTCCCTTAAGGTGATAACCTAAATAAGGAGGGAGTGTGTAGTTGCCAATGAGAAATGAGAAGACACGGGGCAAGGAGGGAAGAATCAATTCATAACACAATCACAAGCATACTCATTTCCATTCCACAGGAGATTACATACCCCACACCTTCTGTTCAGCAATGTTCATAACTGCCAGTAACTGCTCACTCTACACCTCTCATTCTTAACTCCCCATAACTGCCACATTTAATGATAACATTGATAGACGTGAGTAATGTCAGTGTACTTCATGTTGTAATAATCCTCCCAAGTTGCTTCTTGGGGGGTTAAGTGCTGCAATTTTATCAAGACTTAGGGCACTGTCTTGCCATGCCGAGAAATCAACCAACTGGATAAAATCTGCTCCGATTCTACCATGATATGCCCGGCTTCTATAAGGTGTTCATGCATTGTGGTGGTTGTCGGCGCTTCTCCAATGTGTTCCTTAAGCTGAGAAACGTGAAAGGTATTTTGAATTTTTGTTATAGTGGTTAATTGCAGCTAGTAAGCGACGGAACTCAGCTTGTCGGTGATTTGAAATGGGCTGAAAATTTTAGGAGTTAACTTATGATACATGGAGCCCCTAAGGTTAGTTTATTTATACGTATGTAGCTTGACATAAACCCAAGATCCCACTTGATATTCTTTCTCTCGTTGTTTCCCCAACTGGTGTTGGATGCAAAATGAGTTGTCGCCAATGCTTATGAACCATCCATAATGGGTACCCAAAAGATTGATATACATATAGAATTAATTCATGAGCACAAGGTAATCACAATGTGATTCTCATTTTGTGTAAGCAGTTTAATGAGTCTACGAAATTACCACTCTTAACCAATTCCTTCGCTTTCGTTATTATGTCCAAAGCTGTAACTGAAATATGCCCAAGTAGATTAGTATACAATGAACCCCTAAAACCTTTGTTCACTTGTATGATTTTCTGCCCAAATAATTGTTTTATCTCTGTGTGTTGTAATGTTAGCATATGATGAAATATTTTACATATAGTAGCCAAACTACAAATATAAACTTCCAAGAATTTCTTTAAATGACTATGACCGCCCTCGACGCGGTTGGTAGTAGAATTTCTAAAATACAATAACTTATCAATCCATGCACATATAAGTACTCCTTGCAGGGATCTATCCAAGTCGTTACCGCATATTGAAGAACATTGGAATATTTTTCGGTATACTTCATTAACATAGAGTTTAATCGATCATTGTAATCATGTATTGTAGGTTAGTAAACCAAAGTCTATCATTCAGCCATAAAGGCCTCACATTTTTTACCTTGTGTGAATTTTTTTTCAGAGGGCAAAGACATTCCTGTTAATATGAACTTGACATAAAATGGTCTTTGCGTGAGTGAAGACTAATTTTATGGCATTAATGTGATCTCTCTATCCACTATCAACACATTAGGCAACAATGTGGATATTAACATGCTCTTAAAACAATTCAATGCCCACATGTAACTGCCTTCCATTTAGTTTGAGATAAAAGCAAATGCAACATAAAAGATCATATTCGTAGATGTGATCCCAACAATGGAAAGCAACGGCAATCTATAACGATTTGTTCTATACGTGCAGTCCATGATAAAAACATCATGAAATATATTGCATAATCAAACAAATGTTGGATGAGCAAAAAATAAGGACTTCAAGTTTGTAGGAATATGGTTCACAATATTGTAACTGTTGTACTCTGCATCGGTTATGGACTGATAAAGAAATTGAATTGGACTCTTTCCTTCCAACTCTTGCTAAAATAACTTAAAGTTCTCATGGTAAATTGTTCTCATTACTGAGACGTTGGAAGAGTTTCTTTTCTTTAATGTCGCTAATATTTTTCTTGGCTTCACAACAGATGCATACATTTCTGCAACATTTTTTCCTCGACATCTAATCTACCAGCATAACCGTGTGCCTCAAGATGAACAAAGTTATGATTATGCATTCCACATTTGACTTTTACTTTCCACTCATCTGGATAGGAATCCTTTTGTCTAAGTAAAACAAATGGCCACCCACATCTTTTAGAGTTAGTTTTTCTTAAGTTTCTCTTTATATAGCCCTTTCTCTGTTGATTATCCCTCGAGAAACCACATCTATCACATCCTAAGAAAACCCTTGGTCTTGGTCTACCATCAATATTATCCGCTCTCTGAATAGTAACAACGAATCTCAACCCGATGGCAATATTCTGAACCTACTGAACTAACCCATCTTTACTAGGAAAAAGAGTATCCGTCTAAAAATGCATTCATATATCTACTTCCATTCTATAAAAAAATTAAACAAAATAAAATTGCATAACCATTCAATATCCAAAACCCTTGCATTAAAAACAAACTTTGAAAGTATCAGTTACATAACTTAATGTGTGAACAATTTCTTGGAAGACACTTGATTATGCATCAGATGCAAAATCTCAATATGACATCTACAAATAGAAGAGAATGCAAGATATTTACAACAAATTTGAACAAAAAACAAAATGCAATTAAGTTGAACTAACATCCTCTTCTTACCAATGCGAACTTCTTGCTTGATGCCAATGTGAGTCTCGAATGAAAATATTTGCCAAAGATTAGCTATAGAGATGAGATGGAAACAAGGGATCACAATGAAATCAACAAAAACCTAGCATAAGCATGGAACCGGAGCAAGACTTCACATACCAGGAAGATATGGAGGGAGCGGCGGTGACGGGAGGCACGATCGGGTAGAGGCGAGCTGGAAAGAAATACCAGGCCGTCGTACGAGTAGAGGCGAGCGACAAGGAGGCACGAACTCGCCGGAGAAAGCGTCGTCGACCTGGAGGGAGGGCGGCGAACTCGCCGGAGAAGATAGAAGATCGAAGGCGACCGTGAACTCGTAGGAGAAAGAAACAGCGAAAATCACGAACAAGAGAAGAGGGTGTCATCGGGTTAGAGTGCCGCTAACATTTTGGGTTGTTTGAAGATTAAGGGTTTTTAGTTTTTTTATGTATTTTTGGGTGTGTCAATAGCCATAACCGATGTGCTTTTAAAACTACCCTAAAGATTTCATTTAGGTTTCTTTGCGTTTGAGCATTAAATTTCCCGCCTTGCCCTCAACTGCTCAAACGCGGCTCTGCCATTCACCATTAATGTCTATCTCCGCGACTTCAGAGGGGAAGCTGCTTTCAGCGCCATTTATAATGGAATCGAGAGATGTAAAAAAAATCATAGATCTCCGGCAATGGTTTATTCAACCAAGCAGTTCCTTGCAGTCTCCCTCCTCCTCCTCTCATTTGCTGCTCATTTCAGCCTCTTGCAGGCTCTCGCCAAATCCGATGGCTACAAAGACGGTGGCTTCGTCGAACCTACCATGTTTGGACTTGGCCCGTTTGGGCACGGCCCTTCCTGCCGTTTTCACTTTCGAGGTTGCCGCGGCGGGCTTGGTGGCGTTGGCGGCGGCAGGGGTTTTGGAGGCGGTTTCGGGGGAGGTGGTGACGGCATTGGCGGCGGCGAAGGATTTGGTGGGGGTGGTGGACTTGGTGGTGGCAATGGAGGAGGTGGTGATGGCGGGCTAGGTGGAGGTCATGGTGGAGGATTTGGTGCAGGAGGTGGGGCTGGAGGTGGACTGGGTGGCGGTGGTGGTGTTGGAGGTGGAGGCGGCGGCGGTCTTGGGGGTGGTCATGGAGCAGGATTTGGTGCCGGAGGTGGTTTAGGTGGCGGTGGTGGCGGTGGACTTGGTGGTGGCGGTGGACTTGGTGGCGGTGGTGGTTCTGGGGGCGGTGGCGGCGGTGGGGGTCTTGGAGGGGGTTTGGTGGAGGAGGTGGTTTAGGTGGTGGAGCGGGTGGTGGACTCGGTGGTGGCGGTGGTGGCGGAGGTGGTGGGGGCGATGGCCTTGGTGGAGGAAATGGTGGGGGATTTGGTGCAGGGGGTGGTGTAGGTGGTGGGGCGGGAAGTGGACTTGGTGGTGGTGGTGGTGCTGGAGGCGGGGGTGGCGGAGGCCTTGGCGGCGGGCATGGTGGAGGATTTGGCGCTGGAGGTGGTTTAGGTGGTGGTGCGGGAGGTGGACTTGGTGGTGGTGGTGGCGGTGGCGGTGGCGGTGGTGGTGGAGGAGGAGGCGGCGGCCTAGGTGGTGGAAGTGGCGGGGGATTTGGTGCTGGTGGTGGTGTAGGTGGTGGAGCAGGAGGTGGACTTGGTGGCGGCGGCGGTGCTGGAGGTGGTGGCGGCGGTGGCCTTGGTGGCGGACAAGGCGGAGGATTTGGGCAGGAGGCGGTCTAGGTGGTGGCACGGGAGGAGGCCTTGGCGGTGGTGGTGGTGGAGGCCTTGGAGGTGGCGGCGGTTTTGGAGGTGGCGGCGGCCTTGGAGGAGGGGCAGGTTCTGGGGCTGGCTTGGTGGTGGCGCAGGCGGTGGTGCTGGTGGGGGCCTCGGAGGAGGTTCTGGTGGCGGCCTTGGTGGAGGAGGAGGAGCTGGCGGAGGTTTTGGGCATGGTGGGGAATAGGGGCCGGCATAGGCCACGGCGGCGGCGGAGGAATCGGAGTTGGAATTGGTATTGGCGTTGGTATCGGGGTTGGAGCCGGATCCGGTGAAGGGGGTGGTTTTGGAGGCGGCGCCGGCGGTAGACACTAGGCCTGGCCATGCATCACTTTTTGCTCTATACTATTAGGTTAACTATACACATATATATGTGCTACTACTCTTAAATAAAATCATTTGTATCTCTACCCTCTTTTAGTCGGCGCTGTAAAGATTCGAATATTGCTCCTTTTTTAGGAAGGAAAAAATTGTGATTTCCAGGCAAAATTCGTGTCTGAGTTTACGAAGTTCTTGAATAAATGTTCCTCTGAGCAGCCATTATTGTACATCTTTAAAAACAATCTTGTGTTGTCCAATGGGAATATTACACATGTTCTCTTCTTGTTTTTTAAAAAATAATTATTTTTAAAAAAATTTGTAAGAGTCCGGTGGGTAAAAAATATGGAAGCGTCCTGCTGATATTCAGATGTAGGAATAGTAGCATTACTGCCTCTCCATAGATAGACATCCACTGGACTGCCATTTTCACTGCTTGTAAGCATAGTAGCAATAGGCTCCATTTGTTTTTGCATTTTTTTTTTCATTTTTTGTGGGAAAAAATATGGCCGCCAAAATACATATTTGGTAAACCTTCATTCTCTATTCTCAACATTTCAAAACGTCATTTTGGCCTTTGATGTCTTTGCAGCCCCCTTTCTCTATTTTCAGTGCTCTAAAATACCACGGCCGAAACAAAATGAGCGTAAGGCTTCGTTTGACACAGAAGTGGTGGGCGATAACGCATTTGTTATGAATCGTCGTTCTTGATCGATCGACCTCACCTAAGGAACTTTATCTATTTTTAGGTTTAAAACCAATTTTTTTTGTGGTTCTTATATAACCTGTAATTTGTCGAGATCATAAATGTGTAAAGAGATGTCTATACGCAGACCACTCAGCTCGGCAGCTTGGCCGCTATTCACATACCTCACCAAAAGAGTATTCGACGTCCTCAAAGAAAAGAGTATGAGAGCGAGTAACCATACCCTCTCTCCCCCATGATTAATTTGTTTATAAATGGATCCCCTAGGGTACCAAGAATGACACTTTGGAAGAGATTAACCCCCCCCCCCCCCCCCCCCCCCCAAGTTACCTCACAACATAGTTTTTTGGTTACAGGGGTGGAGTCTCCCAAACTTCGATTAAATGGTGAGACCACCCCGCTGAAACACCTGAGACGTGTTTGTAGACATCTCTCTCTCTATGTATCTAGTCATCTGAATTGTGACGTTTGATCACAGAATCGGTAATTTTATGCTACACCTAGGCCTCAACATCTGAAGTTAAGATTTTCCTAACTTTAATAGTAATCATAACCATTGTCTTCTCAAAATGCATTTTTATAATGGTGTTATTTTTGTTGGGTTGGCTCCGCTCAAAGTATTCTACGAATACACCATCAAGTTTGGAATTGGTATTTATAATACTTCCAGCGTAGAGCCTAATCCTAGAACGACACGAACCCGTAACCTATTCCGAGTCGGGCTAACACTCGTGCGGACATATAATTAAATATCTAACAATCTCCTCCTATGTCCGCCGTGTACCCAGACTTCGGATAGAGGGTGATTTGTGCAAAGTTCAACCAAACCGTGAATCATACACAACCGTGTCCTGCACCTGTTTCAAACAAAATTAGACTTGAACACAAAAATTAGTATGCACGCCTAAGTAAAACAAAGACTCAGCTGCAACACAGAAATAGTCTCAGGTACAACAAGACACAGACCCTATACGTCCGATGTCACAAATCAACAGAGAGTTATATAAAGTCCAAACAAACAGTGCAAAAGTAGAAGAGCTAAACAATGTTATGAGCAGAAGTAGCAAAAGATAAACTCATAACACTCTAAATCTCAGCATCCAAAAGATCATCCTGATCAGGATTCCAGTCAACCAGTGTTCCTCCTATCCCAACAGCTCCTACATTTTCAACAGAGAATTTCATTTCAGACTGAATTCTATCTTTTGCAAATTTGCAAATATCTAGTTCTACAAAAGAACTTAGTATTAATCATTTTAATTTGGGTGGGAGGACACGTTCACAGAGTATTAAAGTTTTACCTCAGAACCTGATATCTGTTTCAACCGAAATGATTTCAAACTTCTAGACACCGCAGCTATATCTGTGATCTTATATGGAATGTCACGGTTACTACCCTTCTAAAGTTAATTGGAACTTATCAAGTTTGGAGTGGAACCAATCTCCAGAAGAAGAGTCAAGACCAAGTCAGATTGTGTTATCAAGTTTGAAATAACACTCTCCTCCAAGGCAAAAGTCGAATCCAGGTGAAGTTGTTTGCATCAAGTTTGGAATGAAACAACTTACGAAGATCCGAACTCAGCAACCAAGAGCATCAACGGAGCACAACATGCTTGCTTTGACAAAGGAAATCATAATAATCAAAACGTTCGGACAAAAGCTGAACTAAATTGCCTGAAACTGAACTAAGGCCGAACTAAATCGTCTTTAGTCTCATTTCTCCCACTGTTTTGATTTGTCGGTCTTTGGGCATTCCTTTCATCAATGGATCAGCCAGATTATCCTTTGAACATACATCAATCAAAGTGGTAATTCCTTATTCTTTCAGATAATTCAGTAAAGCATGTCTCAGTCGTACATGTCTCCTCTTAGTATTATAGAGGGCATTCTTAACGACTTGAACTGCTGCTTGATTATCACAGTACAAGCTCAACAAGTTAACTTGTAGCTTAGACAAGGGAATGTCTAGAATCAAGTTCCTGATCCAATCTGCCTCTCCACCGGCCAAGGCTAAAGCAAACAACTCGGCTTCCACAGACGATAATGCTATACAGGTCTGTCTTTTGGATTTCCAAGTTATAGCAGCTCCACCCAAGCTCATTTTTATCCCGTAGTGCAAAAAAATCTCGTCCAACTGAGCCTAAGCACCAATGCTGGTAATTTGATTGAAATAAAAGTACTCATTTTCACGGTTTGTAAGTCTTTCTTTTAATGCCGATAATTTGATTGATATAAGATTTATAGTTTAAAAATAACTCTAAGATTGCTCAAAGATATTTTAATATTTACTCAAAGTATTTCTAATATGAATCTCTATATTTAGAAATTCTTATTGTATCATATTCTTCAAATATGAAGAACATGATTAGAGCAACTTCAATCATTTTTTTCATATTTGAAGAACATGATATTTATATATATATATAGGTAAATTATATTTATATATTTATACATATATATAAATATATATTGTTGCGGATTGACTCGATGCCCCGGTCGGGCCGATTGTTCTTGGGCCGCCTTAGCTCACGAAGCGGTCGAGCGCGCACACAGTCAATGAAAATGCGAAGTTGACACAAGATATGATGATGTGGAAAAACCCCTCAAATGGGTAAAAAACCACGTGACCGTGTCTGTGCCGGTCAAATTCCACTAGCTTCTGTTGATTACAATGTGTTGGAGAATCGGGGCGACAGGCCGCTCCCGTTACAACTTGGGGGGAGAGAGAGACTACGACTCCCGGCGGGCAACATGCTGCTCCGCAGGAGTAACTTGGGTGTTGAACTGTGTGGGACGGCCCTGGTGTTCTGATGCTCATGGCGGCGCACGTTTGCTTGCAGGAGTCGCCTTCTTCCTTGGGTTCGCTATGGGACTTGGGCGTTTTTCTGCGGGCGACGGGCTGGTGGTGCACTGATAGCCGTTTGTGGTCGTTGGTGGCCGCTGGTGGCCGTTGGTGGTGCGCGGCGGCTGGAGGATGACTCGAGGGAGGAGGCCGACAGAGCTCACCTGACGAGGAAGATGACAGGTAGCAGAAAAAAGGTCCAGAATGAGGAGGCCCTGGGCTCATTTTATTGTCTCCAAGGGAGGATCATGGCGGGCCCCACCACTAACGTAGTGGGTTAGTGGGTGGTTACCCTCCCAATCGGACGGCAAGGAGAGCCTCCCCCCCCCCCCCCCGATCAGACGGTGAGGAGTCCGTCCACGGCGACGGAAGGGGCCGGCCAAGTGGCTTCGGCCGGCGGTGGGGGCCTGTCGTGCCCCGGCTGCTGCTTGCTGTGGCGAGGCCGGCCAGGCTCGTCGCGGCTTACCGCGGCGAGGCCGGCCGCATCTTATCGCAGCGAGGCTGGCCGCGGCTTGCCGCGGCGGGGCCGGGCGGGCCGGCCGCGTCTTGCCGCGACGGGGCCGGCCTCGTCTTGTCGCGGCGGGGCCGGCCGGGCCGGCCACGTCTTGCCCGGCGGGGCCGGCCGCATCTTGCCGCGGCGAGGCCGGTGGGAGGTCGGATGCCGGCGGTGGTTTTCCTCCATAGGGGAGGGAGTGGGTCCCACCCACCCCCACCCCCCCACCCCATGATTTCCTCATCATGAGGATTCATGGGGGGAGTGGTCATCCCATGATCCCACTTTGGGAGGAGATCATAGGGGGGGTCTTTTTTCTATAAATGATGGTGGAACCCATCAATTTCCCCCCAAATCCTTGCTATTAGAGAGTGAAGTGAGCGAGAGAGGAATGATTTCCCCCGCTTCCCTGTTGTCATGACGGTTCCTGGTGAGAAGGCTGAGGCGGCGGCGGCCAGTGCTTCCAAGGTATTCGGAGGGTGATTTGCCGGAGTAGAGTTGGTGGATGAGGGTGTCAGGGCCGGCTACGCACGCTCAGGCTACGCGTGCACATGGCTAGACGTATGAATGCTGGGCGCGCGCGCAGGCCGGCCACGCGCGCAGGCCAGCCGCACGTGCAGGCCACGCGCGCACAGGCTGTGTGTGTACGCAGGCTGTGCGCGTGCGCAGGCCGTGCGCTCGCGCGCACAGGCTGCGTGTGCGTGGATGTGTGCGCTCACTAGGTTGATCTTGCGTGTCCTTGCTGCTCGTGTGCTTGCGCGAGAGCCCTGTTTCGCGCGTTTTCCTTTTTTGCGTGCTACTTGGGCTACGTGCGCTTGGACGTGCGGTTCCAAGTTTGTTCTGGGGAATCCTGACCTTTTAAATTTTGTTATGCATAGGTTTCGAAACGTTCTTCTGGCCCTATGCGCTTGCGTTCCTCCTTAACCGAAGATGGCGTGGAAATTTGGAGGACAAAGTATGGGCTTCCTGCGAACTTGGAAGTGAGGATCCCGCGTCCCGAGGAGCGAGTCCAGAATCCTCCTAATGGTTGGTTGACAATCTGCGAAGTGTCCCTTAGGTCCGGCTTTTGTTTTCCGCCCTACGAAGAGGTGATTGAGATTTTGAAATTCTGCGGGGTGCCTATTTCCCAGTTCATTCCGAACGGAATTGTCCAAATTATGGGCTTAGTTGCCTTCTTTAGTGAGCATGGGGGCCGGTTTTCTTTAGACCAGTTCCGAGATTGGTGCGATGTTCGTTCTGATGGTAGCGAGCAGATAGAGGTACGCAGCAATAAGAGTTGGTTGGAATTTGAAGCCGGTAAGGACCGTCGCCACGATAACACTTTGTTTGGATATATTAAGAATTCATGGGGTCTTTTTGAGATGTGGGATGCGCTTCCCGATCGCTGTCGCCGTGTGAGGGGGATGGAGCGTGCTTTTTCCCCGGTGCTTGGATTTTCCAAGCCTCGTGAGTTAGCCAACCGTCTATTCAACGTTTACGCTTTTGTGGAGGAGAAGCGGTTGTTGCGGTGTAGTATTTCCTTGGACACAGTTCGGTCAGCAGGGGCTTCTCAAGGAGGGGGTCGGAAGAGGAAAGCAGTGGCGGCCCCTCCTGGCGACCTTGACGTGGTTGTGGCAGCAGTTACTTCTGATACTTGTCCTGGGTCGACTCCTGAGGTGCAGATACTTGCTTCTCTAGCCCCCCAGGTGTCTGCTGGCACAGTAGCTCTGCGGATGTCCTCTTCCTTGAGGGCGATGAGCGACGCGGTAAGGATTTGACTTGTTCCCAAGGCTTTTTTACTTATTTTCTCTTGCGGATAGAGGCTAATTTTGATCTTTTCCTTGTGCAGATAGAGACCCAGGCGCAGATTGCAGTAACCTGGAATGATCATTACGTGAGCCTGAAGGATGGGTACCTTGCTCTTCAGGAGAAGCTTCGGTCGACAACGAGTTCGCTTGCCTCCCTAAAGGAGGAGCATGACTGGGATATTGTGTGGTTTCGCCGGATCGGTTCGGAGCTGAAGTCCGAGCTAGAGGATGCCCGTGCGGCTTTGGAAGTGGAGAAGAACTTGGTGGAGAGGACCACCCAGATGTTGAAGCATTCGAAGGAGGAGACTTTGGGTTTTGGAACTCAGTTACAGGCGGCATGGGAGGAAGTCTCAGGCCTTGAGACTCAGCTTCGGGCGGCGAAGGCGCAAGTGGAGATGCTTTCCTCCGACGACCATGCGTCAGAGCTGAAGGCTGCAGGGCTCGCGGAGTATTTGGAGTCACTGGATTATATGCGAGACCGTAGCCTGATCGCGGAAGAGGTTCGTGACGAGATTTGGTCCAAGGAGGTGGAGCCTCAGATGGATGATATACGCGAGTTGGCGCTCCGACATGGTATTTCGAATGCCTTCCGCTTCGTTAGCAAAAGTCTGGGATATGACACGTCCTGTTTCAGCTTTGCAGATGTTTCTGAGGATGAGCTTTCTAACTCAGATGCCTAAGACGAGTAGTAGTACTCATATCTTTGTCATTGTATGTTTACATTTTATTGTTTAGTCTGAACGTATTTTGTTTTGCCTCTTGTATGGCATTGGTTTTTGTTGCCTTTAGGCGCTGATTGTGTAAGACCCCCCCCCCCCTTTTTTTCTTTTTCAACCACCGGGGTCTTAGGCCCAGAGACGCCGCTTTGCGGTGACACCTTCACGTCCTGAAGGGTCATCACCACAAGGCGCCGATTCTGCCGGCCAATTCGATCACAGAAAGGTAGCACAATAATAAAAGTAAGAGCAATGCAGTCCACAGCAATAGATCACATATATAGAATAAAAAATCTCCACGAAGGGAGTGTCCAAAGAAATCATCAGAGTACTATAAATGCGGGCTTATGCCCGATACATCATGTCCTCACTACAATATCACTCATGCGGAAGCTAAAACAGAAACTACTCAGGGTCGAGACTCACGTCCCGGCTGTATGAACTCCGGAGCTAGACTGCCCCATCTTTAGGCGCACCGATCTCTGGGGCTGCTCCTCCATGCTGGGCTCCACGATCCCCTAAATGATGCGGTTCGAAAACCGTTAGTCATAAAGACAAAGCCCTATCATCCCCCACCCCTTCCCCCATGGCTCCTAGGTACCGAGCGGGGAGGAAGAAAGGGAAGGACATGACTGTAGAGATTAATCAAGAAACAGATGGCAGCGGAACTAATCTAACAAGTTGTATTCGGTGAGCAGTTGATATAATTGTTATAATAGTCTAGCAGTAAGAAAAGCAAATATATGAATTTAACCTTCACTTATGCGAGAACACATAAGCAAAAGGGATCTTTTGCAAGGCTCCCATCGTATAAGTGTCGCATACCACTTATACCTTGGGGTGTCGGTTATCAAACAGCAATGGTTGTTATATATTGAAATTAACCTTTGATTTATAAACTTGCCCACACAAGCTTATAGACCAAGGGGTCGTTTTGCAGGCCCTAATGTATAAGCGTCCCATACCACTTATACTTTAGGTGTCAGGGTTAAATGAATCGATTATGCTATGACATGCTAGTGGGTATGATGAAACATGCAGGTGCAACTCACACACCCGACTCTGTACACACAGACCTTTAGTTCTCCCTTTCGGAGCCGTTACCTCCCAGGATACCTCCGTAGTGGCGGACGGAAGCGGTGGGTTGGACCTCACCCACCTCAAAACCAGTAAAAGCACCACTGGTCTGACCTATCGTACGCCTCAACGCTTGGTGCACTAAGCGGACGCCTGCGTACTCTTGCCGGCTGGCGCACCGGACTTCTGTTGGCGAAGTGCTAATTACCCCGCCGAGTCAACGATATCGGTGTCGGTGCAATCGAACTCCCCGATATTGAAAAACCCACCACCTTAACTTTTTCTAATTTATGCACATGCAAGTTTAATCGTAAACAAACAAAAACCGAGCCGAAGCTCCCCGGACCAAAATGTCCGTCTCCAATCCAACCGAGCCGAAGCTCCCCGGACCAAAACGTCCGTCTCCAAACCAACCGAGTCGAAGCTCCCCGGACCAAAACGTCCGTCTCCAACCAACCGAGCCTAAGCTCCCCGGACCAAAACGTCCGTCTCCAAACCAACCGAGCCAAAGCTCTCATCAATCTCCTTGTGCCAACAGTGTTTGTGAAAAGTGCAGCCCTAGTTACTAAGTTACTCTTGTCGGTTTGTTATTATAGTTTACGTTAGCCCAGGACTGCCCCCGGTATTCCCCGTGAAGGGCTCTCAAGGGGCACTAGGAACCAAGACGGCGGCATTACGGCCCGAAGTTCCCTTTCGCAAGGCACTTATTGTTATTGGTTTATCTCCCTTAACCCGATTCCCTTCTCATATTACGATAGACTATCCTAGGGTGATTTTTAACCTTCCTCTCTTCGGGAAAAGGCGATCTTTCGCCGAAACCCGAGCACCTCTTAACTCTAGCTATCACCAATTCTCGCTACTCTTTATACCTTCCTATTGTGACTTCCTCCACCATTGCCCACCCAGACAATATGATTAACTCCAATGCCTTCCTCAGATCGTGTCCTATTGCATTTCACAATTGCTATATGCAGACCGACCTAGACTTCATGTCGAACCGGTTATGCAATGATCCAATACTCATCCAAATGCCCTAAATTATTTACTGGAGACTCACCATGATATAAATGACCTAAATCCAGAAAATGGAAATTTTCCTAATCTATTTGGCATTTAATTAAATTCCTCGAAAATCCCAAGGGCTACCGGTTTGAACATGAACTACCCTAAGTAATCATGTAAGATGTCCAGCAAATTAATGATAAATAGTAGGTTATCTCAATAGGTTAAATCCTAAGTATCATAATTTTTCTATCATTAAAAGGGCATGAAAACTATTTTAGAAATAATCTCTAACTTTTGTTGTTTATGAATCAAGTACAGAAAATATTCTTCCAAAAATTATAAATAATTTATGCCATGCAGATAAAGACCTAAAATTAGCACTGGCCAAGTTTCATAATTTTCCAGCAAGTATTTTATCCATAATTAATTTTTAAACAATAAAATCCCTCTCTAATATCTGTGAACAAAGTACTAGATTTACTCAACATAAAACTCTATAAAAATTCAGGGATCAATGTTCTACTAGTCAAGATCTAAATCCAGAATTTTAACTGATTATAATTAATTTAAAACCTCCAAATATTTGAAACAACAAATCGAGCTATTAATTCTTTAACACATGAAGTATAATATTTATTAATCATAAAATTCCAGGAAAATTACCATAAGTCTAAAACATCCTAAAACTCCCTCCTCCCGAGTTTCATAATTTTTAGATTAGATTTAGTGCTTAAAATAACTAAATTACATGTTTATCCTAATCCAAAATCTCAACTTCCGAGGTACCTAATTACCTCCAATTCCTTCACTATTTCAACCAGAGGGTTTTCAGCATAGCATCCCACTCTCCTCCAAATTTCAAGGGCATACAAGAGCTTTTGCTCCTATGTCCTTCACAAACCTCAAACTCCCACCCACTGGATTTGAGCCGATCTCTTAGGGTAAAATCCACCCCAATCCACACATTGTTTCTCCAAGCTGGTTATAACACTCTTCTAAGTCAGGGGTCAGAATATCAGCCTCTGTTGAGGTGATTTGACCTTTCCAAACTCTTAGTGCACTTTTTACTAAAAGATGTCTCACTAATGTCTAGTTAAGGGTAGAAGGTTTCCCACCCAAAACTCCACCAAATCAGTTGGAATTTTGTACAGACCTAGGTTTAATAGTCAGGGACCACTCACCAAAATTTGGGAGGGTTTGGAGGTCATTTGACCACTTAAATAAATTCCTCTAAGTTTATTAAATTAAAACAAAAACTTTAGGCAAAGTATCTCCAAAAATTCCCATTTTTGGCCTTCCGTTAGGTATAGCTATGATTAACCCCCTGCCCAAATTTCAGGTCATTTGGACAAGGGACGAAGAGTGGGCATCCATTTTAATTTCTGCCCAACTCTAGGTACAGCCCCCACTAAAACGGGTGTTGCGGCCGAACAGCTTACCCAAACGAGTTGAAACCAATTTTAAATTAAATTAGACTCGAAGGGCTACAACTTTCGTCTCTGGTCATTTTTCCTAAAATGGCCTCTAAGTGCCTCATTTTGCAGCCCCAAAATATATTTAAATAATACATCACTCCATTATGTAATATATAATAATCTATATATTATAAAATTTATTCTACTGTTCATCTTCTTCATGAAACCGGAAACAGACACAGAACACCATTTTTCCTGTAAGCATTCCGTGATCCGTCGCCGGCCGTCCGGTCACTTCCCTGGCCAGCCACCACCACCACCACCTCCGTTGAGGCGATGGCTAGCGGTCGGCGGTGGTTTGGCCGCCGGAGGTGGCGGTTTCCGGCGAACTCAAAAATACTTTTTTCATGGTTTTCCCATGAAAACGAGAGATGGGTCCGGCTCCGTTGAGCGCAAACTTCCTTTCTAAGAATCCTAAGATCTACCCATGAAAGAGAAGAAGTAGAGGAGGACCTTGTTCGCGGTTTGGAGGCGAGAAGAGCGACGGGGTGTCATGGCGCAGTGGTGGCGTAGCCGAACTTCTCCTACAGCAAGAACAAAGATCTGATCCGTTTACTTGAGCGTGTAAACTTCTCCTCTTGCCCCAAGTGGGCTTTTATAAGTCAGAGAGTGGGGAGGTGAAAGGGTAAAGCCGTAATGGCCATGAAGGCTCCTCTTAATGGCCTTTCGGTTACAGTGAAGGGATAAGAAACAGTGGAAGATGAACAGGTGTGTCCAGTTGGCGGTTTCCTATTGGACCAACACTTCCTCCTTTATTATATAATTATAGAAGGAAAAACGGCCCGTAATTACTCCTAGTGTAACTTCCCACACCAGCATTTATTTCCACACGTGTTAGAATAATTTCGGGCCTGAACCGTCGTTTCGGCCAATGTCACGGGCGTGACACCTAGGTCACGGGCGTGACAGGCCCGGGTGACAATTTTTGGGGTCGACGATCGTCGAACGGAGATCGACGGTCGTCGAAGGGTGGTCACGCCCTAGGTCACGGGCGTGACAGGCCCGAACAGCAATTTCGAGGT
Organism: Platanthera zijinensis; assembly: GCA_039513925.1. Lineage (NCBI taxonomy): Eukaryota > Viridiplantae > Streptophyta > Magnoliopsida > Asparagales > Orchidaceae > Platanthera > Platanthera zijinensis. The sequence goes on from CM077079.1 coordinate 256,383,834, forward strand.
CGACGATCGTCGAACTGAGATCGACGGTCGTCGAAGGCTGGTCACGCCCTAGGTCACGGGCGTGACACTTAGGTCACGGGCGTGACAGGCCCGAGTTCAATTTCGACGATCGTTTTACGGGGATCGACGATCGTCGAAGGAGTCACGCCCCTGGTCACGGGCGTGACACTTTGGTCACGGGCGTGACATGTCCGGGCTGCCAGATCGACGATCGTCTCACGGAGATCGACGATCGTCGAAGGGGTCACGCCCTAGGTCACGGGCGTGACACCTTGGTCACGGGCGTGACATGCCCGGGCAGCAAGTTCGACGATCGTCTCGCGGAGATCGACGATCGTCGAAGTAGTCATGCCCAAAGTCACGGGCGTGACTGGTCGGTCACGGGCGTGACCAACCCGTGACCCGAAACCTCGATCGATTTATTTCAATTTTTTTTTGGGCTTCACAGGGTTCTGTCACGACCAACCGACTCCTAGGGGTCTAGCCGGAAATGGGATGTTACAAATCCCAATAAACAAAACAAAAATTTCGTCCCCGAAATTGAGGTTGAGCCTATGGGGATTTCTATCGGAATAAATTAAACTTGTAACATCCCATACGATCTTTCTATCTGGTTTAAGCGACTATTCGTTTGATAAACGAAGACAATCTCCCCAATAAACAAAAGATTAGCCCCTACCTTTCTGATTGAGTGCGCATGCCTAGGTCCTGAATTTTCCTTCTCTAGTCTTAACTGTCCAAAACAAGAAGGCAATCTATAGTATACCGAGAGGTGGTGAGATGTACCTGACTGAACAACTCCGGGTATCTTTGCCTCATCAGGTCTTGCGGTTCCCAGGTGTGCTCCTCCTGACCGTGATTTCTCCACAGAACCTTGACTAAGGGGATCTTTTTACGGCGCAAGATCCGTACTCCTTTGTCGTCGATCCGAACCGGCTCCAAGTGAACAGATCGGTCTGAAGCTACCGGCCCTTCGATGGTCAAAATCCGCTGCTCCGGGCGTAGTAGAGCCCTTCTCAGCGAAGAAATGTGGAAGACGTCGTGTAGAGCTGCCAGCTTTGGCGGCAACTCTAGCCTGTAGGCTAGGGGTCCGATCCGCTCCAGGATCCGGTAAGGGCCCATATACCTAGGGCTGAGCTTCTTCCTTCGACCGCGCACCCGTGAGACTCCGTGCATGGGGCGGATCTTCAAGAACACTCGATCCCCTTCCCGAAACTCCACCTGACGATGTCGGGCGTCATAGTATTTAGCCTGTCTGCTCTGCGCCTCCAACATCCTATCTCTGATCAGTCTCACCTGAGCCTCGGTGTCTTCAACAAAATCCGATCCCAACATCTTCGGATCCTCGTCTTGAACCCAAGAAAGCGGGGTCCTACATTTCCTTCCATACAAGGCTTCATAAGGCGCCATCCTGATGCTGGACTGGTAGCTATTATTATAGGAGAACTCGACCAACGGTAACATCTTCTCCCACGGCTCCCCTCGGTCCAGTATACACAGTCGTAGTAAATCCTCCAAGGTCCAGTTGGTGCGCTCTGTCTGCCCGTCCGTCTGAGGGTGGAAGGCCGTGCTAAAAGTCAACCGGGTGCCCAAATATGCCTGCACTGACCGCCACTCCCTGGATGTAAACCGTCCATCGCGGTCCGACACTATCGCCCGGGGCACGCCATGATATCGGATATACTGCTCCACAAACTTCCGTACCAGCACTCCCACCGAGTCATCCTTCCTGATCGGTATAAAGCGGGCCACCTTCGTCAACCGATCAACAATCACCCAGATCGAGTCGTTCCCCGTCCGAGACCGGGGAAGACCATGTATAAAATCCATAGCTATATCGTCGAACTTCCACTCCGGCACCGGGAGTGGCTGCAGCAATCCTGCGGGGTTCCTGCACTCCGCCTTCACCAACTGACACGTCTCGCAATGGGTCACGAAGTACGTAATGTCCTTCTTCATGCCCGGCCAAAACATCGTCTTCTTCAGATCAGCGGTCATCTTTGTGATCCCTGGGTGCACAGAGTACCGGCTGCAATGCGCCTCCATCATAATATCCTCTCGGATCTGGCCACCTGCGGGTATATATACTCTGCCTCTAAAATGTAGCAATCCATCTCTAAGGGAATAATCTCCTGTCGAACCTTCCTCCAAAGCTCGGAACATCGGCTCTGCCCACGTATCTGTCCTCTGTCCGTCCCGAATGCGATCCCGAATATCATCTATGGCCACTATCGATGCCAGATACTCCCTATACAGAACTGGGTCATCCTCGGACACTAGGGATATCTGCATATCTCTGAATGACCGGACTAGCTCCATGGACATAACCTGGGGCCCAGCTTTGGAAGTGGCAGCTCGCCGGCTCAATGCGTCGGCCACCACGTTCGCCTTCCCTGGATGGTAGTGCATCTCATACTGATAATCTGCTAAGAACTCCACCCAGCGCCTCTGCCTGATATTCAGCTCCTTCTGCGTGTCCACGTATTTCAGGTTCTTGTGTTCGGAGTAGATGTCGCAGTGGACTCCGTAAAGATAATGGCGCCAGACCTTCAGAGCAAAAACGACCGCTCCCATCTCAAGGTCGTGCACTGGGTAGTTCTTCTCATGGGTCTTCAGCTGGCGGGAGGCATATGCTATGACGTGTCCATTCTGCATCAGCACTGCTCCCATTCCCTGGTATGATGCGTCGGAATACACCTGGAAGCCTTCCTTTCCAGATGGAAGGGCCAGAATAGGGGCTGAGATGAGTCGGTCCTTCAGTTCCTGGAAAGCCGCCTGGCACTGCGGGGTCCAAACAAAAGGTGCCTCCTTCTTCGTCAAAGATGTGAGGGGGAGGGCAATCCGAGAGAACCCCTCCACGAACTTCCGGTAGTAACCGGCAAGTCCCAAGAAACTGCGTACATCGGTGGCTGTCTTCAACTGCGGCCAATCGCGAACTGCCCGAATCTTTGCCGGGTCCACTGCCAACCCGGCTCCGCTGATAATGTGGCCTAGAAAAGCCACCTCCTTCAACCAAAACTGACACTTGCTGAATTTTGTATAAAGGTGATGCTCCCGCAACCTCTCCAAAGTCAGTGCCAGATGCCGAGTGTGCTCCTCCTCCGTCCTAGAGTAGATCAGGATGTCGTCTATGAACACTATGACGAACACATCCAAGTAGGCCTCGAAAACCCGGTTCATGAGGCTCATGAATGCCGACGGAGCATTCGTGAGCCCGAAGGGCATCACGGTGAACTCATACAGGCCATATCTGCTACTGAAGGCCGTTTTTGGGATATCCTCCTCCTGGATCCGCAGCTGGTAGTATCCTGATCTCAAGTCCAGCTTCGAGAAATAATGGGCCCCCTCCAGCTAATCGAACAATTCGTCTATCCGTGGGAGCGGATAGGTATTCCGGACGGTCAGCCTGTTTAGTGATCGATAGTCGATGCACAGGCGGAGTGTCCCATCCTTCTTCTTCACGAATAGGACCGGTGCTTCCCATGGCGAGGAACTCGGTCTAACAAATCCTGCCTCAACTAATTCCTGCAACTGAGTCCGAAACTCTGCCAACTCCTTTGGGGCCATCCGATAAGGGGCCCTAGACGCCGGCTTGGCCCCCGGCACAAGCTGTATCTGAAAGTCCTGCTCTCGGTGTGGAGGTAGTCCTGGCAGTTTCTCTGGAAAGATGTCAGCGAAATCTCGCACCACCGGGATGTCCGTCACCGACTCCTTAACTTCCGCCATCTCAAATAGAATCTGATAGACCTCCTCTCCCTGCAGATGGGCCTTAACGGCCTGTACCGAAGATAAGAGTATATGAGAGACAGGTCTTATACCTTCGATGGTAATGAAAGAGTCCCCGTGTCTCACGGTGATCCTCTTTGCCTGGCAGTCAATCTGGGCATGGTTCCAGTGCAGCCATACCATGCCCAGGATCAGGTCGTAGTCCGTCAGCTTCAAAATCGTCGCTGTAGCCTCGAACCCTTTTCCACCAATTTCTGTCTCCATATTGCAGTGATCCGTGGTAAGGAGCTTAGATCCATCCGGTAGTCGCACCCTCATCCTCGAGCCTGTGAACCGCTCCACGCCTTCTAGTCCTTCTACGAACGTCTCCGACACAAAGGAGTGAGTAGCTCCAGTATCAAAAAGCGTGCGGGCAGGCTTGCCGCTGATGAAGACTATACCTGGGGTGATTAAATGTCTTAGGGTTCTATAAAGAATTTTCTTTCCTTGTTAATCCATCTAGTGCGATTCAAAGTTTTAACAACTTAAAGGGAAATTCTATGAAAATAAAGAAGCATTGCAGCGTACCTGCGATGACCTGCTCCGGATTCCGAGGCTGCGCAAGGTCCAAAGCATATACCTGCTCTCTTCCTTGTCTACGATCTCCCTCATGGTATCCACGACCGCGGCCGCGTCCTCGGCCTCCGTAATGCTGAGCTGGTAGGCCGCCCTGTGGTGCTGGAGGTGGTGCCCCCCTCATGGGGCAGTTCCTCCGAATGTGTCCAATCTGATGACAAAGGAAGCACTCCGGTGGGGGATACGCCATTCCCCCGGGTCTCGGCATCTCCTGCATCCGAAGAGGTGGAGGGGCCAATATCACCTGTTCCCTCGGCTCCTGCCTCACGTCCCGACGAGGCTGGTCCTCTGTCCTCCTCCCCTCTGGTACAACACCTCGCCGCTGGTCATTTCTACCTCTCCGTCCCTGATCCTCTGCTGGCCGTTTCCGGCCCCGGGTAACGTGCCAATCTGCCTCAATCCTTTTTGCCATCTCCAAAATCCGGGAGATGGGCCCGTCAGATACAAACAACAGAGCCTCCCTCAAGTCCTCCCGCAGGCCCTTATAGAACCTCCTGATATACCCTGCCTCGTCCAGCTGGTAGGAATCTGCGTATCGAGCCAGATGGTCGAACTCTCGATGGTACTCCACCACGGTCCGGGTGCCCTGCTTCAGCTGTAAGAACCGCTCCTCCAAATCATCCCTGGCTGACTGCGGAACAAAATGCTCCAGCAGTGCGGCCCTGAACTCCTCCCAGGTAACCTCCGCAACCTCCCTGTCGGCAAATGTCGTGTCCAACAGCGTTTTCCACCACCTCTTTGCATGGGACTCCAGGCAAGAGACAACCAGAGCCACCCTCTCCTCCCAGGGACACCGTATCCCGGTCAGCATCTCGCACATGATATCTAGCCACTCTTCCGTCCGAACCGCCGACTCAGTCCCCAAATAGGACGGGGGAGACATTCCTCGGAAGATGCTTAGCCAGTTGGCCCCCGGATTTGGCTGCGGGGCCGAAACCTGCTGGGCCCTGAAGGCCTCCAGAATGGCAGTCAGGGTCTGTCCCATGTCTAACTGAAGGAAAGGAGTGGGGACCGGTGGGGGTGGTGCAACATCCTGAGCCTGTTGAACTCCACCTTGTGGCGTAGTCCGTGCTGGAGGCTGCGTAACAAAAACACACGCTGAGAAAAACGTTCAAACTTAAATAAAAGTGGACAAGTTATATGTGATTCCCCTTTGGGCACACCACTGCTTCCGCTGCTTAGTTTGTCCCCAAACTAAACTCGAGCGGGGGGTGACCCAGGGTTTGTGGACTGCTACTTCCTTCTGATCGATGTTTCCTCTGATACCACTTGTAAGACCCCCTTTTTTTTCTTTTTCAACCACCGGGGTCTTAGGCCCAGAGACGCCGCTTTGCGGTGACACCTTCACGTCCTGAAGGGTCATCACCACAAGGCGCTGATTCTGCCGGCCAATTCGATCACAGAAAGGTAGCACAATAATAAAAGTAAGAGCAATGCAGTCCACAGCAATAGATCACATATATAGAATAAAAAATCTCCACGAAGGGAGTGTCCACAGAAATCATCAGAGTACTATAAATGCGGGCTTATGTCCGATACATCATGTCCTCACTACAATATCACTCATGCGGAAGCTAAAACAGAAACTACTCAGGGTCGAGACTCACGGTCCCGGCTGTATGAACTTCGGAGCTAGACTGCCCCATCTCTAGGCGCACCGATCTCTGGGGCTGCTCCTCCATGCTGGGCTCCACGATCCCCTAAATGATGCGGTTCGAAAACCGTTAGTCATAAAGACTAAGCCCTATCATCCCCCACCCCTTCCCCCATGGCTCCTAGGTACCGAGCGGGGAGGAAGAAAGGGAAGGACATGACTGTAGAGATTAATCAAGAAACAGATGGCAGCGGAACTAATCTAACAAGTTGTATTCGGTGAGCAGTTGATATAATTGTTATAATAGGTCTAGCAGTAAGAAAAGCAAATATATGAATTTAACCTTCACTTATGCGAGAACACATAAGCAAAAGGGATCTTTTGCAAGGCTCCCATCGTATAAGTGTCCCATACCACTTATACCTTGGGGTGTCGGTTATCAAACAGCAATGGTTGTTATATATTGAAATTAACCTTTGATTTATACTTGCCCACACAAGCTTATAGATCAAGGGGTCGTTTTGCAGGTCCTAATGTATAAGCGTCCCATACCACTTATACTTTAGGTGTCAGGGTTAAATGAATCGATTATGCTATGACATGCTAGTGGGTATGATGAAACATGCAAGTGCAACTCACACACCCGACTCTGTGCACACAGACCTTTAGTTCCCCCTTTCGGAGCCGTTACCTCCCAGGATACCTCCGTAGTGGCGGACGGAAGCAGTGGGTTGGGCCTCGCCCACCTCAAAACCAGTAAAAGCACCACTGGTCTGACCTATCGTACGCCTCAACGCTTGGTGCACTAAGCGGACGCCTGCGTACTCTTGCCGGCTGGCGCACCGGACTTCTGTTGGCGAAGTGCTAATCACCCCGCCGAGTCAACGATATCGGTGTCGGTGCAATCGAACTCCCCGATATCGAAAAACCCACCACCTTAACTTTTCCTAATTTATGCACATGCAAGTTTAATCGTAAACAAACAAAAACCGAGCCGAAGCTCCCCGGACCAAAATGTCCGTCTCCAATCCAACCGAGCCGAAGCTCCCCGGACCAAAACGTCCATCTCCAAACCAACCGAGCCGAAGCTCCCCGGACCAAAACGTCCGTCTCCAACCAACCGAGCCGAAGCTCCCCGGACCAAAACGTCCGTCTCCAAACCAACCGAGCCGAAGCTCTCATCAATCTCCATGTGCCAACAGTGTTTGTGAAAAGTGCAGCCCTAGTTACTAATTTACTCTTGTCGGTTTGTTATTACAGTTTACGTTAGCCCAGGACTGCCCCCGGTATTCCCCGTGAAGGGCTCTCAAGGGGCACTAGGAACCAAGACGGCGGCATTACGGCCCGAAGTTCCCTTTCGCAAGGCACTTATTGTTATTGTTTTATCTCCCTTAACCCGATTCCCTTCTCATATTACGATAGACTATCCTAGGGTGATTTTTAACCTTCCTCTCTTCGGGAAAAGGCGATCTTTCGCCGAAACCCGAGCACCTCTTAACCCTAGCTATCACCAATTCTCGCTACTCTTTATACCTTCCTATTGTGACTTCCTCCACCATTGCCCACCCAGACAATATGATTAACTCCAATGCCTTCCTCAGATCGTGTCCTATTGCATTTCACAATTGCTATATGCAGACCGACCTAGACTTCATGTCGAACCGGTTATGCAATGATCCAATACTCATCCAAATGCCCTAAATTATTTACTGGAGACTCACCATGATATAAATGACCTAAATCCAGAAAATGGAAATTTTCCTAATCTATTTGGCATTTAATTAAATTCCTCGAAAATCCCAAGGGCTACCGGTTTGAACATGAACTACCCTAAGTAATCATGTAAGATGTCCAGCAAATTAATGATAAATAGTAGGTTATCTCAATAGGTTAAATCCTAAGTATCATAATTTTTCTATCATTAAAAGGGCATGAAAACTATTTTAGAAATAATCTCTAACTTCTGTTGTTTATGAATCAAGTACAGAAAATATTCTTCCAAAAATTATAAATAATTTATGCCATGCAGATAAAGACCTAAAATTAGCACTGGCCAAGTTTCATAATTTTCCAGCAAGTATTTTATCCATAATTAATTTTTAAACAATAAAATCCCTCTCTAATATCTGTGAACAAAGTACTAGATTTACTCAACATAAAACTCTATAAAAATTCAGGGATCAATGTTCTACTAGTCAAGATCTAAATCCAGAATTTTAACTGATTATAATTAATTTAAAACCTCCAAATATTTGAAACAACAAATCGAGCTATTAATTCTTTAACACATGAAGTATAATATTTATTAATCATAAAATTCCAGGAAAATTACCATAAGTCTAAAACATCCTAAAACTCCCTCCTCCCGAGTTTCATAATTTTTAGATTAGATTTAGTGCTTAAAATAACTAAATTACATGTTTATCCTAATCCAAAATCTCAACTTCCGAGGTACCTAATTACCTCCAATTCCTTCACTATTTCAACCAGAGGGTTTTCAGCATAGCATCCCACTCTCCTCCAAATTTCAAGGGTATACAAGAGCTTTTGCTCCTATGTCCTTCACAAACCTCAAACTCCCACCCACTGGATTTGAGCCGATCTCTTAGGGTAAAATCCACCCCAATCCACACATTGTTTCTCCAAGCTGGTTATAACACTCTTCTAAGTCAGGGGTCAGAATATCAGCCTCTGTTGAGGTGATTTGACCTTTCCAAACTCTTAGTGCACTTTTTACTAAAAGATGTCTCACTAATGTCTAGTTAAGGGTAGAAGGTTTCCCACCCAAAACTCCACCAAATCAGTTGGAATTTTGTACAGACCTAGGTTTAATAGTCAGGGACCACTCACCAAAATTTGGGAGGGTTTGGAGGTCATTTGACCACTTAAATAAATTCCTCTAAGTTTATTAAATTAAAACAAAAACTTTAGGCAAAGTATCTCCAAAAATTCCCATTTTTGGCCTTCCGTTAGGTATAGCTATGGTTAACCCCCTGCCCAAATTTCAGGTCATTTGGACAAGGGACGAAGAGTGGGCATCCATTTTAATTTCTGCCCAACTCTAGGTACAGCCCCCACTAAAACGGGTGTTGCGGCCGAACCGCTTACCCAAACGAGTTGAAACCAATTTTAAATTAAATTAGACTCGAAGGGCTACAACTTTTGTCTCTGGTCATTTTTCCTAAAACGGCCTCTAAGTGCCTCATTTTGCAGCCCCAAAATATATTTAAATAATACATCACTCCATTATGTAATATATAATAATCTATATATTATAAAATTTATTCTACTGTTCATCTTCTTCATGAAACCGGAAACAGACACAGAACACCATTTTTCCTGTAAGCATTCCGTGATCCGTCGCCGGCCGGCCGGTCACTTCCCTGGCCAGCCACCACCACCACCACCTCCGTTGAGGCGATGGCTAGCGGTCGGCGGTGGTTTGGCCGCCGGAGGTGGCGGTTTCCGGCGAACTCAAAAATACTTTTTTTATGGTTTTCCCATGAAAACGAGAGATGGGTCCGGCTCCGTTGAGCGCGAACTTCCTTTCTAAGAATCCTAAGATCTACCCATGAAAGAGAAGAAGCAGAGGAGGACCTTGTTCGCGGTTTGGAGGCGAGAAGAGCGACGGGGTGCCATGGCGCAGTGGTGGCGTAGCCGAACTTCTCCTACAGCAAGAACAAAGATCTGATCTGTTTACTTGAGCATGTAAAATTCTCCTCTTGCCCCAAGTGGGCTTTTATAAGTCAGAGAGTGGGGAGGTGAAAGGGTAAAGCCGTAATGGCCATGAAGGCTCCTCTTAATGGCCTTTCGGTTACAGTGAAGGGATAAGAAACGGTGGAAGATGAACAGGTGTGTCCAGTTGGCGGTTTCCTATTGGACCAACACTTCCTCCTTTATTATATAATTATAGAAGGAAAAACGGCCCGTAATTACTCCTGGTGTAACTTCCCACACCAGCATTTATTTCCACGTGTGTTAGAATAATTTCGGGCATGAACCGTCGTTTCGGCCAATGTCACGGGCGTGACACCTAGGTCACGGGCGTGACAGGCCCGGGTGACAATTTTTGGGGTCGACGATCGTCGAACGAAGATCGACGGTCGTCGAAGGGTGGTCACGCCCTAGGACACGGGCGTGACACCTAGGTCACGGGCGTGACAGGCCCGAACAGCAATTTCGAGGTCGACGATCGTCGAACTAAGATCGACGGTCGTCGAAGGCTGGTCACGCCCTAGGTCACGGGCGTGACACTTAGGTCACGGGCGTGACAGGCCCGAGTTCAATTTCGACGATCGTTTTACGGGGATCGACGATCGTCGAAGGAGTCACGCCCCTGGTCACGGGCGTGACACTTTGGTCACGGGCGTGACATGTCCGGGCTGCCAGATCGACGATCGTCTCATGGAGATCGATGATCGTCGAAGGGGTCACGCCCTAGGTCACGGGCGTGACACCTTGGTCACGGGCGTGACATGCCCGGGCAGCAAGTTCGACGATCGTCTCGCGGAGATCGACGATCGTCGAAGTAGTCACGCCCAAAGTCACGGGCGTGACGGGTCGGTCACGGGCGTGACCAACCCGTGACCCGAAACCTCGATCGATTTATTTCAATTTTTTGGGGCTTCACAGAGTTCTGTCACGACCAACCGACTCCTAGGGGTCTAGCCGGAAATGGGATGTTACAGATTGTACTTGTATCATTCCAGCTTTGTTTTGTTATGACATTATTATTTTTTAAGCCATCTTTGCTGCCTTATTTACACGGCTCAGGTCCGTGGCTTAACTTGCACGAGGGTTGCTCATGGTTTTATTTGCGCGAGGGTTGCTTACGGCTTAGTTTGTGCGAGGGATGCTCGCGGCTTCTTCGTGAGGGGGGCAGACCCCCACGGTGTTGCGCGAGGGTTGTTCGCGGCTTAGTTTGCACGGGGGATGCTCGCTGCTTCTTCGTGAGGGGGGCTGTCACAACCCGCATTTTTCCCAACAATTTAATTATATCAGAGCAAGGGGAAAATACGCGTCGTGATGCCACGCCGTGCAGGGGATAACTGCAGACGTTCAGGCAAGACTCCAAACTCTACAATTTTAATAGAAAACATAAATGGTTATGAATAAAATCCAGTTTAAGTTATGATGGTAGCCGTATCCCTCGGCTTAGTGAATCATCTAGTTCACGAATTAAAAATATAAAATATACGCTTGCGGAAAATACTTATTTAAATTGACTTTAATATCCTACATAAGTATAAATGTTCCTGAGGAACAACTCATACAATGCAAACCCTAGATTTATAATAAGGGTAGGAAAGTCTTTACGCTAAATAGAAAGTAGTGGCTTAGTTTTGAAGGAGATGATAAGTATGTTTTACTAATAGTAGGGTTTTATAGGTCAAAATACCTAACATGCAGTCCTAGCAAGGAATCATCCCAGAGAGCAAGTTATCTAAATCAAAACATAAGAAACTACTACAGCCAGCAAGTGTCAAAAATCAACAATACTGTGGGCGTCAACAACCTGACACGAACCCACAGTATTAGGTATGTCTGAACTAAGGAAAATAACTAAAAAGACAAACTACCTCGCTATGGCGAGGTGCAAAACCACAGCCAACACTGTTGCTCAGAAAACCAAAACTAGCTCCACTATCTGCTACTGCTCTGAACCTGAGGCATTCCAAAAAAAACAGAACACCTCAGCAAGAAGGTACAAGTAGTGGCAAGAAAATAGATAAAGTAAACAAATGAACAAGGTCGAAAGGGGTACCAACCCAGGACCCAAAGTACTGAAATAAGGTACAAAACAAAATTAGAGAAATAGAACTTACGTGAATCGTCACGTACAACCAATCATGCCAGATACCCAAGGCAGGGGGAAAATAAAGGCATGAGTAAATCATAAGAAAGAAACTCAAAAAAAACAACTTTATTAGCCGTGTGTGGTCAACTCTATCTAAACAGGCAGGGTGCTCACTAATAAGGACACACCCCTCACAGATGTTAAAATCCGTCTAATTGCGGGGGAGACTTATACACTCCACTAGTCGCCGCAGGATGCCCAACCACCAATAGAGTTGCACGACCACTAATAAAGGAAAACAAACCTTGCGGTCGGTGGATTTGCCCACAAACACCCGCAAGAACGAGTCACTAGGAAATAAATCACAGGATTTGGCACATCGGATTCTACTCGATATATTCTAGGTTAAAAACACGGTTGATCAACCTCTAGGAACGATTTATGACCCTAGGTAATTTCTAACGCGATAAATAGGGCGATAAAAGACCACAATAAAACCCTACATCGTATTTCTACAACTCCACAAGACGAGATTTTTCATGCCAAAAACTAAATAAAAACCAAGAAAACTCATAAGGAAGACTCAACAAGCATACTAAACCGAATATCAAAAGTGCACAAGGATTGAGAACTAAAGTTTAACCGTTACCATCGAAATCGGACGAGAGGGAAGGAGGGAAAACCACTACTTGCCTTGGTTGCACCGGAAACGTTCTCTGAATCGTTCCACGCCGTAGATCGGGGCAAAAGAACTCAGGAGAAGTAGAAATCTAAACAACAATGGCGGAAAAGGGGTTAGGGCCGAAAAACCCTAACAAGAAAACTCACGGAAAGAGGAAGAAATTACCACGATAGCGTAGCTCTCGGTGAGAGCTTTCCGGATCTACGATCGGTTGAAGATTCCGAGCACCGGAGCTCCGTCGGCGGCCACCGGAAGATTCACGAAATGGAGAAACTTATCTCTCGCCGCTGGTCTGGTTCGGAATAGAAGTATCGGAGAAGATGAAGTTATATCCTAATAACCTAACAGAAAAGTATATATATAGTTTTTTTTTTCTTTTATAAAAATTTCAACTTAAAAGGGACAGCCTCGGAAATATCAAAAATAGGCATCTAAGATGGCTTCAAATCGAAAAGTACACAACATGAAAGTTGTAGATCTCGTCGAGACGAACAAAATTTATGTTGACCATTTTTTGATACGATGCCGTTTTGACCATCAAAATGGCGCTCTAACGCTGACAGGAATGGAATACTCGAGTGGCAGCATACATACTCGAGTAGAAGCATACATACTCGAGTAGAAGCAAACATACTCGAGTAGAATCATACATACTCGAGTAGGAGTTCAAATATACTCGAGTAGGAGTCCATATACTCGAGTAGGAGTTCAATATACTCGAGTAGAAGTCTATATACTCGAGTAGGAGCACCATACACGAGTTCCAGCAGAATAAACGAGAATAAGGGTTCAAGATGACCTCAAATCGAAAAGTGGTCAACATGAAAGTTGTAGATCCCGTCGAGACGAACAAATTTAATGTTGACTATTTTTCCATACCACTCCTATTTGACCCTCTAAATAGCGCCCGAACACCGACACAAAAATAATAATAATAAAAACGGTCGAGATAAAGGCTTGAACTCTCGAGATTTACATAGAAACTTGCCAAAATACGTATAGGACTCGAGAAAACAACTAGGATCGATTAGAGTCAAAGGGAGAACGCTCGAGGAGAAAATTGACGGGATGAACCCAGCAACGAATTTGAAACCTAAATCCGACGAGCCATTCCTGAGATAAAAATTTCCAAATACAATGACATAAATACTCAAAACTTCAATCGCGCGCCGAGACTCCAAAAATGCTCGGATTACGACGAAACTTGATGAGCAAGTTTAAAATTACTCAACTTAAACCTCATAGAAATATGTTCTGATTTCGACAAAAATCCAAGAAATTGGCCGACTCGACCGAACGGACGCGAAAATGCCTTATCGGCGATGCGCCGTCAACCCGACGTTAAAAGTAACGTCATGACGTCATAAATATGACGATACCAAAATCAAACAAAATCATCGAAAAATCAGGGGCGTTACAGGGGCAGGCCCCCACAGTGTTGCGCGATGGTTGCTCGCGGCTTAGTTTGTGCGAGGGATGCTCGCGGCTTCTTCGTGAGGGGGGCAAGCCCCCACAGTGTTGCGCGATGGTTGCTCACAGCTTAGTTTGCGCGAGGGATGCTCGTGGCTTTTTCGTGAGGGGGGAAGACCCCCGCGGTGTTGCACGAGGGCTGCTCGCGGCTTAGTTTGTGCGAGGTATGCTCGCGGCTTCTTCGTGAGGGGGGCAGGCCCCCACGGTGTTGCGCGATGGTTACTCGCGGCTTAGTTTGCACGAGGGATGCTCGCGGCTTTTTCGTGAGGGTGGCAGGCCCCCACGGTGTTGCGTGAGGGTTGCTCGCCACTTAGTTTGCACGAGGGATGCTCGCGGCTTCTTCATGAGGTGGGCAGGCCCCCACAGTGTTACGCGAGGGTTGCTCGCAGGTTAGTTTGCACGAGGGATGCTCGCGGCTTCTTCGTGAGGGGGGCAGACCCCCACGGTGTTACGTGAGGGTTGCTCGCGGCTTAGGTTGTGCGAGGGAAGCTCGCGGCTTCTTCGTGAGGGGGGCAGGCCCCCACGGTGTTGCGCGAGGGTTGCTCGCGACTTAGTTTGTGCGAGGGATGCTCGCGGCTTCTTCATGAGGGGGGAAGGCCCCCACTGTGTTGTGCGAGGGTTGCTCGCGGCTTAGTTTGCACGAGGGGCAGGCCCCCACGGTGTTGCACGAGGGTTGCTCGCGGCTTAGTTTGCGCGAGGGATGCTCGCGGCTTCTTCATGAGGGGGGCAAGCCCCCCACGATGTTACGCGAGGGTTGCTCACGGCTTAGTTTACGCGAGGGATTCTTGCGGCTTCTTCGTGAGGGGGCAGGGCCCCACGGTGTTGCGTGAGGGTTGCTCGCAGCTTAGTTTGCGCAAGGGATGCTCGTGGCTTTTTCATGAGGGGGGCAGGCCCCAACGGTGTTGTACGAGGGTTGCTCGCGACTTAGTTTTCGCGAGGGATGCTCGTGGCTTCTTCGTGAGGCGGGCAGGACCCCACGGTGTTGCATGAGGGTTGCTCGCGGCTTAGTTTACGCGAGGGATGCTCACGACTTCTTCGTGAGGGGGGCAGGCCCCTACGGTGTGGCATGAGGGTTGCTCGCGGCTTAGTTTGCGCCAGGGATGCTCACGGCTTCTTCGTGAGGGGGACATGCCCCCACAGTATTGCACGAGGGTTGCTCGCGGCTTTGTTTACGCGAGGGATGCTCGCGGCTTATTCGTGAGGGGGGCAGGCCCCCATGGTGTTGCACGAGGGTTGCTCGTGGCTTAATTTGTGTGATGGATACTCGCGGCTTTTTCGTGAGGGGGTAGGCCCCCACGGTGCTTTTGCGACGGCTTGCCGTATGCGTTCGATTTGGTTGTGCGACCTAGTCTGGCAAAACCATTTCTTGATTAGGCACTGATATATCAAATAATGAAAAGATAATCTTCGCAAGCTCGGGCTTGTAATTTTTACAATAGTAAACAAACAAATGAACGAAAGCGGAAGCTGCTTAAGGATGGAAGTGGCGAGAGCTGGATTGGAAGACGTCCAGGAGCGATTGTTGAAGAATTGCTGTGTAGTCAGAATCAGGTTGGATGACGACGAACTACACGTTGTAGGATGTCTGTCGATGTGTTTCTTTAAGGGTGACTGGGAGAGTGATGATGCCAATGACTGGTACTGGGTTGTTCCCCGAAACATGCGCGCTGGCAGATGTTAGCTTGAGGTTGCCAGTGGTCAGCTTGAGTTGAAGTAGTGTTGATAAAAACAGCACATTAATGGTGATCTCGACGTCGACCAACACTTGGTTCAACTCGGTAGATGGCTCGCTGATTCTGATGGTTATAAATATCATACTCTGACTGGGAGGTGGTCTCTTTCTTGATAGGAACTGATCAACTACCCCCAGACTGGTCAGTTGCTAGATTTCTTCCTTTAGTCGGTTACATTCGTTTGTGCTGTGGCCATGACCCTGGTGATACTCGCAGTATTTTGATAAATCTCCTCGACCGGGGGCGAGCTGTCTGGGCCTGCACAAGGTCGGATGGTCACGAATTGCTTCGAAGATCCTGCCTTGAGGGGCATTGAGTGTCGCGAACTGACACAACTCTTGTCCTTTGTAGGTATTTGCGCGCTGATCGCAGTTTCTTTTGTGCTCGGGGCGTGTACCGCTTTCTAGTTTCCTTTTCTGGACTCTACTTGGACCAAACTTTTCTGGTGAGGGATTTTTGACTGTTTTGAACCTTTCGATGAAGAGAGCTGCGAGTTCAATATAGTTATCCATCTTTTCTTCTTGTAGAGAATGAAACTAAGACCGAGCTTCCCCTTTAAGTGTTGTTGAAAATGCTTGGATCATGAGTTGATCTAAAGCGTTTCGAGTGTGCATGATAGTTTCGAAATACTCCACGTGTGCCAGCGGGTTGCATGTTCCGCTGAAACTACGGATTTTAAGGCCATCTTCTGAGCCCGGGGCTACCCAGGAGTTTGGTGAGTTGTTGTTGAGGAGATATTCCTTTAGTCTTTGCTTCTTAACAGAGGTATCGGGACCCATCGTGTTTCAAGCGCTTTCTTTGTAATGAGGACAGACGAGGTAGTGATCGTACATCTATTGAAGTGATGCAGCGGATGCAGGGGAGCTACTTGTGCTCGAGAATTCCTTCTTTATGTCGTACTCCTTGAGCAGGCAATGCCTGGCTAAGGCAGAGAGTTCTTCCGATGGAAGCAAATTAGCTTACTTGATTGGTTGAGGAGCTCTTGGTCGGTGGTATGTCGGATCATTTCACATTGCGTACATCACGTTAGTGCAGGTAATATTCAGAGGGGATTATTCTTGAGATGAATGTTGCCCCCCCTCCAGTCCCTTGAGGGTTCTATTGACGGGACACAGCTTGACGCCATTCTTCCTGTCCCAGGAGAGTTTGTCCCTTTCTTTGTGGAAATCCTTGCGTCAGGCCATGATTTGGCAGAGGCGTGGGAATGGCCGGTGTTGTTGGTAGTGAGAGAGCAGTTGGTGCTCCCAGGTTCGGAGCAGGGTGAGCACTTCGGTCTGTAATTCTTCCATCTGGCGAACACGTTCCTCCAGGGTGGTGGCGGTGGCGGAAGCGGCTTCAGCTATTAGCGGCACGTCCATCAAAGAGTGGGAGCGTGCGAGTTCGTCGTGTCCGCCAAGGGCGGAGACTTCAGCGGTACGGGTGCTTCTCTTAGCCATTAAGGCAATACTTGGAGGGGGAGGTGTTTCGATCTTGTACTTCAAAGGATGTTGGGACTCGTCTTCCCACAGATGGTGCCAAACTGTTGCGGACTAACTCGATGCCCCGATCGGGCCGATTGTTTTTAGACCGCCTTAGATCACGGAACGGTTGAGCGCGCACACAGTCAATGAAAATGCGAAGTTGACACAAGATATGATGACGTGGAAAAACCCCTCAAATGGGTAAAAAATCACATGTCCGGATCTGTGCCGGACAAATTCCACTTGCTTATGCTGATTACAATGTGTTGGAGAATCGGGGCGACAGGCCTCTCCCGTCATAACTTGGGGGGAGAGAGACTATGACTCCCGGCGGGCAACAGGCTGCTCCGCGGGAGTAACTTGGGTGTTTAACAGTGCGAGACAGCCCTGGTGTTCTGACGCTCGGGGTGGCACACGTTTGCTTGCAGGAGTCGTCTTTTTCCTTGGGTTCGCTCCGGGACTTGGGCGTTTTTCTGCGGGCAACGGGCTGATGGTGCACTGATAGCCGCTGGTGGCCGTCGGTGGCCGCTGGTGGCTGTTGGTGGTGCGCGACGGCTGGAGGCTGACTCGAGGGAGGAGGCCGACAGAGCTCACTTGAGAAGGAAGATGACAGGGAGCAGAAAAAAGGTCCAGAATGAGGAGGCCATGGGGCTCCTTTTATAGCCTCCGGGAGAGGATCATGGCAGGCCCCACCACTAACGTAGTGGGTGGTTACCATCCCGATCGGACGGCGAGGAGAGCCTCCCCCCGATCGGACGGTGAGGAGTCCGTCCACGGCGACGGAGGGGGCCGGCCAAATGGTCGGCGGCGGGGGCGGCCGGCCTATCGGTCGGCGGTGGGGGCTTGTCGTGGCCCGGCCACCGCTTGCTGCGGCGAGGCCGGCCATGCTCGACGTGGCTTGCCACGGCGAGGCCGGCCGAGCCGGCCGCATCTTGCCGCGGCGAGGCCGGCCGCAACCTGCCACGGCGAGGCCGGCCGCGACCTGCCGCGGCCAGGCCGGCCAGGCCGACCGCGGCTTGTCGCGGCAAGGCCGACCGCAGCCTATCGCGGCGAGGCCGGCCAGGCCGGCCGCAGCTTGTCACGGCAAGGCCGCCAGAGGCCTACCACGGCGAGGCCGATTAGGCCGGACGCGGCTTGCCGCAGCAAGGTCGGCCGCGGCCTACCGCGGCGAGGTCGGTCGCGGCAAGGCCGGTTGCGGCTTGCCGCGGCGAGGCCGACGGGAGGCCGGATGCCGGCGGCGATTAGGCCGCCGGGCGATGATTTTCCTCCATAGGGAGAGGGAGTGGGTCCAACCCCCCCCCCCCCCCCTATGATTTCCTCATCATGAGGATTCATGGGGGGAGTGGTCATCCCATGATCCCACTTTGGGAGGAGATCATGGGGGGCTTTTTTCTATAAATGATGGTGGAATCCATCATATATAATAATTATAATGATAAATTTTCAATTTATTTATTTATTTGTATTATATTTTTTTATTATATTCTATTAATTTTTAAAGCTTTTTTTTAAAAATTTAATTACATAACTAAAATGCAACAATTATTACATAATTCAAAATAAAAATATTACATTTGGAATTAATACTAAAATTCTAGTATATCATCATCGGGATTGCTACGACTTTCGTGTGCATTTTCCCTATAGTGGTCTCCTCCGAACTGAGGTTCATTATAGTAGCTTTCATTGTACTGACTTTCTCTGTACCGACTTCCTCCAAATTAAGGTTCTCCATATTTAGGTCCTTCAAATTGAGGTTCTTCGAAATGTTCAATACTAGTTCAAACTATTTTCAATCACAAGATAAAAAATAACACTTCACAATGATGCAAGATGCATGCCAAAAGGATATAGGGCGAGCATTTGTAGTTTTTCAATCACGGTTTGCAATTATTAAAAAGTTATATCGTTTTGGGGATAAACATGTGTTACATGATATCATGACTGATTACATTATAATACACAATATGATTGTTGAAGACGAGCGAGATAAAAATAAATATGTCATTATTTCTACTTGCTACACACTCAAAATGTTCAATAAATGAACACAAGTGAAGCCGAAAGATTTTGTCAGTTCCTAAATCAGCATAAAAATCAAAGAAAGAGATGCACATTTTGTACTTCGAGATGCACAATTGAACATTTGTGGGCAAGACAGGGCAATGAAATAATATAACTATGAAAGTTTTATGCATATTAATTTGAAAGTATTTTGATTTATAAGCAAGTTTAATCAGTCAAATGTATTCTCTTCTTGTTTGTATGATAAATAATAATTAGAAAGTATTCAATATTAGTATCGTTTTATAGGTCTTAAAGACAATTTTATTGATATATTATATGTCATAATTGATAAAGTATATTATCTTTTACGAAAGATATAATTTATTAAGCGAGTTTCACAAATACTTGAATTAAACAATTAAAAAAATAAAAAATATATTAAAATATAAAATGTCTGGCTTACATTTTCTCTCCCCCTCCTCTAAGTTTAGAGGGGAAGAGAGTGCATCCCCATTTTTAGAGGAGGAATTGGCCAATCGTTGGAGGGAAATCATTCGGCATTTTTAGAGTTTGTCGACCCATTGGAGATGCTCTCAAGCCGGATTCTACTCGTGAAACTATTCAACTGATTTTGAACTTCTAAGATTGCTTGGATCAAATTGAGTCAATTTCAACGCGTGTAGGCTAGCTCAAATGTGAGCTAGCTCACTTTCATGTTCAAGTCATGCGAGCTAGGCCAATAAATAATTTAAATTTTAGTGAACTTTAATGATGTTTTTGATCAATTGGAATGGTTACAAATTTCATATTTCGATCTTGATCCAAATATTTTGATTTTGAAACGATTGGCCGTAAATCATTTTAAACTCAAATTGATTCAAGCAAAAAAATCGAGATTGTTTTTTATAATGCAAAAGCAAAGGAATTCATTCATAACACAGTCTGTAATTAACAAAGGTAAAATATAAGTAGGCAGAGGGGTGGGCGAATGAAAAGAAATCGATGTAATAACGTGCACTACCTAATTTGTCTGACGCTAGAAGAACAGAAACTCGACACTCGGAATACCTCGAGCCAGCAGAATGGTGTGGGGGCAACATCCGAGATATTTCAAGAGAATCTTTGCTCCCATGGGATCCCAAGCAGAACCGAGTTTCAATCAATACTTTCGTGCCCTTTTAGGCATGAGATTATGACTCGAATATCGATATATTCAATGTGTTATGCACCATCTATGGCAAGATATTGCATAGAGCCTTGCAAGGGCATCATTGAAATATCTTGTATGGGAGTCCTCACATGCATTGTTAATGAGCGTTGAGCTCACCTACTCGCTGGCGAGTCATCATCTCTGATGTTGTAAGTCGGTGGTCGACACAAAGGAGGCCCTAGATGCTGCCATGAAGGTTGTAACATTCCTCAAAACTCTGTTAGCCCCCCTATATGTTAATTGGGTCCCAACATGGTTAGTGAGCCCCAATTAACATATATGTACTCATAAGCTCAATTTAAACCTAGATGTGTCCCAAATGCTTGATCTGACACAGTTAGATTTCATTAGGAGTCCTATGCACAGCAGTCACCATACACCTCATACAACCACAATTTAATGTCTCATCTTTGCCAGAAGACTCGTTGAGCCTCATGATAACTTCAACTCATTAAAACAAATATTGATTGTGATAAAACTTCGATTTTATAATTGCATAAAAATAAAAGAAAATTCCAAATAAATTTTAGAAATATGTGACGGCTTTTAACGGGCTCATATTCTTTCACTTACTATTTCTAAATTAAATTAATTAAATTGATTTTCTTAAAAATAAAAACCTTTATATATATTGGAGCATATTATTAAAATTGTAGGAGCCTTTTCCAAAGCCCAACATGAGAGCCCATCAACTCCACTAGCCACCTCAACAAAGTGGGGCTCATTGAGGGTCAAAATAGTCATCCTTTGTTTCATTTATTTTTATTAAAATAAAATTTAGGCCTCAAGCCTATAACCACTTATTGTTGGAAGTGGAAAACCCTCTGCAGGGGTTGTGGTCGACGACGATGAGCCGGAATGCTTGCCCAAGAAAGAATGGGCAAATACATGAAGAAAGTTGATTTGGCGGAATATATTTATATTATTCTTTATATATGGAGTTGACTAGTCAATGGACAAATAATTATTTAATAATAAACCTGGCATTATTTGGTGGTTGTCAAAGCAGCTGTTTTGCAGGCATTAAATGAGGGATAGGTGGCTTGCTCTTAGTGTTTGGCAATGCCTATATAATGGCATAAAGTGGCGGCACAGTACAGAGGGCAGAAGCCTGGCAAGGTTGAGCTGTTGCGTGAAAAAGAGGTGTAATAGTGTTGCGGCTACTATTCTGTGAACAGAAAAGTTGCGGGTAGCTTCCGGTGAAAGTTTTTCTTACGAACTGAAAAGTTGTTGTCTTCCATTGGCGAAGGCGGCAGACTGTTTTTGTGAACAACACCATATTGACGGACAAGCATGAAAGTCTGCGGACAACATTTTTTTTGGTGTTCTTTTGTATGCGAACTTGTACGATGAGTTAAGTTATAACTTCTAAGTAGTGAAGGTGTATTGTCGTGTGTTGAAGAGGTGTTATAGTACTTAAATGAAATTAGTGTCGATTTGTAATTTTGTTTGAATTTATAATCAAAAGGTTTGTCTCTATAAGTTCTGTGTGTGCCCACTTTAATTGCTTTCAATAGTGGTATCAGAGGATGGGACACTTAGGTTTCAGTGGTCTGAAGCTTCTATCATATGCAAAGATAGATGGTGGAAGGTTTGTCTAAGATCTTAATACCACAGAAGAGCTGTGAAGCTTGTATGAAGGGCAAGTAGAAGAGACAAAGTTTTGAAGCAGGATAGTCTTGTAGAGCAAGGAGACAACTTGAATTGGTTCATTCGAACATTGCTGGTCCGTTTGATATTGCCTCAGTTGGAGGAAGCAAATGCTACATTACCTTCACTGATGACTTTAGCCGGAAGTGTTGATTTACTTCTTGAAGGAGAAGTCTGAGGCCCTTGAAAAGTTCAAGGCAATGGCTGAGAAGGAGAGCGGACAGTACTTAAAGGTACTTAGAACTAATCGAGGTGGGGAGTACACCTCAAAATTATTTGATTCTTCTACAAAGAGCATGAGATTGCTCACCAGTTGACTGCAGCTTACTCACCTCAGCAGAACAGAGTTGTAGAGAAAAAGAATTTGACGATTCAGAACATGGCAAGGAGTATGATAAAAGGCAAGAAGTTGTCGAAGATGTTCTGTGCTGAAGCAGTACAATGTGTTGTGTACTTGCTGAACCGATGTCCAACGAAGAGTGTGAAGTACAAGACTCCATACGAAGCATGAAGTGGACGGAAGCTAAGTGTGCAACACTTGAGAGTCTTTGGGTGTGTAGTTTATGCTCATATCCTTGATCAGAAGAGGAAAAAGCTGGAAGATAAAAGCGAGAAGTGTATATTTGTAGGCTACACTCTGATGAGTAAGGCTTACAAGTTATAAAACCCAGTGATGAAGAAGGTTATCATCTCAAAATATGTCATGATCGAAGAAGATAGTTGTTGGAGCTGAGATGAGAAAGCAAGAAACATCAAGGGAATGTTTTATGATGATGAAGATTAAGGTGGTCATGAAGCTGAAGCTGCGGATGGTGGAGCTGAACCATCGTCACCACCGAGCAGAGACTTGGGAGGAGCTTATACTCCTTACTCAAGTGGAGTAAGCACCAACAGAAGCAGTTTTGATGGAGCAAGCACTAATAGGAGAAGCTCTGAAAGTACTCAACATAGGATGAGAAGGTTAGAGGAGATCTATGAAGAGACGGAGCCGATTCATTCTAATTTTTCTTTGTATTGTATTTTAGCATATTGCAAACCATACTCGTACGAAGAAGCCGCTCAGGAGAATACTTGGAGGAAGGTTGTAACGACCTGGTCCGGCTAGGCCAAGCACCAAGCGTCACCGGCCTACCAGCAGCCAGGGTTTAGGCCCTTTAGACAGCTCCACGGCACCACTAGTAGTAAGCCTAAACATCAAGGCTTGTAGGCCCATTGCACCCCAACTAAATCTCTGCGCCTATTTATCAGCAGCGGTAGGTTGTTGTCACGGGGTTTCGAACCCGCAACCTTGATAAGAGAGTCTTATTACCACTCCTCATCACCAACTGAGCTGATAAACAGGTGCGGAGAATTGGTTGGGGTGCAATGGGCCTACAGGCCTTGATGTTTAGGCTTACTACCAGTTGTTCCATTGAGCAGTCTAAAGGGCCTAAACCCGGGCTGCTGGTAGGCCGGCGACGCTTGGTGCTTGGCCTAGCCGGACCGGGTTGTTACAAAAAAGTGTCAGGTCAAGGGTAGAAACTTTTTCGGCAGCATCTTCTTAAAAGATGCAGGAAGTTATTCATCATACGGTCCTGCTCGACTGAGGGTAGAAACTTTTTCAGCATCATCTTCTTAAAAGATTCCCAAGAACAGTCTTCCTTCAGACTCTCCCTTTTCCGAATCCACCAACTCTTTGTCAGGCCTTTTAGTTAATAGGCTGCAATCATTACCTTCTGGGCTTCTAGAATCCCTGAATATGAAAACATCTCCTCGATGGAGATTATCCAATCATCTAAAATCATAAAGTCGGCACTTCCGTTGTAGGTGGGAGGTCTCAACCGTTGGAACTGCGATATGAAATTCATTTCTGGTGGTATCGCCATCGAGGGCACCAGAGGAGCAGGAGTATCAGGCATAGCTTGGCCCAAGGCAGGATCTTGAACTAAAGGTTGTTGCGCGGGAGCGGCAGACAACAAAGACTGAATTTGCGATTGCATCACAACTAATTGTCTCGACAGAGCCTCATTGCTCTGACACAGACTCTCTATAATCACATCACTTTACGCTCCTGACGACTCACCCTCCGACTGGGGAGTCGACCTCGTCGCAATATGCTTTGGCGGCATTTTTAAAAGGCAAACGAACAACTCATCAAAAATCCTAGATTACAACTAGGCCGCATGACTAGTTCAGACCATACTTAAAAGACACTTGCTTATGTTGCAACTTGTCTGGGATTTTATAATGATGGTATGTCCTACTTAGGATGATATCCTCTCATCATATTAACTCTTGTGCCTATGATATGAATGCATGAATTCTTTACTCTTATTTAAAATCATGTGTGTACATGTTTCAACATGTAAACCTTAACTTAGCATGCGTGTTTATGCGGTGATATGCTATGTATGCAGTGATATGCCCCTAAAAAGGCCTTAATGCATGTTATGAGCGGTGTACACATGAAATGTTATGCATCCCATACTATATAAAATCGCATGCAACAAAAAAATAAAACGTGCTAATTGGCACTCATGTGATGGTGGTTATGCATCTCATACTACATAACCATCACATGTTGCCACTTATGGTGGATTCATATACAAACACATATTATGCATCTCATACTACATAATATATCGCATATACTTCTTTTCATGTTATGAGTGTAGTGACTATGCTTCGCCTAAAATGTACTGATGACACATCGATGTGTGTGTGAAATGTGACTAAGCAACTAATACTAGCAAGGGAAGGTTGCCCGACCAATTGTCAAGCAGCCTCCCTCTGATATCAATTGTCACAACCCTCATTTTCATCGCATTTAAAGGTATATTAGAGTAAGGGAAAATGTGTGCCATGATGCCACGTCAGTAGGGGATAGCTACGGACGCTCAGGCAAAAACTCCTACTTAATGCAATAAGAAGGATCTTTAGGTTAATTTGAGAAAAATCTAGTTTTAAGTTGAGAAATTAGATGTATCCCTCGGATTAGTAGATCAACTAGTCCACGAATAAAAAATATAATTATACGCTGCGGAAGATACTTGTTTAGGTTGACTTCAACACCCTACATGAGTATAAATGTCTCTTAGGAACAACTCATGTTATGCAAACTCTAAATTTATAATAAGTATAGGAAAAAGTCTTTACGCTAACTAGAAAGTAGTAACTTAGTTTTGGAAGAGATGGCATGTCTGATATACTCATTATAAGATTGTATAAGTTAAAAATATTTAACATGCAATCCTAGCAATAAAACATCCCAGAGAGCAAGCAATCCAAATCAATCATAAGGAAAATAATATCAGCTAGCAAGTGTCCCAAAAGAATCAACAACCCTATGGGCGTCAACAATCTGACACGAACCCATAGTATAAAAGTATGTCTGAATTGAGAAAACAAACTAAAATGACAAACTACCTCGCTACGACGAGGTAAAAACCACAGCCAACACTGCTGCTCAGAACTCCAAGACCAGCTCCACTACCAGCTACTGCTCTTAACCTGAGGCATTCTAAAGACAGAACACCTCAGCAAGAAGGTACAAATGGTGGCAGAAAAAAATAAGCCAAAATAAACAAAGGTCAAAAGGGGTACCAACCCAAGACCAACGGTACTGAAGTAGAGTACGAAAGTAAAGCATCAAATAGAAAAAGAACACTTACGTGAATCGTCACGTACATCATAAATACACCAGATGAATAAGGTTATAAGGTGACAAACATGAGTAAATCATAAGGAAGAAACTTCGTAACCTTTATTAGCCACCTGTGGTCACTCTATCCAAAAATACGGGCGAGGTGGTCACTCAACTAGACACACCCCTCACGAATATAATATCCATCTAACTGCAGGGGAAACTTATACACTCCACCATACACCGCAGATGCCAAAAAACCTAGTAGACTTCTACGAGGTACTAATAAAGGTAACAAACCTTGCGGAGGTGGTTACGTCCACTAACTCCCGCAATCAAGAAAACCCCAAAAAACCACAACACATATATTTCAATACTTGACACATCGGATTCTACTCGACATTTCTAGATTAAAGACGCGATTGATCAACCTTTAGGAAAGATTTAGAATCCTAGATAAACTCTAACGCGCCCTACATAATCGTTAAGGGACGGTTAACATGAGCAAGATACAACCATATCATCAAAACATATATCATATTACAAGGTTATACTTAGAATAAACAAGAACATTGTGAAACAAGCGGATATATACAAAAGATTTAGGCAGCACTATACTCAACAAGAAATTTATGATAATAACAATGAAATTAGAAGTTGCAACAGATCATGAAAATGAAGAGAAGAGGGGAGTAAAACCACCACTTGTCTTGGTTTTATTGGAAAAAAAATCCTCTGAATCACTCCACGTCGTAAATCGGGGCAAAAGAACACGGGGGGAGTCGAAATCTAAACAAAAATGGCTGAAATAGAGGTTAAGGCTGAAAAACCCTAACGAGAAAACTCAATAAATGGGGAAAGTTTTACCATGATGGCGCAGCTCTCGACGAGAGTTTTCCGGATATATATTCGGTTGAAGATTTGGAGCACCGGAGCACCGACGGCGGCCACCGAAAGATTCACGAACGGCTTCCTCTCTCTGTCCACGCCTCTCTGGTTCGATTCAGAATTTTGGAGAAGGTGAAGTTTTTCTTTCTTTTCTAATTGTCTTTAAGTATAAGTATAAACTTATATATATACACATTTTTTATAAAACTTTATGTCAAACGAAAAAAAATGAAATATTTGTGAGCGGGCGCGCGGCAAAAAAAAATAGAGGTTAGAATGACTTCAAATCAAAAAATGTCCAACATAAAAGTTGTAGATCTCGTCGAGACGAACAAATTTTATGTTAACTATTTTTTTATACGACACCGTTTTGACTCTCAAAAAGGCGCCCGAACGCAAACTGTAACAGACTACTCGGGATGAATCTACAGTACTCGAGAACAAAATTACAGGTCTCGAGAAGTTAAAAAAAAAACTACTCAAGTACTAAAACTTAGTACTCAAGAACAAGGAAATAGTACTCGAGAATCATGGAGGCAGCACCCGAGAGGATTACTCGAGAGGAGGCAGCCTACTCGAGAGGAGGCAGTTCACTCGAGAACTGAAACAAAATAAATTGCATGAACAATTCTTTTTTTGTCCTCATGAATAGTGGTTTTTGCAAAAATATCCAAAATCAAACTATAAAGATGAATAGTAAAATACATTTTTGAATAGTGTTTTAATATTAAAATAATCATATTTATATATTTTGAACAAGGAAGCATGATTTCAAAACGGAGGCCCAAATGCGCGCTGAATTAAACGAAACTCGCACCGAAGACGAACACTGACGTTACGAACCCAACGGCGAAGTCAAAACTAAAATCCGACAAGCCATTCTCGAGATATAAATTTTCAAAGTCTACGGCGAACATAAATTCTACAAAACTTCGGCAAATCGTCGAGGCCCGAATATCGCTCGGATCGCGACGAAACTTGACGATCAAGTACAAAATTACTTAACTTAATTTCTAAATGCCAAATTTTCCAATTACAATAAGAATTGGGCCGACTCGACCGCACAGACGCAAAAAATGTCTTAACTGCGATATGCCATCAACTCGACATTAAAAGTAACGCTATGACGTCATAAATATGACGATACCAAATCAAATAAAATCATCGAGAAATCGGGGGCATTACAAAGGCGATGGATGAAGAGATGACATCTATCAAGAAGAATGATACTTGGGAGTTAGTCACTATGCCGGCAGGTCACAAGCACATTGGTGTGAAATTGGTATACCGAGTGATCGAAGAAGAACAATGATGGAGAAGTAGAGAAGCACAAAGTAAGACTTGTCGCAAAATGCTACCGACAAGTCCAAGGTGTGCACTACGACGAGGTCTTTGCCCCTATGGCGCGGATAGACACTATCAGACTGATCATCGCACTAGCAGCTGAGTATAAGTGGAAGATCTGTCAAATGGACGTCAAGTACGCATTTCTGAATGATTATTTGGAAGAATATATGTATGTTCAGCAGCCGCCTGGATATGATGTGAAAGGCCAAAAGAAGAAAGTCTACAAGCTGAAGAAGGTGCTGCATGGGTTGAAGCAAGCGACTCGTGTGTAGAATGAAAGAATAGATGAATACTTTCAAAAGAACGAATACATGAAGAGCTCGTATGAGTATGCACTCTACATGAAGGTGGAGAAGAAAGGTGATTTCATGGTCGTATGCTTGTATGTTGATGACATGATATTCACTGACAAAAATTCTCGCATGTTCGAGGAGTTTAGGAGGACGATGAAGAAGGAGTTCGAGATGACTGATTTGGGTGAACTCATCTACTTCTTGGGCATAGAAGTACAACAGAGCGAAGATGAGATCTTCATTTCTCAGAAGAAGTATGCTGAGGAGATTCTGAAGAAGTTCCGGATGGAGAATAACAAAGTTATCTCCACTCCTGCAGATCCGGGGATGAAGCTGAAGAAGTATTCAAAGGAAAAAGAAGTTGATTCTACATTGTTAAAGAGTCTAGTTGGAAGTTTACGCTACTTAACTTTCACTATACCTGATATTATGTATGATGTTGGAGTTGTTAGCAGATACATGGAGCAGCCGAAGCAAA
Organism: Platanthera zijinensis; assembly: GCA_039513925.1. NCBI lineage: Eukaryota > Viridiplantae > Streptophyta > Magnoliopsida > Asparagales > Orchidaceae > Platanthera > Platanthera zijinensis. The sequence goes on from CM077079.1 coordinate 256,412,406, forward strand.
ATCACTTCACCGCAGCGAAGAGGATCTTGAGGTATGTAAATGGCACAAGAGATCATGGTCTGATGTACTCTACTGCAGAAAAGTTTAAGTTGGTCGGGTACTCAGACAGTGACTATGGAGGAGATGTAAATGACCGGAAGAGCACTTTCAGGTATGTTTTTCATGTGAGAACAGCTGTGTTCTCATGGAGTTCGAAGAAGCAGGCAACGATTGCTTTATCTACCTGTGAAGCTGAGTACATTACAGCGGTAACATGTACTTGTTAAGCAATTTGGTTGAGAAATCTCTTGTAGGTGTTGCACCACCCACAGGATGGTCCTGTGAATGTGAATGTTGACAATATGTCTACGATTCAGTTGGCGAAGAATCTTGTGCTGCATGGGCGCAACAAGCATATCGAGGTAAAGTTCCATTTTCTTCGAGAGTAGGTGCAACAAAAGATAGTGAAGTCAGTCTATTGTCCTACGAGTGAGCAAATAGCAGATATTTTCACCAAGGCGTTGAAAGTCGAGACGTTTCTGAAGTGCAAAAGCAAACTCGGCATGTCCTGTTTGGTTTGAGGGGGAGTGTTGGATGTGGCAAACCCTCCGCAGGGGTTGTGGGTGACGACGATGAGCCGAAATGCTTGCCCAAGAAAGTGAATATGCAAATACATGGAGAAAGCTGATTTGGCGGAGGATATTTATAATATTCTTTATATATGAAGTTGACTAGTCAATGGACAAATAATTATTTAATAATAAACCTTGCATTATTTGGTGGTTGTCATAGCAGCTGTTTTGTAGACATTAAATGAGGGACAGGTGGCTTGCTCTTAGTGGTTGGCAATGCCTATATAATGGCATAAAGTGGCGGCACAGTACAGAGGGCAGAAGCCTGGCAAGGTTGAGCTGTTGCGTGAAAAGGAGGTGTAATAGTGCTGCGGCTACTATTCCGTGAACAGAAAAGTTGCGGGTAGCTTCCGGTGAAAGTTTTTCTTGCGAACTGAAAAGTTGATGTCTTCCATTGGCGAAGGCGGCACTGTTTTTGTGAACAACACCACATTGACGGACAAGCATGAAAGTCTGTGGACAACACTTTTTTTGGTGTTCTTTTGTATGCGAACTTGAACGATGAATTAAGTTGTAACTTCTAAGTAGTGAATGTGTATTGTCCTGTGTTGAAGAGGCCGGTGTTATAGTACTTAAATAAAGTTAGTGTCGATTTGTAATTTTGTTTGAATTTATAATCAAAAGGTTTGTCCCTACAAGTTGTGTGTGTTCACTTTAATTGCTTTCAACACTTATAGGAGAAGAGAATGAGTATTTTCTCTCCCAACTTCTAAAACAGCCACCATGCGGCAAAGTAGTGGTAAAATGCAAATAAAATGGAGTACATGCATTGGTGGGGGCGGAACTACCAAAGAAGAAAGAAGACAAGCCTTCTCCACTATAAATGACATAACAGGATCCTCTCCATTTCTAACTAAATGAAGGGGATTCAGTCCATGACTATGATGGATTGTTTTTTGATCCAACGGGTTTAACATTTTCTTTCCTTTAATTATTATTTTTTTCAAAAAAATTCTGTCCACTAGATATTCTTTGGACTTATCTTGTCCATTAAAACATGAAATGGTTCCCCTCCATTTCATTTGAAATGGATTCCCTCCATTTCATTTGAAATGGAGAGGATCCACATCCATAATTACACCATTCTCTACCTCTAAAAAGGCACACTACCCCACCTTATTAACCTCAAACAAAACCAGGAATAAGTCCCTTACCTTAGCTCATCAGTGAGCCCAAGGACGTCTACTCCACCACTAAGAGCAATGGTCACCTTCAACAACTCCGGACTCCTCCTTCCCCCTATGGTGAACTTTTAAACTCCCTAAACGCACAGGAAACACTGAAGGAGCTCGGAGATAGACCCCACCGCCGAAGGAAGTAGCAATTCACAACAAAAATGGAGGGGAGGAGGCGGCGACGAACTCCTCCCGTCGGGTTGAACTTCGCCACCCATTGACGGCGGAGCAAACCCGCAGGAATACCGCCCACCAATGGACCCCGCTCTGACTTGCCGGTGGGAGGAAATAGCGACCGGAATGGCGAGGTCGGCTGCGAGATATCAAGCCCGCAAGGGCTGGTGGCGGAACACACAACATTCTGTTTTTGCGTTCCGCCACCCGCCGGCGGCGGCGCAAGGCCGCCGGATCACCGCCCGCTCCCAACAACAAGGTAGGTGGTGGCAGTCAGTTCTGGGCCGCAAACTATGCGGCCCATGCAAATATTAAAATTTGTCATTGATTTTATTTTCAATCTTTACTAATTAATGGTACCAGGTCTACCTCCATGCAATGGCTGCTGAGCAGGGCATGGTTTGGCTCAATCTCAGCTGTCAAACATGTTTAAGATCCGAACAAGAAAAATTCTGACCACAAACAAGTGTGCTTTAGCTCAGTTTTGATATGATTTTTTTAAGATTTTCAAACCCGTTTTTCAAGCTCTTAGAGTAAAAATCAAACTTCACCCCCAACATAGGTATTTTAGACATGACATTAAACTACACTTTTAATGTTAACGCCAAATTAATTGGAAGTCATTAGGGCCCCGAAAAGTTTACCCAAAACTTGACAAAAAAAACTGCACCCTTAAAAATAGCAAACCAATTTTTCTGAAAACTTATGCTACAATTTGGAGCTTAGAGCAACTCCAACCGTCCGACATTTCTGAGAAATGTCGGACGGTTTCCCTCCATTGCTTCGGCATTGGAGGCTGCATAAATGGAAGAGGCGGCATTTCCGCCTCCTCCTCCTCCATATTTAGAGGAGGAGGAGAGGAAATGTCGGCCCTCCATTTATTATTTTATTATTTTTTTATTATTTTTTTTATTTTTAATTATATATTTATTATATTTAAGGAAAACGTGTATTACACAATAACGTTCGTAGCCGCTAAAATATTATTTTAAACTTCACATATAATATACCAATAAATTTGTTTTTTCGAGACCTACAAAAACGAGACTAATATTTCATACTTTCTAAATATTATTGATCATACAAATAGCTAGAGAACAAGATTTACTAAATAAAATTGCACATACACCGAAATACATTCAAATTAAAATGCATACAATTTTCCAAATTACATTGTTTCATTACCATGTCGTGCCCACAGATGTTCGATCAGTGCATCTCGAAGTGTGAAATGTGTCGCCTTGTCTCTGATTTTTTTATGCCGATTTAGGAACTGCTGAAATCTTTCGACTTCACTTGTGTCCATCTCTTCAACATTCTGAGTTGGCGGCGGTGGAGAAATAACGATATCTTCATTTTCATCTCGCTCGTCCTCGATAATCATATTGTGCATTATAATGCAAGCAGTCATGATATCATGCAACACATTTTTATCCCAAAAACGGCAAGGCCCCTTAATAATTGCAAAGCGTGATTGGAGAACTCCAAATACGCGTTCTACATCTTTTCGGCATGCCTCTTGCATCATTGCGAAGTGTTGTTTTTTTTTATCTTGTGTATGAGAAATGGTTTGAACTAGTGTTGACCATTTCGGATAGATATCATCGGCTAAATAATAACCAACATCATAATTTTTACCCAGTATTGTATAATTGGTAGGAGGCATTATACCTTGGGTTAAGTTTGCAAATAAATTTGATGCCTGCAAGACATTAATATCATTATTAGATCCAGGTAAGCCAAAATATGCATGTCATATCCACAGGTCGTATGATGCTACTGCCTCGAGAATGATTGTAAGTCCACCATGACGTCCTGAATATTGGTCTGCCCATGCCGTTGGGCAATTCTTACATTGCCAATGCATACAATCTAGGCTTCCCAACATCCCTGGAAAACCTCGTTCTTCATCTTTCTGTAGTAATCTTGTTACATCATTTGCATTGGGAGATCTCAAATATTCATCTTTGTATAATTGTACAATTGCCCTACAGAATCTTTTCAAGCATTGAATCACAGTAGACTCGCCAATTCGAATGTACTCATCGCAATTATCAGCTGATGTTTCGTATGCTAACATACGAAATGCTGCTGTAATTTTTTGTATTGTTGATAGTCCAGGCTTACCAACACCATCCTTCTTTTGAACAAAAAAATCGTCGTGCTCCTGCACTTCAGTAACAATGCGAAGGAAAAGATTTTTTTCGTATTCGAAATCTTCGTCGAAAAAAAGTTTCCCCATATACGGGGTGTTCGGAGAAGTAATCATTCCAAAGTCTAGTATTGCCTTCAATCCTGCCCCGATTGATTACCACGTGGCCAAGTATTGAACCTCTGCGTCGCGGACGTGCATCTTCTTGAAGTTGAGCTGCGATTATGGCATTGTTGGAGGCATGCATGCTAGCTAAAACTTCATCTTCATTCTCCCAATTTTTAAGGTCTTCTTCCCACTTGAGAAGTATTTGTTCATCATCATCTGAAGATGATGAAGATCGCAAATGGGATGAACCTTCTCCATAATTCATTTTTCTTAGAAGAAAAGAATGTTTTGAATGTATCATTGACTATCTTAAAAGGGCGTTTATATAGCTCGCCAGCATTGGATGCCTTCTCCCAAGCATTGGATGCATTCTCCACTCAAGCCTCCGTCTTGTCTTGTCAATCATGTCATCTCGTAACCCGAAGTCTTGTTTTTTCCCAGCATTGGATGTCTTCTCCCAAGCATTGGATGTCTTCTCCACTCAAGCCTCTGTCTTGTCTTTGTTGGGGTTGTGGAACACTTCCGGTCCTCTTGTTTCTCACACCGGGTTTGCCCACGTGAGCTTAGAGGAATCGAAGTGTGATCCCCCTTCGACATCTCCGGGACCGACGACAGCGGGGGTCCGGGACCGACGACAACTGGGTTCGACGATCGTCTAACCCAGCCCGACGTCGAACATCGAACCCAGCTCGACGTTCGACGCGCCGAACCCAGCTCGACGTTCGGCCGAGCTCGACGTTCGGCCGAGCTCGACGATCATCGACCGCCATTCGACGTTCAGCCGAGCTCGACGATCGGCCAAGCTCGACGATCGTCGACCGCCGTTCGACGTTCGGCCGAGCTCGACGATCTGTTATGCTGAAGCCTATTTAAGGCGTTTTCTCCCAAGCATTGGATGCCTTCTCCACTCAAGCCTCTGTCTTGTCTTGTCAATCCTGTCATCTCGTAACCCGGAGCCTTGTTTTTTCCCAGCATTGGATGCCTTCTCCCAAGCATTGGATGCCTTCTCCACTCAAGCCTCTCTTTTTCATAAGTACTCATTCTAGCACTCTCTATAAGTACCCATTGCAGAAGTCAAGTTCTCATCACTCTATCCCCAAAATCAAGAACTCTCTAATTTCTTTCCTCGTCATTATGTCATCTATTCGTGGTCAAGCATTCTCCCCAAAAGAAGATCAAGCACTATGTTATGCTTGGCTTGAGATTTCGGAAGACCCCGTTATGGGGAGTAATCAGAAAGAACAAAGAATGTGGGAAAGAATTTCAACCATCTTTCACAATACAAGACCTCAAACTTGTGTAGGACAGAGAACCTCAAAATCTCTTTCTTGTCGTTGGTCCCTTTTGGCAAGTAAAACAAGCAAATTCCGAGGATGTATTCGGCAGATAGAGCAACGAAACCCCAGCGGTGCTTCTGAACTTGATATTGTAAGTATTTTTTAGAATTTAAATGCATAAATATCTTAAATAATGTGTGATTAAAGTAATTTTTTTGTAGCTCAATGAAGCCAAAATGTTATATGCCTCTGATTCAAAAGAGAAGAAAGGCTTCATGTTTGAGCATGTTTGGCATATCTTAAAAAACACAGAGAAGTGGATGGAAACGTCAGGGTCTACAAAAAATAAGAACTCTCCAAATATTGACATGTCACAAACGTTGAGTTCTAACACTCCCAGTCAAGGGAGAGGAATAGACTTAAATTCAGATAGCAATAACATGAATCTTGGTAGTACTGGGGATGAAGAATCTCCAATCTCAACTTCCAATAATCGACCAACTAGGAGAAAGCAAGAAAAGGAGAGGAGGAGACAATTGAGTGGTAAGGGTTATGATATTGAGATTCATACTAAAAAAAACGAAGAAATCTTAGAGATTTTAAAGAGAGGGCAAGAACAACGAGCAAACGATATGTCTGCTATCCAAGAGCTCATGAGAATAAAAGCAGAAAATAAAAAAAAAACTAGATCTTCAGAGCGCTAAACAAGATCACGATATCATGATGATAGATTTGGATAGCATCAAAGGAACTCCAGAACGACAGTATTTTCGACAAAAAAAACAAGAAATTATGAATAGAAATATTATAAAACCATTATTTGGAGGATCTTCAACACTCGAAGGAACTGAATATGGAGGTGGCGTATATGGAGGTAGTGGTTACGGTGGAAGCCAATATAGAGGAAGCCAATATGGAGCACCTCAATTTGTAGGAGGTCAACTTGGAGGAAGCCAGTGTGGAGGAAGCCAGTATGAAGGAGATCAGCATGGAGGACCTCGATATGGAGGGCCTCAATTTGGAGTACCTCCATTTGGAGGAGGTCAACATGAAGGAAGTCAGTACGGAGGAAGCCAGTATGAAAGAGACCGACATGGAGAACCTCAATTTGGAGGACCTCCATTTGGAGGAAATCAGTACCGAGAAAGCCAATACCGAGAAAATCAGTACGACAGAAGCCAATTTGAAGGACATCAGTTCGGAGGAGACCAACAGGAAGGAAGCCAGTATGGAGGAAGCGACTACAACATACCAACGTATGGAGGAGAACAACAGGGGGATAGCGCGCGCGGAAATCGTAGCGAACCCAGTGATGACCTCCCAGATTTTTAGTTTAAATTTCAAATGTAATATTTTAATTTTGAAATATGTAATGCTTATTTTATTTTTATAATGTAATATTTTAATGTAGAGAACCCAGTGATGACCTCCCAGATTTATATAAATTATTATTTATATTAATTATTAATTATAATTATAAAAGTTTATTTTATAAATAAAAATATGCAAAAACATCGAGCTCAGCTCGACGTTCGTCGAGCTCAGCTCGGGAAAAACGTCGAGCTCAGCTCCACGTTTTCGTCCAGCTGAGCTCGACGTTTTCGTCCAGCTGAGCTCGACGTTTTCGTCCAGCTGAGCTTGACGTTTTCGTCGAGCTCAGCTCGACGTTTACATCGAGCTCAGCTCGACGGTCGTCGAGCTGAGCTCGGGCAAAACGTCGAGCTCATCTCGACGTTTATATTTAAATATAAATATTTTAATTTTAATTTTAATTATTATATATATTTATTTATACATATAAATATGTAAATTATATAAATATATTCTAGCTTAATAAATGTATATTTATTTATACATATAATATTAAAAAATGCATGTTCTTCAAATATGGAGAACATGGTTGGAGTTGGTTCTCCATGTTCTCCATATTTGGAGAACATAGTACCACTGTAATCTCTAAATATAGAGATCTCCCGTTGGAGATGCTTTTAAGGTTCAAATCAAAAGAAGCCTTGAACATGAAAGTTATAGACATACATTAGTCTATAACTTTCATGTTAATATCAAATTAATTAGATACACTTAAGGCCTTTAAATTTCAGATAGAAATTACACAAAAATTTGTTTGAGAAAAAATTATAAGACGGTTTATTTTTTATTTAAATTTAAGAGTTAAGACTCCAATTTTAAACATTTTAAGGGTCAAATCAAAAGAACCTTTTAGTATAAAAGTTTTAAACATAACTTCTATTTTTTATATCAATTTATTTAGAGGCTTGTGGCTGTAAGGCCTTCAAAATTATTATCCGAAAATATCAAAAAAATTTAATTTTTGTTCTTAAAACATCAAACACATTTTTTCATTTTTAGAATCCAAATTGAGCACTTTAGAGCCCAAAATAAGAAACCTCATAACTCATCTAGTTTGGAACATATAAGTCACGATAAATCAGTTCATTCCTTCCTATTCTGTCAAGGCTGGGTCTCAACGCGAGTTCGGACCCAATGGGTAGATTGCACCTACTTCTCTCAAGCGAGAGCAACTGACCAGATGCTTGGAACTAAGAGACATACCCCGATCTTCAGCGAGGAGGTTCTGCCACACACTCGGAAGATCAAAGAGAGCTTCCCCTCTGTTACGTTGGAACATGACTGGCAGAGGAATGGCCGGCCATCTCCGGCAGAGATGTGCGGAGAACGAACAGGAAGAGGAGGTAGGTAAAGGAAGAAGACAGAGTTATTACCAAAAAAGAAAGAAATTACTTTATTCATTCATGAGTCTGACCCAAGTCAATACAGATATTAATATACTGCTAAACTATTCGACCGTTATAGTGTTATTAATGATATTTTATTAGTGCAGGGTTCCAGTGCCAGCTGTCCGACTTCTGGAGTATTCCAATGTAGCGTTATAAGTTATAACGCTACATTTCCTGCCCTGCTTGACCGAAGTGCCCGGGGTCGCACTCTCGGTCTGCATCGTCTGGAGAGGAAAAGTACAGCGGAGCCGAAGCAAACCCAAAATCCGGCCGGCTTTTTGAACAAGATCGCATCGAGCGTAGCTTTCTGGGATGAGATGGAAGCGGTAAACGCCGGAGAGTTCGTAGGAGGTTGTTCTGGAGTCGCACAGATCGCCTTCTATGTTGTGACGATGCAGCACGTGTACTTGGTTGAGTAGGGAAGCTTGAGTTTTTCTTTGTCCGTTGGATTTAGGATGTCTTCATGCTAAATTCTTTGTTCATTGGTTGTATTGTTCTGGTCTCCATGTTGTGAGTTGCATCTTTCGTCAGAATCTGAGAGTTTCTTTGTAACACAGGAGTAGATTCCTGTAGATCTATTGTATGTTGTTGTCCCAACATGTCTCTATGTGTATTAGAAGGTTTCTTAAGAATAGTGGGAGGGATGACAGATATTTTTGAGTATGAGGGATCCTTCCTGATTTTATCAGTTCCTTCGTGGATAGTGGAGGGCTTTGCCTTAAACTGATCTTTAAGAGTTGTTGGACAACTGTGTTGCTGTTCTGGTGGAGATTCAAGTTGAATATTTTTGTAGGGATTTACAATTGGATGTTCCTCTTGTTCTGTCTTGCATTGGACAGAGGTAGTATTAGCAATATTAGTAGAACTAATTGCAAGTGTATATTCGGATTAATAACGGGCTCGGGGGCTTTGCGGATCTTAACCTTAGGTTTAACTAATTATACCTAGCTGGGGGCAACGGGGAGGAGGTTCCACTTTGACCTTCCTCCGTATGTTTCGAGCACCCTTGTTACATTCTCGAAACAGCCCTGTTCCCTTCCCCGGTGCTCGTCTCCTGTGCGCGGATCTAGGGCAAGTCGCCGCTCGTTTGCAGGCCGATCGAGGACCTGTCTAGCCCTGTTTTTCCCGTCGTCGGTCGCCTGCTAGGGCAAGCTTCCGCCATCGCTCCTCGCGGATCCAGGGCTAGCCCTCCCTTTTCCCCGGCGCTCGATCGTCCGTGGCCGATCGTGGACTAGAGAGCTCGCTGTTCTTCCGTTTGCCTGCTAGGGCAAGCTCCGCCTCTCCCTACTTCGTCCTCTTCGCGGGTCGCTTCTTCCAGGTCGCCGGGGCCTTTTTCGCTCGCGAAGATAGGACTTGCCGATCCTTCTTCTCGTCGCCGCTCGCTTCTTCCAGGTCGTTGCCGCCGCTAGAAGGAGGAGTTCCGTCGGTCTGGGGCAACGTTCTTTCTCGCCGATCAAGAGGTGGAGGAGCTCGGTCGCCGTCACCGTTTGCGTCAAGCCCTAGCTTTTCGCTCCCGAAGGATCCGGTCGACGATCGACGATTTTCTTCCCGGTCGACGATCGACGTTTTCTTCCGGTCGACGATCGTCGAGCCTCCAGTTCGACGCCTCCGGTCGACGTTTTTCCCGGTCGACGATCGACGATTTTCTTCCCGGTCGACGATCGACGTTTTCTTCCGGTCGACGATCGTCGAGCCTCCAGTTCGACGCCTCCGGTCGACGTTTTTCCGGTCGACGATTTCTCTGGTCGACGTTTTTCCTGGGCTGATCCAGTCACTGCCTCCGCCGATCCAAGCCTCTATTACAGTGTTCGGGCTTGCAGCAAGAGAAGCAATGAGGAACTCTTCTTTATCCTCTCCGGTTCCCATGAACAAGTTGGAAAAGTTCACGGCCTCCGAGTTCAACGATTGGAAGTTGAACACGCAATTTGGGATGAAATACCTGAATGTCTTCTACACCATCAAGACTGCTCGTGCTGATGTTGATGGGACTGCAGATGAGGCGCAGTGGGCTGAAGATGAGGATTTCTGCAGGGACTACCTGCTGAATTGTCTCTCTTCCAGCCTGGCCAAGAACTACATCAAGATGCAGTCTGCGAAGGAGATCTGGGAAGCCCTAGAGGAGCACTTCAGACAGGAGGAGGACCTCTCCAAAGCTCATCTAGTGGACAAGTTCCACTCCTTCAGCTTCGACGAGGAGAAAGCCATTCTCCCTCAGGTATCAGATTTTGAAAATTTGGTTGATTCTCTGCATAGTGAGTCCATTAGCCTGCCCGAAAGTTTTGTTGTCGGCACAATTGTGTATAAGTTGCCCTCCTCGTGGTACAATTTCAAAACGGAAATGTACCGCAAGAAGATGCAAGTTGGTCTGAACGACCTCAAGCGCTTCATTCGCATTGAGCACGAGAACCGGACGAAGCACGCTTTGGAAGCTATTGGCAAGCAGAAGGCTGCTGCCAACATGATTACCAGCTCCAAGCGTGCTCCTCCCTCTCACAAGACCAAACTGCCTCGCAGTAGCCCTCAGGTTGCAGGACCAAGTAGACCCTCTAAAAAGTTTAAGGGTAAATGTTTTAACTACAACAAGTGGGGACACTGTGCATCTGACTGCAAGCTACCGAGGAAAGAAAGAACTAGAGCACCGCAAGAAGGCAACCAGGCTCATCTGGTTAGCCACGCTGAGCCATCCGACTTTGTTGCCATGGTCGGACACGCGCAGGCCAGCACGGAGTGGTTCCTAGATTCTGGGGCAACGTGCCACGTTTGCAACAATGTTAATCTTCTGACAGAGCTGAAGGATGCAAAGGAATCAGTGACTGTTGTAGATGGTGGCACAGCCGACATACTGAAGGTGGGAAACGCAACTCTGATGCTCTCCTCAGGTAAGTCTTTACTTTTAAAGAACGTCAAATTTATTCCTTTCTTATCTGCTAACTTAGTGTCTATTAGTTTACTGTGCGATGCTGGTATGTCTATTAACTTCTGTGGTGGTAGAGTGACTTTGTCAGTCAACTCACATTACTTTGGATGTGCTTACGTCCAGAATAAGATGTACCGTTTGAGTCTAGCAAATGAGGTAGTACAACAAGTTCACTTGAACTTAGTTAGCCCTAGGACTATACATGAGAGACTAGGACACGTAAACTATAGGAAAATGTTCCAAGTAGCTAGAACTCATAAGATCACACTAGACACTAAGTCTCCTCTTGGAAAATGTGAAGTGTGTGCTCAGACCAAGATCACTAGGAAACCTTTTGGCACGGTTAGTAGGAGCAGAACACCTCTTGAGCTTATACATTCCGATATTTGTGACTTTAAGACTTTTGTCACAAGAGGTGGGAGGAAGTATATGATCACGTTCATAGATGACTACACAAGATTTTGTCATATTTTGTTGCTTAAAACTAAAGATGAAGCGTTTGAAAGTTTTGTCTTTTCAAAACCAGGGTAGAAAACCAGTTAAGCATGAAAATTAAGAGGTTTAGAAGTGATAGAGGAGGAGAATATATGTCCAGTGAGTTCAGATGCTTCCTTGCTTCACAGGGCATCATAGCAGAAACCACTGCTCCTTACTCCCCCCCAATCTAATGGCATAGCCGAGCGTAAGAATAGAACGTTAACAGAGATGTTAAACTCTATGCTGCTCACTGCAGGCATGCCTTCTGCTTATTGGGGAGAAGCAGTCTTGACTGCGAATCACATTCTGAACAAAGTTCTCAATGCTAAGTTAGAGGTTACACCCTACGAGCTCTGGTTTAAGCGACCCCCGTCTTTAACTAGACTTAAGACCTGGGGCTGTATAGCCTATGTCAGGGTTCCTGACCCTAGACGGTCTAAGGTTGGACCTAGGACCAATACATGTGTCTACTTAGGTTGTGCTGAAGATAGTGCTGCTGATAAATTCTTAGACCTGTCTAATAATATAATTATTGAATCTAGGGATGCAGTGTTCTTCGAGGATAAATTCCTCAAAGATAAGAACTTAACTATCCCAGGTATGCACGCAACTATTACTGAGGAAGATCCTGAATCAGTACCGAGCACCTCCTATTCCGTTCCGGTAGACAACTCTGGCCTAGAGTCTAGAAGGACTTCAGTGAGAGAGCGAACCCCTAGAACCTTCGGTAATGATTTTGTCACTTACCACGTTGAGGCCGATCCATCTAATTTTAAGGAAGCGATGAGATCAAGGGATTCCCTACTCTGGAAAGAAGCAATTGAGGATGAGATGAACTCTCTCCTTCAGAACGACACCTGGATGTTAGTTGATAAGCCAATAGGGGCTAAAACTGTAGGGTGCAAGTTGGTTCTGAAAAAGAAGTTAAATCCCGATGGTAGCATAGCTAAGTATAAAGCACGCCTGGTGGCTAAAGGTTTCACACAAGTAAGCGGAGTAGACTATTTTGACGTATACTCACCCGTATGTCACTTAGCAACCATTAGGGTTCTTCTTGCTATTTCGGCCATTGAGAACTTTATTGTTCATCAAATGGATGTTAAGACTGCGTTCTTGAACGGAGATCTGACCGAAGAGATCTACATGAGTCAACCTGAAGGTTTCATTGTAGACGGTCACGACAACAAGGTCTGTAAGCTTTTAAAGTCGCTATACGGATTGAAGCAAGCGCCGAAATTATGGCATGAGAAGTTTGATTATACTATAAAGAACATGGGATTCATGTCGAGTCTCTCGGATAAATGTCTTTACATACGTCATAGATCAGACCACGTCGCCATAATATGCTTGTATGTGGATGATATGCTTATACTTGGATCTGATCAATCCGCAGTGGATGACGTAAAGTCAGGTCTAATTAAAGAATTTAGCGTGACGGACCTCGGTATAGCTGACACTATACTAGGTATGCAAGTGAGCTTTGGGAAACATGGCATTTCCCTAAGTCAAAGCCACTACATCCAGTCCTTGTTGGACACGTGGGGATACAGTGAACGGAAAGCGGCTGAGACACCATACGACTATTCTAACCGCTTAAAGCCCAATGATGGCGCTGCGGTTCGACAGTTAGATTATTCTAAACTGCTTGGTAGCCTCATGTACATTATGGTCTGTACGAGACCTGACATAGCCTTCACGGTCGGCATGTTAAGTAGGTTCACTAGGAATCCTGGCCAAGACCACTGGGATGCCCTCGATAGGCTGATGCGTTACTTAAAGCACACCCGAAAGTATGCTTTATGTTATAGTGGTCATCCTCCCGTTCTGGAAGGATATTCTGATGCATTATGGTGCTCAGAAATAAACGACAGCAAGTCCACTAGTGGATTCCTCTTTGCACTAAGAGGAGCAGTTGTAGCCTGGAAGTCCAAGAGACAGTCGTGCATTGCACTCTCATCCATGGAATCCGAACTCTATGCTCTAGCTTCGGCTGGTGAAGAAGCAGAGTGGTTAAGAGATTTGGTGATGGACATTCCATTGTCGGGCCTGAAGCTGAGTTCTGTTGCAGTTTACTGCGACAATCAGGCTACTAAAACGGTTGCCACGAACACTTTGTTCAATGGCAAAAGAAGGCAACTCAGGATGAAACAGGCCTGACTAACATCTCTCACACGTCAAGGGATCATAACCCTGGTTGATGTGAGAACGAAAGATAATGTTGCAGACGCCCTTACTAAAGGATTAAATAGAGCTCTCACAATCAAAACATCGGGGAAAATGGGATTAAAGTTCATAGAAATATGAAATTTTCCTCCAATGTTTATGTTTTGATATGCACGAGCCTATAGCTGCCAACATTCAAGCATCTAATAAGTGACAGACTGAAAACCCCAAATAATTTCTTGATGAAAACCCAAGATGGTTGGATGCGGGTTATTCCACATTTGATAACCTAACGTCCACTCATTGTAAGTTGATTCAAGAGTTATTCAACTGGGAATTGAAAGTCGTTGTATATGTTAATCTAAACATTATTGTTCACAGCACATTATTCCACATTTGATAATGTTGCACGTGATGTGTGCCCACATGTGTTGGTGAGGCACATAGTGATCAGTAATGAGTAAGGTAACGTGACTAGTCCTAGTTAGACTGGATGAGATGCTAACAGAGTTACTTCACCGTTGCTAGAAGTGCTAAGCTCATTTAGTAAGAGCTAGTTTACTTTAAATGTTACTGCATATGTTTATGAATTCATTGAGTCTGACTCATGAAATTCCTTGCAGGCTACGATGGAGATTTTGGAGGAGCTGTAGACCTGGACATGGATGACGATGATCTACTAGATGAGTAGAATCATCAAACGTTTGATTCATGTTTTGTTTTGTTTTGTAATAATTCAGACTTTGTTTGGGATAGCATCTGTGTGGTGGTTTGCCGTATAGGCAAAATCTTTATTTTGATTTATTAGTATGATCTGTCCTGTTTGGTTTGCTTAGTTTGGATTATTATTATGTCTACGCTCGAGCACCCCGAAACGTCACCATTATTTGTCACGAATATAGGAGGAGATTGTAAGTGTATATTCGGACTAATAACGGGCTCGGGGGCTTTGCGGATCTTAACCCTAGGTTTAACTATTTATACCTAGCTAGGGGCAACGGGGAGGAGGTTCCACTTTGACATTCCTCCGTATGTTTCGAGCACCCTTGTTACACTAATTGGGAGGATGACAGAAGGAGGGATCGACGTCGAAAACTCCCTGTTCTGTTGTTTTGATCGAGATACGGGATGAGTACTTCTGTCGGGGATTCCAGTGGGATGTTCCGTTCGATCTGTCCTGGATTGCGGAGCTGAAGTATTAGCAAGGTTAGTGGATGTAATAGGGAGGATGACAGAAGGAGGAATGAATGGCGAAGACTCCCTGTGTCTGTTCTCGAGCGCTGCAACGGAAGATGCTTCGGTATCCTTTGTCAATTTCTCTGGAGCTGTAGAACATGTACACTTTTGTTGTAACTGTTGTAAAATATGGGGGCTGAAATCAGCCAGATTTTCCCAATGAATGAGAGCTTGATCATTGATTTGTCCATCTTCAGTAGTCGACTGATATTCTAGGATTTCTAATGGTGTTTTTTTTACGTTCGAGTGATATAATTGTGACGGAATATGATGAATTGGAATGTCTAAGTTAGCAAAATAAGGTTTTAAAAGGGAAACATGAAAAATTGGGTGAATTCTACAGGTTTGGGGTAAATCAAGTCGATAAGCAACACTTCCAATTCGTTCCAATATCTGATATGGTCCATAATATAGTAGATTTAATTGTTTACATTTTGTTTTGTGCAGGGTACGTTGACGATATGGGTGTAGGCGAAGAAGAACCAGCTCACCAACCTCAAAAGTTTTGTCTTTTCTATTTTTATCCGCCATTTTTTCAATTTGTATTGTGATATCTGTAAATTGTGTTGTGATCGTAATAATAGTGAAGATCTGTGATGAGGGTCCAACGTGTCAGGAGGTTGGACCATGCCTCCTGCGGGTAATGGTATAAAACAAGGTGGCTTTCGGCCGAATATCGCCTCATATGGCGTCATTCCGGTCGAATGATGGTATGACGTAATGTAATGATATTCGGCCCAACTTAATAGTTGGGCCCAATGTCTTGGGTGTTGGAATGAGAAAAGACGTAGGTACTGATTGATACAACGATTAACTCGCTCGGACTGACCATCTGTCTGTGGATGGTAGGTTGAGCTGAAACGTAATTTTGTGTCATTGTTTTTAAAATAGTTTAGCCAAAATTAACTTAAAAAAACAGAATCCCTATCTGAGACAATCAGTTTGTCACAGTAATCCCAAAAAACTTGTGCAACATGAGGGGTTTTGTAATGTGTGTGCAAGGGAGCAAAATATGCCCCCTTGGACAAACGATCAACCATAACTAAGACTGTGGTGTAAGATCTGGATGAAGGCAAATGTATGATAAAGTCTATCGAAATATCCGCCCAAATTTGAGTTGGGATTAGTAGAGGTTGCAAAAGGCCGAAAGGGTGTGAATTCAGTCTTTTAGCTTTTTGGCAAGTATCACAGTGTTTTACATAGTCCTGAACATTTTTATGCATATCGGGCCACCAGAAATAGTAGGACAAACGCTTACCAGTAGTTGTCACGCCGGAGTGGCCACTGATTTTTGCATCATGCGCTTCGTTGATTAAAATTGAATGAATAGAGGAGTCTGGAACATATAATTTTGATTTAAAAAATAACTTGGAATCAATACGAGTCCATTCTGGAAGTTTTGAAGGTTGAGTTTCCAATAAACTAAGAATTTCCTTGGCCTTATAATCTTGTGGGTATAACAAATCTAAATCCTGAAAAATTGTGGAGGCGGAAAAGGAAATGTTTTGGGAATGTGAATCCTTGGGTGTATTGTCTTCTTGGTGGGAAGAAATTAAAGGTTCATTTGAAAATTTAGGTTGTCTAGATAATGCGTCTGCAACCCGATTATCTTTTCCTGATTTATACTTTATAATGTAATTAAAACCTAGCATTTTGGACAAAATTTTTTTTTGTTCAGGCATAGTTAAGACTTGTGAGGATAGATTATGCAAAGTTTTATGGTCTGTCAAAATGGTAAATGATGTTCCGATTAAGTATTGTCTTCATTTGCTTATTGCGGTGGTGACTGCGAGCAATTCCCGTGAATATGTGGATTTTGCTTGTTCCCTAGGGGTCAATTTTTTACTAAAAAATGCTATTGGGTGGTCATCTTGAGATAAAACTGCGCCTATTCCAGTGCCAGAAGCATCACATTCTAGTGTAAATGGTAGATTGAAATTAGGTAATGAGAGTACTGGAGGTGTCATCAACACAGATTTTAATTTTTGAAATACTTCTGAAATTTCTTTTGTCCATACAAATTTATCCTTAGCCAATAGATCAGTTAATGGGGCCGAAATTGTAGCATAGTGATTTATGAACCTACGATAATATCCTGCTAAGCCTAGAAAAGAACGAAGTTGTTTTACATTTTTGGGTTCAGGCCAAGTTCTGATAACTTCGAGTTTTGGATGAGTTTGGAAGGACCACTTGAGGAGATATGACATGGCCTAGGAACTCTATCTCACGTACAACAAATATACATTTTTTGCGCTTTAAAAATAGTGAATTTTGTGATAGTATTTTAAAAATAATTGATTAATGTTTAATGTGATCTGTAATTGCAGAACTATAGAAAAGAATATCATCAAAGAAAATAACTACAAATTTTCGTAAATAAAATTGAAATAAAGAATTCATTAGTTCCTGAAATGTTGCAGGGGCATTGGTTAACCCAAAAGGCATAACCAGAAATTCATAAAGTCCTTGAAGTGTCTGAAATGCCGTTTTATGAATGTCTTTGGGATGCATGTGAATTTGATGGTACCCAGAACTTAAATCTAATTTCGAAAAAAATTTAGCACCATACAATTCGTCAAGTAACTCATCGATAGTAGGCATCGGAAAACTATCTTTTAATGTAAGGGTGTTTAAGACGCGGTAATCGATACAAAACCTCCAAGTACCATCTTTTTTCTTTATTAAAAGAACCGGAGAGCTAAACGATGAGGTACTAGGTTGAATTAAATCATTTTGCAACATTTCATCTATTAAGCGCTTTATTTCGTTCTTATGAACATATGGGTATCGATAAGGTTTAACTTTGGCTATTTTTGTTTCGTCTATATATGGTATTTTGTGATCAATGAGGCGAGTTGGAGGGAGAGATGTGGGATTAGAAAAGATTAGAGGAAATTTGTTAACATAGTGTTAATTTCGGAAGAATGTTGGTCAAGAGAAGGATTAGGATTGTCTGATAGGTCATGTGATTCAGATTGTTGACAAAGAATTAGTGATTCTATTGAATCCTGGGAAATTAATTTATTTAGTTGGGCTGGTGAGATATTGCTTGGGTTCAAAGTGCGTAAAGCTGTGATTGTGCACTGGCTGTGGTTATATTTAAATGTAATTTGTAAAGTCTTATAATCAATAGTCACTGGACCTAAAGTTTCATACCATTGGAAGCCTAGAATTACTTCAGTACCATGGACATCAGTGATAAAAAGGTTGACAGAAAAGGTTATGTTCTGGATTATTAATTATACAGACAAACTTCATTACAAAGCATTGTGTCGCCATTTCCAACGTAGATCTTAAAAGGGTTGCAAGAGGAGATTGGTAACTTGTTGAAATTTGAAGCACGTTTAGTGATAAAGTTGTGTGTGCTGCCATTATCAAGGAATACCTGAACTTTAGATGTACCTATAAACCCCTCGACACGAAGCGATTTTGCTGAAAAATTTCCAGTTAAAGCATTAACACTTATTTCGGATTCAATAACGGAATCAGAAGGTTGTTCATCAAAATTATCTAAAGATTCATAAGTCTCTTCAGTGTCGGCTTCTAATAAGTAAATCGATGTTTTGTTTTTACATTTGTGGTCTTAGGAGTATTTTTCATCGCATGTGAAGCATAGTCCTTTTTCACATTTATTTTGTATGTCCGCACGAGTTAAGCGTTTTATGTCTAGTTTATCGAAACGGTTTTGGTTAAAGCTTTTAGTATTCTGAGAGTATTTGGAGTTTCCAATTTTGTAAGGTTTTGGTCTACAGGAAATTGGTCCTCGAAAAGACGTGCCAATTTATACGTATTACAAAGAGAAGTAGCAGGTTGTGCAGTGATTGCGCATTTAACGCGTGGCTTCAGTCCCGAAATAAAATTTCGTCGTATGACATCCGGGGATAAACCATCAATTTGACAAGCTAATTCTTCAAAAGTTTCTTGATAAGAAGCAACAGAACTAGTTTGTATTAGTTTATTAAATTTACCTAACGGGTCTTCATAGTCCGTAGGACCAAAGCGATCGTGAATTGCGTATTTGAAGGTTGGCCAATCTGAGCACATTCCGTCGCGAAGGAGTCCTTGGAACCATCTCGCCGCTGGTTTATCTAGATGCATAGAAGCCAAAAAAAGATAATCAAAGGGGTGAACTTGATTAAGGCTCCGTTTGGGAGGTAGAAATCGCGATTTGCTGCTTGACTTCTTTCTTGATGTTGCTGGTTGAGAGAGACTGATTCTTGTACTTTTTGTAGATCTTTGGTGAAACGTTCATTCTGCTCCTGGATTGCCTCACGGAGATTGGTGGTTTGTTCCATATAATGGAGGTGGCGTAACTCCAAATCTTCTCATGTGATTGCTCGGCTTGTCGGTGGAAAGTTGGGTGACGGAGATTTGTCTTCCATGAGGAAGATCTCAACGAGAGCACCAAATTGTTACGTTGGAACAGGACTGGCGGAGGAATGGTCGGCCATCTCCGGCAGGGATGTGCGGAGAACGAACAGGAAGAGGAGGTAGGTAAAGGAAGAAGACAGAGTTATTACAAAAAAAGAAAGAAATTACTTT
Organism: Platanthera zijinensis; assembly: GCA_039513925.1. NCBI lineage: Eukaryota > Viridiplantae > Streptophyta > Magnoliopsida > Asparagales > Orchidaceae > Platanthera > Platanthera zijinensis. The sequence continues at coordinate 256,431,997 of CM077079.1, forward strand.
ATTCATTCATGAGTCTGACCGAAGTCAATACATGTATTAATATACTGCTAAACTATTCAACCGTTACAGTGTTATTAATGATATTTTATTAGTGCAGGGTACCGGTGCCTGCTATCCGACTTCTGGAGTATTCCAATGTAGCATTATAACCCTACATCCTCCCTAATCAATGTTGAGTTGGGCACCCTGATAGGCCTTGAGAGCACTCGCCAATCAGAGTCAGCCTTGGGGGGGGGGAGAGCAAGAAGAAGCAGTCCCCCTACAAGGTGCATATGATGGTCTATTTATAGTTTTCAAAGTTTGTCCTACAAATAGCAGAATCTTGTCTTTTGGTTTTACTAAATGCACCCCAAAATGGTCAGCCAATAACAAAACTTCGTTGTTTGTAGGGGCTATTAGCAGGCCAAAATGGGCATTATGGGGGTGGCGAGTGCCTCGTGAAGTGAGCACTCGCCACTCACCCTGATCCTGGATCTCACCCCTAGGGAGTTGATCTCGCCCTATAGGGGCCTGCCCTTGCCCTTGCCCTTGGAGGGCTGAACTCGACTCTGGGGATCTGGTCCCGCCCCTGGGTAGCCTGCACTCGCTCCTGGAGGGCTGAACTCGTCTCTAGGGGTCTTGACTCACCCCCGGGTAAGTAAGGTCCTCTAGGCCCTCCTCGGTTGACTTTGGTCTTTACAAATTACGGGTTATTCAGTTGGAAGCTCTCCCGATTTAGTATAGCTTGCGTTAGGGCTTCTGAGTCACAATCCCCTCCCCGACTTTATCGTCGTACGCAGATCTTCCACACACCTCCTCTTTTCCTAGCATTTTTAGCAGTCGACTACAATAACCGGCCAGTTTCAGCAACTGCCTGGCCACGTCCTTCGCCATTCCCAGCCAAATTGGATTCCCTTGCTCGAATACTAGGACAAGGAGATATTGAAGTCTCTAATGTCAAGTTTGTGGTTCTGTCCAGTTTGGAGTAGAAAAGATTTCAAAGTGTCGTTTTTTTATTTTAGTTTTAATTATAACTCTATAAAAAGGGGATCTGTAATCTGTATAAAGGATGATGAAAAGATTGTTGTTTGTTGCTTTGCTTGAGTACGGTTGAAGGAGATTTTGGATGTTCATTTGCTGTTAATTAGTGTTGGATGAGTTTAACTTTCTTGTTGAATGAAATTACTGAAATCGATACTTGTTGCTGCCTCTATTGAAGTGGAATGAGATGTGTGTTGTTGGGTTTGTGGCTTCCTTAAATAGTTGATTGGTTGAGATTTCGTGGAACCACTATCGTGTGAGATAGAGAGCGAATTAATTCTGTGGTGCCCGTTGTGATAGCGACAGATCTCGGAGTGGGAGATCAAAGGTGACGAAGAATTCAGAGCCAGCTTCTGAAATGTTCTGAGTTTCAGAAATCTGTCCCACGTAGAATAGGAATCTACCGCATAGCATTTTATTTTTCAAAAAAAAGTTTTTTTAAAAAAATAGCATAAGCATACATTTGCATTTTACTTGTTTGTTTACATGCATTTGCGTGGTGGTAGGTTAGTGAGTATGAGTTGTCCATCACAATTCACCACCTGAACACCCTCCAGAGATAAAGTTTGGAGATGCTTCTGAGTCGCAATCCCCTCCCTGACTTATAAGCTAACTCTCCCAGTTCAGGAATGAACCGATTTTTCCTAATATGTACATGAACACAAATTGACCATAGGCTAGCCACCTATTTTTAGGTCAAGCCCCCTCCTTATTATGATTTCAGTCAATTGTGGCATCGAAGATGTGGGTTCCCGTCACGAGTGTCGTGAGTGTGATGGGTATAGGCATAGACTCGTAGTGTGTTACACCCAAGAAGTTGGGACTAACTAACCAACTATCACTTTTGGGCCACGACGGTGAGACCTTTTGGTGAATCTCCCCCATAAACTGGTTACTATGTCGACACTGGGCAAGAGTGTATTGTTATTTATTTGAATGCTCTAATCTACATAAAATGTTTAATAATTATTTCTGTCTTGATACTGCTTACTATTTCTTTTATAGTACTTCTATTTGTCTCATGCCAAATTTATAACTCATATTTGTAAGATGAGAATATTATTTTTTAGCTTACTATTCCATGATGATATATTAGGCGCTTCAGCTATATGTTCTAACTTTTGTCTTCTCCCAACTCCGAGCAAAAGCTGGGGTGGAGAGGATTAAGAATCCACTTAGTCATTTATACGACTAACCCTTTCGTTGAAACCTTTTTCTTAGGAATCAATCCAGAATGCGAGGGGGAATGAAATAACGGTGCACAGAGAGAACCAACATGATGCAGTGACTCATGACAGAGATATGAGTGGATAGTAGGGCTGACACTTATATAAATAAATATCTTGTAATAATAAAGAGACTAGTCTTCTTATGATGAAATAAATCATGCGACTATCGTCTGCTCATTACTCTTCCGCAAGTATGATATGTATTGTGATGATGTATTAGCCTTACAAGATGAAGGTTTTAAGGAATTAGTCACTTAAGGATCGAAGTCAAGTCCTTCCTCCTCAAGCGACGCTTCCTCGGGGGGTTCATCTTGGGCATAATATTTTCCTCTCACATTTCAGAGGGAGGATTTTACAAAATATGCCAAGGAAATCTCTAATAGATTGGCTGCGACTGAAGAAGAGCTTATCGGGCTTTATCGTGCCAAGGCAGTGTGCGACATGGTTGAGGTAAACTCAGCTTGCCTCCTTGTCTTTTGCTCGCAGATTTGTGTGCCTAACCATAGTTTTTTTTATCTTTTTCAGTTTGCTGAGGTCCTTTCCGTGACCCAGATCTCACTATAGGAGCAGAATAACAATGAGTTTTAGGACGAGGTGGTGGCTCTAAAGCTAAAACTTTTCACGGCTTAGTCGTAAGTTTCCACCTCACTTGCTCTAGGAGGCTCATCGACAGAGGAACCCCTCAGATTCATGCGAGCAAAGCTCCACTCAATGAAGCATGCATTCATCAAAGATGATGGCAATTTGATACTTGCTCAGTTGCGAGGGACGGGAGGCTGGTCAAAGAAGGTGATCCATTGTATGTGGTGTCTATCCTTCCCGAGATGTTCGATGCGACACTTGTCGATTCCTCATCTAGTGAGCTCGATCTCGACATCGAGGGAGACATAAACTTAGACTTTGGCTTGAGCTCATCTTCTCGGGGTGATGTCTCTATCGACGGATCAAGAGACAAGCCCCCTCCACGACTTTATTTGACCTCCCCTTCAGACAACGTGTCTTCTCGCTTGCATCAACCCAGCTCGACATCACCGGGTGATGTCGAGTATTTTGCTCGTATGGTCAAGACAAGATGTTTTGGCAAGGTTCTCTTTTTTGACCAACCTCTCTTTTGCTTTTTCACTCTGTATATGTGCTGATGTTGATGAAATAAAGATTGACATTTGTATTTTACCTACTTGCATTCATTTTATATCCCTATAATTGCTTTTGTCGAGGCTTGAGAGTTCATCTAAACTCATGAGATTAAGAGAGCGGTAGGGCTTAGGCTCATATGACTAAGAGAGAGAGAGAGAGAGAGAGAGAGAGAGAGCACATTGGCTCATAGGACGAAGAGTGCAAGATGACTTAGGCTCATAAAACGAAGAGAGCGAGAGCGCTTAGGCTCACAGGTCGAAGAAAGCTCTATACGTTGAGGGATCGTTTCTCGAGGGGTTAGAGGCCATCCCGGAGGCTTAGGCATAGGTCGACTCATGCATTCGAGGCTTAAGGAGGCGATGTTTGAGGGGTCAATGACTAGCCTGAAGGCTTGGACTTATATTGAATCATGTATTTGAGGCTTAAAAAGGCAGTACTTGAGGAGTCAACGACTAACCCGGAGGCCTGGACTTAAATCGACTAAGTTATGGTAGGTATGAGAGAGCGACAATCATTTCCTGGATGTACCCCGTTTAGGGAGAATTCACAAGAGTTTTCTTGAAGCGCCATATCTCATCATCGATAAATATTGGCTCTTCAAAGACAGTTTATGAGATTAGTGCATCATGATATGAGGGTGGACGAGTTCCTGCATGATAGTATAAAAAATCACTGATTCGGGCTTATCGAAATGCACAACAACATAAAGCATCACCGGTTCGGGCTTATCTCTACGAGTAGGTTTCACACAACATGCCTAAATTTAGACTCACATCTCATATTACTAATGCAATTCATGACGGGGACGGACTCATTTGATCCGGTAGTTTGCGATGAACCGAGGGAATCATACATCGCCGCCAATTAGTGATCGGTGACCCTCCTATGCAAGTAAAAGTAGAAAACTGCGCCAGGGTCACAAACCTACATCCTGACGAAGTCTTCGCTCTCTACCGCATAGCAGGAGAGGGACTCTACATGTAGTTCACATAAAGCATATGTCAGGGTCACAATCCCACGCTCTGAAGGAGTCACCATCCTTGATCAGAACGATGTGAGGGGACTTTTATTGCATGGAAATAATTAAAAATATATAAAATAATTGTCCTAAGACCGGCAAAAGTTGTCGTCACCCTTGGCGCGTGTCACAGAGCCATATAACGATTGTAGTGGTTCCCTCTTTGCAAATCTGGAGTCCTCTCGATGGTTCAAGATCTTAATCGACTCTCTTGTAGCAGTTTTTGGCCCGCTCTAGTTGTATTTCCCCCTCAGTCGGTCGGCTTCAGTTTCCTCGGCAAGAATTTTGCCAAAATTGACTTGGCAAAGGTGGATTTTGGCAATACTAGTAGCAACACCCTTCAAAGGTTTGCCCATGAGGAGGCCCGACAAGCCTTGTGGCAGTGACACCTCCATGACAACACACCTTCTCTTGGCAAAGGTTTGACAAACCATTCTTGGTTTGACAAACCGTTCTTGACAAGGAGGAAGACCGACAAAAGAGGATTGAAATAGGAGCCCCCTTCAAGCCTCGACAAGAAGGGAGAACACACCTCCCGTTCCTCCCAACCAATCCGCAATAGGTCTTCACAACAAGAAGAAGTTGGTGCTAGTCTTCATGACAAGGAGTCGGTGTCGGTCGAGTAGTTGCCGGCTTTGGAGAAGTCGGTCGGAGAGGAGACTGACAACATGGAGGAGATTGTCGGAGAAGGAGCTCGTCAGGCGGTTGTCGTGAAAGAGAGGGGAGACGAGCTTCCATCGATTTTCGCGAGGAGGGGGGGGGGGGGGTTATCGTTGCGGCTGATTTGGTAGGAGGCGGCTTGGGTACATGAGATTGGTTTAGGTTTTATGTTTTTAACCTAATATAATCCTGTTATACGCACACCGCTATACACACACCAATATCAGATTTTAAATTTCGTATTAAAGTTTTTGGGGCTACAGTTCTATGATTTGTGAACCTTTGCATTATGGTGTTTCTTAATTTTTTACTTTTTTTTCTAACAAAAAAATTTATGTTTTATAATTTTGATATTATGTTTTGAGACAGCATTTTATTTTTCATTTTGCATAGACATAATAATGATTTCATGTATATCTTAAATTATTTATTTTCCCTCAATATTCTAATTGATAGTAGGTGTTCAAAAAAATCCCAAGAGACCCAGCCGAGCCCAGGTCCCCAAGGCTCGGGCTTTATATTTATCGAGCCCGAACCTCTGAAAGTGAGGTCTGGGAGAGCCTACTAGACTGGGCCCAGCCGCCCAGGTAGGCCGAGTCATGCCCACGTCTAGTTGGCTCCCCCTCAAAATGACAATATGAGCTGCCTATTAGTGACCAACATTCAAATGTTGTGGTCAAGCCCCAACATTAAAGGTTGCGGTGTGGCCCCAACAAATTAATGTCGGGGTGTGACCCAATCATTTAATTGTTGGGGTCATGCCTCAATAATTAAATACGGGGGTGTCGCCCCAACATTTAATTTAAGTGTTGGGGCGGCCCCATCATTTAATTTAAATGTTGGGGCGGCCTCAGCAGGAGCCAAAATAATTCGGGCCCTACGCCTGATATGGGGTTAGGTTTGGCTCGGGCCAGGTACCAGGCCGACCTCTGCCCAAATAAGGGGGGGTCTGGTGAGCCCTCTTAGGCCTGGCTTGGGCCCGACCCTAATCAGGCTCAGATCCACGCAGATCCGAGTCGGGCAGCAGGGCTCGGACTAAATTTGTTTTCCTAGTTAATATCTATAATGTATCAAATGAGAAAAACATCATTTGGTTAAACATTCATTTTTCCGATTTTACCCTTCTTTACTACAAAATTTTTAATTTTATTAATTTATGTATTAATTAATTTTAAAATATATGCTACCATATAAGCAAAATCTCTTACATCAAAATAAAAAATATGTTCTCGTCGCTGCTCGCAAACCCACATGCACAAGGAAAAAAAGAACGACGGGCGGAGTATAGCGTTCAATGTTTACAAGCGGCGTGAGCGCCGTCACACAGGAGCAATGTCGTGACCGGAATACTGTTACACAGAGCATTGAGGATCTGCCCCGAGCACCGACGCGATCAAAGTACTGTCACAGTTGGCCGTAAAGACAAAGGCTCTGTTTGGGACAGCTCTGGCGGATTGAAAAGCTGCTGTCCGGATAGAGCTGTTTTAAAATAGATCTTTGGGGAGCAGTTTTGAAAAGCTGCAGAGTGTTTGGGTGTTCTGTGCAGAAGTGCGCTCGGAATCGCCGGAGGAAGGACGTCGGGGGCTCAGAATTGCCGGAGGAATGCCGTCCGGGGGTCGGAATCGCCGGAGGAAGGCCGTCCGGCCTCTGAGCATGTTCCAACTGAAGAAACCATTAGATTTCCAAAACCTGTAAGAGAGAAAGCTATTTTGCGGGAGCAGAAGCTGGGGGGCCGGAGATTTCTGAAAAGCTGCAAAACAGCTCCGGCGGATTGAAAAGCTCTTCACAGGGAGCTGTCCCAAACACATAAAGTAGCTCTGGCGGCTGGAATAGAGATTTTCCAGCCGCCAGAGCTGCGCCAAACAGAACCAAAGCCCTGCGTGGCTGCGGCTCTCACACTCCTTTGATAATAAGGAAAAGCTTGCAAGATTCTGTCACTTGTTTTTCATATTTAATAATTTTTTGAATAGATTCTGTTTTCCAATTTCATAAATCATAATGCAGTGGGAAATAAAATTTAATTTCAATTTCTACCAGAATTAAAATCTACTGAATTCAATTTCACATTTTCAATTTGTATCCGGTTGAGCTGAATCGAAGCCAAGCGGTCCTACGAAATAAATTTTCGATCCCGCCCCAATAATCCCCTGGCATTCTTTCCCGACGCAAGATCCAGCCGCTCTTCTTCCTCTGCTTCACATCTGCCCAAGCTCCCTGCAAGATCGAGCTCCTTCGTCTTCCCCGACGCCAGATCTCCCTCCCACGCCGCTCTTATTCCCCGACGTGAAATCCAGCTCGCACGCCTCCCTCATTCCGTTCTGCAGACGCCCCTCTCCAGCTAGACTCTCCATCATGAGTACCTCGGTATGTTCCTCTCGCCCCCACCCTTCTCCACGTCTCCTAAACCGCACACTGTGCTCTGAAATCCCCTCGGAAATTTTCAGGATCTACGGAATATTTCTCGCCAAAGCTTCCCTCACGCCACATAACTCTCTCCGGCAGCACTCCACAATTAAGCCCGAGCATTCCTTCTCTGCTATTGGTATTCATATTATTTCAATCTTTGTTGTATATCCGCAAAATCAGAATGAGGATAGTTATTTCAATCCTCAATTAGGGTTGATATTATATGAATGTGGGTGTCTTCTGTTAATCAATTTTTTTTTCCAGATTCTTTATATACTTTCTTTGGTGAATAATGCGTGTCTAAATTGTTTGATCGCTAACTTCTTTCCTTACCGCATGCTTTCCAATATTCATCATCTTCCAATCTTTATAAAATCGCTGTGTTTTTTACTACACAACATGGATGTTCTAACATCCAAAATTAATACATAACCTATCATGCTTCTGACTCTGCTAATCCTGTATAAAATCGTTTCATATATTTCACTGATTCCCAACTGCATTCACAACAATTCCTAATTGCACTCAGTGAAATCTCCACAAGATCACACATATTTCTCAAGAAGCAACATCCAAACTTTGTTTTCTTTTCAAAATGAGTTTTGGTAACCTTATCATGGGATATTTCACTTTTCGGAGAGGGCTTTTAGTCTTGAAGAGGGTTAAATTTCCCCTTCCCAGAATGAGGAGGCCCTATAGTGTCCAAGAGTTAAGTTACCAAAATAATCAAAACGCACATCACATGGCTTAACATCACGTCAATAAAATAAGATCGTCTAAAAATGCATAAAATAGTGCAGTGTGCACTAACAAATAAAAGAAGTCACATTACTCCCCACATGACTTTCCTTTGTGGTGATAAGTGATTCCCCAACATGTGTCCATTACATCACGTCCTCCATTTTGAACAAAATTGTACTTAAGCTTGAGAGATGGAAAGTGGCGCAAAGGTGGGCACGACCATCCCAAGTGTCTTATGCCACCTCTTCACTTTCCTAGTGCACGAGGTCCTTTGATTGTCCGTTCTTCTCCGTAGTGCTTACTATCTATAGCGGAAGGCGCATTGTCTGCCCTGTAAACTGGGGCAGGAGTGACACTAATGGCTCAGTTGGGGTGATCCTCACAAAGCGCTTCAACTGCGATATGTAGAATACATCATAGATTTTGGCCCTATGATGGGTGGTTGCAGCCTGTAGGACATCTTGCCAATCTTTTGAGTGACTTGGAAGGCATCATAGTACTTTGGTGATAGTTTGTGCTAGGCCCCCTTAATGTATATGTCTAACCATAAGGGTGGCTTTTCAACCATACCCACTCATTGGGAGCAAAGAAGAGCTCATGATGCCCCATGGTATATGCCTTCACCATGAACGCATGTGCTTGCATCAAGTGGTAAGGTGACACAGTACAAATTTGAGTTTGAGTGAGGAGAGCGCGGTTCACCTTGTGTACTATGTCGGTGCTGCCATGATAAGTCAAATGGTGTGAGGGCTCTCTGACGTAGAAGAGCAAACCGCGTGGTTATAACAAGGGAAAACAGTAGTAGACCGTGCGGGTTAGAAATAGACCGCACCCAAGCGGTTAGGAGCTAACCGCAGCGTTAAGGAGAAGGAGAAGAAGGGAGAGACCGCAGCGGATATAAAAACTAATCGAATGAGGTGGGGTCAACGAGCCAGAGAGAGGAAGGCTATATAAAAGGGGAAAGAGAGGTGGATCCACGGGAGATGAGAGGGAGGCGGGTAGAGGGAGAGAGACCGCAATCAACAAGCGGTAAGAAGGATGACCAAACCGCCGCGGTCAAAAAGGGAAACCGGGCGGACAAAGAAGCCAAGCGGTCAGAGACAGGCCAGACCGGGTTCCCTCTGATACCATGTAGAGAAAGCTCCAAACCTTGTATATCCTTCTTGAATTATAAAGTTGCAAGTATGAATACATTTATATAGGAAAAGAGGAAGGAGAGAAATCTCACTCCAAGATGTGGGACTAATACAAAGAGAGAGAAAAGAGACAAAAATGGGCCCCTAGATGGGCCCTTAACTAGGCTTTTCTAACAAGAAGATACTTGAAAGCTTCATTCTATTCATCAGGCTATAATTAAATCAGTTGTAAAAGGAATATTAGAACAAATATTCTTGACTTCAAAAAGAAAATAGAAATTCCGATCTAAACATCTTGAGTGTATGAAAGTAAGTGAGAACTCACTATATTTGAAAGCGTGTTCTTTTTATATAATTAAAATCTCAGATAGGAGAGGTCAGTAGTTGTGCCTCAGATGAACATAAGAAATCAGATATTTACTTGAGGGCAAACCTTTGGGCAGGTCTTTTAACTTGCTTCATCCACGTCTGAATCCGAATGTCAGGTATTTGGAGCGACACGGCTGTAAATTCCTTGTAAATATTCACCAATGGCACCTCTTTTTGCCTTTATTCCCACGCTTTCTTAGGTTTTCATCTTGGAAATGTTTAGAAACTAAGTTCCTCCTTTACTTTGCTTGAATTCATCCCAAGTGTCAATTTGGCAAAGTTTCTGATGTAGGGCTAGACTACTCGGGCATAAAACCTATGACTCTAGGTGGTAGTGTAAGGGTGATACGCTAATCCAAATCTACATGCAATGTAATGATCGATATTTTGACGAATAAATTACAGCAATGTAATTTCAGCACCACGCAGATATTTAAATAGAAAACAAATATTAAATTTTGGGCAAATTATAATGGTTTCCTCCGCTCGGAGGGCCAAAGCAAAGCGCGCGGCGAATGTTTCCTCCTGCAAATTATTAGTGTACCAAAATAAATTTCCACAAACAAGAATCGCATCAAAATATAATAAATCACTAGATGGAAAATGTCGAATCAAATAATACTGTACTGCAAAAACTCACAAAGTAGAGGGCTGAACCGAGGCAATGAAGAATTGGAGGTCTGGATGTGTAGATCGGCGATCGGAGATAGAACCGGTGACGAGGCGACAGTGACGGTCCTCGGCGGTAAACGGTGAAAACGGACAATAAAACGGTGGATTCGACCACGTATAAGTAGATCCGGACCGGGGGAGGCTAGATCCGATGTGTAGGAGCGGATTCCGACAAAAATGGTAATAAAGGTGGAGGAAAACGTCGGAACGAGGGCTGAAATTCTCAGATCTAGCGTGATCTAGAGAATAAAGGCTATTTGGTAATGGATCCACGTGAGAGGGGCTTAAGGAGTGGTTGGCCTGGGGTTTTGAGGGCTTGCAGGTGGTGTGGAGGGGAGGAGGGTGGTCGGCTGGGTGGAGGGCTGAAGGGGGGAAGTGGTGGTTGCTGGTTGGAGGATGGGGAAGGCCAGCGGTGGGGTTGCTTTGGGGCCGACGGTGGTGGGCCTGGGAGCAACAGGCCGGCTGATTGGGGGGGGGGGGGGAGCAGCCGACGGCTGGGTGCTGAGGAGAGATGGGTGGAAAATGAGGGTGGGGGTAGGGATTACCTTGGGGAGGAGTTTGGATGCCTAAGAGTCATCACCTAGGGTTCCACGACGTCGGCACCGGGGAGGGATCGCTAGAATCCGGGATTAGAGTTCTTCAAATTCTGCAATGACTGAATTCTTCCCTCAAGACTCCTATTTATAAGAGAAGAAATGTTAGGGCATCCCCCATCAACGGCTATGATTTGCCAGTGGGTTCGACCCTTAAATACATCAATAATAAACTGAAAAAAAAATAAACTAATATAGTATTTTGACTCGCGGCGACGTCCCGGACGCAACCACTGAGTCCGATCGGCGATCTGATCAAGTCCTCCTGTGCGAATAAATGAACGTGGGTCCCGTCTTGCGGCGAACCCCTTCAAGTGCATGATTTGATGGATCTCCATCAACTCCCCCTGGCTGAAAAGCCTTCATATCCGATGAATGGAGATGATCGTACTGAGGTCGAAGTCCAGGGGCGAGTCGATCACGATCAAGCTCTGCCGGTAGTATCCAAGTGTCGTCCGCGTCAGGGCGGTCCTGCCAGTGTACCAAGTAGCGGCATCGCGGTCCGTCCGTGGTGGGAACAAACAGATGGGATATGATCTCTGTGATGCACTCATCCCTCATATCTTGAAAGGTGGATCCCGGTGCGATCGGTGGTGCCTGCGGTGAAACCAAAGAAGAGTTCCCAGGTGGGTGTATGTCAACAGTGAGTGGACTGGGGTGGCCATCAGACGGTGGTGACGTATGAGGGTGGTAAGGTAACGACAGTGGGGGTGGCTGGGTATCTCCACTGCTCGGGTCCACATACTCGTGAGGCTCGTAGTATGGAGTCAGATCCTCAACATTAAATACCAGTTGAATTCTCATACTAGCCGGGATATCGAGTCGGTAGGCATTTGTCCCAATACAACTAATAACAGAGTACGTACCCATTCGCCTAGCGCTTCACTTCTTAGCAGGCCCTGAAGGGAGCCTCTCTGAGCGGATTCGTACCATTACCCTTTCGCCTTCATTAAATATTCATTCTCGCCTTCGCTTATCTGCATGGACTTTATAATTTTCATTGCTTGTTATGATTTGTCGGCGAACCGACTCATGCAAATGCTGTGCAAATGACTCAACAGTCTCACTAGGGCGTGACTCTAAAGGACTTGGGACGAGGTCTATGGGCTTCCTAGGGTCGTACCCTGATACTACATGAATTGGACTCAAACCGGTTGACATATTGACTGAGTTATTGTAGGCGAACTCTGCAATCAGAAGATCTAAGTCACAACTACGTACATGCTCTCCTACTAGATGTCGCAACAGATTCCCTAAACTCCGATTCACTACCTCGGTCTGTCCGTCTGTCTGTGGGTGATATGCCGATGAGAACCTAAGGATAGTGCTCGTCTTATGCCACAGGGTTTTCCAGAAATAACTCATGAATCTCACATCGCAAACTGACACGATCGACTTGGGTAGGCCATGCAGTCGAAAGACGTCCCTCATGAATATAGATGTAATGTGAGTCACATCTGTTGTTTTACGGCATGCAATGAAGTGCGACATCTTCGAAAACCGATCGACCACCACGAAGATGAAGTCGTGTTTCCGTAAGGTGCGGGGGAGTCCGAGAATAAAATCCATGCTAATGTTTTCCCAAGGGTGATGTGGGACAGGTAAAGACGTGTACAGACTCGTGTTCTGCTTAGTGCCCTTTGCCGTCTGGCAGATACGGCAGTGGCGAACAACGCGAGCTACGTCCTTCTTAAGGCCGGGCCAGTAGAGGCGGTCCTTGACAATGGCTATGGATTTATCTCGCCCGAAGTGGCTTGCGGCTCCGCCCGCGTGAAGCTCCTAAATCAGATAATCACGGTAAGATGTCTAGGGAATGCACAGGCGGGAGCCCCGGTACAGATATCCCTCATAGATCTGATATCCCTCAATAGGGTCGGGTGGGTCTCGAGACAGGGTGGTGTAAATCTCACCAAAATCAGGGCATATCAGATAGTCCAGCATCAACCTCTCCAGTCCTTCTACGCTCACAGTCATCGTATGCAACAGGGATACGCGGGGACTCAACGCGTTAGCCTGCTTGTTCTCAACACCAGCTTGGTGTTTGAGAACATAATGAAAGTCCTGCAGATATTCGACCCACTTTGCATGTCGGTGTCCCAGCTTGCATTGCGAGTCGAGGTAGCGTAGTGCCTGGTGGTCGGAATATAATACAAACTCCCGGGGAAGGAGATAGTGTCTCCAGTAACGCAGAGACTGTATTATGAAATAAAATTCTCGATCATAATTCGAGTATTTCTGCTTAGCTTCATTTAGCTTCTCACTAAAGTAAGAAACTGGATGTCCCTTCTGACTCAATACGCCACCTATACCAACACCTGACGCATCGCACACGACCTCAAAGGCGCAGCTAAAATCCGACAATCGTAGGACAAGAGTCGTCATCAATCTCTCCTTAATTTCTTCGAAGGCTCTAGTGGCTGTGGGGGTCCAATGAAACTCTCCCTTCTTGAGACAACTCGTGAAGGGGGTCATGATCGTACTGAACCCCTGGACAAACCTCCTATAGAAGGTGGCTTGTCCGTGAAAGCTACGAGCCTCGTGAATATTCACAGACACAGGCCAATCCCGAATGGATTTGGCCTTCTCGGGATCTACGGATACTCCAGTAGATGATATAATAAATCCCAGAAAGTGAACAGAATCGGAAAGGAACGAGCACTTCTTCAAGTTCACATACAGTTTCTCTTGGCGGAGGGTGCCAAAGAGAAGTCTCAGATGATCGAGGTGAGCAACCTGAGTCTGGCTATAGATCAGTATGTCATCGAAGTATACTACCAGAAACTTGCCCATGTAAGGCCGCAACACCTGCGTCATAACTCGCATAAACGTGCTCGGGGCGTTAGATAGCCCAAATGGCATGACTAGCCACTCGTACAGACCGTCCTTGGTCTTGAATGTTGTCTTCCACTCGTCTCCCTCACGAACTCGTATATGATGGTACTCACTACGGAGGTCGATCTTGGAAAAAATCTGGGCACGGACCTAGTATCCAGAAGGTCATCGAGTCGTGGAATCGGGAAACGGTATTTGACCGTTATTTTATTAATGGCGCGACTATTGATGCACATACGCCAACTACCGTCCTTCTTAGGGGTAAGAAGGGCAGGGACCGCACACGGACTTATACTCTCGCGAATGAATTGCTTCCGGAGAAGCTCATCAACCCGCCGCTTGAGCTCAGCGTGCTCATCTGGGTGCATACAATAATGGGGCAGGTTTGGGAGGGAAGCCCCTGGGACTAAATCAATAGCATTCTGAATGTCCCGTGGAGGAGGTAGCTCGTCGGGGTGCTCGTCAGGCATAATGTCCGCAAACTCGCCTAAAATTCCTAATTGCACTCAGTGAAATCTCCACAAGATCACACATATTTCTCAAGAAGCAACATCCAAACTTTGTTTTCTTTTCAAAATGAGTTTTGGTAACCTTATCATGGGATATTTCACTTTTCGGAGAGGGCTTGTAGTCTTGAAGAGGGTTAAATTTCCCCTTCCCAGAATGAGGAGGCCCTATAGTGTCCAAGAGTTAAGTTACCAAAATAATCAAAACGCACATCACATGGCTTAACATCACGTCAATAAAATAAGATCGTCTAAAAATGCATAAAATAGTGCAGTGTGCACTAACAAATAAAAGAAGTCACATTACTCCCCACATGACTTTCCTTTGTGGTGATAAGTGATTCCCCAACACGTGTCCATTACATCACGTCCTCCATTTTGAACAAAATTGTACTTAAGCTTGAGAGATGGAAAGTGGCGCAAAGGTGGGCACGACCATCCCAAGTGTCTTATGCCACCTCTTCACTTTCCTAGTGCACGAGGTCCTTTGATTGTCCGTTCTTCTCCGTAGTGCTTACTATCTATAGCGGAAGGCGCATTGTCTGCCCTGTAAACTGGGGCAGGAGTGACACTAATGGCTCAGTTGGGGTGATCCTCACAAAACGCTTCAACTGCGATATGTAGAATACATCATAGATTTTGGCCCTATGATGGGTGGTTGCAGCCTGTAGGACATCTTGCCAATCTTTTGAGTGACTTGGAAGGCATCATAGTACTTTGGTGATAGTTTGTGCTAGGCCCCCTTAATGTATATGTCTAACCATAAGGGTGGCTTTTCAACCATACCCACTCATTGGGAGCAAAGAAGAGCTCATGATGCCCCATGGTATATGCCTTCACCATGAATGCATGTGCTTGCATCAAGTGGTAAGGTGACACAGTACAAATTTGAGTTTGAGTGAGGAGAGCGCGGTTCACCTTGTGTACTATGTCGGTGCTGCCATGATAAGTCAAATGGTGCGAGGGCTCTCTGACGTAGAAGAGCAAACCGCGTGGTTATAACAAGGGAAAACAGTAGTAAACCGTGCGGGTTAGAAATAGACCGCACCCAAGCGGTTAGGAGCTAACCGCAACGTTAAGGAGAAGGAGAAGAAGGGAGAGACCGCAGCGGATATAAAAACTAATCGAATGAGGTGGGGTCAACGAGCCAGAGAGAGGAAGGCTATATAAAAGGGGAAAGAGAGGTGGATCCACGGGAGATGAGAGGGAGGCGGGTAGAGGGAGAGAGACCGCAATCAACAAGCGGTAAGAAGGATGACCAAGCCGCCGCGGTCAAAAAGGGAAACCGGGCGGACAAAGAAGCCAAGCGGTCAGAGACAGGCCAGACCGGGTTCCCTCTGATACCATGTAGAGAAAGCTCCAAACCTTGTATATCCTTCTTGAATTATAAAGTTGCAAGTATGAATACATTTATATAGGAAAAGAGGAAGGAGAGAAATCTCACTCCAAGATGTGGGACTAATACAAAGAGAGAGAAAAGAGACAAAAATGGGCCCCTAGATGGGCCCTTAACTAGGCTTTTCTAATAAGAAGATACTTGAAAGCTTCATTCTATTCATCAGGCTATAATTAAATCAGTTGTAAAAGGAATATTAGAACAAATATTCTTGACTTCAAAAAGAAAATAGAAATTCCGATCTAAACATCTTGAGTGTATGAAAGTAAGTGAGAACTCACTATATTTGAAAGCGTGTTCTTTTTATATAATTAAAATCTCAGATAGGAGAGGTCAGTAGTTGTGCCTCAGAGGAACATAAGAAATCAGATATTTACTTGAGGGCAAACCTTTGGGCAGGTCTTTTAACTTGCTTCATCCACGTCTGAATCCGAATGTCAGGTATTTGGAGCGACACGGCTGTAAATTCCTTGTAAATATTCACCAATGGCACCTCTTTTTGCCTTTATTCCCACGCTTTCTTAGGTTTTCATCTTGGAAATGTTTATAAACTAAGTTCCTCCTTTACTTTGCTTGAATTCATCCCAAGTGTCAATTTGGCAAAGTTTCTGATGTAGGGCTAGACTACTCGGGCATAAAACCTATGACTCTAGGTGGTAGTGTAAGGGTGATACGCTAATCCAAATCTACATGCAATGTAATGATCGATATTTTGACGAAGAAATTGCAGCAATGTAATTTCAGCACCACGCAGATATTTAAATAGAAAACAAATATTAAATTTTGGGCAAATTATAATGGTTTCCTCCGCTCGGAGGGCCAAAGCAAAGCGCGCGGCGAATGTTTCCTCCTGCAAATTATTAGTGTACCAAAATAAATTTCCACAAACAAGAATCGCATCAAAATATAATAAATCACTAGATGGAAAATGTCGAATCAAATAATACTGTACTGCAAAAACTCACAAAGTAGAGGGCTGAACCGAGGCAATGAAGAATTGGAGGTCTGGATGTGTAGATCGGCGATCGGAGATAGAACCGGTGACGAGGCGACAGTGACGGTCCTCGGCGGTAAACGGTGAAAACGGACAATAAAACGGTGGATTCGACCACGTATAAGTAGATCCGGACCGGGGGAGGCTAGATCCGATGTGTAGGAGCGGATTCCGACAAAAATGGTAATAAAGGTGGAGGAAAACGTCGGAACGAGGGCTGAAATTCTCAGATCTAGCGTGATCTAGAGAATAAAGGCTATTTGGTAATGGATCTACGTGAGAGGGGCTTAAGGAGTGGTTGGCCTGGGGTTTTGAGGGCTTGCAGGTGGTGTGGAGGGGAGGAGGGTGGTCGGCTGGGTGGAGGGCTGAAGGGGGGAAGTGGTGGTTGCTGGTTGGAGGATGGGGAAGGCCAACGGTGGGGTTGCTTTGGGGCCGACGGTGGTAGGCCTGGGAGCAACATGCCGGCTGATTGGGGGGGGGGGAGCAGCCGACGGCTGGGTGCTGAGGAGAGATGGGTGGAAAATGAGGGTGGGGGTAGGGATTACCTTGGGGAGGAGTTTGGATGCCTAAGAGTCATCACCTAGGGTTCCATGACGTCGGCACCGGGGAGGGATCGCTAGAATCCGGGATTAGAGTTCTTCAAATTCTGCAATGACTGAATTCTTCCCTCAAGACTCCTATTTATAAGAGAAGAAATGTTAGGGCATCCCCCATCAACGGCTATGATTTGCCAGTGGGTTCGACCCTTAAATACATCAATAATAAACTGAAAAAAAATAAACTAATATAGTATTTTGACTCGCGGCGACGTCCCGGACGCAACCACTGAGTCCGATCGGCGATCTGATCAAGTCCTCCTGTGCGAATAAATGAACGTGGGTCCCGCCTTGCGGCGAACCCCTTCAAGTGCATGATTTGATGGATCTCCATCAACTCCCCCTGGCTGAAAAGCCTTCATATCCGATGAATGGAGATGATCGTACTGAGGTCGAAGTCCAGGGGCGAGTCGATCACGATCAAGCTCTGCCGGTAGTATCCAAGTGTCGTCCGCGTCAGGGCGGTCCTGCCAGTGTACCAAGTAGCGGCATCGCGGTCCGTCCGTGGTGGGAACAAACAGATGGGATATGATCTCTGTGATGCACTCATCCCTCATATCTTGAAAGGTGGATCCCGGTGCGATCGGTGGTGCCTGCGGTGAAACCAAAAAAGAGTTCCCAGGTGGGTGTATGTCAACAGTGAGTGGACTGGGGTGGCCATCAGACGGTGGTGACGTATGAGGGTGGTAAGGTAACGACAGTGGGGGTGGCTGGGTATCTCCACTGCTCGGGTCCACATACTCGTGAGGCTCGTAGTATGGAGTCAGATTCTCAACATTAAATACCAGTTGAATTCTCATACTAGCCGGGATATCGAGTCGGTAGGCATTTGTCCCAATACAACTAATAACAGAGTACGTACCCATTCGCCTAGCGCTTCACTTCTTAGCAGGCCCCGAAGGGAGCCTCTCTGAGCGGATTCGTACCATTACCCTTTCGCCTTCATTAAATATTCATTCTCGCCTTCGCTTATCTGCATGGACTTTATAATTTTCATTGCTTGTTATGATTTGTCGGCGAACCGACTCATGCAAATGCTGTGCAAATGACTCAACAGTCTCACTAGGGCGTGACTCTAAAGGACTTGGGACGAGGTCTATGGGCTTCCTAGGGTCGTACCCTGATACTACATGAATTGGACTCAAACCGGTTGACATATTGACTGAGTTATTGTAGGCGAACTCTGCAATCAGAAGATCTAAGTCACAACTACGTACATGCTCTCCTACTAGATGTCGCAACAGATTCCCTAAACTCCGATTCACTACCTCGGTCTGTCCGTCTGTCTGTGGGTGATATGCCGATGAGAACCTAAGGATAGTGCTCGTCTTATGCCACAGGGTTTTCCAGAAATAACTCATGAATCTCACATCGCAAACTGACACGATCGACTTGGGTAGGCCATGCAGTCGAAAGACGTCCCTCATGAATATAGATGTAATGTGAGTCACATCTGTTGTTTTACGGCATGCAATAAAGTGCGACATCTTCGAAAACCGATCGACCACCACGAAGATGAAGTCGTGTTTCCGTAAGGTGCGGGGGAGTCCGAGAATAAAATCCATGCTAATGTTTTCCCAAGGGTGATGTGGGACAGGTAAAGACGTGTACAGACTCGTGTTCTGCTTAGTGCCCTTTGCCGTCTGGCAGATACGGCAGTGGCGAACAACGCGAGCTATGTCCTTCTTAAGGCCGGGCCAGTAGAGGCGGTCCTTGACAATGGCTATGGATTTATCTCGCCCGAAGTGGCTTGCGGCTCCGCCCGCGTGAAGCTCCTAAATCAGATAATCACGGTAAGATGTCTAGGGAATGCACAGGCGGGAGCCCCGATACAGATATCCCTCATAGATTTGATATCCCTCAACAGGGTCGGGTGGGTCTCGAGACAGGGTGGTGTAAATCTCACCAAAATCAGGGCATATCAGATAGTCCAGCATCAACCTCTCCAGTCCTTCTACGCTCGCAGTCATCGTATGCAACAGGGATACGCGGGGACTCAACGCGTTAGCCTGCTTGTTCTCAACACCAGCTTGGTGTTTGAGAACATAATGAAAGTCCTGCAGATATTCGACCCACTTTGCATGTCGGTGTCCCAGCTTGCATTGCGAGTCGAGGTAGCGTAGTGCCTGGTGGTCGGAATATAATACAAACTCCCGGGGAAGGAGATAGTGTCTCCAGTAACGCAGAGACTGTATTATGACATAAAATTCTCGATCATAATTCGAGTATTTCTGCTTAGCTTCATTTAGCTTCTCACTAAAGTAAGAAACTGGATGTCCCTTCTGACTCAATACGCCACCTATACCAACACCTGACGCATCGCACACGACCTCAAAGGCGCAGCTAAAATCCGACAATCGTAGGACAAGAGTCATCGTCAATCTCTCCTTAATTTCTTCGAAGGCTCTAGTGGCTGTGGGGGTCCAATGAAACTCTCCCTTCTTGAGACAACTCGTGAAGGGGGTCATGATCGTACTGAACCCCTGGACAAACCTCCTATAGAAGGTGGCTTGTCCGTGAAAGCTACGAGCCTCGTGAATATTCACAGACACAGGCCAATCCCGAATGGATTTGGCCTTCTCGGGATCTACGGATACTCCAGTAGATGATATAATAAATCCCAGAAAGTGAACAGAATCGGAAAGGAACGAGCACTTCTTCAAGTTCACATACAGTTTCTCTTGGCGGAGGGTGTCAAAGAGAAGTCTCAGATGATCGAGGTGAGCAACCTGAGTCTGGCTATAGATCAGTATGTCATCGAAGTATACTACCAGAAACTTGCCCATGTAAGGCCGCAACACCTGCGTCATAACTCGCATAAACGTGCTCGGGGCGTTAGATAGCCCAAATGGCATGACTAGCCACTCGTACAGACCGTCCTTGGTCTTGAATGTTGTCTTCCACTCGTCTCCCTCACGAACTCGTATATGATGGTACTCACTACGGAGGTCGATCTTGGAAAAAATCTTGGCACGGACCTAGTATCCAGAAGGTCATCGAGTCGTGGAATCGGGAAACGGTATTTGACCGTTATTTTATTAATGGCGCGACTATTGATGCACATACGCCAACTACCGTCCTTCTTAGGGGTAAGAAGGGCAGGGACCGCACACGGACTTATACTCTCGCGAATGAATTGCTTCCGGAGAAGCTCATCAACCCGCCGCTTGAGCTCAGCGTGCTCATCTGGGTGCATACAATAATGGGGCAGGTTTGGGAGGGAAGCCCCTGGGACTAAATCAATAGCATTCTGAATGTCCCGTGGAGGACGTAGCTCATCGGGGTGCTCGTCAGGCATAATGTCCGCAAACTCGCCTAAAAGGGGATGCACCGCGAGTGGGTGGTCAACAGGAGTGTCATCAATGACCTGAGTAGCGGCGACCACGTAAATAATATCCGACTCAATACTATCTCGCAAAAACTCGTCTCGTCGCAAAATATGCAGTGGCCTCGACGCGCTCGTACTCACAGATGGCTCTACCACACCCTTGGATCTATCTCGGGGCTGGGTGAGCGTCAATGTGATCTTTCGCCCCTTATCGTAAAAGACACACGTGTTCGAGCGGCCGAAACACGTGACATCACGATCAAACAGTCATGGGTGGCCAAGAAGCACATGAGCGACGTCCATGGGAATGACATCACACCAGTCCTTGTCCTGAAATGAGGCAATGGTGATCGGGACAAGGCAACGCTTGGTGACCTGAATCACCGTCTTATCTACCCAGACGACACGATATGGGTGGGGGTGAGGCTCTTCCTTAACCTGCATACGGTCAAGCCCCTTCTGGGCCACGATGTTCACGCAACTCTCACTGTCGATAACCAACTTGCATGGACCGCCTGCACTAGGAAAGTATGTGTAAAAGATGGTGCGTCGCTAATCCTCATCTACACGAGGGGTGTGTAGAAGGCGTCTAATCACTCCCACCTCTAAAGATCTTTCGGCGTCACTCTCTCAGCCTTCCTCGATAGTGGCCTTAACTTCTTCCATACCCTCCTCATCTTCCTCAAGATCCTGCTCCTCACCCTCAACCAGCAGGTTCCGCGTGGGGCAATGCACCGCCACGTGTCCCCTACCAGAACATTGATAGCTCACAATGCCCCCAGATCGCTGGCCATCAGTGACTATGGCTTTGCCCTTCGCATCCGCGGGGATACGTGAGGGTGCAGCCGGGGTGGTTTGGGGCGGAGCGGGTTTCCTAAAAGACGAGGACTCAGTCCGAGAAGTGAACTTCCTTATGCTAAATGATCGGAGGTACTGCTCGTACTCGAGAGAGAGCTGGAATATCTGATCGACTGTCTCTAAATGATGTGGAATCAACTCTCTCCGAATCTCAGAATGAAGGCCCGCCTTGAAACGGGAGGCAGTGGCGATAGGCTCCTCCGAGACGTCACTCCTAACGACTAGCTCATCGAAGCGAGCCATATACTCAGCGACAGTAAGTGACCCCTGTCGTAAGTTTTGTAACTGCTCAAATAACTGGCCTCAGTAGGAAGCGGGGAGGTACTTCTCGCTCAACCTTTGCTTCATCTCGTCCCACCTGGTGATGGGGTAATAACCATCTCGCTCCAAGGCTCTCTCTACGCTAATCCAAAATACCTTAGCCTGCCCGACCAACTTCATTTTTGTGAAGCGAATGCAACGCTCGCCACTCATCTCATATCACTGGAAATAGTGGTCCATGTCCAAGAGCCAATCGTTGAAGGCCTTCGGATCTAGGCGACCATCGAACGACGGGGCGTCGAGTCAAATACGACGAGTGATGTCATGGTGGTGGCCTCCCCTCCGTGGGTCCGGGATAATCCTCGACGTACTCATAATGAGCGCAGTCGTATCGAGCGGGTGGGGGACCACGCTCTCTCCGACCCGGGGGGATAATATTCATCGTGGTGATGATCACGACGACCGTGTGGGGCACACAATCTCTGGGGTCAGGCTAAGGCTGACGTGGCATACGGTACTCATCACGCTGATGGGGAAGCTTATCCCGCGCCGGAGCTTTGCCTATGCTCCATCACAAAGTCGGGATTTTGCCTTACCGACGGAATTGGGGCTCGATGAGGAATATCACGACGGTGGCGGTCTGCTGGAGGCTGACCATCTCTCGGGCGCTGGTCATGACATGGAGGAGCATCAGGGTTGCCCTCAAGTGACTCGTCACGCTGTGTTGGAGTGTCCCTGGCATTTTCTAAATGGTTCAAACGAAGATTCACCTTGGCAAGATCATGACGCACATCGTTGAACTGGGCACCTAAAGTGTCAAAACGGTCTAGGATAAGACGCTGAAACTCAGCAAAAGTGGAGCCCGAATTCGAGCTCGTCGTTCGGTCGTCGGTGACTTGCGGCTCTACCATGTTTTCTCTAAAGATCCTACCACTACGGAGCATGCAAATGACCTAACCTTGCCTCTGATACCAAAATGATGTAGGGGTAGGCTACTGGTGCATAAAACCTACGACTCTAGGTGGTAGTGCAAGAGTGACACGCTAATCCAAATCTACATGCAATGTAATGATCAAAATTTTGACGAATAAATTAAAGCAATGTAATTGCAGCACTACACAGATATTTAAATTGAAAACAAATATTTAATTTTGGGCAAATTATAATGGCTTCCTCCGCTCGGAGGGCCAAAGCGAAGCGCGCGGCGAATGTTTCCTCCTGCAAATTATTAGTGTACTAAAACAAATTTCCACAAACAAGAATCGCAACAAAATATAGCAAATCACTAGATGGAAAATGTCGAATCAAATAATACAGTACTACAAAAGCTCACAAAGTAGAGGGTTGAACCGAGACACTGAAGAATTGGAGGTCCGGATGTGTAGATCGGCGATCGGAGATGGAACTGGTGGCGAGACGACGATGGCAGTGGCTGTCCTCGGCGGTAAACGATGAAAAAGGACAATGAAACGGTGGATCTGGCCACGTATAAGTAGATCCGGGCCGGAGGAGGGTAGATCCGATGTGTAGGAGCGGATCCAGAGAAAAATGGTAATAAGGGTGGAGACAAACGTCGGAACGAGGGCTGAAATTCTCAGATCTAGCGTGATCTAGATAATTGAGGCTATTTGGTAGTGGATCCACGTGAGCGGGGCTTAAGGAGTGGCCGACCTGGGGTTTTGAGGGCTTGCGGGTGGTGTGGAGGGGTGGAGGGTGGTCGGCTGGGTGGAGGGCTGAAGGGGAGGGGTGGTCGGTTTGAAGGGTGGAAGTGGTGGTTGCGGGCTAGAGGGTGGGGAAGGCCGGCGGTGGGGCTGCTTTGGGGCCGGCAGCGGTGGGCCTGGGAGCAGCAGGCCGGCTGATTGGGGGGGGGGGGGTTTGGAGCAGCCGGCGGCTGGGTGATGAGGAAAGAGGGGTGAAAAATGAGGGTGGGGGTAGGGATTACCTTGGGGAGGAGTTTGGAGGCCTAGGAGTCGTCACCTAGGGTTCCACGGTGTCGGCACATGAGAGGGATCACTGGAATCCGGGATTAAAGTTCTTTAAATTCTGCAATGACTGAATTCAGTCCTCAAGACTCCTATTTTTATAAGAAAAGAAATTTTAGGGCATCCTCCATCAACGGTTATGATTGGTCGGTGGGTTCGGCCCATAAATACATCAATAATAAACTAATATAGTGTTTTGACTCGCAGCGAAGTCCCGGACGCAACCGCGGAGTTCGATCGGCGATCATATCAAATCCTCCTGCGCGTATAAATGAACGTGGATCCCGCCTTGCGGCGAACCCCTCCAGGTGCATGATTTGATGAATCCCCATCAGTTTCTTAGCCATGTCTGGATGCCTGCATATATCTTACGCCACCATGTAGAAGCAATACCTTCCAAATAATAGTTTGCACGTTGTACCTTTAGCACTTCATCTGTTCATCGTTGATGTCATACCCCTCCAAATACTTCATCATGTGCCAAAGGAAATTTTTTGACCTCATGCATGTCTCTTTTTCAGTGAACATCTTAGTTTTCAACACTTCAGGCTTTGTGTTTGTCATAATTCTTTCAGTGCCACCGTTTGATGGTTTACTTGTGGAACTTTTCAATTTCTCCTTCTATCATTGCTAAGCGATCTGCAAGGTCTCCAATGATAGAATCGAAGACACTTTTGGAAGCTATGGACTCAGCACCAGATTTGTTCTCTTAGGCACTCATGTTCCACCTTCAACTCATGCTTCTGGTGGAATACTTTAAAGTACTTTACGAAGCCTTCAACTATCCCTTCTTGTGCCACATGACTTTCCCTCAGCAACTTTTTGTCACCTTGTTGTTCTTCATAATCAACACCCACACTATCAACACTATCCAAGGCAACCATTTTTCTGTCCCATTTCTTATTTCCCATCTGTTCTTCATCCTCCTTGCCACGCTTATTAACTTGTTAGAGTTAATATTCCCGTCGTTGGTCATTTCTATGTTCTTTAGAAACACTAGTCTACTTTGATGTGAACTGTCACAGACTTGTCTCTAATACCAACCGTCATGGACTTGTCAAAGCACTTTCATTAACTACCCAAATGATGATACTTAATTATGTAAAAGGATAAAAGGATTTCTTTTTTAATTTTCCAGGCAGAGATTAATCAATATTTGAAAAGATATTGTGTGTGAAGTTGTCAAAAGAAGCACGAGAGACTATACATAAATCACTTCAAGGTGTTGAAAAGCTAAAAAGGCACAACTTCAAACAATTGAAGCTGAATTTGAAATGCTAGAAATGCAAAGAAATGGGGAAGCCCCATGTGATTACAAAGTACTCCTATGATAACTGACATAACATTTAGATTTTATCATCATTGCGATTAGAGAATAAAAAAGGACAAAGATTTCAATAGATGACCTCGTGGGTTCTCCCTAAGCTCGTTACTAGAGAATGTAAGGGAATAAAATTTGTTGTAATCTGAAGCAAGCTTAGAAAAAAGGTTACATTTATGTGCTAGTGAAGCAAGCAATAAAGTGTTACGCCTCCGAACATGACATAGTTCTTTGGGCGTCAATATGCCCGCAGGCGAAAGGAGAAGACAGGCGACAACGAGACTGAACTATCCGGTTCAGCCCCCACTCACTAAAGACCCGCTGCTTAGGGCTGAACCACCCAGGTTCAGCCCCGTATGGGAGGGGCCGACCGGCCCCTCTTGGTCCCGGGTATAAATATACCCGAGGCTCTCTTTTAGCCAAGAAGAATATTACAAGGTATTGCCTCCTTCCTTCTCCTCCAACCCTAATTCCTCTCTAGATTTCTCCCTAGTTCTCCCCTCTCTCTCCAATCTCTTATCATTTGGTATCAAAGGATTCGTCCTACGACCATGGTGAACACCCGCTCGCAAGAAGAAATCAACCGATTGGAAACCCTAGAGGAGAACTACGTCGGGTTGACGGATTCGGTAGCCGCCATCGAAGAGAAGATGAGGGCGTCTACGCAACTCTTGGAGGAACGGATTGATGCCCGTATGGAAGAACTCAAGGCCCTATTATCGCAAAATCTGAAGGGAAAGACACACGAGGAGTTCGGCGGGTTGCAAAATGCCGCAACTTCCGCGTCACAGTGTATCTCCCCGTAGGTGAGCGAGGGCTCTGGATCGGGCGACCCGTCCCGGTTCGGGGCGGAACACAGCGGCGCCGACGGAGCATCGACATCGACGAGGGCGCAGGATTGGCGCGACAACCTCCATCGCCGCGGGATCGATCCCGATCAGACCTGTCGACGTCGGAACAGGGCGTGCGGCCTGGGGACGGTTCGACGGCGAGCAGGGAGGTGTCGGGTGGGCTCCAGGCGCTCTGTTGGGTGGTCTGGGTGGCCTCCTTCCCCATCCACGGGGCTGGGTACCTCCAGGAGGGTACGGGACCGGTATTCCTTGGGGCGGCCAGCAACGTCACAGCTACCCGGGCCCAAATCTCGGCCCCCCCGGAGCCAAGAAGGCCAATATGGCATGGGCACGAACAAGGGTGGCAAGGTCTAGCAGCCCCACAGGCGTACATGCCTCCGAAATTGACGCGCATGAATTTCCCATAGTACAACGGAGGGGACGCTCTCGAATGGGTACAGAAGGCCGAGTTTTTTTTCAGCTATCAAGAGGTTTCAGAAGTCCAATGGGTACAACTGGCATCATTCCACTTGGAGGACGACGCTTTCCAGTGGACGCAGTGGTTTTTGAGAGGCAAGGACTACGCGTCCTGGGTTGATTTTGTGGAAGGGTTCACCACCAGATTCGGGCCACTGGAGTATGAGGACTTTGAGGCCCTCCTGCAGAAGCTACGTCAAAAGGGATCAGTGATGGAGTACCGTACGGAGTTCGAAACGCTGGCAAATCGGGTACACTGTGAAGACGTTACTCAGCTGTTTTGTATCGAGACTAAAGGAACACTTATGTGATGAGGTTCAGGCCTATATGCCTCGCAGTCTGAATGATGCCATCATCTTAGCCCGCATCCAGGAAGAGCGCATCAACAGGCAGCGGACCCGTACCACGGGGAGACCCACAGCTCCACCGACAACTGTCAGGAGAGAGCCACTGGAGACCGGTAAGCCTACTGTGACACGATTATCTTGGGCTGAGCTCTAGGAGAGGAAAGAGAAGGGACTATGTTTCAACTGCGATCAAAAATTCCCGCCCGGACACAAATGCCAGAAGATACAAGTGTACATGTTACAGGAGGATGGAGAGGAGGAGCTCTCCCCCGAGTCTGAGTTGGAGGGGGACTTGGATTTGACCGAGTTTGGAGTGTCCATACAGGCGATGGAAGGTTGCAACGCCCCCCTCACTATGCGGATCGCGGGAAAGATTAAGCAAGAGAAGGTGATGATTTTAGTGGATAGCGGGAGCACCCATAACTTCATTCATCCTGACGTTGCACAACGAGTGGGACAGGGGGTCGATACGGGAGCAACCTTTCATGTCATGGTGGCTGATGGGAGCAAACTTCAGTGTGAAGGAGTTATGAAGGGGGTAGAGCTGCGGATACAGGGGTACTCAGGATGCACAAACGTATATCTTCTACCCATCAGAGGCTCCGACATGGTGCTTGGGGTTCAGTGGCTGCAACAACTGAGGCGGGTGACCTTTGATTGGGACCAGATGACGATGGAGTTCGTACAACACAGGAAGCAATACTGTCTGGGGGGACCTAAAATCGTCCCCGATGAAGGAGATATTCCTTTGGAGTTTGGAGCGACTTGAGAGCCAGGGCAGCACAATGGCAGTGATTATGGAGGTGACACTGGCTCCCACAACCCCTCCAGTTGTACCCATTCAGATGCAGACTCTTCTGGCGCGGTATGCCGATATATTTCAGACACCCCACACACTTCCTCCACCGCGTTTCAGAGATCATCAAATCCAGCTCAAGACGGGTGCGGAGCCTACCAACATCCGATCTTACCGCTACCCGTACATCCAGAAGACCGAGATAGAGCGAAGTGTCAGGGAAATGCTTACCGCCGGAATTATCCGTCCCAATACTAGTTCTTTCTCGTCTCCCATCATTCTAGTAAAGAAGAAAGACGGGACGTGGCGATTTTGTGTGGATTACCGCGGTCTGAACAGCTCTACTATTAAGGATAAGTTCCTCATTCTTCTAATCGAAGAATTGTTGGACGAACTGCACAACGCTCGCCTCTTCACCAAGCTCGACCTCCGGTCGGGCTACCATCAGATTTGGATGCCCGAGGATGACATACCCAAAACAGCTTTTCATACGCATGATGACCACTATGAATTCCTGGTTATGCCTTTTGGGCTTACCAACGCCCCGTCCACGTTCCAGGCAGTCATGAACGAGATCTTTCGTCCTCTTCTCTGCCGATCAGTACTAATATTTTTTGATGATATCCTCATCTACAGTACCAGTTGGGAGGACCACTTGACCCATGTCGAGCACGTGTTCACCATCCTCCTCCAACACCAACTATACGCCAAGCAGTCTAATTGTTCGTTCGGGCAAGAGGAGGTGGAGTACCTGGAACATTTGGTCTCCGCTAGCGGGGTCAAGGATGATCCCAAGAAGATCGAGGATAGTTATCGTGGCCTCGTCCTCACACGGTCCAAGCATTACGGGGTTTCCTGGGACTTATAGGGTATTACAGGCAGTTTGTCAAAGATTATGGAAAAATCGCTCGCCCACTGACGCAATTGTTACAGAAGGATGCCTTCCATTGGTCGGACGAGGCGGAAGCGGCGTTCCAGGCCCTCAAGGGGGCTATTACAACCACTCTGGTTCTCGCTCTTCCTGATTTAAACAAGGAGTTTGTACTGGAGACCGATGCATTCGGAGTGGGCATCGACGCGGTATTGATGCAGGAGGGTCGGCCACTAGCCTTCTACAGCAAGGCGTTGACGCCCCGTACTTTGGGACTATCCACATACGAGAAGGAGATCCTGGCTATCATTCATGCAGTGGCCATGTGGCGGCCTTACTTGTTGGGGTGACATTTCAAAATCCGTACTGATCATCAAAGCTTGAAGCACTTCTTGGAACAGCGGGTCTCCTCTCCGCTTCAGCAAAAGTGGGTGACAAAACTATTGGGGTATGATTACGAGATTCTTTACAGACACGGAAAAGAGAACGTTGTTGCTGACGCATTATCCCGCCTATCGGAGGGCACCATCGCCCAAATTTCTGGTCCCCTACTCGACTCGTTAGATGATATTCAGGAGGAGATCATGCGAGATACGGCACTGCGGGCCATTGTGGAGGCTCTCCGACATGGGCAGATCACTACACCAGGCTACCAGCTCCTGAATGACAGACTTTATTATCAGGACCGGGTGGTCACCACAGTCCGCTTGGAAGACAGTCATGATGCACGAGTCTCACTCATCCCCGACAGACGGCCATGCGGGCCTACTTCGTACTCTACAACGAGCACGGGAGAATGTTTTTTGGACATTTCTTGGCGTTGAGCCATCCGTACACAGGCGAGTCAGTCGCCGATCTCTTTGCCCGTGAAATTATCCGCCTCCACGGAATTCCGCGCGCCATCATTTCCGACCGGGATCCGACATTTGTAAGCAAATTCTGGCCGGAGCTCTTTCGATTACAGGGTACTTGCATATGCTTCAGCACAGCGAATCACCCCCAGACGGATGGCCAGACAGAGATTCTCAATCGGGGGATGGAAAACTATCTTCGTTGTTTTGTGATTGACGAGCCGCGAACTTGGACCAGTTGGCTTCACTTAGCCGAATATTGCTACAACACCTCCTACCATTTCGCTTGCAAGATGACCCTATTTGAGGTCGTCTACGGATGTCCTCCCCCCCTCTTTGGGCAGCTATGAACCCGGCAGCACAACATTACCGACTGTGGACTGGGCGCTTCGCGACCGGGATCGCACTCTCGCCACTTTGCGTGAGAATCTCCGCACCGCACAAGATCGCATGAAGGCCCAAGCAGACAAGCATCGCAACGACAGGGAGTTCGCGGTGGGTGATGAAGTCTTCCTTAAGCTCTAACCTTACCAACATGTGTCATTTGCCCGCCGGACAAACCAGAAATTAACCTCGCTACTATGGGGCCTTTCGTATTCTCCACCGTGTGGGGCCTGTTGCCTACACTTTGGCTCTTCCTGAGGGGTCACATATTCATCCGACGTTTCATGTGTCCTTACTTAAACAGAAGATCGACAACGAAATTCAGGCCAGTCCGTTACTGCCATAGGAAACAATTGCGGGGGAACTACGACCAATCCCGAGGAGATCCTGATGCTCAAATGGAAACGACGGGGTACCGAGTACCGTCCTGAGCTCCTAGTCAAATGGAAACACGAGTCTGAGGCACACAATACTTGGGTCGATCTATTGGAGTTCGGGGAGCTCTACCCAGACTACCATTTTGGGGACAAGTTGGTTCTTGATGAGGAGGGGAATATTACGCACCCGAACATGACACAGTTCTTTAGGCATCAATATGCCCGCTAGCGAAAGGAGAAGACAGGCGACAACGGGGTTGAACCATCTGGTTCAGCCCCCACTCACTAAAGACCGGCGACTTGGGGCCGAACCACCCCGGTTCAGCCTCGTATGGGAGGGGCCGACCGGCCCCTCTTGGGCCCGGGTATAAATATACCCCGTGCTCTCTCTTTTAGCCAAGAAGAATATTATCAGGTATTGCCTCCTTCCTTCTCCTCTAACCCTAATTTCTCTCTAGATTACTCCCTAGTTCTCCCCTCCCTCTCCAATCCCCTATCATAAAGTTTGACGCAAGAAAGGTCATAATTTTAGATTATGTTGCAGATGAGCTTTTGCTAAACAAAAGATTGATGAATATGTTTGTTGATTATGGTAGAAGTGGTGGAAGAGAGATAGTGTTTTGAAATTATCCCTGGATGTAGTTTATATATGTTGATGACTATGTTATTAAAGACGTACCTAGGGTTCAAGGCTCACCAGACACAGAGGTTTGCGCCTTCGTGCATTTTTTTGCGCCTTTGAATCATAAGATATGCGTCTGAGTATGATTTTTGTTGTAATTTTTTTTCAAAATAAAGAAAGAAACAATATGAAAACTCAATAATTTTTTCATGATTTAGTATTTGTGGAACATAATTGAGCGTTGAGACTTAGATATGTTGTAAGTGATCACATTGACTCTATTTTTTTAGAGATATAAATGATAGTAAAGAATGATTAATGAGTATAATGGATGAAGAATCTGATCAAGAAGATGAACTGTTGTTTGCTGTTGATTATTTAAAATGAATGTGGTTGCGCCTTGCCCCCGTCAGGCATGCGCATGCGCCTTGAGTCTAGGTTCCAAGACCCCTTTGTTGGTGCACCTTGCACTTTTAATAACCAAGGTTGATGAACAAGAGAGCAAAAAAAAAGTCACATCCCCCCAACCCTTATGTTAATCATAATGTCTCATGAGAAGTTGTCTTCATATTTAAGGATAAGTGAAAAAAACGTACTTGGAGTATCAAAAAAAGCAGTGCTCCCTCAAATAAAGAATCTTGGTGATAGAAAGAGAAAGTGCGAGACAAAGTGAGGGTAAAGAGGGTCAGCTATAAATCACTCTACGCTTGTAGGAATGATGAAAACTTATTCA
This sequence comes from Platanthera zijinensis, assembly GCA_039513925.1. NCBI lineage: Eukaryota > Viridiplantae > Streptophyta > Magnoliopsida > Asparagales > Orchidaceae > Platanthera > Platanthera zijinensis. The sequence goes on from CM077079.1 coordinate 256,463,340, forward strand.
GGTATAAAGTCGTCAAAAAAAGCTAAACATGCAGTAAGTAAAGCAAGAAATCAAGTTTATGAAGAATTTTATAAACAACTAGATACCAAAGATGGAGAGCGTGACATATATAAAATTGCTCGAACTAGAGAAAGAAAGACGAGATTTAAGTCAAGTAAAATGCATAAAAGATGAGACAGATACAGTTTTGACGGTTGATGTGAATATTAAAGAGCGATGGAAAAGATATTTTTATCAACTCTATAATGAATAAAGAATAATGAATTGAACTTGTAAGAGTTAAGTAAATCAGAGAAGTATAAGAACACAACGTTTTATCGTAAAATTCAAGTATCAGAGGTAAAAAATGTTCTAAATAAAATGAAAAATGGAAAGACGGTTGAGGCAGACGATATATCCATCGAAGTATGGAAATGTCTAGGAAATGAAGGGATTTTGTGACTTACATGTTTTTTCAATAAGATACTGAAATAAAAAAGGATGTCAGACCAATGGAGAGAAAGTATCTTGGTACCTTTGTATAAGAATAAATGAGATATACAAAATTGTGTTAATTACAGAGGAATTAAATTGATGAGTCATGCCATGAAATTACGAGAATGAGTAATAGAATGAAGATTAAGATGGGAGACTAACATCTCGGAGAATCAATTTGGATTCATGCCAGGTAGGTCGATCATGGAAGCTATACATCTCTTGAGGAGACTCATTGACAACTATCGAGAAAGAAAACAAGATTTGCATATGTTGTTTATTGATTTTGAGAAGGCTTATGATAGAGTTCCAAGAGAGATCTTATGGAGAGTCTTAGAAAAGAAAGGTGTAAATATATCATATATTGACACAATCAAAGATATGTATACAAATTCAGTGACAATGGTGAGGACTTCTGGAGGATTAACGCGAGAATTTCCTATCATTGTTGTCTTACATCAAGGTTCAGCTTTAAGCCCTCATTTCTTTACCCTTATCTTAGATGAGCTCACCAGACATATCCAACAAACAATACTTTGGTGTTTATTGTTTGCAGATGATATCGTTTTGGTTGATGAGACGCGCGAGAGTGTAAACGCAAAACTTGAATCTTGACGAGATATTTTAGAAATGAAGGGTTTTAGGTTCAACAGGGCAAAGATGGAGTATATGGAGCATAAATTTAGCAGTACAAGAAGGACAAATTACTTCGTTATTAAGTTTGGCGATCAAGATATTTCCCGTGGTGAGCGTTTTAAATATCTTGGATCGATAGTTCAAAAGGACAGAGGTATTGATAAATATGTGACATAGAATCCAAGTGGGCTGGTTGAAGTGGAGAGGCGCGTCAGGGATCTTATGTGATCGTAAAGTACCACTAAAACTTAAGGGCAAGTTTTAGCGTACTGCAGTTAGACCCGCGATGCTCTATGATTCTAAGTGCTGGGCAGTGAATTGTGTACATGAGCAAAAATGGGAGTTGCGGAGATGAGAATGCTTAGGTGGATGTGTGCACACACGAGATTGGATAAAATTAGGAATGAAAGTATCAGAGATAAGACAGGAGTAGCACCAATTGCATAGAAGATGCGAGAAGCTCGTCTAAGATGGTTTGGACACGTACAAAGGAGACCATTAGAGGCACCTGTTAGGCGTTGTGAGAGTCTAGTCACTAGGCATGTTAAACAAGGGAGGGGTAGACTAATAAAGACTTGGAATGAAACTGTAAGCAAATACATGATGTACTTAGGCATTAATGAGATTATGACAAAAGATAGGGCACAATGGCGACAAAGGATCCATATAGCCGACCACACTATAGTAGGATAAAGGCTTGAGTGTTGTTGTTGTTTGTCCTCAGGTATAATTTATAATTTCATAGACATTGGTATCAAATTCGTAACAAAGGTTTCATTTTTTAATGAGAATTTAAAGTTTACTGTCCAGTGATTTCAGTTATAGCCTCATTCTCAGTAGTTCAATTGTTTAGAATTAATGTAAAACCATTTTGAAGTACAAAATAGTGTTCAACTATGGTCTTGTTTGGGACGGTGGTGGTGGTGTGAAAAACTATATTCTCATTGCCACTGCAGTTTTATTAGAGCAATTGTTTGCGCAGCGGTGGCAAAACAGTTTTTAAAAAAATTTAGTTTTGAAGGCTTTTCAATAAGCTCGGGAGTCCCTACTTTTCATAAAGAGATTTTAAAAAAAACTAATTTCCATAAAGGTCCGTTCGTTTGGACAATATTTTTTCCCATGTAGTGCATTTTTGTTCCAACACATTTTTCTCGCGGGCGCACTTTTCTCCCGAACACACATATTTCCGCCTGTGCGCCCAATTTTCTGCCCGGTCGCTCATTTTACGATCGAATGCGCATTTTTTGCCCAAGCGCGCACTTTTCACCCGGGCACGCATTTTTCTGCCCGGGTGCGATTTTTCCACCCGGGCACACATTTTTTGCCTGGGGGCATATTTACCGCTGAGGCGCTCATTTGTTTTTCTCCCGGGCACGCATTTTCTGCCTAGGCACATTTTTGGCCTGTGAGAGCATTATTCCGCCTGGGCGCACATTTTCCGTCCTGTCGGGTTTTTTTGCCTGGGCACATTTTTCGCACAGACATGCATTTTTCCACCCAGGCACGCAATTTTTGCCCTAATGCACATTTTTTGCTCGCCCAGGCAGGCAATTTTTTCGCCCGAGCGTGTATTTTTCACCCATGCTCTCATTTTTTGCTTGAACGCGCATTTTCTGCCCGGACGCACATTTTTCCTCCCGGGCGTGCATTTGTCGCCCGAGCACGCATTTCTTCTTTGAAGCGCATTTTTTTCCGGGCCCGTATTTTCCTCCCTAGCGCGCAATTTTCTCCCGGGCTCGCACTTTCCGCCTAAGCACGGATTTTTTTGCCCAGGCACGCAATTTTCGCTCGGGCGCGCATTACCTCCAAGCCAGGCATGGTACGCCCAGGAGCGCAGTTTTCCGTTTGGGCGCGCACTTTATACCCGACGCGCATTTTCTGCTTTTGTGCAAATTTTTCCCTCGGACGCGCATTTACCCCCGACGCTCATTTTTTTGATCTTGCACGCATTTTTCGCCCTGACACGCATTATAAAAAATTCAAAAACTATTATTAAAATGTTGTTATTCCAAACAAAAAATGTAAAAAACCTTTTTAAAAAGTACTTTAATGGAGATTTTCCAAACAGTACACAGTTTTTTCAAAATAGCTTTTTAGACAACTCTAATGTCACAATTGGTTTCCCACCACTACTTTTTCCACCGCCACCGCCACCGCCGTCCCAAACGTGCCCTAAATTTCTTCAGATCATATCAAGTTGTTGTATATTCCTAAGGAAATATTCTGAGACTGTAAGCTAGGTTGAAATTGGTTTTAAATTCGTTGGATATTGGTTTTAGCTCCTCTGTGGTTGACTTATTGCTTTTAAATATGTTTTTACATTGATCTTTTGGGTTTTTTAGATCAAAGAGTTTATTTCTTTAGTTTCTCTAGCTGTGTGCTTGCTAAATACCATGTTCAAATCTATCATCAAATCTGCATGCATTTGATTGTTCAAATTTCACCCATTTCCATAGCTTTTCTTATTTGGGCATGTGGAGTGAAAAAGGGCCAACATTCGACCCTTCAAACCTATTCTCGTCCAAAAAATTCTAATTCTTGATGTCTAGGGAGTGGAGAAATAGAATCCAATCAATTCATTGTTGACATAACTTTTACCCAAACATATACATGCGGTTAGTGAAGCCAAAAATTATACAGAAATGCGCTTACATTGATTATTAATATTAAGGTGCATAGTCTGTGACTTTGGTAAATATTTCAAGTTAGGGTGCGCGGCTGCATTCTTGTTTATCACCGCAATGGGGTGCGGACATCACCGCGGAATTCGCCATTCCGGGCTCACCAAAATTTCCTGTTGATGCCTTTCTTGGGCGGCGAAACCAAAATGTTGGCGTCGTCCACATCTCTTGTAAATGGTTGCCACGCTTGATTGCGATTGGGTCTGAGTGCTGCTGCACCCCACTGGCGTTAAGCCAAACCGGCGTTAAAATCCAATATACTAGAGTATCATAACACAATGCAACTCAGTATTTTCGAGTATCTTAACATAGTGATTAAACCCCCGTGGATTTCATAAAAATAACAAAGTTTATAATTTCTCAAGAACATATTTTCTAATTTTGCATAAGTTTTTCTATTCCCGGGCTAACATTATCCAACGAACGCACAGGATACTATGGACGATAACGATGAGTCACAGCAGAATGCCATGAATCCCATCCACATTCCATTAGCCCCCAACACACTCCAAGCTAACCAGATGATGGCGCCCACAAATGGTCTAACAGCCCAATTTCCCTATCAATTTCCGCCCCCTCAAATCCCTCCACATATCCAACACCAATCCCTATCTCATCTGGACCGTCAGATCCAGATCTTCTGGGCAAACCAGCTGCAAGAGGTCAAAACCATCTATGACTTCAAGAACCACAACCTGCCCCTGGCCAGGATAAAAAAGATAATGAAGGCGGATGAGGACGTCAAAATGATCGCCGCAGAGACGCCTGTGCTGTTCTCCAAGGCGTGCGAGATGTTCATCTTGGAACTCACCTACCGTGCATGGTCTCAAGCCGAGGGCAGTAAGCGGAGAACCCTGCAGAGGAGCGACGTTTCTTCGGCCATCGCTGTGACCCCTTCCTTTGATTTCCTGGTCGAGATCGTGCCGATGGAAGAGATGAAGGAGACGGCAACGTTGCCGTCGGTTCCCGGATCCTCCAGCGGCAAGCTGAACGATATGCCTTATTTCTACGATACTTCGAAGTTTGGAACAATGATGATGGACATGAGGGGCTCCGAGATGAATTTAGATTTTGCTCCACAGCAGCAAGAGCAGGAGCAGCATCAGCAACATCAACATCATCATCGAGGAAAATCAAGCCAATAAATTTTATACAAATTGAAATAGTCTAATTGATGCATGAGGAACATCAACTTTTTCTTTGTCTGCAGTTCATTCTGATTATTCATGTTAAAATGCACACAGCAAGCAATTTTTTTTATGGGACCACGTAAACATTTTTCTTGTCATTTGCTTACCTTGATTTTATTATAATTGATATTTCAATTTTGATTTAAATTCTTTTATATAATATTATTATATTATATAGTGAATGGATGAAATATTTTTTTTTATGAGATCTTTGTAGTTATATGATTAGATATGTGATCATACTATGGCTTCGTGTGACGTCATTTTTTTTTGCTCTGATGAGTTTGGACAAAAAAAGCCACTGCTATAAAATATATGTTTGAGACTAGGGTCGTAAAATGTATGTTCGACATGACCGATGGTTCATAATCACTGTGTTTGTGACCGCCGGCACTCCGCTGCAGTGCCAAATGAAGCCAGTCTTAGAGTTGAAATGAGTTTTAACTTTTATATAATTGAACAGTGTATGATTGTGCCACATCCTAACATAAACATTTTCTTAACATGTAATGCACAATGAAAGGAAAAAAACAATGGATTTCAAATTCCAGCCCAACATTTGAGAGTAATTAATGCTCTATCAATTGACTAGGCACACCACCTTTCCTTATGTTTTAGAGCATGATTATGATGATATCATTAAACTAGGGCATGCTAGATATGTAGGCTAGCATAAAAGTTTAAGAAAAAAAAGCCTACACATTTATAATTTAAGGAAAACATTGTTTTAGAAAATTTTGCCTGATATATCTGTTTCACTTGATATATTGGGTAATATTACGCGGCCGATATTTTGGTGATAGTATTAAAAATAAAAATGTCTATTTTTTAGGTGACGGAGCTGTTGTGGTCTAACTCAACGTCCCGGTCGGACCAGAATAACTGGACTGCCTTAGCTCTCGGAACGGTCGAGCGCGCACACAGTCAATGAAGTGGATCAATCGTACACATAAGTTTTAACGTGTAAAGACCCTTTAACCGGGTAAAAAACCACGTGACCGGATCTGTGCCGGTCAAAGTCCACTATTTCTTGGCTGTTACAACTTGTTTGTGGAATCGAGGGTGACATGCCACCTCTCGTTACAATTTTTGGGTAAGAGAACACTTAGTTCATGGCGAACGACGGGTCGTTGCGCCGGGAGTTTGTTACAAATTGGACCTTGTGACGGTGGGCTTCGCTGAGCGTCCCGCTGATTTTGAACGTGGGAGCAGAGCACTTGAACTTGCGGTTGCGGAGGTCACTTGGAAACTGAGAGATTCGGCTTCGTCGGGTGGTTTGAATGTGACTCGTACGTGGCTCGGGTGCGGCTTGAGTGCTGCTCAAGTGCGGCTCAGGTGCTGCTCGTAGGAGGAATTTGACAGAGCTTCGACATGAGAAAGAAGAAGACTCGGAGAAAAAAAGTGAGAAATGAGGAGTCTTGTGACTCCTTTTATAGACTCCAGGTGGTGGTTATGCGGCTATCCGCACACCATAACAACCTAAAATTGATATTTTTCTTATAGTTTAGGGGTGCGCATTTATGATAATCAATCCCGCTATTTGCATCCTAAATAAATTATTAAATTATTAGTAAAATTCACTCACTAACCCGACGGTTAGTGGGTGGTTACACGCGTATCAGATGGCGGGGAACGACCCCAAACGATCGGGGTGGAACCCCACGGGCGCTCGACGAACTTGCTGTCGAATTCGCCGGCGAGGGGAGGACGTCGGCGGCGACCGGCTCGACCACTCCCTCTGTCGCGGACTGGCGGTCGAGGAGGAGCGGCCAGCGCAGCCGCTTCCTCGGTCGCCGAGGAGGAGCGGCCGGCGCAGCCGCTTCCTCGGTCGTGCATCGACGGCCGAGGTTGAGCGGCTCGCGTGGCCGCTCTTTCGGCCGCGGCCGACGGCCGAGGGAGAGTGGCCCGCGCAGTCGCTCTCTCGGCCGCGGCCGACGGCTGAGGGGGAGCGTCCCTCGCGACCGCTCGCTCATCTGCGGCCGGCGGCCGAGGGGGAACGACTGCCAGGGCCGCCCCTCGGCCGCGCACCGGCGGCCGAGGTGGAGCGGCTGTCAGGGTCGCCCCCTCGGCCGCGCGCCGGCAGCCGAGGGGGAGCGGTCGACGTGGCGAGAGGAGGGGCGGCTGGTGTCCGGGGAGGAGACCGACCGCCCGATGCCGGCGAGGCGGCGTTTGCGGCGGTTTGTTCATTAAACGTGATGGGATCGGTGCATGGGGGGTCAGGCGTGGTGATCGCGCGTGCAGTCAAACCCATGATCCCACTATTTTGGGCGGAGATCATGAGGGTGTGGTTATGTGCACACTCATACTTATAAAGATGGATCTCATTCTTAACAATTGCCCCCTGATCCTTGTTGCAAGAGACCGACTCGGGCGAACAAAAACAAGGATCTTCCCTTTGCTCATTTTTCACAGTGGCGACGATGACGACCGGTGAAAGGATTGAGACAGCGGATAGTGGCGTCCTGCAAACTCAGGTAAACATGTTAGAATATGCTGAGGAGAGGGAGAGGCGGTGAATGTGCCCGGAGAAGACAGCTGGTGCACCTGCGCGTGCGGGTGTGTGTACACGCACCAGACTGCGCGTGCGCGCGCCGGATCGTGCACCGCGCGCGGGTACTTGCGCGATTGCGTGCCCCAGTGTGCGTGTGCTGGGATGCGCGGGCGCTTGGTTGCTTGTGCATGCGTACTCGGGCGCGCCGTATGGTTTTGATTTTACTGGGCAACGTGCCTTTATGCGCACGACGGGGGCGGAAAATGTTTGATTTGTAGATTTTTTATCTAAGACCGATCTTACTTTTTTATGCCAGAGTTCGAAGCGTATTGCGAGACCGATGCGTCTGCGTTCCTCTCTTGCCGATGATCAGGTTGCGATTTGAAGGAGAATGTTTGGTCTGCCTGCGGACCTTGGAGTGAAGATATCACATGTCGAAGAGATGGTTCAAAATCCTCCTCGCGGTTGGTTGACGATCTGCGAGACTACTTTGAGATCGAGTTTTTGATCCCCGAATGCAAGGAAGTGATTGAGATTATGAAATTTTGTGGCATGCTGATTTCCCAGTTTACTCCCTTGGGGGTAGTATGCCTCATGAGATTGGTTGTCTTCTTTCGTGAACATGGCGTGAACTCTCTTTGGACTGCTTTCGAGATTGGTGCGACATTCGCTCTGATGGTGGTGAGCGTGCGAAAATTCATAACAACAAGAGCTGACTTGATTTTGAGATTCGGACGGACCGCCGCCATGGAAATAATCTTTTTGGCTACGTCAAGAATTCTTGGGGCTTGCCGGAGCTGTGGAATGCATTGCCTGATCGTTTTCGCCGCCAAAAGGGGAAAGAACGGGAGTTTTCCTCCGTGTTAGGATTTTCAGAGCCCCTTGAGTTGGCAAACCGGCTGTTCAATATTTCTTCATTTGTGGAAGAGAAACCGCTTGTTGCGGTGCGACATTTCTTCGGATTCTGGGCGGATTACCGAGACATCTTCGGATTGCGGTCGGAAGAGGAAGGCCACTGCAGTCTCTCGTGGTAGCAATGGTACGGTGCTTTGTTCGGTTTCTCAGGGTAAGACTACTCCTTTTGATGGTCGAGGTGGGCCTACTTTCGAGGTACAGGTGCTCAGATGTTCTGCCCCCCGGGATCCTCCCGCGGAGGCGGCTGCTTCAAGGTTGTCTTCTTCTTTGAAGGCGATGAATGAAGTGGTAAGTGAGTTTAATTATTTTTGGTTCTCCTTCATTGTTGCGTTTGTACCGATCCTTCCTCCGTCTTTTTCTTATAGATCTAGGCGCAGGCTCAGATTGCCGTCACTTGAAATGATCATTATGTGAGCTTGAAGGATGAGTATTTGGCTCTTCAGGAGAAGTTTCGGTCGGCGGCGAGCTCACTTGCTACTTTGAGAGACGATCATGATCGGGACATTTCCCAATTTCGCCGGATTGGATCGGAGTTGAAGGCAGAATTGGAAGATACTCGAGCGTCTTTGGAGGTGGAAAAATCTCTGGTGGAAAGAATTGCACAAATGCTGAAGCGTGCCCAAGAGGAGACTTCTCATTTAGAGACAGAGCTCTGTGCGGTAAAGGCCCAAGTGGAGGTGTTAACTTCTGATAGTCGTGTGTCAAAGTTGAAGGTTGTTGGACTTGCAGAGTACATTGAGTCTCTGGATTATATGCGGAATCATTGTCTGATTATGGAGGAGGTTCGTGATGAGATCTAGACCAGGGAGGTGGAGCCTCAGATGGAGGACGTTTGCGAACTGGCACTTAGGCGTGGAGTTTCGAAGGCCTTTCGTCTCGTTGGAAAGAGCTTGGGATGTGTCATATCCGACTTTAGTTTTGATGATATCTCCGGCGATGAGAGCTCTGATGTTGACACGACTAATGTGTTTCAGTGTTATATTCCTGTATTAGTGTGTTTGCACTTTTTCTTTTTCTAGTTTGATGTCTTGTGTGTTGCCCTTGTTATTTGGCGGCTCTGGTTAGCATGTTTGCGCATTGTTGAAGCCGAAAATCGGTCTCTTGTGGAGTTCACCCTTGGGGAAGGGGTGGTCGCGCACCTACTTCGCTCCTGCATGAAAAACAACAAGGAAAAAAGAGCAAAGGACTAGACCAAGGACCCGACGTGGAGGTCTCACCACACACCCGGAAGATCACTGAGCGCTTCCCCTCCTTAGTCAAATGTCTGGCTAAGGTACCTCAGAAGGCGCTAGAAGGCTAGGAAACAAGTAAGCATGCCCTCTGAGGTACCCCTTGGGTCATATTTATAGATTTCTGAAAACGGCTTGCAAATAGCCAACCTCTGCTGTTCTGAACAGCTATGTGCAGCCAACCCGAGTCTGCCAACAGCGAGACTCCGCTGTTTTAACTGGCTACGGGCAGGCCAGCGGGGGCAAAATGGTAAAAACACATCACAGAGCACAGGGCGAGTAGCCCTTAACAATCTCTACTCGGCAGGGGCGGCGAGTGCTCGATGGAGCTGGCACCCGCCATCTCCTCCTAGTCCTTGGCGAGCACCGGCCCGGCTGGCCTTGCTCGCCTGTCGCGAGTTCATTGAACCGCTAGAGCTCGTTAAAAGCCCCAGAGTTCGACGAGAGGGACAGAGCTCGTCAAAAGATGCTCGGCGAGTTCAAGCCCTCCTTCCGGAAGCATCCTACCCCGACTGGGTTATCTTGGGTTGTTGCCGAGCTCTCTAGGGCGAGTGCGAGCCGTCGGATGCCGAGTAGGCTGAAGGTATTGAGTAAAATCGCCTCACTCAACGCCTAGGATTAAGGCGTTGAGTGAGCTCGCCCCACTCGATGCCGGGGCTGAAGGCGTTGAGTGAGCTCGCCCCACTCGACGCCGGGGTGAGGGAATCGAGTAGACTCGACGCCAGGGACCTTGCTCGCCTGGGTCTTAGCCTGGACTTGGCCAGTCTGGCTCCTGCCGACCCCACTCGCCGGATATGGGGTTGTACACAATCCCTGCTCTTTGCGAGATTAACAAAAACTCGGAAAAGAAACATCCAACCCCACAGGATTCAGCGAGTGGCGGATTCCGAGGGAATCTCTCAGTGGGGCCCACCGACGGCTATATATACATGCGCTTGCATACTTGGCTGACCTTTGCCCTTCCCTCTACTGTAACCTTGCTAAGATGTCGCTCCCCAAAGAGGTCCTGGAGCGAGTGGCGCGATCCCGGGCCGAGACTGCAGCGCATGTCGCGGGCCTGACTGACCTCAGCGCCCCGCCTCGCAACTTGGCCGAGTTCAGCTCGGCAAAAAAGGCGAAGCCCCTTCCTAAAGATGTTGAGCCCATCTATAACGAGTTCAAGACGGCCCTGAATAATTGGGTCAGTTCCTTCACCCAGCCGACACCGCCTCCCCAAGACAAGGATGTCACCGTTCCTCCCGCTGACCAGACCAGTCGGGGGCATAGTGGGGGAGAAGTCCACATCGTGGGCCAAGAGCCCCCTTAACAGTCCACCAAATCAGGCGTCAGACGCGTGTTTGCGGGCCTCGTTCCCCAGCTTCGGCACCACAGGGCTGGATTCCCAAAGGCCGAAGTCGCCGACTCGCCTTCCTTCTTAACAACATCTCGCCTCCGCATCGGGGGGGGGGAGGAACCGAGATCATCCCCACCCCCATCTTTACTCGCCTTTCTCTAGAGGCTCCCCTCCATGGCCGCGACAAGGTTCTGGGTAGTCCCCCTCCTCACAGCGGCCTAGGGGAGCGGGGTGTGCTCGGTAGGACCTTAACTTTTCCAAATTTTGTTCAATCCTGGTGATGCTTGCCCCTGTATTTCAACCCCATATTTGTTCATGCAGATCTCACTGTGGACTCGGAGGCCGATGAGTCCGCGGGCCAAATTCTGTACTCGCCCCTCCCCTCACCGCGTACCTTGGACGCCTTCCTGGATTCCGAGCTGGAGGGTCCTGAACGGTCAAGGCGAGAACACCTAGTTCTCAAGAAGTTGGTGCGTGAGTTCCACGAGGTGCAAAGGGACAACCTCAGGCTGCAGCGGGAATGCGCTCGGTTGGCAGTCATGGCGGGAGTCAGCCCAACGTTGGAGAAGGCGTCTTCTTCCCTGCTTCTTGACGAGATTGACGAGAGCTTGCAATCAGTCCACCGGAACCTGGGGCGGCTCCATGAGCTCCGCGCGCGGCGTCCTGCGACGATAGGGTCGCGATACCGGGGTAGCTAGAAATGCCCCCCTGATGGGCCTACCGGTACTCGCCCCTGCTCTCCCTGGTCCCCGCGCTCCGGGGGACTTTTCATTTCCTTCCTTGGACATTATTTGAATCTTATCTGTAATAATCTGTGACAATCTTCCATTATTGTTCATATGTTCGAGTGATAACTGTTGACGTCTTGTTAGTATCGCATCGCCATAGTGAGGGGCCGGTCCTCGACAATCGATGAGATAGATCCTGCGAGTAGGCGAGCTGGGGTAGGCCCGAATTCCTCCCTCTATAAATAGGCCTCCCCACCAACCCCTGCCACGCCTTTATTGCCTCCGTACTTTTTCTCTGCCCCCACTCTTTGTCGTTCGCATCCTCGTTCTCGGCAGACATGGGAAAAGGGCACCCCGACTGATGGGAGGGCCAAATGTGCTCAGCATTTTGCCGAGCACTGCTTCTTTGAGGGAAACACCACGACGGAGGAGCTCGCCGAGTGCGTGGCTGATTTCGTCCCATCCGGCTTCACGGTTTGCCTCCTAACCAAGCATGAGGCCATTAATTCTTTCTACCATGATGAACTCGCCTTCCTCATCTCGCATTTCGAGATGGGGTTGCGCCTGCCCCTCTGGCCGGAGATCCGCCAGATGTTGAAATATTATGGCGTGGTACCCGCGCAACTGAACCCGAACGCCATCGCCATGATGGTCGCATTCGTCTGCTACCTCCACCGCGAGCGGATAGAGTTCATTTTGACGGTCTTCCGCAAGTTGTTCTCTTATAAGGCGAATATTGACGGGGTCGCCTTCTTCGGCGGCACCCTCATCAAAGTTCGCGAGGTCGCGAATAAGCATCACAATTGGATGACCAAGATCGTCTTCATCAAGGGCGATCTCGGCAACATCCCCTTCTCGCCCCAACAGAAGGCCGAGGAAATCTACCGCCCCCATCGGTGTCGGGCAACGACGCCGACCTCCACACATTTTTCCTCCAAAAAGAATTCGAGGTCGCCTACCTCCGCCGAGGCCTCGACTTCCTTCTACCCGTCCTCCCTGGTGAAGGTATGCTCAGATTCCCTTCTGCTTTTGCCGAGCTCGGCAGAGACAATTATTGACAGATCTGACTCTTTTCTACAGGGGAACAACTCATCTCCGAGAATTCGCCCTTTGCGGACTCGGGGATCTACCTCGACTCACTCCAGCTCGCGCGGGCGGCTGCACTGGCCTGCCGAGACGAAGCGGCGATGTCCCTACCTTCCTCCAGCAAGAAGCGGCCGGTCCTTGGGGGGCCGGACTCGTCTCGCCGGGCTCCGAACCACAAGAAGAAGAGGGTCATGGTCGTCTCCCTGGGGGAGAGACGGTCCCTCAAGTACATGGAGCTGCCCGAGACTCCCTCCGACGCCTCGCCGGAGAGCTCACTGAAGGAGTCATCAGGGAGGGATCGCCGAGGGCGCGAGGCTCCCTCCCCCAAGGATGCGGAAAGGTCGATGCCTAGCGAGCTGGGCCTACCCAAGAAACACCCCCTATTCGGCATGGGGGAGAAGTGCAAAGACTCGGCCGGCGAGCCGATGATAAAGTGGGACGGGTCGGCCCACCGGGTCTCCATCTCTACCCGCCACCCCTCTTGGAGTGCTCGCCAGCCTCCTGCCGGCCACGCCTTCGCACTCGGCTTCGGCCTCTATGGTCGAGACAGCGCCGCGGCCTTCAAGGCCATGACCCCCCCCCCCCCCAGCTGGGCCATGAGGGCATGCGAGCCCACTTACAGGCCTTCGAGCTGCACCATATGATGGTGCGCCGCGGCTTCACCCTCGATCGGCTGCTGCTGAAGGCCGAGCAGGAGCGCGATCTCGCGAGGGACAAGGCCGCTGACGCGGAAAGACGTTGCGGGATGGCCGAGAGCCTACTCGCAAAAGCCACCAGCGGGTTGGTAAGTGTCGGCCGTCCCTTTTCCCCTTTTTTACTTAGAAAATCTTTCGGAATTGGTGCTTAGTTGATGGCCTACAGTTTGCTGAGGCCGCTCGGGAGTTAAAGAACCGCACCTCCGGGTTGGATGAGGAGATCACCCAACTGCAGGCCCGCCTTGCCGAGCAAGAGGCTCGCCACGGTGAGCGGGAGACGCGTTCTACCGAGCAGGAGGCCCGCACTGCTGAGCTGGAGGCCGAGGTGGGGCGGCTAAAAGTGCAGAACCGGGAGCTTAACAGCGAGTTCCTCCGGCAGACGGAGCTTCTACTCTCAGAGGGAGGCGGCGTGGCCCCCTACCCCTATTAGAGGCCGCAGCTCTTTGGCGCGAAGGAGGTCGAAGAGCGGCTGTGAATCAACTCCATCGAGTCTGCCGAGTGCCTTCTGGATGCCATGAGGGGTATGGGGATACTGGCGGATGGCTGCGAGGAGGTCGCGGTTTGTGACCTCATGCCGAGTCTATACCCGCCGAGCCCGCCTGGCGAGAAGGAGGACAGCTTTGCCTCGTTGTTCGGGGACATGGACAAGGGCCAGGGGCGCGGGGGAGAGGACGATCGCACCTCTGGGGAGGAGGGCGAGAGCTGAGCCAAATTATTGTTCTTTCTTTTCTTTCCCCCCTCCCTCTTTTGTAACTTCGCGAAGGCGAGTTTTGACATTGTAATCAGATATTTAAAGTATGAAAACCATTTGCAAATGTTTGTGAGATTTCTCTATCTTTTTTGCTTTGAATTCTTCTTTTTGTGCCGCACTCGCCCGCAGGTTTCCTCCCCTTCGGCGGATCTCGCTAGGACAGGTCTTGACGCTAGAATGCGCGTTTAGGACTCGTACTCGTGAACGGATTTCGAGAGCTCCCCCTACCCCAGGTCAACCAGACATGGGCCTGCCAAGCTGGGGTTGTACCCACCCAGCTCGTGCGCGAGTTAACCTTCTCTTTGCCAACGCCGAGTCGAAACCATCAAAATATTTCTAAGTAAAACCGAAGGGGGGTGGAGTGCCTCGTTGGAGCTCGCCCTCAATAGGAGACTCAGGACGGCTCGCCCTCTTTCTGCCGAGATGGGCCTGCGAGTACGATCTCGCCCCTGAGGGTCTTCTCCCCTCATACCTTTAGGAAAGCAATCTTCTCGAATAATTTCAGGAGAAAGTTGAACCCCCTTGAGTGACATCCAGGCTTGCCAGCTAAGTGTGTGCCTAACAGCGGGATCTGCTCGGGGTCTGGGGCAGACTCCTCCGAGTGACATCCAGCCCTGCCAGATAAGTGAGAGCCTGACAGCGGGATCTGCTCGGGATCTGGGGCAGACTCCTCCGAGTGACATCCAGCCCTGCCAGCTAGGTGAGAGCCTAACATCGGGATCTGCTCGGGGTCTAGGGCAGACTCCTCCGAGTGACATCCACCCCTGCCAGCTAGCTAGGTGAGAGCATGACAACGGGAACTG
Source organism: Platanthera zijinensis (assembly GCA_039513925.1). Lineage (NCBI taxonomy): Eukaryota > Viridiplantae > Streptophyta > Magnoliopsida > Asparagales > Orchidaceae > Platanthera > Platanthera zijinensis. The sequence continues at coordinate 256,478,352 of CM077079.1, forward strand.
CTCGGGGTCTGGGGCAGACTCCTCCGAGTGACATCCATCCCTGTCAGCTAGGTGAGAGCCTGACAGTGAGATCTGCCCGGGGTCTGGGGCTGACTTCTCCGAGTGACATCCAGCCCTGCCAGCTAGGTGGGAGCCTGACAACGGGATCTGCTCGAGTTCTGGGGCAGACTCCTCCGAGTGACATCCAGCCCTGCCAGCTAGGTGGGAGCCTGACAGCGGGATCTGCTCGGGGTCTGGGGCAGACTTCTTCGAGTGACATCCATCCTTGTCAGCTAGGTGAGAGCCTGACAGCGGGATCTGCTCGGGGTCTAGGGAAGACTCCTTCGAGTGACATCCAGCCCTGTCAGCTAGGTGAGAGCCTGATAGTGGGATCTGCTCGGGGTCTGGGGGAGACTCTTCCGAGTGACATCCAGCCCTGTCAGCTAGGTGGGAGCCTGACAACGGGATCTGCTCGGGGTCTGGGGCAGACTCCTCCGAGTGACATTCAGCCCTGTCAGCTAGGTGAGAGCCTGATAGCGGGATCTGCTCGGGGTCTGGGGTAGACTACTCCGAGTGACATCCAGCCCTGCCAGCTAGGTGGGAGCCTGACAGCGGGATCTGCTCGGGGTCTGGGGAAGACTCCTTCAAGTAACATCCAGCCCTATCAGCTAGGTGAGAGCCTGATAGCGGGATCTGCTCGGGGTCTGGGGCAGACTCCTCCGAGTGACATCCAGCCCTGCTAGCTAGGTGAGAGCCTGACAGCGGGATCTGCTCGTGGTATGGGGCAGACTCCTCCGAGTGACATCCAGCCCTGTCAGCTAGGTGAGAGTCTGACAGCGAGATATACTCGGGGTCTGGGGCAGACTCCTCCGAGTGACATCCAGCCCTGCCAGCTAGGTGGGAGCCTGACAACGGGATCTTCTCGGGGTCTGGGGCAGACTCCTTCGAGTGACATCCAGCCCTGTCAGCTAGGTGAGAGCCTGACTGCGGGATCTGCTCGGGGTCTGGGGCAGACTCCTCCGAGTGGCATCCAACCCTGCTAGCTAGGTGAGAGCCTGACAGCGGGATCTGCTCGGGGTCTGGGGCGGATTCACTCTTCCACTTGCAAAAAATATGTCATGAACATAATCATTTCGAGAAATTTTACTCTACAAAATAGAACTTACATGACTCAAGGGTAAAAGCGCTTCAGGTCGTCAACACTCCAAGTGAGACCTAGGGTCTCGCCTTCCACATTCCGAAGGCGATACCCCCCTAACTTCAAGACCTCCTGCACTATGTATGGTCCTTCCCAATTGGGGTTGAGTTTCCCCACTAAGGCTGAGCTCCCTGCGACATCCACCTTTCTTAAGACCAAGTCCCCTTCCGCAAATTGTTTGACTCTGACGTGCTTGTCAAAGTACTTGACCATTCTTCTCTTTACTTCCTCTTGCCTGATGGCAGAGAGGTCTCGTCGCTCTTCAACCACGTCAAGGGAGAGACGTAGCTCCTCTTTGTTCTCGGCTCTCCATTCCTCCCTACCTTCTCCTTCCTCGACCACCCGAGTCGTTCGGACCTCGAACTCTATTGGGAGCACCGCCTCGCACCCATGGGAAAGTTTGAAAGGGGTCTCCCCTGTGGACGTGTTGGGTGTGGTTCTAAGGGCCCAGAGGACCAAGGGGAGCTGCTCCACCCAACTACCCTTCAGGTTCTCTACTTTCTTTTTGAGGAGATTGACAATGATCTTGTTCGCCGCCTCCACCTGCCCATTGCTCCTTGGGTGATGGACCGAGGCGAACCTGAGATCAATCCCGAGCTGCCCACAAAAGCTGATGAACTCGGCGCTAGCAAACTGGGGTGCATTATCCGTAACGATGGTCTGGGGCAACCCGTGTCGGCAGATGATCTCCCCCCAAACAAAGTTCCTAATGACTTGGGAGGTCACCTTGACCAAAGCCTTGGCTTCCATCCACTTGGAGAAATAGTCGATCATGACTAGCAAGAATCTTCTTTGGCCGCTGGCCTAGGGAAAGGGTCCGACCAAATCCATTCCCTAGATTGCAAATGGCCAGGGCACTGTGATACTCCTCAGACGCTGAGCCGGTTTCAGCTGGAGGGGGGCGAATAGTTGGAACTTATGACACTCTTTTGTGAACTTTGCCGCATCGTGGCTCAGGGTCGGCCAAAAGTACCCTTGCCTGACGATCCTCCCTTCCAGCGTCCGACTCCTAGAGTGGCTTCCACACTCCCCGGATTGGACCTCCTACAAGATCTTCGGGACCTCCCCCTCGTCCACGCAACGTGCCAACATCCCCGAGAGGGTCTTTCGGTACAGCTGCCCATCGCGCATGAGGTAGTATGCCGATTTGTGCTTGAGCCTCTTCCTGCCCATCCCCTCGGGATACTCTCCAGTGGACAAGAAAGTCGTGAATGGGTCCATCCACGAGGGGTGCTGCTCCACCTCCATCAGCTCTCTCTCCTCAATGGAGGGGTGGAACAAGTCGGTGATGGTACCCCCCACCCGGGGACCATGCTTTGCCAGTTGATCTACCTGCTCGTTTTCCTCCATGCGCACGTGCCGGATGGAGAAAGTCTGGAACGTGTCGATGACCCCCTTCACCTTCTCCAAGTACAGCTGTAGAGTTGGCTTCCTTGCCTCGAACTCTCCGTTAATCTGGGAGGCCACCACCATGGAGTCAGTGAGGACCTCAACGCCGCACACCCCCAGCTCCCTGACCAAGCATAGCCCGCGATCACTGCCTCATACTCAGCCTGATTGTTGGTAATGGGAAAGTGCACCACCACTGTTTGTTCAATCCTCGTCCCTTATGGACTCTCCAAGATCACCCCTACCCCTAGGGAATGCCTTCCTGACACGCCGTCCACCATCACCTTCTAGGGGATTGGGTGGGGAGTTCCGCCTCCGCCACTTCCGCCACATAATCTGCCAGGAAGTCGTCCATTGCTTGTGTCTTGATCGAAAGGCGAGGGACAAAGGAAATGTCGAATTCGCTTAACTCTACCGACCACTTGGCCAACCGGCCTGAGTGCTCCACCCCCTCGAAGATGTTGCGGAGGGGATGATCAGTCACCACTCGGATCGAGTGTGCCTGGAAGTATGGCCGGAGCCTCCGAGCTGAAATGATGAGAGCAAAGGCCAGATTCTCCAGGATAGGATACCGAAGCTCTGCCTTCCTCAAGACCCGACTCATATAGTAAATGATGCAGCGCCGCCGCTAATTGATGATGACCCGGTTGCCGAGGCGCAACGACATAAAGATCTGAGACGTCGTGATGACGCTGAAGGAAGTGCACGTTACAACCTCCGCCCGCGGCGTGCTAAAACCGCCATGAAGAATTAACCTTAATTATCTTATTTCATGAACTCTATTTTATATTTTTGGAATATAAAATTATCCTATGTTTAAGTGATAATTTTATATTCATTGCATGCTTTTATATTTTTTAATTTGAACAATTTTTATTTTTGATGTGCCTCTAGTCATTCGGATGGATGAGATTACATCTCCATCATGGAGGGTTAAGGCTTGTTGTAAACTCCTATTTAAGGAGATGATTAGGAGGAATCAAACATTGAAAAGTTGAAACCTAAAATTCCCTCTCCCTAGAGATTTCGGCCAAGAGGAGAGCCTCCTTGCCGCCGCCGCCCCCCATTGGTTGTGGTGTGAAGCCGCCGCCCCCCCTTGCTCCCTCCATCCGTTTCGGTGCGACTCCGGCGCGGCTTCCTTCGGTGCGACTCCTTGGAAGAAGGTTGCAAACCCCTCGGTGTGACGCCGGCGGATCCATGGAGAGAGTGATTCTCCCACCTTATCTTGTGTGAACTTTAATCCCGGTTGGGTAACCTCTTCCCCCTTGTGTGATTCATGCTTTGGTTTGTGGAGGTTTTTCACGCAACGTTTTCTCCGTGGTTTTTAAATTCATCGCTTGCAAAATATGAAAAAAAAATTTGTAGCTTTCTGCACTTATTTCCAGCAACATTAAAACAGAAAATTTTTCGATTCGTTCTCGTTAGGTCAGCCTGCAAATTGGAAAATCGTAATTCTGCCCAGCTGGTCTGCAAATAGCGGGCTGAAATCCTTATTTTTCAACGAAATTTACAAAAAAAAATTTTTTAACGATCTACGTGTTAGTCACGTTGGGAATCTATAAAAATATCTTATTTTTAGTATAGCTACAGCCCTAGGAAAAATCATCTTTCCAAGATTTTCTAAACCTGAATGCGTACTAGGCTAGGATCGGAATATTCGACCCCATCTACGTCTAGGATGGCTACGAATGAGCATGTAGATCCCAACACTGAGGCCATAGCGGGGCTGCGTAACGAGATGACTGAACTTAGGAACATGTTAACCCAGTTCATACAAACCAAAGCTAGGCCACCCCCACCACCCGTTAATGTTGAGTTGCCCCGTCGCCGCCAACAAAGCTCCGATTCGGATTCTGATGGGTACTCCCCACGAGTGCCCCCTCGAGGCCGTCGCCATGAGCGAGAGTTTGACATTACTAGGGTCGTCAAGATTGAGGCTCCCACATACGACGGCATGGGAGATCCACAAAACTTCCTTAATTGGACGGTGGATATGGAATGTTACTTCGACTGACACCATCTCACGGACCCCCAAAAGGTCCAAGTTGCCAGGATGAAGTTAACTGGTCGTGTCAAAACTTATTGGTTGAATGAAGAGCGTAGGCTAGGAACTAGGAACGGAGACCCAATTATTGGATGGGCCGTAATGAAGAATTTGTTGACCGATCAGTACGTCCCCGCGTACCATCGGACACAGATGTTCGATGAGCTTGCCACCCTACGGCAAGGCTCAAGTTCGGTAGCTGACTATATGGGTGAACTTAAGGATCGTATGGTGCGATGTGACTTGAAGGAGATCCCCGAAGTCACTTTATCTAGGTTTCGAAAGGGGCTTCACCCCGATATCCAAAGGAAGCTCTTGCGATATGGGCACACGGATTTGAACGCAACTTTCAATGCCGCCCTGGACATTGAAAAACACTTAGCCTCTAAGGCTCACTCCCGTTACTTTCACGCGAAGAACAAGTCCACCACTGGGACATCTTCTTCCACATATCCTGATAAGGGAAAGTTCAAATCCCACGAGTCGAATTCTGTCGTGATCACCGCTCAAAACACTAAGAACCCCGCCAGTGAGCGTGTTCCTATAGGAAAGGTTAGCAAGGCTAACACCACTTGTTACTCTTGCGGCGTTCAAGGCCACTATGCCTACGAATGCCCAACCAAGACGAAAACACTAGCCTTATTAGATCCGGCCGCCGACCCTGACGATTATGAGTACGAGGCCGCGGAGGAGAGTGACCCCGACGGAGTCCCTAGTGACTTGGAGGACGATCACCGCCTTATGGTGATGCGTTGTATTTTGACCACTCCTCGTCCCGTAGACGACTAGAAAAGGACGAGCATATTTTCCCTGATCTTTAAGAGTGGCGAAAAGCTATGCAAACTAGTTATTGATGGTGGTAGTTGCGTGAACGCCGTTTCTGAGAACGCCGTTAAACGTATGTCCTTGACTGTTGAGCCGCACCCGACCCCCTATCAGGTTGCTTGGATCAGTAAGGTTACTATTAAGGTAACCCAACGATGCCTAGTCCCCATGTCTTTCAAATCCTACACGGATGAGGTTTGGTGCGACGTCCTGTCGATGGACGTTTGTCATGTGTTATTAGGCCTCCCCTGGCTCTATGACCGTAATGTGACGCACTATGGTCGCGCCAACACATATGAAAGTGAAGGGATAGATACTACTCTAGAGGGGGGTGAATAGAGTTGTCAAATTTTGCACTAGACAAAAGTTAATGGTCTACCCAACTCCCTTGGAGTGAATTGCGGAATTAAAAGATTATAGATATAGAATTAACCCTATAGCCTAACACAAGTGTTGTGCACAAACTCAAGCTAACTGTAATTACAGTTAAGGCTTGTAAATCCTAATCAGCAACTAGCAACCTAGTTATATCTATTCACAGCCACAATGCAGGAAATAAACAAGGCAATCCAGACGACATAAGGAATTTATAGTGGTTCCCCAAACAACTTGGGTACGTCCACTCTTCTACCAACATGGTAGGAATCCACTCAGGTTTTTGATCAGGTGCCCTGCCACCAACAGGATCTGCTTCAGGTAGATCCAGAAACCCTTTAGACTTTTGATCAGGTGTCTAAAAACCAAGCACAGGTTTTTGATCAGGTGCCCTGCCACCAAGGGATACTTTTGAAGGGAGTAATAACCCTGTACAGGAGGGGGAAGAAGGTTAAGATGTCTTCTCTATTTTACAATAGATTAGAGAAGCACAAAAACTTGCACTGAGCTAGAAAGCTCTAAAGAATCAAGGCTCCCCCTAGCTCAAAGATGTCCAGGTGAAGTCTTGCTTCAGTGCAGAAAACTCTTCAGAAAGCTCTGAAGGAAAAAACTACAAGAAGATAATAAATAATAAAATTAAAGATCTTCAAGCAGCTATTTTCTTCTTCTTCTTCTTCAAAAGAACTCTGAGTTTGAACTTCCTGAAAGCAGGAGAACTCAGGTTGAAGAAGAGTAGAAGATCTTAACACTTCTCAGTTGGATGAGTATTACTGAGAGCAGATGAACTTGATCTTGATGAAGGCTTGAATGCTTAAGTGAACTGGTTAACTAGTTAGCTAGCTTGAATCCTTCTTCAAAGGGTCCTTTTTATAACAGCAACAAGCAACGGCTCTCTTCAATTTGAATTATTTGTCTTCTTCTGAAACTTGAGACCTGGGCTGTAAATATCAAGAAGACAAAACAATCTCTGCAGCAGAAACATTCTATAAAAGGTATAAACCTTTTTCTACGAAGCTGTAGGAAGCAATCTGATAATAAAGTACTAAATAAAGTCACATCAGAAACAAACTCTTTATAGCAGAAGAAAGACTTTTCAGTCTAACGGCTATAAAGGACTGACATCAGATAAAGTAAAATACAATGTCAGCTAATAAGACAAACAACTTTATCTGAAAAGATTTGACTCAGTCATAAGGGATAGAGCAAATATTGCCTGGAAATATTATCATAAAACAACTGAAAAGATATGCCAGATAATGTTTTAATTAATTAAATATAATAAATAAATACAAAATATAAAGGCAGACAGAAAACGTCGAACGACCTTCGGAGATCGTCGACCGACGCACGGAGATCGTCGAACTATCAGACAGATAGTCGAACGATCCAGATAGTCGAACTATCAAAGGAGATAGTCGAACTATCACAGCAGATAGTCGAACTATCAGAAGATAGTCGAACTATCAGATAGTCGAACTATCAAAGCAGATAGTCGGACTACCAAGCGAGAACAGATAGTCGACCTATCAACAGATAGTCGAACTATCAACGCAGAACAGATAGTCGAACTATCAACAGATAGTCGAGCTATCAGATAGTCGACCTATCCAAGCAGATAGTCGAACTATCAAAGCACACAGATAGTCGAACTATCAGCCGATAGTCGAACTATCCTCGCAGACTGAAAGTCGAACAACTGATAGACGATCGTCGAACAGTTAGTCGACGATAGTCGAGCGGCGTTCGACGATAGTCGAACGAACAAACTACTTAACCAAATTCTCAATCTGGAAAAGCGAGGACTCTACAGCTATACCACTAACCATTGACCATAGATATTTCTTGGGTCAAGGGACAAAAAGGACAAGACTAAACTCAAATCAAACTAGGGTACCAACAATCTCCCCCTATTTAAGTTAAGTCTCTTAAAAACTAAAACACAGAGCTAGTTATAGAACACTATAATCAATACAGAAAATAGATAGCAATTAACTAGCAATTATCAAACAGATAGATATAAAACAGCAGTCAATCAAAAAATTAAGAGTCTACAGAATCTGGCAAAGAGTCAGAAGAACTTGGAACAAAAGAAATTTTCCTCAGGGGATCAATAGCCTCTTTCTTTGACATCTTCAAGTCCTGCACACCAATAATCTTTACTTCTGCAGCCCTTGGAACAACGGCTTCTGGGTGCTTTTCCATATATTTTGAAGGGTCAAAGACCTCAGGATTAACCTGGAACTTTTCGAACTCCTTCTTTCTGAAAGTAGACATAGTGGTTAAGCCAGTAGTATCTTTTCCTTCAGCTTTTGCTTTCCTGATTTGAGCTGCTCCAACCAATTCGTGAAAACGAGCCATCCTAAAGTTAGGATCAAGCTCAGGACTTTCATAAGCAGTCTCAGAAGGAGCAACCTCTTTATCTTGATTAACTAGATAAGACATGGGAGCAGACTTAGCAAAGTTCTTGCTAGAATATTTAAACAAAATAAACTACTTACCTTTTGAAACAATTTTTTCAGACTGCACTGGTATTGGAGAAGAAACTCTTTTCTTTGGAGAAGGAGGAGGGGAAAAGGTTGGTCTTTGAAACACAACCTCCTTCACTTGTTCTCTTACTTCAGTAACATGTCTTTGAGAACCAGAATAAGATCTGCCTTGGGAACTTTGAGAGCTTTTCCTTGACTGAAGCTGAGAAGGTGCAGATTTTCCAGAAGAGGCAGTTGGATTAGCAGAAAGGTTCCCAGAGGCTCCTGCACTGGGAGGTGGAGGAGGAGGACCTCTGGGAGTCCATCTTGAAACATGACTATCATACCTCTTAGATCTTTTTCTCTCTTTCTGCTGGTTCTTGGAGAACCACATCCAATGCTGAAACTCTTTTGATTTGGGGTCTATTCCTTTCAGAATATAGTATGGAGTATCATTATCTCGATTGGGAGGAGGAGGAGCAACGACTTTCCTTTTCTTCTGAGCAGCTTTCTTTTTCTTTGAATTTTCAGATAAATCAGAATCCTCTTCATTTTCAGAGTGAGATGAAGGAGGATTGTCATATGGATCATAGGCTTCAGAAACAGCCTTTTCCTTTAAAGCAGCTTTCTCTTTTTCCTCTTCAATGGCATCCTGAGCCAGAAGGAAATCCAAATCCAACCCTGGGGAGTCATCCCAAATAGTTGACTTTTCAACTTGCAAATCTTTTTCTTTTTCCTCTAACAAAGATTGAACTCTTTGATTCCAAGCAACTCTTGCTTTCTCTTCTTGATTTTCAGATACATCTTCTAAATCATCTAAAAAAGAATCCAATTCTGGATCTTCTTGAACATCAGGATCAACTGGATCAGCTTCTGAAACAACTGCTATAACCTGAGCAGCTAAATCTTCTTTAATATAATCTGTAGATTTATGAACACAAATCTGCTAAATAAGCTAAAATCATTCCTTTTAGGTATTCACAAGCTAGCAAATTAATTGACTCGTCAATAAAGCGAATGAGTGAATTACTTTCATATTTTACCAACTCCCAAGACTCATCTAGGTAGGATGTAATAATCCCTTCTAGGAAATGGGCAACCACGGGAGTGGTGAGATCTTCTAAGCAAACTTTCACAGCAAATTCGGATAACATAATAGCATCAGATATTTCTTTTTCCGATAACACAGAAACTGATTTATCTTGAACTTGAACTACATCAGTCTCTTCTTGAACTACTGGAAGAGTTGCTGGAAGGGAGGCTGGAGGCTCTGAGGCATCTTCACAGAACATCTCCCCCTGCCTGATTTCAGTGGAAACTGAAACCAGGCCCCTTGAAGAAGAGGGCTCAGCAGATTTAGAAAGTGATTGGATGGAAGCAGTCAGGGTGGCATTGGAGGAGGCAAGTTGAGCAATTGCCTCTTCAATCATAATTTTGATTGAAGGAGTAATCAACTCCAAAATGCTAGAAATGAAAGCTGGGGTGATCTCAAAAGATGATGGAATTGCAGTGGATGGAGATGCAGCAGAGATGGTTGTAGTGATAGGATGAGAAGTGGTGTGGACTGGAGATTGAATTGGAGATGGAGCTGGAGAGTTAACAAGAGTGTTAACTGGAGAATGAATAGGAGACTGAGGAGGTGTTGGAATTCTCTCAGATCCTAACAAATCAAAACTAGGAGCAGATATCCTAGCCAGATGAGAAGGAAGAGGAGATGCTGGAGGGGAAGGAAGAACAACCGTGGTTGTTTCTCGAACAGGAGAAGGGGAAAGTCGTACTTCAGCTGAAGTTGATGGAACTTCAACTGAAGCAGACTGCATAGCAGAAGAAGATGAGGGAAGGGAAAGAGCTGAGCCAGTTTCTACCGGGTGAGGAGCGACTGAATCAGTCCTGGTGCTCTCTGATGTCGCTGGAGCAACCCCTGTGAGAGCGGGTTTAACAAAAGTCCTCTTCCACTTAGAGAACAGATTTGGGTTCATCTTCTTGCTTGCATTTATGGTTGTTGCGACGGAGACCAGCAGCTGAGGATACTTTTCCTTCAGGAAAATTCCAATAACCCTGCCTAGGGTAACCTCTTTCTTATTATTCTTTTTCCTTATCAAATCAAACATTACTCCTGCCCAATCAATCTTTTTCTGATTAACAATTGCACACATCAGTGCAAATTGTTGCCTTGTGATATTGTCATGAGCAGAGTGCTTTCCGAGGAGCACTTTTCCAACTAACTCAGCGAGAAATTTAATCTTAAAGGGGAAATTGACCTTGAGCAGCTTCGTGGGAATGCCCTCCGCATGTCCCAGCTCAGTCAGCATCCTTCCAAATTCTTGAGCATCTTGCTCATAATCATCTTCACCATTTATCAAACCAAAAACATCAGTCAAGACGGCCGGAGTTAAAATTACCTCTTCTCCGCCGATGGTGCCAGTCATCGAATCGTCAGAAGATGACGAAGTGAAAGCCCATTCCTTGATCTCGGAAATATTTAACTTAATCCTTGATGACATTAATCGCTCTAGACCTTAATCCCGGCACAACTGAAGAACTTCCACGATCCCTGCTTCACAGCAACTGAACGCGTCAAAATCGACGCTGAAGCCTGCATCGAACTTTACAACGGCTAACACTGCGGGAGAAATCGCCATTGAATTGCTGGAGAATGCGCGAGAAAGACGGCGAAGACGAAGGGGACGAAGCGGCAGAAAATCGCAAGAGGGAAGACAGAATGCGAAAAGTCACGCTCCGTCGACGATAAAACAAAAGATCTTTTAACCTAGGTCGACTATCGGCTTGATATTAGACCGGAGATAGTCGATCTATCTAAAAGATACTAGACCCGATAGTCGAACGGCCGTTCGACGATCGGCCCAGAAGCAGAGTAGTCGAGCCATCGTTCGACTATTTCTGGCTTCTCAAACAATAAGCTGTCGTCATCCAGAGATCGACGATAAGCTCGACCTGTTCGACGATATTCGAACGCCGGTCGACGATCTTCAAACAGATAAGCTATCATTAACCAGAGGTCGACGATAGGCTTAATCCGTTCGACGATCTTCGATCATCGTTCGACGATCTTCAAGCAGGTTTCAACATAGGCAGATATAGTCACACTTAGTCTCGTCCATTGATCATGCCTAGTTGAACTAAAAAGAACAGATGCTTCTGTTCATCTAAGGGCTTGGTGAATATATCACCTCTCTGAAACTCAGTGGATATGAACTCAAGACAAATCTTGTTCTTTTCCACACAATCTCTCAGGAAATGGTGCCGAATCTCAATGTGCTTCGTTCTAGAGTGGTGCACTGGATTTTGTGCAATTGAGATAGCACTGGTACTGTCACACATGATTTTGGTGTTCTTGTGTGAGTAACCATAATCCACAAGCTGGTTTTGAATCCACAGGATCTGTGAACAACAATTAGCAGCTGCTATATATTCAGCCTCTGCAGTTGAAGTTGAGACAGAAGCCTGCTTCTTACAGAACCAAGAGACCAATCTCTCTCTCAGAAACTGACAAGTTCCTGAGGTGCTCTTCCTGTCAACTCTGCAACCAGCATAATCAGAATCAGAATATCCAATTAATTCAAATTCTGACTCAGCTGGGTACCAAAGTCCTAGATTTGGACATCCCTTCAGGTATCTCAGGATTCTCTTGAGAAGAATCAGATGAGATTCCTTGGGGTTGACCTGGAATCTAGCACAAAGGCATGTAGCAAACATTATATCAGGCCTACTTGCAGTTAGATATAATAGGGAACCAACAATGGCCCTATAATTCTTTTGATCAACTGGCTTGCCGTGATCATCAGAATCAATAACTACATTAGTAGCCATAGGTGTAGGCATTGCTGAAGCATCAGCCATCCCAAATTTCTTTACCAATTCCTTGGCATATTTGGATTGGGAGATGAAGATACCATCAGCATCTTGCTTAACTTGGAGACCAAGAAAGTAAGACAGCACACCCATACTACTCATCTCAAACTTAGAGTGCATCAGGTCAGAGAACCTTTTGCAAAGTTTGGGATCAGTGGAGCCAAATATAATATCATCTACATACACCTGAACTAACAGGATTGTGTCCTTGTGATGCTTGACGAAAAGGGTTCTATCAACTACTCCCCTAGTAAAGTTGTGCTTTAAAAGGAAACTAGCTAGAGTCTCATACCAGGCTCTGGGAGCTTGCTTTAGTCCATAAAGAGCTTTCTGCAACTTAAACACATGTGAGGGCTGAGTTGAAGAAACAAACCCTGGTGGTTGTTCAACAAACACCTCTTCCTTAAGCTCACCATTCAGGAATGCACTTTTGACATCCATTTGGAACACCTTAAACTTCATATAGGCTGCATAGGCTAAGAAGATCTTTATTGCTTCTAGCCTTGCAACAGGAGCAAAGGTTTGGTCATAATCTATACCTTCCTCCTGTCTGTAGCCCTGAGCTACAAGCCTTGCTTTATTCCTTACAATAATTCCATTTGCATCCAACTTGTTTCTGTACACCCACTTGGTGCCTATGATCAGTTGGCCTTTAGGTCTTGGAACCAAAGTCCAAACTTTACATCTCTCAAACTGATTGAGTTCCTCTTGCATGGCAATGATCCAGTGGGGATCTAGCTCTGCATCTTTAAAGGTGAGGGGCTCAACCTGTGAGAGGAAACAAGCGTGCATCACATCCTGTCTTAATTGGTGTCTTGTTTGCACACCAGCTGATATGTCTCCAATCACTTGAGATGTGGGGTGATCTCTAAGTGTGACAATATCAACAGGTGGGATGTGATCTTCAGCAACAGTTGGGATTAATTCCTCAGGAGGAATTTGATCTATTATTGGTGGTACAACAACAGCTTCTGCAATGTCTTCATCACTGTCTGATTCAGTGATCTGAAGAGTTGATAGTTGAAGAATTTCTTGAGGGGCATCAGGTACCTGCAATGAACTAGAGGAAGGAGAGTTTTCCTTCTCCTTGTAAAACATCTGAGACTCATCAAAAGATACATGCACAGATTCTTCAATTTTACAGGTTGATTTGTTATAAACCCTATAAGCTTTGCTTACTTGGGAATATCCAAGCATGATTCCCATTGAAGCTTTTGCTTCAAATTTTCTAAGATATTCTTTATTGTTATTATGAATATAAACAATACAACCAAATACTCTAAAATAATTAATTTTAGGTTTCTTTCCTTTAAGCAACTCATAAGGAGTTTTACACTTAAGCTTGTGTATCAAACTTCTATTCAAGACATAATTGGTTGTACTAACAGCTTCTGCCCAATAGGAGAGAGGCATGTTAGCATCTGCCAACAATGTACTAGCAGCTTCAATGAGTGTTCTGTTCTTCCTTTCAACTACCCCATTTTGTTGGGGAGTTCTAGGAGCTGAGAAACTATGTTTGATACCTTCTCTCTCACAGAATTCTTGCATGAGAAGAGAGTCAAACTCAGTACCATGATCACTTCTGATCAAGACCACATGAGTAGAGTACTCAGTCTGCACACATAGTAGAAAGTCTGTAAGGGCTTTGAAGTTATCAGCCTTAGTTCTCAAAAAGAAAACCCAACTGAACCTAGAGAAGTCATCTACAATTACTAAGGTGTAATACTTCCCTCCTAAACTCTGTACATTTATTGGGCCAAATAAGTCCAAATGTAATAGGTACAGGATTCTAGGAGAATCACTCTTATTTACAGATTTAAAAGAATTCTTGGTTTGCTTGCCTAGCTGACAAGCCTTGCATAGGCTCTCCTTCTTGTAGGGGCAAAAAGGTAAACCTCTAACAAGGTTGTGTTTAGATAACCTAGATATATTTTTAAGGTTAACATGACTAAGCCTCTTATGCCACAAAGAATTTTTATTAATTGTTACTTCATTAAACAAACATATTTCAGAGTGAGATGAATTGAAATCCACTAAATAAATATTACCTATTCTAATGCCTACTAAAACAACATTATTATTTAAAGTAATATTGCAAGAAGAGTTAAAAAATGAAACCTGGTAGCCAGCATCACATAGCTGGCTGACTGAGATCAAATTGTGCTTCAGTCCTGTCACATATGCAACTCTGTTGAAAGTAACATCTCCAATTGTAATCCTGCCATAGCCTTCTGTCTGACCACAGCTGGAATCTCCAAAGATAACCTTTGGGCCGAGCTTAGCTTTGAATTTTGACAGATGATCTTTATTTCCTGACATATGCTTGGAACATCCACTATCCAAATACCACTTATTTTGAGTGATTGGATATGCCTTCACCTGCAAGACATTTATTTAGACAGAGTGGACCCAGGTAACCTTGGGTCCCTTGTTTTTCATATAAGAAAAACTGGAAATATATGAAAAATGCAGGCTGAGGGTGATAACCTAATGGGTGAGATCTCCTAGGTGGGATTCTCCATGCAGATGATGGGTCAACAAACCTAGGGTTTCTATTTTCATTTAGGTTTCTATGGTACTGATGATGATTTTGAAAATCATATTGAAAACGTTGATCGACGTTCGACGATGGGCGCTCAGATCGTCGAGCTTCGTTCGACCATTGAGCTTCCGATCGTCGAGCGGCGTTCGACGCTCTTTGCATTTCTTTAAAAAATTTCTTTCTTTTCTCTCTCTTAGCCTTATTTAAAGTTTTATTAACTAGGTTTACTTGCTCAGTGTTCTTCATTCCACTAGCTGAAATGAAGTTCACTGGAGTTGAAAGATTATTTTTAAGAATAACTGGGGGTTCACTTGGAGAAGCTCCTAAGCCTAGTTTATCATTACCTGACCTAGTGTTAGTCATGCTGGTTATCTCTAACAGCTTAAGGCTTCTACCATTAAGAGATTCCTCTAACCTTTTAGACTTAGCTAACTCTATTTTAAGAAATTTAATTTCTTCACTACAAGTAGTGAGATCTTCCTTTAACCTAACATTTTCTGTAGCAATTAATTCTGAGTCAGCTAACTTATTTCTAAGTTCTTTTATCTCCTTTTCTGAGCTAATCAAATGTAAGCATAAAGATTTAAAATCTAATTTAAATTCTTCAGAGGTGAAGTCATAAGAAGATAATACCTCATCTTCTGTAGGCATCTCTTCATCTGAATCTGAACTCTCTGCAGCTGAGTGGTTGCTGCGGGCATCTATTGCCATGAGGCAAACTTCTTTTGTCTTCTTTTCTTCCTCATCCTCGCTGGAGCTTGAGGAGGAAGATTCTTCATCAGAATCACTCCAGGTTTCAGCAATGAAACCTCTCTCCTTCTTCTTGTTCTTGTAGGAGGATGGCTTGGAGTGCTTCCTGTGTTGTTCCTTTCTTTCCTCTTGTCTTTGTTCTTCTCCTCTGGACACTCTGGTAAGATGTGTCCAGGCTTCCTGCAACCATAACATATAATTTCTTTAGCAGGTGAACGGTCATACCTTGGTTTGTCTTCATATCGTGAAGACTTCTTTCTGAATTCCTTTCTCCCCATCTTGAGAAACCTCTTGGCAAACAATGCCATTAGCTCCTCATTTGATTGGCTGCCTTCAGAAGCATCAGCAGCCTTAAGAGCTAGAGATTGCTCTTTCCTTGTTGGAGTAGGGGTCTTTGCTTCTGCTTCTGCTTCCCTTGTCTTCAGCACTTGCTCAAAAGACTTGAGCTTGCCGAGAAGGGCTTCAGTGGAGATCTCAGTGGTGCTTATGGCTTCCTTGATGGGCCAGATCCTTAGATCCCATGTGCTAGGGAAGCACATTAGAATCTTATCATTGACCTCTGTCAATGATATGTCCTTGTCAAGGGTCCTCAGCTCATTGATGATTGAGCTGAGCCTGGTGTACATGGCTTCAACTGATTCAGCATCAGTTTTCTTGAAGTTCTCATATTGTGAGATAAGGTTGGACCTTCTGTCCTTCCTTTCATCAGCTGAACCAGCTACAATCTGGTTCAGTGTATCCCACATGGCTTTTGCTGAAGAGCAGTCAGCAACTTTCTAGAATACCTCATCAGACATTGTCTGAGCCAGTATATTCATCGCCTTGGCATCTGCTATCTTGGCCTTCTTGTACTCATCGTTGTAATCTGGAGGAGGCACTGCACTAATATCAGTTGATGATGAGGCAGTGGCAGCAGCAGGTGCTCTTGGAGGACCTGACAAAATAGAAGCAAAGATGCTTTCATCAATAGAATTCATATATAATTTTATCCTTGCCTTCTAGATGCCAAACTTAGCTAAGTTGCATGCTGGAGGTCTGGTGCTAGAATAATCCTTGGACTGGGCCATGAAAGTGAATATCTATAAGCTTTGTTATCTATCAGGATCTTGTGACTTAGGTGTTAGCCTATTCAGTCAGTCAACCTCCCTCTGATACCAATTGAAAGTGAAGGGATAGATACTACTCTAGAGGGGGGGGTGAATAGAGTTGTCAAATTTTGCACTAGACAAAACTTAATGGTCTACCCAACTCCCTTGGAGTGAATTGCGGAATTAAAAGATTATAGATATAGAATTAACCCTATAGCCTAACACAAGTGTTGTGCACAAACTCAAGCTAACTGTAATTACAGTTAAGGCTTGGAAATCCTAATCAGCAACTAGCAACCTAGTTATATCTATTCACAGCCACAATGCAGAAAATAAACAAGGCAATCCAGACGACACAAGGAATTTATAGTGGTTCCCCAAACAACTTGGGTACGTCCACTCTTCTACCAACAAGGTAGGAATCCACTCAGGTTTTTGATCAGGTGCCCTGCCACCAACAGGATCTGCTTCAGGTAGATCCAGAAACCCTTTAGACTTTTGATCAGGTGTCTAAAAACCAAGCACAGGTTTTTGATCAGGTGCCCTGCCACCAAGGGATACTTTTGAAGGGAGTAATAACCCTGTACAGGAGGGGGAAGAAGGTTAAGATGTCTTCTCTATTTTACAATAGATTAGAGAAGCACAAAAACTTGCACTGAGCTAGAAAGCTCTAAAGAATCAAGGCTCCCCCTGGCTCAAAGATGTCCAGGTGAAGTCTTGCTTCAGTGCAGAAAACTCTTCAGAAAGCTCTGAAGGAAAAAACTACAAGAAGATAATAAATAATAAAATTAAAGATCTTCAAGCAGCTATCTTCTTCTTCTTCTTCAAAAGAACTCTGAGTTTGAACTTCCTGAAAGCAGGAGAACTCAGGTTGAAGAAGAGTAGAAGATCTTAACACTTCTCAGTTGGATGAGTATTGCTGAGAGCAGATGAACTTGATCTTGATGAAGGCTTGAATGCTTAAGTGAACTGGTTAACTAGTTAGCTAGCTTGAATCCTTCTTCAAAGGGTCCTTTTTATAACAACAACAAGCAACGGCTCTCTTCAATTTGAATTATTTGTCTTCTTCTGAAACTTGAGACCTGAGCTGTAAATATCAAGAAGACAAAACAATCTCTGCAGCAGAAATATTCTATAAAAGGTATAAACCTTTTTCTACGAAGCTGCAGGAAGCAATCTGATAATAAAGTACTAAATAAAATCACATCAGAAACAAACTCTTTATAGCAGAAGAAAGACTTTTCAGTCTAACGGCTATAAAGGACTGACATCAGATAAAGTAAAATACAATGTCAGCTAATAAGACAAACAACTTTATCTGAAAAGATTTGACTCAGGCATAAGGGATAGAGCAAATATTGCCTGAAAATATTATCATAAAACAACTGAAAAGATATGCCAGATAATGTATTAATTAATTAAATATAATAAATAAATACAAAATATAAAGGCAGACAGAAAACGTCGAACGACCTTCGGAGATCGTCGACCGACGCACGGAGATCGTCGAACTATCGGACAGATAGTCGAACGATCCAGATAGTCGAACTATCAAAGGAGATAGTCGAACTATCACAGCAGATAGTCGAACTATCAGAAGATAGTCGAACTATCAGATAGTCGAACTATCAAAGCAGATAGTCGGACTACCAAGCGAGAACAGATAGTCGACCTATCAACAGATAGTCGAACTATCAACGCAGAACAGATAGTCGAACTATCAACAGATAGTCGAGCTATCAGATAGTCGACCTATCCAAGCAGATAGTCGAACTATCAAAGCACACAGATAGTCGAACTATCAGCCGATAGTCGAACTATCCTCGCAGACTGAAAGTCGAACAACTGATAGACGATCGTCGAATAGTTAGTCGACGATAGTCGAGCGGCGTTCGACGATAGTCGAACGAACAAACTACTTAACCAAATTCTCAATCTGGAAAAGCGAGGACTCTACAGCTAGACCACTAACCATTGACCATAGATATTTCTTGGGTCAAGGGACAAAAAGGACAAGACTAAACTCAAATCAAACTAGGGTACCAACAACATATGAGTTCAAATTCAATGGCAAGACCATCACCTTGAGACCGACTGTGCCAAAAAAACCGGTAGTGATGACTAAGGATACCACCGTCCCTGTAGAGAGGAAGGCGTTGAGCTTGGTTGGTAGGAAAGAATTTGTGAAGGACCCCTTCATTGAGGGCATGATGTACGCTCTCGTTCTCATGGGTACCAAAACTGATAGTGGTGTGTTGGATGATTTACCCCGAGAGCTACGGGTATTGTTGGATGAGTTTAGGGATGTTTACCCGGATGAGTTGCCATCGTCGTTGCCTCCGCCTAGAGATATACAACATGTCATCGATCTTATCCCCGGATCGTCCATACCCAACCAACCCCACTATAGGCTTAATACCTCCGCCCACCTAGAGTTACAAACCCAGATAGAGGATTTACTGCGTAATGGATTTATTAGGGCGAGTATGAGCCCTTGTGCTGTCCCGGCCCTCCTTGCCCCAAAGAAGGATGGCACCTGGCGCATGTGTCTTGATAGCCGGGCTATAAACAAAATTACTATAAAATATAGGTTTCCAATCCCGCGATTAGATGATCTCTTGGATGTCCTTTCGGGTGCCACTATCTTTTCGAAGCTAGACTTACGGAGTGGTTACCACCAGATTCGGATCCGAGAGGGGGATGAGTGGAAGACCACGTTCAAGTCTAAGGACGGGTTGTATGAGTGGCTTGTGATGCCCTTTGGGTTATCCAATGCCCCTAGCACCTTCTCCCGGATGATGACGCACATCTTTAGGCCGTATATGGGGAAGTTTGTTGTAGTATATTTTGACGACATCCTAGTCTTTAATACCTCCCCCGCCGAACACCTCTCCCACATCAAAGTAATCCTCACCACTTTAAGGAAGGAAACCTTATTTCTGAATCTTAAGAAATGCACATTTTATGTTTCGGAGGTAGAATTCTTTGGATACATAGTTGGTTCTGATGGAATTCGTGTTGACCCAGGAAAGGTCCAAGTGATTAGAGATTGGCCCGAGCCCACTAACCTTCGAGAGGTGCGTAGTTTCCACGGCTTAGCTACCTTCTATCATCGTTTCATACGCGATTTTAGTAGCATTATGACACCCATTACCGACTGCATGAAGAAGGGCGAATTCACATGGATGAAATCCGTCACGTTTGCATTCCGTCGCATTAAAGAGCTCATGACCGAAGCCCCGGTGTTGCGTCTCCCCGACTTCACCAAGGTCTTCGAGCTTACGTGTGATGCATCTGGCGTTGGAGTTGGAGGTGTCTTGAGTCAGGAGGGACACCCCGTGAGTTATTTTAGTGAGAAGTTGGCGGGCGCCAAATTAAACTACTCAAATTATGATAGAGAGTTCTATGCCGTCATTAGATGTCTGCACCATTGGAGGAACTACCTCCTCCCTAAGGAGTTTGTGATCCTTTCCGATCATGAGGCATTACGATTCATCAACGGTCAGCACAAGATCAGCCCGCGCCACGCTAAATGGGTATCCTTTTTGCAGGAATACACTTTCAATCTTAAACACCTTAAGGGAGCTGACAACCGAGTCGCGGACGCTCTTAGTCGCTTAACCTTGTTAGTCACCACTATGGAGGTTAATGTGGTAGGATTTTAATGAATCAAAGATGAGTACGCCATGTGCCCCGATTTCCAGGATGCATATTTGTCAGCCCAAGATAGCTCCCCCACAAACATATCGGCTTTCGTCATTAAGGACGGCTATCTATTTAGACTTGGAAAGTTATGTATTCCGCAGTCGTCGTTGCGTCTCCATATCATCTGGGAATTGCATGGCGGAGGGTTGAGTGGTCATTTCGATAGAGAAAAGACCATTACGTTAGTTGAATAAAAATTTTATTGGCCAAAACTTAAGGCAATGGTGGGACGAGTGGTGAGTAGTTGTCGTACCTGTCAGATATCCAAGGGCACCAAAACAAACGTCGGCTTATATACGTCGTTGCCTATTCCTTCCACCCCATGGGAAGATGTGAGCATGGACTATCTTAGGCCTACCCACTACGTTACGGCGTCACGATTCCATTTTTGTAGTTGTGGATTGGTTCTCCAAAATGGAATATTTTATCTCGTGCACCAGAACTAACGATGCGTCTCATATCGCCAAATTATATTTTAAAGAAGTAGTTAGTCACCGGGGAGTGCCGAAGACAATAGTCTCGGATCGAGATGTTAAGTACACGAGCTATTTCTGGAAGACACTTTGGGTCTTAATGGGTACCAAGTTATTGTTTTCCTCTGCCTATCACCCCCAGACTGATGGGCAGACGGAGGTGGTTAATCGGAGCTTGGGTAGCCTTCTTAGATGCCTAGTGAGCGATCACAAAGGCACGTGGGATCTTATTCTTCCCCACGCCCAGTTGGCTTATAATAATTCCAAAAATCGGTCCGCTGGTCTGTCACCAAACGAGATTGTCCACGGGTACAAGGCCCCTGTGCCTATTGACTTGGTACCATTGCCCCCAACATACAAGACAAGTCAGTTTGCACAATCCTTCGCCCAACATATTCATGACTTACATGCACGTATACGAGCTACCTTGACTGCTCAATACGAGTCTTATTAGTCGCACGCTAATTTACATAGGAGGGTGTCGCACTTTAAAGTTGGCGATTTGGTCCTAGTCCGATTAGTTCCCGAACGCTTGCCATTTGACACCGTTAAGAAGTTGACACCGAAGCGCGCCGGCCCTTTTCGGATTATCAAGAAACTAGGTGACAACGCTTTCGTTTTGGATTTGCCGGCTGATTGGGGTATCTCCCCTATTTTTAATGTCTCGGATTTGACGCTGTTTGTTTTACCTCCACCTGAGTTGAATTCTCTGTCGTCTTCTCCCTCCACTAAAAATTCTGATGGGTTGGGGAGTGGTAGTTCGGATGATCTCTCTCTTTCGGTCCCCGCAGGTATAACATCGGATGGTACGTTGCCTTCTTTTACTCCTACTGCTGATATGTTTCCCAGGTTCCCCAGGACATTTCTCACTCCAGATATGATACTCGCTGCGGAACCGTTCGCTACTCCGGATGGTACTACTTAACGCTTCCTTGTTCGTTGGCGTGACCACCCCCCTTCGGACGACTCTTGGGTACTCGCGACAGAGCTTCAACGTTTGGATGCCGAGCTTCTCCGCCGCTATCTCTCCACTCACGCATCAGAGATACGTGATTTTGAGTGGGGGAGGATTGATGCAGCGCCGCCGCTAATTGATGATGACCCGGTTGCCGAGGCGCTGCGACATAAAGATCTGAGACGTCGTGATGACGCTGAAGGAAGTGCACGTTACAACCTCCGCCCGCGGCGTGCTAAAACCGCCATGAAGAATTAGCCTTAATTATCTTATTTCATGAACTCTATTTTATATTTTTGGAATATAAAATTATCCTATGTTTAAGTGATAATTTTATCTTCATTGCATGCTTTTATATTTTTTAATTTGAACAATTTTTATTTTTGATGTGCACTTAGCCATTCGGATGGATGAGAGTACATCTCCATCATGGAGGGTTAAAGCTTGTTATAAACTCCTATTTAAGGAGATGATTAGGAGGAATCAAGCATTGAAAAGTTGAAACCTAAAATTCCCTCTCCCTATAGATTTCGGCCAAGAGGAGAGCCACCTTGCCGCCACCCCCCTTGGTTGTGGTGTGAAGCCGCCCCCCTTGCTCCCTCCATCCGTTTCGGTGCGACTCCGGCGTGGCTTCCTTCGGTGCGACTCCTTGGAAGAAGGTTGCAAACCCCTCGGTGTGACGCCGGCGGATCCGTGGAGAGAGTGATTCTCCCACCTTATCTTGTGTGAACTTTAATCCCGGTTGGGTAACCTCTTCCCCCTTGTGTGATTCATGTTTTAGTTTGTGGAGGTTTTTCACGCATCGTTTTCTCCGTGGTTTTTAAATTCATTGCTTGCAAAATCTGAAAAAATTTCTGTAGCTTCCTGCACTTATTTCCAGCAACATTAAAACAGAAAATTTTTCGATTCGTTCTCGTTAGGTCAGCCTGCAAATTGGAACATCGTAATTCTGTCCAGCTGGTCTGCAAATAGCCAACCTCCGCTATTCTGAACAGCTATGTACAGCCCACCCGAGTCTTCTAACAACGAGACTCCGCTGTTTTAACTGGCTACATACAGGCCAGCGGGGACAAAATGGTAAAAACACATCATAGAGCACAGGGCGAGTAACCCTCAACAATCTCTACTTGGCAGGGGCGGCGAGTGCTCGATGGAGCTGGCACCCGTCATCTCCTCCCAGTCCTTGGCGAGCACATGCCCGGTTGGCCCTGCTCGCCTGCCGCGAGTTCATTGAACCGCTAGAGCTAGTCAAAAGCCCCAAAGTTCGACGAGAGGGACAGAGCTCGTAAAAAGAGGCTCGACGAGTTCAAGCCCTCCTTCCGGAAGCATCCTACCCCGCCTGGGCAAGCTTGGGCTGTTGCCGAGCTCTCTAGGGCGAGTGCGAGCCAGCGGATGCCGAGTAGGCTGAAGGCATTGAGTTAACTCGCCTCACTCGACGCCTAGGCTGAAGGCGTTGAGTGAGCTCGCCCCACTCGACGCCGGGGCTGAAGGCGTTGAGTGAGCTAGCCCCACTCGATGCCGGGGCTGAGGGCATCGAGTAGACTCGACGCCAGGGACCTGGCTCGCCTGGGTCTTGGCCTGGACTTGTCCAGTCTGACTCCTGCCGACCCCACTCGCTGGATATGGGGTTGTACACACATGTACTTGCATGTTGCTATTATGATAGTGTTCTCCTTCTTCTCTTTGCCTGAGTGCTGTTTGACTCACGATGTTACTTTGTGCGTGCTATTATTGCGACTTAGTTGGTCTGTGGCTGGTTTGTGACCTAGTTTGCACGAGGATCGCTCACGGTTTAGTTTGCATGAGGATAGTTCGCGGCTTAGTTTGTATGAGTATCGCTCACGACTTAGTCGTGAGGGGGGCAGACCCTGACGATGTCGTGACATAGAAAGGCAGGTTCGGTGAATAGCTTTTGTATTTAAACCGCATGCGCTGTCTTACTAGTTTTGCACGAGGATCGCTCGCAGCTTAGTCGTGAGGGGGCAGACCCTAACAATATCATGACGTCGAAAAGCAGATTCAGTGAATAGCTTTTGTATTCAAACCGCATGCGCAGACTTACCGGTTTTGCACGAGGATTGCTCGCGGCTTAAATTTGCACGAGGATCACTCGCGGCTTAAATTTGCACGAGGATCACTCGCGGCTTAAATTTGCACGAGAATCACTTGCGACTTTAATTTGCACGAGAATCTCTCGCGACTTTAATTTGCACCAGTTTCACTCACGGATTAAATTTGCACAAGGATCACTCATGGCTTTAATTTGCACGAGGATCAATGGGTCCGAGTTTCGCCGTCACACAAGTTTTAACGTGGAAAAAATCTTTAACCGGGTAAAAAACCACGTGACCGGACCTATGCCTGTCAAAGTCCATTATTTCCTGGCTATTACAACTTGTTTGTAGAATCGAGGGTGACATACCACCTCTCATTACAATTTTGGGGGTAACAGAACACTTAGTTCACGACGGACGACATGCCGCCGTGTCGGGAGTTTGTTACAAATTGGACCTTGCGACGGTGGGTTTCGCTGAGCATCCCGCTGATTCTGAATGTGGGAGCGGAATACTTGAACTTGCAGTTGCGTAGGTCACTTGGAAACGGAGAGATTCGGCTTCGTCGGGTGGCTTCTTCAAATCAACAGAGGTCCATTTGCTCCTTTCGCGCCGAGATATTTCACCTGATCCACCCATAAGAGGAAACGCCCGAGTTTCACCGTCACACTATTGGGATCCTTCCAGGCTCGACCTTGGGGACAAGATCGTTGTTCAGGCTAGGCATGGTGATGCATACACGCATTATTATGTATTTTGTCATGTAGTGAAGGCTCCATTTATATAAGGAGCTTTAGGTTGCGTCTCTTCATCTTTGAACTGTTAGCGTCTTGAACTATCTTTGGAGAGATGAGTGCTTCGGAGGACCCAGCCTTCGGGTGCATGACGAGAGCTTGCCTCTCGATTGTATCTTTCATGTTTAAGCATGCAATTTCAGTTCTTGATAGGTTGAGTCGACTAATTTCTACCAACAAAAGAGCCACTATTGTTTTTGAACATTAAAAGGAGACCACAAGAGAGCAAAAAATATATATAATGATGATTATAAGCCAACAAAAAGAGACCTTTGATTTGTGCCATAAATGTACTCAGAGATGGGCGTAAAAGAGAGACCCAAAAAATTTATTCTAAGAAGAAATCCAAATAGAAAAGATTTCTTGAATGCATCAAAGTCGAAATGCCTTCTTACATTACTAATCATTTGATTGATGTCATAAATGTACTCAGAGATGAGCATGTGATTACCGAGTAATAAGTCAAGCCTTGGATATGAGTGATAATTGGATGAAAATACGTCAAGATCTGTTCGAAAAAATTAAGAATTATCACGACTTGTACACCAATATATATAGGAATGCGAGATTGACAGAGTTGTTGACATCTTTGGAATGCACTTCTTCTCCGGTACCACTCGACAAATGGATGACGATGTCGGACATGAGATTAGTTATTTCATCTTGTTACAATGTGTTAGTTGTACATTTCTTAAATTTTCAGTCATTCACATTCCTACCACTATATTCGGCCCCTCCAACGACTAAGAAGACTATTTATATTGGTTTTGTCAACAACAACCACTTCATTCAATTATTAGTCTCCAAAGATTGTCCACTTCCGCCAGCGATCAGTATATGGATGAGATATCATACTACAATTGTAGATGAGTGTGATTTAAATTATAAAAGCCAAGAAGAGAAAATCATTAATTTGTCTCATCCTTAATGTATGCATGTTTTCTATTGTTATTCATAGTCAATAAATATTTAATTTTCCAACATGATGTCTCATGTTAACATTTATTTATTCTTCCAACATAAAATCTCATGTAGGTATTGAAGTCGCTTATGCATTGGATCTTCATCATTACATATGATTTTAAAACAAAAGTATAAAATGTTATTTTAAATCTGAATCTATATTTTATATGTCGCTAACTTGTAGTTATTTCAAATATATGCAGGACTATGAAATATTGGTGACGTTTTGGATGACCGACATTTTGTTTGAATTCCGTGTAGTCAACTCAAGCAACAAAGAATGAAAAGATTTCTATGAAAAATTTCTAGCGGCGTTTTGGACTATGCAATATATTTATCTATATTTTATGTTTTTAACTATGCAAATTATTAACGATTTTATGTTATTAATCAATAATAATTTTGGTGCGAAAATAACATATAGAAAGAAGAGTAGAATCATAATAATTTTGACGTGTCAATAACGATTTTAAAATTTGATGTGACAATAACGTGTTGGTGTGAAAATAAAATAATCTGCTGTGTCAATAAAATTTGGCTGTCAATAACGTAAATTGATGTGCTTATAACATTGGTCTTAAAATTTAACCCATTTGATTAGTGTTCTCCAATGCTTCTTCTACATATCATACTTTCCAAATTTGAATTACACAGAGATTCATGAAATTATGATCCTATATTTTCTTAGGAGGAAAACATCACACCAAACCGAACTCTAATTATCTTAATCCTTTGGGATCGGATATTAATTAAGGTTCGACAGTAAGCACCCAAAGCCCACCCATTCGCGGCCGATGAAAACTACTATAAATAATCGTCTTCTCCTCGAGAATAAAACCCTAATCTCATTCGCGTCCCTTGACAGCGGCTCCCCAAGAGTCGGAGATCATCCGCAGCGTGACAAGATTGAGCATGGAGTCGGCTAAGGTCGGTCGGACCGTGAAAGATGTGTCGCCGCACGAATTCGTCAAGGCATATTCCGCCCATCTGAAGCGATCTGGCAAGGTTTGACAGCTCTTGATCTTAAATCTTCAATCTTCCACTGGAAGCATTTCATCTGTTCTATTTGTACAAATCAGTTTTTTCTCCCTGCACCAGTATTAGCTACTCTAGTTGTGTTTTGATTATTTGTTGGTTCGACATTTTTTGTACGTTAATTAGGGTTTTAACTTTGTTTGTTTTTATTCAGAGATACTCTTGAATTGGTTGTAGAAAATATTGTATTTGGGAGAGCAGCAATTGGATGTGTGTAGGAAAAAAATGTTTTTGGGAAAACAGCAACGAAGCAGAAGTTACTGGTATTTGGTGTTAGATACAGTCAGATGCCATGCACCTCTGCAGCTGCTTTTGTCTAGTATTATGATATTAATAAACAATTTTTTATCTTTTCGATAGCTGTTTTGGTTTTCAATTTTGGGTGGTGTTGGTATATATATATGTGTGTGTGTGTTTATGCTATTTTTCTTTCATGATTTGCATCACTTTTGCAAAAGTCTCAACTCAACCTCAATATGACCTCTGGTGTTAGAGAGGGTGCTGGTGTACAACATATAACTTCTTAATTTTGCAATTGTTTGGATAATGTTGGAGTTCTGTTTTAGGTTGTGGTTATCAGTTGGGAGCTCATATATTAATCGATCAACATTTGTTGTTATTGAATGCTGCTCTTGGTTGTCCCATCCATTTTGCCGAATCAAATGTACCAACTCTTTGCAAATAATAGAAGATATTAAGAACTCCCCGTGAAATCTGAACGCAATTCCAACACTGTTCTTTGTAGCTTGTGAAAATCTCAAATCAATCTGGTTCTTTGTAATGTAACAAATTAAGCTATGTCTTCTTTTATATCTGTACATTGATCAATATTGGATTCATGTTGTCCGCCTTTCATCCGTCCAGTACCAATACAAAGTTTGAGTGATCATATATAGAGTGCCACATCAATTGATGTTGAATCATCAACAAATTAGTTGATTATTAGTTGCTTACAACAATTATATTTCTATCAATTTTATTCTTTTTAGACCTTGGTTTTCTTAAAAACACAATTTTGCACTTAGGCATTAATTTTTAAGCTCTTGGTAGTGAATTTGTGATCACACTCTGTTAGTAATTTGTTATTTGAAATGTCAAACTTGCACTCTTTTCTTTTGTAACAAGCAAGGCTTAACATTCAATAAATATGATTTATCTCGAGGATGTTATGATCTAAAATTTTAGTAGGGCAACTATTTAAGACCTTGCAAAATGTTTGGATATTGGTTTTTAGATTGTGATTTGTGTTATAGGATGTTGTACGAAGTGCTACCATCCGAAAGACGTGGAAAAGTGCATGTAAATTTTGATACATTTACACTATAGTGTCATCCTTGTTGACATGAGTGGCATTTGGATGAAATTTTCATACATTTATTTTGTTCTCCTATGGTCCACAACGTTGTGTCTATGTGGTGATGACCTTATTTTTGAGTATCCAACTATCCATCATAGAGGACTGTCATTCACCATGGAATTAGTACACCACATTTGATACCCCTCATATTTTTTTGGATATATTTTTTTCCTTTTAATTTATGTTTAAAGCTTCACTCAAGGTTCATATAATTGCAAAAGCTGTTGGTCATGGTGGTTTCATTTTTGTTGTATAGATAAATCCTATAAATTGCTATCCTAACATGAGAGTTCAATGCTTGGAAATTTGAGAAAGCTAAATAAGGGTTTATGGGGGCTCGTGGTTTATTAGGTATATCATTAACTTTAAATAGGTTTATGGGTCCTAGTGGTATATCGTTAACATCTTATTTATTTTAAATGGCAGAACCAAAAATCATGTGAAGGTGAATGCCACTAATATACTTTGTCACTTTTATGCTATCCAACTTTTGTAATCTTTATTACCACTATCCTTCGGTTTGCGTTGTTTTTTTTACTGTAATTAGTGTATGTTTGGACCATATATGCTAATTGTTTGGAACAATGAATGCTTGGAATAATTTGTTTTTTAACCTTTGTGTTGTAACTTCACACCTTGTGTTTTGTAGTGTGAACTAAATGAGGATCACGGTTGGGCCTAGGGGTGTTCACGAATCGAATCGAATAACTCTTCAATCGAATCCAAATTTGACATAGAATGCAGAGATTCAGATTCGGATTCGTTCAAATATTCGGTGCCGGATTTGAATTTGGATTCGTCATGAAATGTTGGATTCGAATTTGGGTTTGAATTCAGATTCGAATTCGAACTTAGATTCAAATTCAAATTTTATAATATTTAATTAAATATAATTATAGTTAATATTTTTAATTACATATATTTTACAATATTTAATTATATATAGTTGATGTTTGGTTCTTTCTTGAAAAACATGATTATTGGCCATGTGGATAGTCGATTGATAGTCACAATATAAAGACGTAGCTCCCTGGACCTCAAAAGTTCTTTAGTTATGGCTTTAAGCTAGATTAGTTCACAGGTGGCAGTGGCCATTGATCCATATTCAACTTTAGTAGATGATCGATCCACATCAATTTGTTTCTTGCTTTTCCAAGATACAAAATTTCCTCTCAAGAATATACAATATCCACTGGTGGACTTTCTATCATTTGATGGTTCAGCTCAGTCAGCTTTGTAGTATCCCGATATATTCAAGTGCCCTTGATTTTTATACAAAAATCTCTTCCTTGATGATCCTTTCAAGTATTTTACTATCCTTAGAACAACTTCATATGAAGCAAAAAAAAGAGAATATTGTCTATAGGCTAAATTATAGTCTATATAGGCTACAATATAATAGTTTGTATTACATATATAGCCAACATAATACAATTAGATTTATAGACTAGTAGAAATCTATAATATAGCCTATATAGTCTATATTAGTCATATGGTAAAATAGGCTATATAAGCTTATATAGACTATATAGTCTATATAA
Source organism: Platanthera zijinensis (assembly GCA_039513925.1). NCBI lineage: Eukaryota > Viridiplantae > Streptophyta > Magnoliopsida > Asparagales > Orchidaceae > Platanthera > Platanthera zijinensis. The sequence goes on from CM077079.1 coordinate 256,507,757, forward strand.
AGCATATTATAATAGCCTATACTATAGCTATATTGTCTAGTATAGCCTATGGTCTATTATTTAATATTTTAAATTGTATATTCTAGTATTCGTGAATTCTTCGAACAAGAATAAAATTATTTGGATTCGGATTCGAATTCAAAAAATACGAATTTTAATCGAATCTTCATGAACCAAATCCCGAATTATTCACGAACTATATTATTTTTGAACAGTTCTTGGGCCTAGTTTCTTGGTGGCTATAACTTAAATAATAGGAAAGGGCTAATTATTTAGTATATACACAAACATATTTCTCACATAACTACGACCGAGGCTGTGTTCGGCACAACTTTTTTGCCCCTGTGAGTTTGGGCAAAAATGCCACCATTATAGAATGTATATTTGAGATGACAATGGTTATGACTGCCACCAAGAAAAAAACTACTTTTGAACATTAAATTGGATGAAATTCCTTAGGTGTGGTCGGGCGGTCACGAACGATGGTTCATGACCCCCATGTTGACGAACGCCGCCACCGTGCCAAACAGAATTAAAATTCAATCCCTCACGTGCTTCGCCGATCTTATAATTTGAGCTATCCAAATCAACTGTAACATTTCGTCAAACAAAAAATTTTCTAACCTTGGTGAGCATCATGCACCAATGTGTTGTGCCATTTTTGTTCGCCCATGCTTGAACTTTACACAATCATAGTTGAAGACTGCAAAGTGGTATAGATTCTTGACGTCACAAGTTGTATTAATCACTCGATCTCAACCTAACCTTTAACTTTGAGTCAACGTAATAAGTAGGATGCAGTGGAGGGGTATAAAGTTGGGCTTGATTTATGACGGTAAAATCCATTTAACCTTAAAAGAGTAAACCTATAATATAAGGACACATACTTGGAATTTCTTAATTGACCTACTTTTAATTTAAGTAGATGGTGGACTACATTTAATTCTTCATATGTTCACAATAATAACATTTTTTGATGTTAGTTTTTTTTATTTTATTGTGTTGAGACCGAGCAGTCTGTCGGATGAGACCGGGCGGTCTGGCGGTTTGTCTGGCGGTCTGAGCGGTTTGGCAGTACCGAGCGGTCTGTCGGATGAGACCGGGAGGTCTGGCGGCTTGTCTGGCGGTCTGGGCAGTCTGGTGGTTTGTGCGGCTTATGCGGCTTGTATAGTTTCAGGTTCTTGTAATTATTAGTCCCACATTGCTTATTTGTAATCTCTCTTCTCTCCTCCATTCTATAAAAGGGAGGTCATACCATTGTAATAGATACCTTTTTCAGATAATAAAATTTCAGTTATACTACTCGCGGTTTGTTTTTTGTTCGGTTCTAACATGGTATCAGAGGACTCGATCTACTCCTCCTGATTCTTTGTGCCTTCTCTGACCGCGCGACCTGTCCGCGCGGCTTGCTTCCTGTTCGCGCGACCTGTTTTTCGCGGCCTGTTTCTTCCGCCTGTTTGCTTGCACCCTGTTCGCGCGGCGTGTTTCTTTTGCTTGCGCCCTTTTCGCGCGGCCTGTTTGCTTGTGCCCTGATCGCGCGCCCTGTTCGCGCAGTCTGTTTCTTTTGCTTGCGGCCTGTTCGCGCGGCCTGTTTGCTTGCGGCCTGTTCGCGTGGCCTGTGTTTTTTGCTTGCTTCTTTCTTGCGACCTGTTCTAGTCGGCGCGCCCTCCTCTTCAGTCGCCGCGACCTGTTTTTGCCTTGTTCGCCTTTCGCCTCCCAGCAACCCCCTCTTCTGTTCGCGCGGTCTGTCTTCTAGTCGCCCGACTTCTTCCCCTTTGCCTTGCTCTGCATCTTGGTCGTGACCTTCCTTGCCGTTGGTGTGCTGTCACCGTGACCACTGCAGACTCCTCTCCCTGTCCGCTGCGGCCTTCTTTGCTGCTCTTCCTGCTTGCTGTTCGCGCGACTTGTTCTTTCTAGCCGTGCGACCTCTTTCCCTCTGCTTCTTGGTTGCGGCCTTCCTTGCCGTACGTCTTCCTGCTGTTCGTGCGGCTTGTTGTGTCTTCTCGCGCGGTTTATTTTCCTCCCTTCATGGCTTTCACATCCGTGGTCACATTATCTGGTAGTGCCCACGTTGTTACTCAAGAAAAATGGCTGATTGACACCGGTGCTACCAATCATATGACCGGCAATCCCCAGTGTTTTTCTCTCCTAGAAACACATGATCGGTTGCCCCCGGTTATTCTCGCTGACGGCTCTCCTTCACCGGTCAATGGGACAGGAGTGGTTCCTGTCACTCCGTCTCTTCTCTTGGCGGATACTCTCTACGTGCCCAATTTTCCGTGCAACTTATTATCTGTGACCTCTCTATGCAAGCAGTTACAGTGTTCTGTCATATTTACTTCTACTTGTTCTTTTCAGGATCCGGACTCCCGACGGACGATTGCTACTGGGACTGAGAATGTCGGCCTATACTTCCTTGACAACATTTCCGCTCTATCCACCTTTTCTAACACCTCCACAGATCTTCTCTAATGGCATCTTCGCCTTGGTCATGCTCCTCCACGACTTCTTCGTCTGCTTCTGCCCCAACTTCCTTCCCAAAGTCCTCCCCTCAACTGTGAGGCCTGTCAGCTTGGCAAGCATCACCGCTCGTCCTTCCCTCCAAAGCAAGTTCGTTGATCTACCCGTCCGTTTGATCTCTTCCACTCCGATGTTTGGGGTCCGTCTCGTACCCTCACCGTTGGTCGGGGGAGTTCATATTTTGTCACCTTTATTGATGATTTCTCTCGCTGTACGTGGGTGTATCTGTTAAAAGATCGCTCCAAATTATTTTCTGTATGAACGTCCTTCTATCTTATGATAAAAACCCAGTTTAATGTTTCTATTAAAGTTTTCGATCTGATAATGTCAAAGAATATATCAGTCATGAATTTTCTACCTTCTGCATGCAAAATGAGATTATTCATCAAACTAGTTGTGTCTATACTTCACAGCAAAATGGGGTGGCCGAACGCAAAAACCGTCACCTCCTTGATGTCGCTCGCACTCTGTTGACTCAAATGCACGCTCCTCGCTCCTATTGAGGCTATGCTGTTCTTATCTCCTGCTATCTTATCAATCGCCTTCCCTCCACCGTTCTCCACGGCAAAACCCCCTTTTCCATTCTATATCCTGGGAGGGATTCGTTTCCTCTTCCCCTACGTATCTTTGGATGCACAGCCTTTGTGCACTCTCCCTCTGCCACCCGTGACAAACTCTCACCACGTGCCACCAAGTGTGTCTTTCTGGGATACTCTACTACTCAAAAAGGCTATTGTTGCTTTGACCCGGTTACCCGCAAGCAGTTTGTCTCTGCGGACGTCGCCTTCTTTGAAAATGCCTCGTACTTCTCTCCCGACTCCTCTTCCTCTCCTGATATTCCGACTTCACTTACCACCCCTTCCTCTTACTCTACACCTATCGAGATTATGCCACCCCTTCCCTCTCCACCATCTCCTCCACTGTGTCCTCCTCCTGAGGTATCTCCTTCTTCTCCGCAGTCGCCTCTCTCTACTCCCGGGCCAGCTCTCTCCTCTACGGATGTCCCGGAAACTGAGGAACCTGACGACCTGGATATTCCCATTGCTCTTCGCAAAGGGGTGCGGACGTGTACTCAACACCCACTAGCTGCTGTTGTTTCATATGATCGTCTAATTCCTTCTCGTAGGGACTTCGCCTTGGCTATCTCTGCCACTGACACTCCCCGCACTTACCAGGAGGCTCTTACTATTCCTCATTGGAAGACTGCCATGGATGAGGAAATTACTACCCTCACTGAAAGGAGTACATGGACCCTTGTTCCCCCCCCCCTTTGGGCACTGATGTGGTTGGATGTCGATGGGTATTCGTTGTGAAGTTCCGCCCGGACGGCAGCGTGGATCGATACAAGGCCCGCTTAGTCGCCAAAGGCTTCACTCAGACTTATGGGGTTGATTACTTTGACACCTTCTCTCCCGTTGCTCGTCTCAACACCATTCGGGTTCTTTTCTCTGTGACTGTCAACCAGGATTTGCCCATTTCTCAGCTCGATGTCAAGAATGCCTTTCTCTATGGTGACCTTCAGGAAGCCGTATACATGGAGCAACCTCCTGGGTATGTTGCTCAGGGGGAGACACGAGTATGTCATCTGAAGAAGGCCATATATGACCTAAAGCAAAGCCCTCGGGCTTGGTTTGACAAGTTCAGCGGCATTGTTACTGCCATTGGTTTTGTACGAAGTTCAGCCGATCACTCCTTATTCATTCGCAAAACCTCCTCTGGTATGGTGGTTCTTGCTGTTTATGTGGATGATATTCTTCTGACTGGCGATGACCAGGCTGGGGTAGCTTTGATAAAGAAACACCTCCGACAACACCTGGTCACTAAGGATATGGGCTCTCCCAAATACTTTCTGGGGATTGAGATTTCTCGGAAATCCAACTCTTTAGTTCTCTCCCAACGGAAGTATGCTCTTGATCTGCTAAAAGAGGCAGGGTTAACTGGTGCTAAACCTGATAGATGTCCCATGGCTATTGGGGAAGACAAAACTTGGACAGATGATTCGCCTCCTCTATCTGATTCTTCAAGGTACCGACGTCTGGTGGGCAAACTCATTTATCTCACAGTGACCAGACCCGATATCTCCTATGCTGTAGGCAAGGTTAGCCAATTCATGCAAGCTCCTAGGGAGTGTCATCTACAGTCTGCCCTGAGGATATTGGAGTATGTTAAAGCAACTCCAGGGAAAGGACTCCTTTTTCAGAAGAATGGTCACTTGAGGGTTTAAGCGTATTCCGATTCGAGCTATGCTGATGATAAGGGAGACCGAAAGTCAACTTCGAGTTTTTGCACATTTGTTGGAGGAAATCTTGTGAGCTGGAAGAGCAAGAAACAGTCTGTGGTCTCCAGGTCTAGTGCAGAAGCGGAATATCGTAGTATGACATCAACCACATGTGAGTTAAAATGGTTACGGGCTCTCATGCTTGACCTAGGAGAGGTCTACAACTATCCTCTTCATATGTTCTGCGACAACAAGGCTGCAATATACATTTCCAAAAATCCGGTCTTTCATGAGAGAACAAAACACATAGAGGTTGACTACCACTTTATTCGAGAAGAGATTTTGAAGAAACAGATTTGTACTCCGTTCGTCACTTCTGACAACGAGTTGACAGATGTCTTCACCAAGCCGGTGTCCGCTTCTTTGTTTCATATTTGCGACAAGCTGGGCATGCTTGATATCTATGCTCCAGCTTGAGGGGGAGTGTTGAGACCGAGCGGTCTGTCGGATGAGACCGGGCGGTCTGGCAGTTTGTCTGGCGGTCTGAGCGGTTTGGCAGTACCGAGCGGTCTGTTGGATGAGACCAGGAGGTCTGGCGGCTTGTCTGGCGGTCTGGGCAGTCTGTCGGTTTGTGCGGCTTATGCGGCTTGTATAGTTTCAGGTTCTTGTAATTATTAGTCCCACATTGCTTATTTGTAATCTCTCTTCTCTCCTCCATTCTATAAAAGGGAGGTTATACCATTGTAATAGATACCTTTTTCAGATAATAAAATTTCAGTTATACTACTTGCGGTTTGTTTTGTGTTCGGTTCTAACATATTGCATATTTTATCTAGATTATAAGTTATACGTGCTCCTCAAAAATATTGGTTTGATTGATCCATGTTGCAAACCGGTGTTTCGCAAAACTTTAAATTAAAATTAAAGATGGGCTTGACACAAGATTAATTTATTAGCAAGTTTACGCGCCACCATTTAACTATTGAACTAACGCTTCATCTCGTAAGCAGGTAGAAAATTTATTTAAGATCTGTAGAATCACAAGCTAAGCCATAAGATTAGAACACCATAAAAGAAAATGTGGACAAGGAATGTTGAAAACGAGACGCCCGCTACACTTGGAATATATCATTACTAAAATTAATTTAATAAACTACTTGCAAAGGGCTTGAGAGGAGGGAAAGGAGAGATTTCACCTAGATGCCCCGACAATGTAGAATGTTCCTTTTCACAGTGCAGTCATGACCCGACAAGCTGCGGTAACAAGATAATAGTGGATGGAGGGGGTACAGGAGGGAGTAGCTGAAGGTCGGATAGGGGTGGGGGTTGATGGCTGTGCAAGGAAAGAATAGGTAAAGAAATAGTGGTTGGAGGTGGCGCTGGAGGGAGTAGCTGAAGGTCGGATCGTGGTGGGGGTTGATGACTGTGCGGGGATAGAATATGTAGGGGAAATAGTGGTTGGAGGTGGCTCTGGAGGGAGGAGTTGGATGCTGGGTAATGGTGGGGGTTTGATGTCCATGCGGGAAAGAACAACGGGGTGAGGTGTAGCTGAGGCAAAGGGGACAACCGGTTTGAGACTGGAGCAGGGAGGATCAACGATGACATGAGAAAACAACAGAGGTGGGGACTTCATTGGGAAGAGCGGGAGGCTTAAAGTAGAGGCAGTGGCGGCGGGTTCAATTTCATGTGGAGGAGATGGCGCGAGGGCGTCTGCGTGAAAAGGGGGAGAGTCACATAGAAGCTCTGATGGCTGGGTTCACCGAGAACGACAAAGTGTCTTTCTCAATAATCCCAAAACCAAGGAATTAGGGCAACATGGAGGTACTTATTGGCTCTTCCCCCTCCCCTCAAAATACGATTTAACATTATAAATAATAATATTTTTTTTGTTTTAATTTCAGCAATGCCTAAATAAAATACGCGTCGTCCCGCTCCGCTCATTCCATATCAGACCATTTCATTCACGGTCACGCGAGGTGGTCAATTTCACGTGCTGGGCCTTAATAGCAAAAGTTCGTTGGGCCTTATAGCAAAAGTTCGCACGATAACATAACACTCCATAGCTGTGACAATAAATAAATAAATATGAAAATAGTAAAACAGACTAGACTGCCCTGGATCCGGATCCCCTGGAGTTCCTATTTGAACTCCAGGGGGTGGAGTTCCGATTTTGCGAATAAATGAGGCGGAATTAGAAAAATTGGTTAACATGAAAGTTGTAGATATCCCCGAGACGAATAACTTTCATGTTGAACACTTTTTGATTTGAAGTCGTTTAGACCCCCGATTTGGGCCCCGAAAAAATTCTGTCCGAAAATAATTAAATTGCCCTAGGCAGGGTGATATCAATCCACAATTCTTCATCTTTACATTCGTGCACATTGTGGTAATTTGTGGGATGCAACTGTTTGTGTTTCTTTTCATTTTGCATGAAGGCCTGATGTAGTTTCCTAGTTTCCTAGTTGTTTACCTACATTACATAAGTGCTAATTATTACTAAATATTATTCTGTCGGAGATTGTGCTTGATGATTTAGTAAGCTCGAGCTAATACTGAAATAAGACATCAAATCATTTGAAAAACAATTAAAAATGTTGATATTAATGTTTTTCTACTTTTGAAAGGTATAAGTTCTGTTTGGATGCTGAGAATTCTAATTAAGAAAAATGGAAGAGAAGTTGATTATATTAATTTACTGGCTTTTGAATCATGATAATTTTATAAATGCCTTCTGTTACATTTTATTCACTTTTCTCGATCCAGACATAGCCTTTTCCCTTAGTTGCGATGGTTATTGCCGATCATATGTTTTGTGCATATTAAATGAATATCTGCAGTCGTATCTTCTGCATAGGCGCACCCTACGGAAATTTTCATATGGCGGAACCCAAATAGGTTGGAAAAGACTATTGATGATTGATACCTTCTGCCTAAAATATTTGATTTCCGACTTATTATACCTTTAGGTTTAGTGTTATAATACAGTTTTCATATTTGCGTGTCCTTATAGTTTCACTTGAGTAAAAGTCCAGGTCCAGCGTTGTGTTATATTCCAGTATTCGTGTATACTTTCGCCATGATTTTTCAAGGGCTTCTTCCAATAAAACATATGGGTGAATGTCTATCAACTACATAATTTAAATTTTCTAAAATTTTTCTAGAAATTAACATCATTTTTAATTAGTAATGCCACGTGATTAATATCATGCATGATTACCATCTATAACCTTATCCTACTAATACTGAATTTGTTCATGGATCATTGTTCTCTCTTTCCCTTTGCCATATTTTTCTAGTTGAGTACTATAGACAGATTATGAACATAATTTGGCTAGAGTAATCTTGAGGTGCTGCGCTTTGCATAAAATTAGAGCACACAAAATGAATATCTATGGTCAAGCATTACTGGTCCCACAACTCTAAATCAAAAGTGCATGTTAAAAACCCCAAGAGAGGATGCTGCGGTATTCGTCAGAGACATTTACTATTTAAATTTTAAATTGTCATAGTGGTACTAACTAACGATTGAAGGTTGCATCAGGGCCATGGTGTACTTCCATTTGTTAAATTGAGTCCTTCACTCGAGTAGGAGCCAATGAGTTCAGGTCGTGATTTTGAGCTAGGATATAGTATACTTCAAGAATTTTATGTGATGATTGTGAGTATCTAAACACATACCCTCTTAAATCTCCTACAGCTCAAATATGTCTTATGATAAGATAAAATTCAGTGAATACATGGTGAAGTAAGTTGGAATACTCTAGTAAAGACCTAGGTTGGTGGTTAGATTGCTAAATTTTTGGAGATATTTCAGGAATCAATGAGATGTTCATGCATTCAATACTTCAATTTTGATCTTGAAGTGAATTTAAAAGTTGAATATGAGTGATTTTTTTAATGAAATTGCATAATTTTTTGTGGATTTTGGAGAGTGTTCGTATGGAGATTGATTCGGGGTTTCTGCAGCCTGGAAAGCAACTAATAGTTCTGCCAGCCAGAGCTACACTAAAGAAAAAATCTAACAAAAGAAGATGCATAACAACAACTTTGTTTGAAAACATGGACAATAGTAAAGGTTTTGTACTAGGAAGTTGCAGAAATACTGAGTCAACAGCACAAAAATGCTGCAACATTTCATTCCCATGTAGTTGTAAGGTTCGTGTTATTCCTTCCGTAATACCAATTGGCAGATTGACAGTAAATTAAGTTAGAAAAAGTAAGAGATGAGGTGGTTTCAAAAATAAGCGAGGAAAAAGTGGGAAGCAATGAAAACAATCAACAATCATTAACTGACTCTAACTCAGCAAAGTTTGTATCTTGTCCTGTGACATTAGTTAAAGTTTGAGCTTGATTGCTATTGAGAATCTGATCAAAGGTTAGCTATATAAGGTTTCCCTAATGTTTGTTGTCGTCTTCCATTGTTGCAACTTCAAATAGGTCAAGTTCTGTTTTTTGTTGGTTAAATTAATCAAATGCGTGGGGGTTAATAAGATTTTACCTGGTTGGGCTGTACAAACACTAGTACACTACCATATCATCCTTCCTATGTAGTATTTTTTAAATATTTGAAGAACCAAATAACAATACTAATCATGCTTGAAATTCTTTTCAATTGTTTTTCCTATATATGAAGTAATTGCGCTAATTTTTCAAACTATCTTTAGTTCCTTTATTCCTTCGTCATCTAAGAGACTCAGTGATGAAGATCATCGTGATTAGTTTCTCTTTCGGGCAACCCGAGTCCACAGTTGCGCCTCGATGGCCGTTTTGAATTAGTTTAATGTATCATTTTATTTTATTTTAGTTTTATGTGACACCTGATTGGATCAGACGATATAAGCCGTCCGATTTGGGTGCCCTAAGCTGTTTAGTATATATAGGCATGTGCTCCACGGTTTGGGGATCGAGGGTTGCCTATCTGCAGTCGGTCGGTCTTCTCGGTGGACTCCGAGCGGCGCATCCCTCCCCTTTGCGACTTCCGACTCCAGTCCCTCCTTCTGCCGAGCCTTCTCCCGCCAGCCATGACCCCGACAAGCCTCTTACAGCCTAGTCACCGCCTCCCCTCTTCAGTCCCGACCCCGACGAGCCTCTTGCAACCCTGACGCCACCTTCCCTCCCCTTCAGCGACCCTGTCGAGCCTCCTACAGCCTCGCCGCCGCCTCCCCTCCACTCCCCAACCCCGTTCAATCTCCTACAGCAAAACTGCCGCCTTCCCATCTTCTTTCTAGATCTCGTTTGGCGTCCTACAACCCTAACGCCGGCCCCCTTCTCTATCCTAGTCCTGCCGAGCCTCCTCACAACCACCCCACTCCTCTGTTGACCCTATTCCATCCAACCACACCTCCCGTCGATCCTCCATCCCTACAGCCACCTGTCAGGCTCAACCAACCACTTCATAAACCATCCGAACCCCACAAGTCCAGAACCTCTTCTCGGCACCTTTCCCAATCTGTAGAGTTCTTGGATGGTCCCAGAGATGCTCATTTGACTAGCTTCCCCTCCTAGAAGGCATTTACACTAGTGACCATCACTTACGCGGTGATTTTTCGTATATTCCTCATGGTAAGCCACCCGGGCCTTATCATTTGAGAAGGTACCCTTCACACCCATGCATCGTACTCTTTTGTCACCATCTATGATGATGCTACGAGTGACAATGTCATTCACGCTGAATTTTTCTATCGACCACCCAGTGAGCCTCCTGATCGACCGCCCTATGTTAGAGGTACCTAAGTCAATACCATATTTTCCCTTAGGGAGTGTGTCGAGTATGTCATGATTCATTTGCTTCATTCACATAATTTGCATAAGTCTGTTGAGTTGTTTGTTTTTCATTTACATACGCTTCATGAGTCAGTCCAAAAGGTAATTGCTACAAACATTGAGAAATATAGAGCTCACGCAGATATGCACATGTGGGATCACAATTTTAAAATTGGAGAACAAGTTATGATTCACATACGACCTTAGAGGGTCCCACAAGGACCATCAAAGAAATTTAGCGCATGCCGAATGAACCCTTATATAGTCATGCGGCGTATCGGTACTAATGCTTATGAAATTGACATCCCTCATGGTATGAGCATCAAACAAGTATTCAATGTAGAGGATTCGACTCCTTAGTACGAGGAGCGCGTGTATGTGGGTCCATTCCCCACTTCGATACCTGAGCCAGGGCATCTTTCACCTTCTCCTACCTCACCTCAGCCTCAGCTTTTGGAGTCTCATCATGAGGACCACGACACACCTCTGATGGTTCCACTACTTCAGCATTTAGATGGAGATGCATCTTATTTAGAGCCACCAGCTATCGCCAGAGGATTGCTTCAGATTGTTGCATACGATTTCACCGCCATGGGCGGGCGAGATACACGGCGATATCTTACACACTGGAGTTGGCCTATCTCATGCATCTTATTTAGAGCGTGTATGTGGGTCCATTCCCCACTTCGATACCTGAGCCAGGGCATCTTTCACCTTCTCCTACCTCACCTCAGCCTCAGCTTTTGGAGTCTCATCATGAGGATCACGACACACCTCTGATGGTTCCACTACTTCAGCATTTAGATGGAGATGCATCTTATTTAGAGCCACCAGCTATCGCCAGAGGATTGCTTCAGATTGTTGCATACGATTTCACCGCCATGGGCGGGCGAGATACACGGCGATATCTTACACATTGGAGTTGGTACCAATGTCTAAATGTTGTTTGGATTTCCCCAAAGGAGTTTGCATGGCCTATCTCATGGCTACGTTGAGAGCTTGTACATCTTCACTCACCAGAGATGAGTGCTTTCAAGCCGGGGGGATTGATGGAGATCGTCGTGATCCGTTTCTCTTTCGGGCGATCCGAGTTCGTGGTTGCGTCCAGATGATTGTTTCGAGTCAATTTGATGTATCATTTTATTTATTTTGAGTTTTATTTGACACTCGATTGGATCAGACGATATGAGCCGTCCTATTCGGGTGCCCTAAGTTGTTTAGTATATATAGGCGTGTGCTTCACGGTTTGGGGATCTAGGGTTTCCTATCTGCAGCTGGTCGGTCTTCTCGGTGGACTCCGAGCGGCGCATCCCTCCCCTTTGCGACTTTCGACTCCAGCTCCTCCTTTTGTCGAGCCTTCTCCCGCCAGCCACGACCCCGACGAGCCTCCTACAGCCCAGTGACCGCTTCCCCCTCTTCAGTCTCGATTCCGACGAGCCTCTTGCAGCCCCGACGCCACCTTCCCTCCCCTTCAACCACCCTGTCGAGCCTCCTACAGTCTCGGCGTCGCCTCCCCTCCACTCCCCCAACCCCGTCCAGTCTCCTACAGCCAAACCGTCGCCTTCCTCCCTTCTTTCCATATCCCGTCTGGCCTCCTACGACCCTAACGTCGGCCCCCTCTTCTATCCCATTCCCGCCGAGCCTCCTCACAACCACCTCACCTCCCGTCAGCCCTCCTACATCCACCCGACTCCCCTGTCGGCCCTCCTACATCCACCCCACTCCCCTGTCGACCCTATTCCAGCCAACCACACCTCCCGTCGATGCTCCTCCATCCTTACAACCACCTGTCAGGCCCAACCAACCACTACATACACCATCTGATCCCCCACAAGTCCATAACCTCCTCTCGACACCTTCCCAACTCTGCTGTCCTTGGATCCTGCAGTCAACCGTCAGTCACCTCTGCCTACACACGTAAGTTGTGATTTGAAGTTTTATTCTCTATTGTTGTGTATCTTGGCACCATATCTTTGTGGATGTTATTATTGTTTGCTATTAATATTGGATCTCTTATGATTTGCAGGGTATATTCCGCGTGTGCTTGAAAATAATTGTGCCTCAGTTGTTTGATGTATCAAATTCGCTAATTAATATTTGTGAACTATCATGCGACTATTTTGAGTCTTTATTTTAATTAACTATTGTTAAATTGCAATTGGACCAATTCATTTGCATGCACATTATTCTTGCTTGTCATTTTAGTGTCATCGTAGGTACATTGCATTCACCGTGTGATTGTTTGCATTGCATTTAGTGTTACCACATCACGTGTTCGCTACCTATAGACTCATGCTGCATCACTCAGACAGCAAGTTCAAATTTTTTTCCTGAATATGTAGGACAAGTCAATTTCAATGTTAGTGACTTTATTTACAACTTTCTTAGTTATTTTCTGCTTTGGATGGGGATGATTTTGGATTTGTCATTTTTGATCATATTTCAAATGGTCTCACATAGTCACATGAAAGTAATATTTATATTCTTAAGACCTATTTGGTATTATGTTCTTTTGGTTACCTTCAATTAGTTCATTATCCATGTCTACATGTATGTCTGATTCAGACACTTTCTGGTTGTTTTTTGGTCAAAAACCTAGCTCTAATTTCCGCCAAGTAGTTCATTATCCATGTCTACATGTATGTCTGATTCAGACACTTTCTGGTTGTTTTTTGGTCAGTCACTTTGCTGAGATAGATCTAGAATTTTGTAAAGAATAATGACATGCTTTACCAATTTATTTGTTCTTTCAGTCAAGTAGTTTAATATACCTCATTCCTACACTAAACTGCAATGAGAAATTACAGTTTGATGTGTGAACGTTATATGCTATCTTATATGTATGCTCAAGCATATGAGTATACTTCAGACAATTCAAATATGAGAGTGGAAGTACTCTTCATTTAGCTTCACCTTTTTTGTTAATGATTCAATTCATGTATATTTAGCAGTAGTTTATTTTATTCTTTACTATTTTTGCGTGCATGCATAGATTTATGCAATCAATACATATGTTTACATCAAAGTTGCTACTATTACGATTTATGCATGTGAATATGATGCTGATGCATATTGCTCACCAAAGTAGGATTCTTTGGTAGTTTTAATTTGCAACATTATAATTATTGCAACCTTATTCTAATTGCCTTCCAAAATCAATTTCTTTGGGCTTTCATTCCCTGGAAAAAGTCTATCTACCAAATTAAATAATTCATCCTGTTTCTTTATTTTAGTTCCATTCAATTACTGAATCATCAAGACATGTTAAACAATCTTACAGCAAAAAATAATTATATATTAATAAATGAATGGTTTTCACGATTTAGTAACTCAAATATAAATAACCCCAAGTTCCGATCTTTAAAATAAGTTCTAAAAAAATATTAGAAATGGTTGCCATATAGTTTACTGCTCTCTTTCTGGCTTTTTTAATTTCTCCTGACAGAGTTCTTAAATAGAAACAATAAATCAGAAACTATTAATCAACCAATGGTGAATGAAAAGAACAGAGATGACACACTTGAGGCATCCACTAGGTCTGGTTAGATTTACCGCTGATCCGTGGCGGGAAGGCAAAGAACCAGACCGAACCGTTCGCAAATTATTCGGGTTCTGGTTTGATTTTTGGGAACCGTGAACAACATTGGTTCGGGTGTGGTTCTGTCATTTTATTATCCGGACCGAAACCTGAACCAGAACCGCAACATAGAAGTCTCAAGCGATTTTCAGGATTTTTAGACCCGATCCAAACCGGACTAAAGCAAAACCGAACCACAACCCGTTTATTATTATTATTATATTTTTTGTTATTTATATTATTATTTTATTATTATTTATAATATATCTATAATATTTATACTTACTATTAATGGTGAAACTGGTGCGATTTGAACCCAAATCGCAATCGCACCCAAGGGTGTCGGATTTAGACTGAACAAAATGACACCACTCCAAAAACGTGCGATGTGGTTTGACATTAGTGCGGTTTGAAGTCATTTTTTGGCTTTGCAGTTTCGATTTTTATACAATTATGTAATGTATTTTTAATTTTATTCGCATATTTTTTTAAAAAAATATAGAGGGTGCGGTTTAAATATTTTCTCGCATATTTTTCTGAAATATTTTTTGCTCCACAACCAAACTGTTTGATGCGGTTTAAAATTGGTGCGGTCCAGTGCGGTTTTGTGGTTTTGCGGTTTCGGTTTTTAACTTTCAGTCCTACTTACTATATTATACAAAAAAATACTCATCCTTTATGTAACACAAAATTCTTGAATTTGGGCCCCGGACTTCGAAGTCCTTGCAAAAAAATTGAACTTGTTTATTTTTCCCCTCTTGTTTTTTACCCATTCATCATATTTCCGCTTTCTTGCTGTGGGGACATCGTCCCCTCCATTCTGTTGAAGATATCGGCGGCACGAGCTCATCAACCTTCGTTGGTCTATAGTGATGCTAGTTTCAAAACTATGGGTCTCAAGAATCGAGGCAGGCGTGCACTCAGGAAGTGCAGTAAGCATGTAAAACCAGTATGCTTGAAGAGAAGGTTACCTAAAATATTATTTTATTATATATTAATATGGTTTATATGGTATGGAATTGCTTTCTTTATTTTAGGTAAAAAAATGCATGTTGATCATATGTTATGTTGCGTTTTTTAGTATAGCAATTATGTTAGTTGGATGAATGTATGCATGCTCTCTGTAATGTGTATGAGTATTTTGTGTGTTCTTATGTCTATGTATAGTATTTTAATCTGTATATTTATTTGTATATTATTATATGCGAGTATTTTGTTTGTGTTTGTGTATATGTTGTGCACTTCTGTGTATTTTATGTGCTATTATGTATTTATGTATGTGAATTTGGGTTAGTTTTCATTTGACTTGTATGTCAATGCATTTTTAACAATATCCATCTCCTTTCTCTTTTCTGGTCTTAAAATTTTTGTGTGCATTCATATGAATGCACTAATTGTTATCTAAATGGTTAATGCAACGCTTATACACTTAGTTTCTCTCATTATGGCTCCGTTTGGCGTGACGGTGGCGGTTGTGAATGCGGTGGTTATGAACCATCATTTGTGAACGCTCTACTTCACCTAAGTAACTTCGTCCACCTTTATGTTTATAACTAGTTCTCTTTCTCTGGTGATGGTCATAACCATTGTCATGTCAAACATACATTATATGACGGTGGCGTTTTTTGTCCAAACTCACTGGAGCAAAATTGCTTTGTCAAAGGGAGCCATAATGTCTATTAATCCAAGTTGTTGCATCGGTATTTCACTTCGCTGGCATCCTCCTCCTTCAAGACTTCCTATAGCACTTGGCTTGTATGGTTTATGTGCTTTAATTTTTTTATTTTTATTTAGCCAACCTTTATTTTGTAATGATCTGATTTAAATGCCCATTGTTACATTACTCCCCATATATGTAAATATATAATCTTTTGGCTATTGGCTCCAAATAAACAGATTGAACTTCCTCATTGGACTGATATTGTGAAGACTGGAAGATTCAAGGAGCTTGCTCCCTATGATCCAGATTGGTACTATATTAGAGCCGGTAATCAACATCACATTTTTTTTTCATTTCAGCCAAAAATTGTTGCCATTTCTCCATTAACATTATTGATTACGCCATCTAAGCCGCAGTCATAAGAACCGTGTTTATTCTCTGGCAGCTTCCATGGCAAGGAAGATCTATCTGAGACAGGGCATTGGAGTTGGTCGCTTCCAGAGGATCTACGGCGGCCGCAAGAGAAATGGAAGCAGGCCTCCTCATTTCTGCAAGAGTAGTGGCTCAATCGCACGCCACATCCTCCAACAGCTCGAAAAGATGAATATCATCGAAGCCCACGAGAAGGGGTCAGTGTTCTCAGTCTCCGGCGAACATTCAATATGTTTTTTTATTAGTCCTTTTTCGCAATATAATTCAGTATGTATGCAATCAATACAATCACATACTTGTATGGTTTCTGTTGAATCATTGAAATGTCAATGGAAGTTGCTGACATTATACTTTTTTTTTTCCTGCAGGGGAAGGAAAATAACTTCTCAGGGCTGTAGGGATCTCGATCAAGTTGCCGGCCGCGTCGGTGTTGTGGCATGAATGCTCTCGCGGTTCCGGGGCTGTCCGGTTATTAGATTCTGAAATTTATATTCTGCGGATTTTTCTTGTGTCATTTTGTTGTTTTCTAAACATAATTTGAAGATCCCGTTGTTTCTCAGTTTTTGGCCTTTAGAGTTTGTTCTGCTCCCCTCCGTTTGTTCACTTTTGAAAATTGATAAAACTTGTATAACGCTGTTGTTCTTCTGGAGAAATCCCTCTCCCTAAAAATCTAATTTGCTTGCCTGAATCACCACGGATTGAGAATCAATTCACATTTTTTGACTGCACCGGTTTTGTTCAAAGCCCTATAAATCTAAGGAAATCTAGGGTCCAACCCTAGGTGATAACGATTTGATTGAGATTGACCCAGCGTATTTATTGTCGTATGTATCCATTGGCATCGTGGCGGCGGTCATGAACATGTGGGTTAAATTGTCATTCGTTAATGCCCATCTAAGAAACTTCATCCACTTTTATGTTCATACGGATGGTGTTTGTAGGTTATTCTTAACGAATGACGGTTTAATAAATGTGTTTACGATTGCCACCGTCATGCCAAACGGAGCCTAAGTCTCTCTTTAGCGTGGTTGTTTTGCTTGGGTGAGTTGATGAAGTTCCACCGTGTTTAGACTTCCATGGTCAAAATCAAATCGAGCTAGGTCGGTCTCGTTGTAATTTTGAGACTTGAAATTCTGATCTAGACGACCTTGTTATTTTTATTGAATACTACTGTGTACTTGATTTCGTCCATTGAGTAAGAGTGCATCAGAGGCTCATGCACAACTGTGATAGTATCTCGGTCAAAAGCAGTACATCGGCTCGAAATTAAGGTTCCGTTTGGGGAGACTTATTTTCACCGGTCAAGCGGTCATGACCGCATGAACCGGGACTTTAATAAAGTCCCGGTTCATGCGGTCATGACCGCTTGACCGGTGAAAATAAGTCCTCACAAACGGAGCCTAAGGCTCTGTTTGAATTGTCATTTGTTAACGCCCACTCACAGAATTTCATTCATTTTTATGTTCAAACGAATGATGTTTGTTAGATGATTCTTAATGAATGATGGTTTAACAAATGCGTTTACGACCGCCACTACCTTTCCAAATGGAGCCTAAAACTTCAGGCACCTGGGAATTCTGTCACAGCATTATCAAGCCTCCTACATATGGTCGCTCTTATTTATATAAGCACAAGCAGTTGTGCACGGGGGATCTCGTGCGGGAAATATTTGTCGTGAGGGCGACATTTGTCATAGGGGCGACATTTGTTGTGGTGGCGACATTTGTCTCCTGACATGTTGGCGCGTTCAGCATTCCGATTTTATTACCGCGTCCCTTGGCAAATTTGAGCGGGACATATTGGCGGCAAAGTAGAAATGACTCAAAAATCAAATCTTTTGAAATAAAAAGAAGATATGAAGGGGGTATTTTGGGTAAGTGAATGTTACACCATTACTGAGGGTATTTTGGGGAGACGAATGCTACATCAGGACTGTTTTGGAGTTTTCTTATAGTATAAAGATACAGAGTAAAAAGCGAGCATCTAAAAATCTTAGACATTTTTTTATAGTTAATTGCTATAATATTTGTGATTGACATTATTTTCCATCTTTTAAAATAGATTTAAGGCTTTATTTGGCACGGTGTTTTTGCCGATCGTTTGGGGCACACGCCGCCGGATGACGGGTAAACAAATGTTCTCCAGCGGCATTTGCTCTATTTCCCCCACCGCGCCCTGAAAAACGCCGCAGTTTGCTCCGTTTCGATACCGAGCTCCCCGCCCCCAGTTCGAATACCGCGGGAGGAACCCCCGGATGGGCCCTCCAGCAGTGCACCAAATAAAACCTAAGTCGGCTCAAAATTAAAACTCAATTATTCCAGCTGAACCTCTACAGCCAGATATTAAACATTTATTTTTCTACTCCACTTATCAAAAAATTGTTATATATTTTGATACTAAGAAATCTTATTCCAACAAATTTTATAATACACACATGGACAAGACTCTATCTCTAATTGCGTTCTTGACAGAGTTCTGTGTTGACCTCAAAATCGGCGATTCCTCCCAAGGTTTTTAGCTCGCAAGTCACGGCCCCCTCTGGGGTTCCCCCCGAGGGTCGCGATCTGTCTCAACCCTCTTTTTTTTTTTGAGCCAGACGGATAGAATCGCCTGTCCGCTCAGGCCGTGTGGATAGGACGGTCTCCTCGGTCTAACCTCCCCGGTCGCATAGCTACCGCGTGCCCTGCAGGGACAGCGGGCTGCTCCCATAGCTCGCCCTCGCAGGCCACGTGGTTAGGCCTGCTAACAGTGCATCATTCCTCCTCGCAGGAGGCAACCTACAATAGCAGGGGGCGATCTGTGCGATCCACGCCTTCAGTCCGCCGGGTCGCCCCGCCGACGTCAACCCTCGACCAGCTCAACCGTCATGGGCTCGACAAGCTCATTCACCGGCTCAGGATTCTGCCACCCCAGGAGGGCGGCCTGCTCCTCAGGACGCCATCAGTGGGCGGCCTGCCCCTCAGGCCGCCAGCCTCAGTGGGCGGCCTGACCTCAGGCCGCCCCCTAGAGGCGGCCTAAGCCTCAGGCCGTCAGCCCTAGGGGCGGCATGGCCTCAGGCCGCCAGCCCTAGGGGCGGCCTGGCCTCAGGCCGCCAGCCCTAGGGGCGGCCTGACCTCAAGCCTCCCCTCTGCTCGCCCAAGATGCAACCTGCCTACTTCCAATCCACCGAGTCCGCCCAGTTCGGCGACCTGCTCTTCTCATCCGCCTGAAGCTCTGTGATGACGCCACTGGGCCCTGCTTCTAGAAGATCCTCCTCAGGCCTATAAATAGCCCCCAAGGCCTCTCATTTTGAGGAGGCATGCGAGAGATTTGCCGTCGTCAGCAAGGTTCTGCGGACTCAGTTTCTCAGTCCTCCTAGTCCTCCACAGTTATCTAGCAAGGTCTGCGGACTCAGTTTCCTAGTCCTCTCAGTCCTTCACAGTTGATCCAACAAGGTCTGCGGACTCAGTTTCCCAGTCCTCCACAGTTGATCCAGCAAAGTCTGCGGACTCAGTTTTCCAGTCCTCTCAGTCCTCCACATTTGATCCAGCAAGGTCTGCGGACTCAGTTTCCCAGTCCTCCACAGTAGATCCAACAAGGTCTGTAGACTCAGTTTCCTAGTCCTCCCAGTACTCCACAGTTGATCCAGCAAGGTCTGCAGACTCAGTTTCCCAGTCCTCTCAGTCCTCCACAGTTGATCCAACAAGGTCTGTGGACTCAGTTTCCCAGTCCTCCCAGTCCTCCACAGTTGATCCAGCAAGGTCTGCAGACTCAATTTCCCAGTCCTCCCAGTCCTCCACAGTTGATCCAGCAAGGTCTGCGGACTCAGTTTCCCAATTCTCCCAGTCCTCCACAGTTGATCCAGCAAGATCTACAGACTCAATTTCCCAGTCCTCTCAGTCCTCCACAGTTGATCCAGCAAGGTCTGCGGACTCAGTTTCCCAGTCCTCCTAGTCCTCCACAACTGTTGGCAGCCTCTTTTCCTTAGTCTCTGGCAACTCCTTCCCTAGTCGCTAGCTTCCCCCTTTGTACCATTTATTGCTTTCTCATGTAATGGTGAAATAGCAAGTTGTAATCCCACTACTTGATTAAAGGAAAAGCCCATCGCAAGAGTGACATTTGAGCCGTGGCGGGCGAAGTCTGTTGTTGCCGCTGCTAGCGGCCCATCTCTTCTTTCCCTCTCTCAGTCTAACCAACAGAGCTCAACCGCCAAAGTAGCCGTCTGCTCGACAGTTCCTGATCAACCTTCTCTGCTGATCAAGCAAGCTTCTACGGTGATCAAGCAAGCTTCTCCGCTGATCAAACAAGATTCTCCGCTGATCAAGCAAGCTTCTCTGTTGATCATCAAGCTTCTCTGCTGATCAAGCAAGCTTCTCTGTTGATCAACAAGCTTCTCCGCTGATCAAGCAAGCTTCTCCGTTGATCAGCAAGCTTCTCCGCGGATCAAACAAGCTTCTCCGCTGATCAAGCAAGCTTCTCCGCTGATCAAGCAAGCTTCTATGCTGATCAAGCAAGCTTCTCCGTTGATCATCAAGCTTCTCCGCTGATCAAGCAAGCTTCTCCGTTGATCATCAGGCTTCTCCGTTGATCACCAGGCTTCTCCGTTGATCAATGAACCTTCTCCGTTGATCAATCAAGCTTCTCTGATGATCATCAACTTTCCCGGCTGCTCTTAGCAAACCTCTCCGCTATCCCCGCAACCCTCTTCACCTAACTTGTGAGACCGAACAACCCGTTAACTAGAAGACGCATTTCTTGCTTCAAAACTCTGCTCATACGAGAGCATGTTTTTAATATTAAATATTTAAATTATTTTAATTTTTATGTAATAGAGGGGTATAATCTACGAAGCACAGATGCGTCTTATTTTGGCCCGTACCCGTACCGGGTACGTTTCCGGTACGGATACACATGGTTCGCGCTGATACGCGCTATTAGGTTTGGTCGGGTTTCCACATTTCATTTCTTCCCGCAGCGCATCGCCTTTTCCTTTTTCGCCGATTCCGCGTTCCGCATTTCTTCTCGCAACGACAGTCATCGACGATCCTTTCTGCGGCCTTCCTCTTCTTCGATCCCGTATGAGGCCTTTGAAGATCCCGCACGCACCTTCTATGATCCCGCATGCTGCGCCTTCGACGATCCCGCATGCTGCGCCTTCGACAATCCCGCACGTCGCGCCTTCGACGATCCGGCCTTCAACGATCCTCTTCCCCAGGTAGGTCTTCTTTTTCTTCTTAATGTGTTGTTAGTTCAATTAATTAGTGTGAATGTGTTGTTAGTTCAATTAATTAGTTCAAATTAATTTGTGATTGTGCTGTTAGTTCAATTAGTTAGTTCAAATTAATTTGTGAATGCGCTGTTAGTTCAATTAGTTAGTTCAAATTAATTTGTGAATGTGCGGTTAGTTCGTGAATACTGAATACTGTATTATAGTTCAATTAATTTGTTAGTTAATGTGATAGTTTATGTCTGTTAGAGTGTTAGTTCATTCATGTATTATAGTTCATTCCTATTTAGCAATTTGTGAATACTAAATAATGTTAACTTCAAATTTTTATCCTTTTCTTATTAAATCAATTATGTCTCAATCACAATCTCCTATTAGTGTCACTGGTTCAACTTCTACCTCAGCAACAAGTAGATTTATTTCTGATGATACAAGTAGGGATGATAATGCGTCACTTTGGGATTATGTATCACTTATCCATAGTAGAGAAGTTGGTGGCGGAAACAGAAAATGGAAATGCAATTTTTGTGAGATAGATTTCAGTGGCTCGTATTCTATAGTAAAGAGTCACTTGCTAAAAATATCTGGGAATGATATTAGGGTATGTCCAAAAATAACTCAAGAGTATTTAAAAGAGCTTCAAAAAGTGGTTGCTACATCAAAAGAAAAATGCAAACCGGCTCCCAAGGTATTATCATTTCATAATGCAAGTCAAACTTCTCAATTAGATGGGGAAACGAAAAAAAAGAGGGGACTTATTGATATGGATTTTCAAAATAAAGCTAGAAATGAGTTAAGGAGTCACATAGCCAGGATGCTCTATTCTGGTGGTTTGCCATTTCATCTAGCTAGAAATCCATATTATATTAGTTCATATAAATTTGTTGTTAACCACAGTCTTAATGAATTTGTTCCTCCTGGATATAATGCTCTCAGAACAACACTTTTGCAGAAAGAAAAATCAAATATCACTACAATGCTTCAACTAATTAAAGATACTTGGCCCTAAAGGGAATCAGCTTAGTCAGTGATGGTTGGACAGATGCTCAAAGAAGACCTTTGATTAATTTTATGGCGGCTTCCGAGGATGGTCCTATTTTTTTTAAAGGCAATTGATGAATCGAGTGAGTATAAGGATAAACATTATATTGCAAATTTGATGATTGAAGTTATTAATGAAGTTAGTGATGAAAATATTATACAAGTTCTCACTGATAATGCACCGGTGTGTAAGGCAGCAGGAGCAATTATGGAGGCACGATTCTCACATATTTTTTGGACACCTTGTGTTGTACACACTTTAAATATAGCATTAAAAAATATTTGCGCAACCAATAATACTGATTGTTGTGCAATAGTTAGAGAACAATGCAGATGGATAACTCAAGTGGCTAATGATGCTCAATCAATCAGGACTTTCATAATGAATCAACAATACAGGTTGAACATGTATAACTCTTTTGTTTCATCGAAGTTGCAGTTGCTGAGACACAATTTGCTTCCACTATAGTGATGTTGAAGAGGTTTAAACTTGTAAAGATGTGATTGCTTAATATGGTTGGATGTCCCGAATAGACTATGTATAGAGCAGATGATGTTGAGAAAGCTCTAGAGGTTAAAAACATCATCTATAGTGACAAATGGTGGGATGATGTTGACAAGATCCTTGATATAACAAGACCCATATATGATATGCTTAGGGTTTGTGATACAGACAAACCTAATCTTCATCTGGTATATGACATGTTAGATTCAATGATAGAAAATGTGAAGCTTAGCTTGAAATATATAAACACGAGAAGTTGACGGACTTGGAATCTCATTGCTCTCTTTATGAGGCAATTTATGATGTCCTCGTTGATCGATGGACCAAGAGTTGCACACCTCTACATTGCATGGCTCATTCTCTTAATCCACGGTATTTTTTTTTGATATTAAACATTTACTATGATTTATTTATTTACTATATTTTTTTATTTGTAGGTATTATAGTCGAGAATGTCTTGAAGGAGGGCCAAATAGAGTTGCTCCAAATACTGACGAGGAGATTTCTCTGGAGAGGAATAAATGCTTAAGAAGATATTTTCCTGATGTGATGGTGAGGAATATAGTAATCAATGAGTTCTCCAGGTTCATGGGATTTGGTCAAGCTTTTAGTGAGCTTTTAGTGGGATTTGGTGCAAGCCAAAAATCAGATTATGGATAACAATTCGGGTCACGATTAATATTGAGGTGCCACAAGACAAATACGGATTGAGATTAACTATGACCTAAATAAATTATTTGAAATAAGTTAATTTGGAGGAAAATCAGTGTTTTTGATTTATTTTTCAATTCTTTATTAGTTGTGTGTAGAAATATAAATTGCATGTTTGTAATTATGAGATGCACTTGGGTAGTTTAGTCTTTTAAATTTTCTGTTAATTTGAATTGCTATATATAAAGAGTGATAGAGGCTCTGGATTTCTTAATTCAAGATATGTAACTTCATCCAGTACGTGAGTAATGTATACAATTTCTTCTTCTTCCTCCAATCTCTTGTTTCATCATGCATCATTTTAACATGGTATCATAGGCATTGAAATAAGATCTCCATCCTATATATAGTTTTGGATTTCTAGATCTGCGAAATGTTCTATGATAGATTCGAAGTTTGTGATCGGTTCAAGATTTCTTGTCGAGTTTGTCTTTCTACGAAGATTTTCCCCAGAAATTGTTTCTGATTAATTCAGAACTTTTTGTCAATTTCGAATTTCTTCTCCAATTCTTCTTCCTGTTTTCTGATTATCCTCTTTCCCACCGCAATGACAAGCAATACGACAAATCTTTCTCCTGATGGTAGTAGTAATTCCACTGATTCAAGAACTCAGGTTCCAAATCATTTTAATCACCATAGTTATGACACTACAGGACTTACTCTTGTAAATCAAGTGCTAATCGGCGCTTCAAACTATATTTCTTTGCGACGATCCATGAAGATTGTTCTCACCTGTAAGAACAAAATGGGGTTCGTCGATGGCTCTGTGCCACGACCACTAGAAGGAGATGTGCATTGTGTTAAATTATATGGTTATATCTTGGATAATCAGTGCTATTTCAAATGAGATTGGTAATTCTATTTTACATGACAGTACAACAACACTCATGTGGGCTAATTTACAACAACTTTTCTCCACTGACACTTGTATTATGAGCTATGAATTACGAAAAGCAATTACATCCTGTTGTCAAGAAGGTTTAAAGATTGAAGGGTATTATACTAAACTTAAACAACTATGAGATGAATTGGAGGCTATTACCCAAAGTTTTAAGAACAAGACCGGAGAACGAATCAGTGAGATCAAAGGTTCATGGTCTGACCGAATGGTCCGATCGGACCGATCGGACCGGGGTTGGACCGGGGTTGAACCGTGATGCCTATGATGTAGAAAACATCGGGTCTAGTGAGGTTACCATTATAAAGCAGTGATCCTATCATTTGCACATACCTATGTTGATCAACAGATCCACCAATATTTTTACAAAGTTGTATGTTAGCGTCATATGGAGTAGATGCAGGTGAGGAATCATATAAGTTAAATTTATGTAATATTTTCTCAATCGAGTGAGATAGAGACAATGATACACTGGACTCAATTTGACTAGCTTCATTCCAAAAATAATATTATCCACTCCCAAATCTTTCATATCAAATTTGAAAGATAAATTAATTTTAGTTTCATTAATAATTTTGATTGAATTTTTGAATATTAAGATGTCATCTACATAGAGGCATAATAAAACAATTCTATTTCCATCTTGTTTAGCTTAAATACATTTATCAAATTCATTAGATTTAAAATCAAAAGATGAGACTATGGAATCAAATTTTTTGATGACAATGTTTAGGAGCTTATTTTAGACCATAAAAAGATTTAATTAGTTTGCAAATTTTGGTTTCTTGGTCTTTAACCACAAAACTTTCGAGTTGAGACATGTAGACTTCTTCATCTAAGTCTTCATACAAGAAAGCAGTCTTGACATCCATTTGATGAATGAACATCATGGATTGAAGCTAAGACGAGTATAACACAAAGAGAAGTGATTCTAGCTACAGGAGCATATGTATCTAAATAAAATATTCCTTGTTTTTGAGCATAACCTTTAGCAACAAGACAAGCCTTATATTTATCTATGGAGCCATCCAGATTTAGTTTCTTCCTAAAGATCCATTTACAACCTATGATTTTGGCACTAAGAGATAAATTGGTTAGAGTCCATGTTTTTTTTTTAAAATGGAATTAATTTCTAAATTTATTGATTCTTTCTAAGAGAGATAATTAGATGAGGTCATAACTTCCACATATGCATTGGGTTCTCCTTTAATTAGATAAGTGAAGTAAACCTCTTCAAATATTCTTTCGGATCTATTTCTTTTGCTTCTTCCAAGTTCATCATTTTCTAATGGGTTTATAGAAGAAGAAGAAGGTTGGGTTGAGCTAAATATTGATTTAGATGAGTTATTTAATTTATATGTGAATTTATCTTCAAAATAAACCGTGTTTCTAGCTTCTATAATAATGTTATTAGAGATTTCACTAATAAGAGAATTTATTATAAGAAATCTATTAGCACTACTATCTGATGCATAACCTATAAAAATAGAGTCAATTGTTTTAGGTTCTATTTCCTTTCTCTTAGTTTCAAGAATTGCTACCTTAGCCAAACACACCCACACTCGAAGAATTTAAGGGTTAGACTTCCATAATTTAAATACTTTGAAATGTGTTGTATCACTTTGTTTTGAAGGAATCTGATTAAGGATGAAGGAGGAGGAGAGCAATGCTTCTCCCCAAAAATTTTCTAGATCACCAGACTCGGCTAACATGATATTGACTATATTCATCAAGGTTCGATTTTTTACGTTCAGCTACACTATTAACATGGAGCAGTCACTTGATGAATTATCTCATGTTCTTAGCAAAATTAGGTACTTCATTCAAAGTGTATTCTCCACCTCGGTCGAATCTAAGAATTTTAATTGATGATCCTAGGTTATTTTTTATTTTAACTTTGAAAATCTTAAAATATAAAAATACTTCATCTTTAGTTTTAAATAAATATACGAAATAATACTGGGTAAAATCATCTATGAATGTTAAAAAATATTTATTTCCACCTCTAGTAGGTTGGCGGTTTGAGTTACATACATTTGAATGAATTAACTCTAAAGGTTTTGAAGTTCTATCAACTGATTTAAAAGACATTCTAGAAAATTTGGCTTGCAAGCAGATTTCACACTTATCACTTGGTGCAATATTAATTTTACAAATTAAATTTAAGGATATCATTCTTTTCATATAATCAGAATTCACATGTCATAATCTAGCATGCAAAAAAATAGAAGAACTAGGAATTAAGGAAGAGAAAATATGATTTACTTCTAAATCAACAATATTTAATTTGAATAATCCATCATATACAAATTCTTTACTAATAAAAATGTCATTCAAAGTTATTACAATTTTATTTAATTCGAATACAATTTTATAGACTTTCTTCACTAACAAGGATCTGCTCATAGGATTCTTCCTAACTCTGGGCACATAAAGCACATCATGCACGACTAGTGTCTTCCCAGATATCAACCTAAGATCCACTCCCCCACATCCAAGTATTTGTGTCGACGAAGCATCTCCTAAGTGTTGGAAATTTTCCGTATGGTGGGCTCTATTCATCGAGACGTCCCGTTGAAGTCATACACGAATTTTGAGCTTATTCGGACTCCTACGAGCGCGCGCTAATTTAGTAGCGTGAACGATCGAAGCCTGTGATATGTGGGCCAGTTCGTCTCATAAATTTTGGTACGCAAACTCGGTCTCACCCTTGACACGATTTTGGCATTGTCATGAATGTAGTTTTAAAAAATTTATATAGTGTTTTAATGGAATTAATATCATCCATTAAAACCAAATTCTTGTAACTCCTATTTTGGGTATTGCCTATTAATACCCAAAAATAGGTTTCATGAGATACCTTCTTTAGACGTGAACAAGGGATGAAAAACCCGATTCATTCTTTCTTCCATGCCAAAAAACTGCCGGCTGCACTCCTCCATCTTCATCTTGAAACCGCCGGCTAGGGCAGAATTCCCGTTCTTTCTCTCTATTGAAACTGTCGGCCTTAGGGTTAGAATCTGATTGGCACACCCTGTTCCGGCCTCCAGTAGTTGGCGAAATTGTGTCCTCCCCTAGAGATCTAAAGCAGCGGCTGACGTCCCCTCTTTCCCGTTCGAGTTTTTTGGTGAAGGATGTCGAAGTGGAGCACTGTCGCCGACAATTTTGTGCTCTACTCCATTTTCAGCCCTGAGAGTTGGAACAGACCAGGCCTTCTTCTTCTTCCTGCATCAAGTCCAAACAACTCCAAGGAAATGCAGGTCCGATCCATCAACACACTCGGCTGGAACCTTCATCGCAGCAAATAGATCTAGAATAATCAGGTATTCATTTTTCTACCGGGTTTAAAGTAGTTGTTTTCCTTCTGAAGCCTATCCAGTTTATTAGTCTCCATTAAGATCTCCATATCTACCAAGATTAGTTTGCATTTGTACACCATTTTCCTGTTAGTTTTCTAGGAATTTTAATGGGTTTATATATACACATACATCGATTAAAGCTTGCATTTTGAGGTTTACAGAGTATATGGTTGTTTCCTATCAAGCAGTAAATTGAAATTTGCCATGGGGAATTACAAACAGGTTTCTTAGAATAATAATGAACATGTATTATTTCCTTTGGTGCTTACTTGCTTTATTGCAGAGATTCGTTTATAAAGACGTTATATGTTAGCGAGTTCCGCTATAGCTGTGAACTTCATAAAGCAGAACACGTCTCAATTGTTGCGAGTTTCTGCGATCATGAAAAATGAGCAAGAATGCAAGAATGGTATAAACTAACTTCCGACATTTCATTTATCGTTCGTTCAAGCTCAATTTATTTTTGTGTTCTTAACTTAGGAAAATAAATTTGTGTTTGCACTCCAAAAGTGAATAGTAGAGTTCGGTAAAATCGATACATTAGGTTTATGTGTCACTGCATTCATTAGTAATAATTTGAGAACATTGACTCGCCGTAGCGACACATACTCCTAATTTTATTAACATTAAGATCACACTTCCTCCACTAATGTCCTGAAAGGTGGCAAAGCAAGAGTGATCAAAATAAGTATGAACATTTACTTCGAAATCAAGCCACCATTCTGATGAACAAGTGAGAAGAAGACTAGGAGTATAATCTAACATGAAGATAGGTTGATCCGGTGATTAGATCATGTTGGTCTGAGGCTTGGAGCCATGGGATTTGCCGACCACAGGTTTAATTTTTTTGTAGAAGCAATTAGTTGACAAATGATTTATACGGCCATAGATAAAACACCATTTCCCTTTGCCTATATTTTGGATTGAAGGGGTTGGCTTAGAATGATAGGGTTTTTGATGGCGGGAACTTGAACAGAAAGGATCCTTATGGGTCTTACCCTTAGCTTTGAAGTGATGATTAGATGATTAGTTGCCATGAGATTCTGTCAGATTTATTTTGGGTGCAAAATCTTTATGAGTTTTAGAGTTTTTTTTCTTATGTTCCTCTTCTATGTGGATGATATTTTTGATTTAAACATAAGTAAGGTTAAATTGGTCATAAAGAAGTCTAGTGCTAAAGCCAGACTAGGAATCGGGAAGAACATCAATAAGACATACCACTAAATAATTTTCGAAAAGAATTGAGTCATCGACTCGGATCTTGGACATCTCATCCAGTTGATGGAGTTGAGAATTGATAGGCTTGGATGCATCAATCTTGATTTTATGGAGGTTAAAAATATTGTAGCGTTCTATACCTACATTGTCGAGGTTATATCGCATTTCAAGAGCATACCACAATTCTTTAGTTGCACGACATTGAAGGAAACTGTCATAAAAGTTGTCAGACAAGACACTGAGAATTCAGTTGCGATAATGATACTCTATGTCTACTGGATCTCTATAAGGAACACGTCTAACATACGTTCTAGTGGTATTTATAGTAGAAGATGAAGACGATGGAAGGGAGGAGGCAACTGCAGTTGCAGCACTGGGTTTTTTAGTTTCTATAGTGGGTGTATCAGAACTTGCAGATAATAGATCTAGGTTATTAAGTCAGTATTCTACATGAGCTTACCAACGACGAAAGCCATTTCCATTAATTTTTTTGGGTTTGATCCCGACAAAATCTTCAAATCTAGAGGTCATTATAGATTTCTGAAATTTAAAATACAAATAATGAATTACAGTGCATATGAGAATGAAAACAAAGAACATCATTTTGATTATTTTGATTTTATTTATCTTATTATTCTTAGACTTCCCAAGAAATACTCAATGACGGGCTCTCACTGACACTAGGCGGTTTGTGACATGATAGCCCAACACGACTCTTTCACAAGTGATTATATGATGTGGATCTGGAACTTCTTTAGATTAAAGGAATATTTTTATGCATATTCCAAATAGTATTTAATTTTCATTTTGAAAACAATTAATAAGAATAATAATAATAAACCAGATCTTCAAAAACAAGATTCTAAAACCTGCATAAACAGAAGAGGTGAAAAATAAAATTAAGAATAGTATGCAGTTTAGAATCGAGCCTGAGTAAAACGTGTTGTCACTGCCCTAAAGAAGTTGCACTACCCTTCGACAGAGCTTTCAACTGATGCTCACTTCTCCAAAATATAACACCCGGCTAGATCCCGAAACTCTGATGTGCACGGATATCGAAGAAGCAACAAACACCCGAAATCCCACTTGATGAAACAAACATGAAAATGAAATCAAAAATAGGATCGTCGTCAGAGCAAGAGAAAGGGCGAGAAAACTCAATATTCAGAGAGTGCGTACTAATACAAATAGGATAATCTTCTAAAATAGGATTCTCGAAAAAAGACAAAAAAATTAATCACGTAATAAATTTCAACGGTTATATTTAACAAGTTTTAATCGTGCATGAGAACGTTGGAGTTCCAACGTGAAGGAGTAATTGCGAGAAAACGCGTAACAAAACGGGCAGACAAGACGACACATGTTGCGTCGACTTCTTACCAACATACGTCGATATCTATTCGAAGTAGGTGAAGTCGATGCACGAGCGTCGAGAGCAATTCGACGCAACGTCGAGTTGAAACAAGAGCGTCAAGTGCAATTCGACGCAACGTCGAGTTCATTATGACGTAGTCGACGCAAGGTAAATTAAGCGTTCTTGTCGACGCATGCGTCGAATTCTTATCAACGCAACTTAAAATTTTTGATTCAAAACCACCAAAACTATTTTGTACTTTAATTACAATTCAATTATTCCCCAAATCCCAAATACGAAATCAGAATCCGGTGCGGTCCGTGCACGCGCCCGCGTGTGGTTCATAGATTTTTCTTATGTTCTTTTGAACAAGTAAGAAGATGTGAATTCATTTATATACTTACTACCATGAGTGATGTTAAACAAGATGAGACTAAAAGGTTCCAACCTTTCTCCATGAAAGATTTCTCTCCAAAAATTTGAATTCGTACAATTTTAGTTTTGAAGCTTTTTCATCAAAATGAAAAGCTCAAACACCAAACAACATTTGGCTACAGTAAAAGATTTGATTAATAATGTTTTACACATTAAAATTCTAACACAACTTGCTTTTATAACTTTAGGACTGATTTCATCAAGTAACAAGACTTAGGGACCAATTTAGACTTCGTGCCACATGGTCGTTGCGGTCATAAACACGGGGTTAAATTGTCATTCATTAATGCCCAAAATTTAGTAAATAATTTTCTGAACTATTTAATACAATCAATAAAATTAAAATAATAAATTATTTCAACCTTGCTATTTCCATAATGTATGAAATTGCATTCCTTATCCTTAGACTTTGAAAGGCATGGCTGCTTCCTTTAGTCGCATTTGTGCCAGTAAGCGGCCCAACCTTATTCACACCCCGGCCCCACTTGAAAGTGATATTGGTGGCACCGACATAACGAAGCTTCGGTAATAGACATGGCTCTGTTTGGGGGACTTATTTTTACCGTAATCGCTAGATCGGTGAAAATAAGTCTCTCCAAACAGAACCCAAGTGAGAAATGAAATTCGCGATGAAGTTTTTTGCCTTCAAACAAAATAAAATCGTCTCACTTATTAAACTCGAGTACCAAACAAAATAAGTACAGTATTGATGGGGCTTTTTTGACACTTTGCACCCTCAAATTATGGGGTTTTGACACTTTGCACCCTCAAAGTTTAAAATTGACAGTTTACACCCCCGACATCCTAATTTCTGGCACTTTGCACCCTATACGGAGATATTTTTGTCCTTTGGCATTATTGAAGTTAATTAGGTTTATAACCTGCGTATCTTCTTCCGGTTCGCCGTCTCCTGCTTTCGCATAAGCCATACTCCCGCACACCTCCAGTCGACCTAGAAGCCCCCCTCCCTCTGTCGTCGACCCACACGTCGCCTGTCGACTTGGAAGCTTGCCGTCTCCATCCCAACTTTTGTTTAAGTTTTTTACTCATGCATTCCCGTCAATGGTGAAATCATGCAGACTAGCATTTTTTTGTCATTGCAGTTTTTAGTTGGTCCATCCCTGGGAAGTCTCCATCCATTGCAGTTTTCCTGTAAAAAGTAATAACAATTAACAATGCTTTTTGAAATTGAACATATCCCTCTTCATCCTTCCTCGGCGCCCGCATGACTTTGAACGGCGTGAATGTGCCGCCTCTCTTGGATTATAGAGAAAGGACATCTCCATCCCTCCGGCCATGGGACCTGGATGGGAATGAATTCCTCAATAACATAGTCGTCGTCAACGCCCCTACGGCATTGCTCCGCCTTCAGTTTCGGCCCACCGACGACGACGCCACAAAATTCCATAAAAATATATGAAAATTAGAAGAACAGAATAAAAATTCTAATTAAGAAACCCCAATGACTGGCTGAGCAGACAGCAGAGATCATGCATTTATGTTTGTTAAGCCTTTCCTGCACTTGAAGCTTGCGGCTTTTAGGATTGCAGCCCAGGTCTGTCAATGGACATGCCCTCCTTTTCAGCTTTTAGAACGAACATTTGATACGCATATTATCTCTGTTTAGCAAAAGCAGACAGAGATTGATAAATCCTAAACAAACATATAATCTATCGATTGAGAAAGATGCGAGTGTGGAGTAACAAGCAATTCGGGGGTGCAAATAATAGTTTGACTCATTTCAGTGTGCAAATATTCATAATAAGGTTTTTTGGGGTGCAAAACGCCAAAATGGTCATTTTGGAGGGGAGCCGGACCAAAATGCCCCTGAATTATCAGCCTTCGGGGTGCAAAGTGCAAGAAATTAGGATTTCGGGGGTGCAAACTGCCAATTTTAAACATTAGGGGTGCAAAGTGCCAAAACTCCGTAATTCAGGGGTGCAAAGTGCCAAAAAGCCATATTGACGGGGTTTCTCGAAAACAGTACTGTCAAACAAAAAGTAATTGCCGTGATCTTGACCTGGTCGCCGATCCAATTCCAGCGAACTCATTCTCGCACAATTTCGAGTCCGTTTGTTCCCAAAAAATGGACGCCAGAGCACTCGTACATGCAACGTGCACCTGCTGACACTCTCGCAGCACTAACGCTAGAGCGCAACGCCTGCATGCACCAGCGCACATGGAACTCCCCCTGCGCTCGCAAGCAGGAGTGGCCTCCCACACGCACCAGTGCGCGGGAGAGCCTCGCACGCACACCAACACACTGGATCGTCTCCGCGCGCACCAGCGCACGGAATCGCGTTCCCCACGCACCAGCGCGCGGGATAGCCTCCCACACGGATTAGTGTGTCGGATCGCGACCCGCGCGAAGTGCCCCCCCGCCACGCGCGCTCCAACACACAAGATCGCACCCTGCACACACAAGCATGCGGGGGCGTCCCCCCTCGCGCTCCGACATGCCTCTCTTGTCCCCTCCTGTCGCATTTGCCAACCGTTACGCTCACCTCCAAGCCGTCGGCCTCTCCTCGCTCATTGCCCGCCATCACACTCGTCGCCCACAGCTGCCCCCGTCGCCCTCCGCTGCCGCCTCCTGATAATGGGGTGTGGATAATAAGAACCCATATTATGGGGTGTGAATAGTAAAATCCACCAGCACCTGGGTGCAGACATTAAAAATCCCAACTTTGGTGTGGATGGTAAATTCCCACATCATGCGGTGCGAATAACAAAATATCCCACTCATAAGGTGCGAATAATAAAATTCCTCATCATGGCGGGTACATATAGTAAAATCCCACGCCATGGGGGTACACGTTGTAAAATCCTATATAATGTTGGTGTAGATAGTAAAATCCCCCCATCATGGGGTGCGCATTGTGTAATCCCTTGTAATGGGGGTGTGCATAGTAAACCACCGATCATGGGCGCATGTGCATAGTAAAGTCCTCCATCATGTGGATGCGAGTAGTAAAATCCTTCATCATGGAGTATGCATAGATGTCATGGGGGGGGGGGGGTGCAGATAATAAAAATTTATAATATGGGGATGCAAATATCCAACTTCCCTAGCATCACAATTACCAAAACACCCATCTCGAAGGCTATAAAGAGGGCCCCGGACCCTCATTTGAGGACAAGTTGGATTCCACACTAGAGAGAGTTCATTCAAATATATCTCAGGATTCTTCTTTGACGCTTGAAGATCTCCTTCAGTCCCTCAAAGATCTCATTCAGAACTCGAAGATCTTCTTCCATCGAAGATCTCCTTCATACTTGAAAATCTCCTTCAAGCCCCTCAATGATTTCCTTCATAGTTACTTGAAGATCTCCTCCAGCTCTTTGAAGGTCACTTGAAGATCTCACTTGCCTTCCAACGCCAAGCTTAGAAGGCGACTTGAAGATTTCACTTGTCTTCCAACGCCAAACTCCTAAGACGACTGTAAGATCTCACTTGACTTCCAACGCCAACCTCAAAAGGCGATACGAAGATCTCACTCAGTGTTCGACTCTAAGCAGAGAACTCCTCTTGCTGTGTGCTAGGAATTTTATATTAAAACATGTAATATATAATGTTTATTGGAGCCTTGTTTGGTATTTTGTGTTGGGCTTCTCATATTTGATGAAAAACTCCAAAACCAAATGGAGAGAATCCAAATTTTGAAGGGAAATATTTCATGAAGGAAAAGATGAATCCTTTAGTCCCACTTTGCCGATCACCTCTTATATAGGTGAGTACATAAATGAATTCACACCTTCATATTTGTTCAAAGAAACATAATGATAAACTATGAATCACACACGTGTGCGCGTGCATGCACCACACAGGACCGGATATGGATTTTGGATATGTGGAATAATTAAAATGATTGTATTTTTTTATACAAAATAGTTTTGACACTTTAAATTCTAAAATTCTGAGTAGCGTCGGCTTGCGTCGACTTCTCCCTGCTTGCGTCGATAAGAACTCGACAGATGCGCCGACAAGAACATGTCGAATCCACCTTGCGTCCATAAGGACTCAACACTTGTGTCGACATGATCTTCGTCAACTTACATCGACTTTAGCTGTGTCGATAAGATCACGACGTGCACCGATATGAAATCGATGCAACTTGCGTCGATTTCTCTTCACCGCACTCGCTGCGCGTATTTTTCTAACTGCTTATGTTACACATTTTCTAACTATTACTCTAATATGTTAGAAATCCAACATTTCTCTGTACAATTAAAACTCACCAATAATAACAATTGTAATTTATTACATGATTATTTACTTGTCGTTTTTAAGACTCATATCTCTACTAATATACGAAAACTACTCTTTGGTGAAACATTGTCTGATGTCCCTATATTGCCCGTATAGTTGTATTCATAATTACACAATTATACCAAACTTTATATTAGTATATTATAAAGACAATATCCTTTTAGGAAATTACACAACTTTATAATAATAAAAAAAATAAAAATAAAAACACTAGATACCCTAAATTTATTGCATATAGCTAGGAATGACAAGAAAAAAATTTATATTTTACTGTTAAAATATAATTTGTTTTACAAAATAAAAATTGTATTCTTGATTTATATTTTTTACGGTCATTTTGAGTATTCATATGTATATGTTGCGGGTCGGGCGAAGCCCGTAGGGATCGGCCGGATCCCGCTGGGAGCAGGCGGAGCCCGCCGTCGTCGGTCGGGTACTATCGCGCGATGTAACACCACCCCTTTAATGACCGTATAATATGGGTCCGGCCGGAGACCCACAACATACAGACGCTACAGCCTTGACATTAAAAGATAATATTAACTACCCAATCTCAAAACTCAGGATGAAACACAGCGGAAATAAACCAAATAACTAGAAGTTATCCACCACTAAAATAGGAGTATCACCACAGCCTTATGACCTTACAACAAATGAGTCCAAAACAGAAAGACCATAAGGTCTAACATCAACGTGCAACAACACTCCTAGGCTACCTCGGCATGTAAGCTAGAATATACCAAAACATGAAGCATACAATCAAAAGGAAACAAGCTAGTAAGCACAACAAACACTTCATGAGGCTTAGGGATTTTCAGCCGGCGCACTTGCTCCCGTTTGCGATCCTTGCCCTGTAAAAATTTGTAGTAACATGGGTCAGCAAAGGCTGACTCTACTGTGTAACCAACACATCTCCTGCTGGCCTCCCCTAACGAACCACGAGGTACCCCTCCAACCTGCAAGTCAACACTTCGTATACCATATGCATAAACATGTAAAGCTTTTAAACAGGTTTGAATGTCTTATACAACAATCACATTTTCTATGTTGAGCACAGAATAAAAAGGGGCCTACTATGTGGCATGTATGCAAACCCGGGCTTCGCCCAAGGCACCCTATAGCATATGCAACTAGCACATCATCATATCAACTGGGTACTTCCATTTCCCCGTTGGCATAAAGCCGCACACAAAAGGGGACTATAATACCCCTAACGGCCCAAAAGCCTCTACACGGAAATCTTATCAAGGCCCCACCCGCACATGGGTCTTAAACCCGAGCTTGCCTGCAAATTCTGACTTCTCGCGTCAAGATTCCGTCTCACACCCAAACCGACTCTAAGAACCCTTGTTGGATCCCACCCACTCATGGCTTCATTGCCCGAGCTTGCCCTTCGTTTGGTGTTCTCGTTAGTCTCACAGAAGGGGACTAGTCTCGTCGGGACACTCTCCCCACATGACTTGCACGTCATGGGATAGTCAGCCGACCACGGAGACATAGTCACGCCTTAGCATAACACAACCATAATCTTTCCCACCATAATCCACCATTTGTACTGCAATGTTCCCCCGCACCAAGGAAACCATCTACCGTCAATGCGAAGCTAACATTTTCCGGTTCCGGCTACATGTACTCACTCAAGAAAAAGGGGGAAAACGCATACATCACAACGGCAACTTTCCGCAACGGATTTCTACCGAATCCTTAAGGCTCGCTATGCAACATCACCGAGTCGGACTAACGGTCGCGACTACGGCTTCACCAACAATGCCTAATCCGCTAACGAAGCGGATCTCTAATGCAAAATCATGCTAGGGACGGACACAATCGACCCGGAGGTTCCTCTTGAACCATGGTAACCCAAACCCCTCTCATTTGAGAGATCTGGAGCCCAAAAACTAAAAAGAAGAGATGTTAAGCATGCATCCTAAAAAAACCAAGAGGAGAAATGTCGTTACCTTACAACCCCTCTTCTTAGCGATGGAGAAACTTAGTCGGATGAACACCACCGTAACGATCTTGCCTTCGCAGATCTGGACTCGGCTCGAGAAACGGGGCTCCGAAGCCTCTCCCGCCACCGGAGTTGACCTCCTCCTTCTTCCTTATTCTCCCCTCTCTCTAAACCTTGGAAAGAGAAAGATCCAAGTGCAAATGAGGGTTTGAAAAACCTATTCCCGGCCAAATACCAGCAGGGAGAGCCTGAGCAGTCGGATCCTACTTAAAGGAAACGAACTATCACGATTCGCCCTAAAAAAGAATTTCCTGGGCCGAACACGGCATGTGACACGCCCGGGTCTAAGGTCGTGTTCCCTCACTCGCTGTCAAACCAGAAATTGCAGAACAGTACACGGCCTGTGATACGGCTTGGGACACGCCCGTGTCTCAAGTGACACGCCCGTGTCATGGGCCGTGTGCCTCAATCGACACAGGACCGAAACGTCCCGAACAGGACACGGGCATGTGACACGCCCGTATCACATGCCGTGTGCTAGATACGCCCTGGGACACACCCGTGTCCCAGGCCGTGTAACAACCTCAGCACAACTCGCCAAACTGCCCGAGCAGGACACGACCTATGACACACCCGTGTCTCAGGCCGTGTGCCCTGTCTTAATGCTCGTCGACTGAAATTTGTCGACCTCTCGGAAAATCGTCGATCTCAAGCACGACATGCCCTGTGACACGCCCGTGTAATAGGCCGTGCCAGCCTAATCAGAACCCAACTTGGTCTGAAAACGCCATCCGTTCCTCTTTTGAGTTTCGGGGCGTTACAATTCCTCCCCCCTTAAAAGAATTTCGTCCCGAAATTTAGAATAGACAGTACACAAAACTTAAACGGTACCTGAGAAGAAAATCTCGGGGTACTCCTCAAGCATGGCCTGCTCTTGCTCCCACGAAAGTTCCTCACGACCACAGTTGTCCCAACGAAATTTTACGAGTTTGACCTCCTTGTTCTGCAACTGCCGTATTTCTTAATCTTCTATACTAATTGGACGAACTCCCATCCTCAAGTCTTCTTCTATCGGCACTGATGTCGATTCGATCACCACACTAGCCTCTACCAAAGCTTTCCTCAAGACAGAGATATGGAAGACATCATGTAATCCACTCAGCTCCGTGGACAACGCCAACCGGTATGCTGCTTCTCCCACCTGTTTTATAACTTCGAACGGTCCCAAAAACCTCGGACTAAACTTCTTGAGTCGATAAATCCGCGAAACGCCTTTGAATGGCTTGATTTTTAGATATACCCAGTCGCCTACCGCGAACTCCACCTTCCTGTGGAGAGCATTTAAATATTTTGCTTGCCGATCTTGAGCTACCTTCATGCGCTCTTGAATGGTTCGCACCAACTCACATGCATCAGCTACCACTTCTTTTCCCAAAAGCTTGGTGTATCCCGCCTCTGTCCAAGACATCGATATTCGACACTGCCTCCCATACAAAACTTCGTATGTCGCCATCTTTATACTTTCTTGGTAACTGTTGTTATACGCGAACTCTACCATGAAGAGGTGATCCTCCCATTTCTTACCGAAGTCAAGAGTACACATCCTCAGCATATACTCCATCGTACATGTTGTTCTTTCGGTTTGCCCATATGTTTGAGGATGGAAAGCCGTACTGAAATTGAGTTTTGTGCCCAAACTCTTCTGAACCAACCTCCAGTCCTTAGACGTGAAACGTCCATCACGATCACTAACTATGCTCTTGGGAATCCCATGAAGTCGCACAATGTTGCGAATGTACAATTCCACCAGTTTCTCCACGCTGTCCTCCTTCCGATTTGGGATGAAGTGTGCCACTTTGGTAAAACGATCTACGATCACCCAAATTGCGTCGTTTCCCTGCTGCGATCTAGGAAACCCATGCACAAAATCCATGGAAATGTCATCAAGTTTCCATTCGGGAATAGGAAAAGGCTTCAAGAACCCGCCCGGCTTCTGACACTCGGCATTCACCAAGGCACAAGTTTGGCACCGACTCACGTACAAAGCTACGTCCCGCTTCAGACCAGGCCACCAATAGGATTTCTTCATATCTAAGTACATCTTTGTACTGCCCGAGTGAATGGAGTACTTTGTGAAGTGGGCCTCAAACATCAACTTCTCACGGAGCTTGCCGAACTGCGGTACACAAATCCTCCCGCCCTTCCTCAGAATCCCATCAATCATCTCTCAGGCTCTACACTCGCTGTTTTGAGCTTCCTCCACGAATGGGTTGAAATCCGCATCCAAACGGGTCGATTCCCGAATACGATAAGACAAATCGTTCTGCATTTCAATCCAGTTCAATCGAGCCGCACTAGACTCGCCTCTGGCTACACACTCCATGCCAAGGGACTCCCAGTCCCTCTTCAATCGCTCATCATGAGCTTCGATCCAATTCTCTTGCCCAGAGTATTTTCTACTCAAGGCATCAGCCACCATATTGGCTTTGCCTGCCGTATACTTAATTGCCACCTCGTAGGCTCCAAGAAACTCAACCCACCTCCACTGCCGCATATTCAAATCCTTCTAATCTAGGAGATACTTCAGACTTTTGTGGTCCGTGAAGATCTCCACTTTCGCACCATAAACGTAGTGCCGCCATAATTTCAGCGCAAAGATTACTGCCACCAATTCCAAATCATGAACGGGATAATTCCTCTCATGAGGCTTCAACTGCCTAGACCCAAAGATGATCACACTGCCATGTTGTACCAATACGTACCCCAAACCGCATCCGGATGCGTCACTAAAAATTTGAAATCCTTCAGACCCTTTCGACAGACTTAGGATTGGAGCAGTCATCAGTCTTTCCATCAGGGTGTCAAATGCCTGATTGCACTTCTTAGTCCACACGAACTTCTAATCCTTACGAGTTAGTGAAGTGAGGGGTAGAGCTATCCGTGAAAAGTTCTCCACGAACCTTCAATAGTACCCGACTAGTACAAAAAAAACTTCAGAATTTCGCCACGGTCCTCAATACTGGCCATTCCCTAATGGCTTCCACTTTTGTTGGATCTACCGCCACCCCATCCCCACTAATCACATGGCCCAAAAATGCCACCTTCTCTAACCAGAACTCGCACTTTGAGAACTTTGCATAAAGCTGATTCTTTCTCAACACTTGCAAGACTATTCTTAAGTGAGTCTCGTGCTCCGCCTCTGACTTGGAGTAAACCAGAATGTCATCAATAAAGACGACTACAAAAGAGTCCAAGTATTTGTAAAATACATGGTTCATCAAGTCCATGAAAACGGATGGTGTGTTCGTCAGCCTGAACGACATCACCGAGAACTCAAAGTGACCATACCTCGAACCAAACACTGTCTTGGGTATGTCCTCATCTCGAATTCGCAACTAATAGTATCCTGACTTCAGGTCTAGCTTTGAATACACCACTGACCCCACCAACTGGTTGAATAGATTGTCTATCCGAGGAATCAGATACTTATTCTTGATAGTCAGCTTATTCAACTCTCGGTAGTCTATGCACAACCGCATACTACCGTCTTTCTTCTTTACGAACAACACCGACGTACTCCACGGTGAAGAACTGGGTCTGATATACCCCTGTTCCAACAGTTCCTGTAACTGTACTTTGAGTTTGGCCAACTCTTTTGGTGTCATCCTATAAGGTGGACGTGACACCGGCCTATCCTCTGACACTAACTCAATTGAGAAATCAATCTCCCGTCGAGGAGGTACTCCAGGAAGCTCCTCAAGAAACACATCCTTTAATTTTGCCACTACGGGAACTTCTCCAAGGGATAACCTGGAAAGACTAACCTCCAACAACGCTACAAGGGCTACCCCTCCCTGGTTAACTGCCCGCACCAACTGCATGGCTGAAACTAGGAAACAGGCCACTCCGTAAAGACCCTCAAACTTAACTTCCGTTTGCCCTTTGCTCCTCAGGGTTACCACCTTGGATATGTAACACCCCTATCCGTCGCATAGCATATAGCAGTAGGTCCGGCCGGGGCCCGACGCCATATACTGCGGACAGACCGGTTGGTTACCCGTTGAAACCATTCAACCAATCATGTCGTCCTACACAACACCAAGCGGAAGCAATTTATTAGGTTGCAAACGAAGTAAGAACCCAGCCATAACAGCATGAATGTCCACTACAAACTCAGGAATGTATACATACACCAAAAGAGAAATGGCCTTAAGGCCTTACACTGTTCACTTAACAAAAGTAGTGTTTTCATACTTCGGCTCGCAGGCCGGCCATACATGAAAAACGGGAAAGATACACAAGCAGTTAGGCCTTCGAGGGCCGGCACAGCAACAAGGGCTCTAGCCCGCTATTTCCCGCTCTGCTCCGCAGCACCTGCAAGCTACAAACCACCGCCCGGTGGCAAACAATAGCAACGGTCAGCAATGCTGACCAAATTATAACGATCCCGCCCCCACATTCGGGGCGACAATGCTCTTTCCCTGCACTTTATTAGCATAGGCATTTGTATAAAGTATTTGCACTTCACCACAGGCGCGGCCTCGCACGGCCACACACCCCGTGCACTCAGGGCACATTCTCGGCGAACCGGCCAACGTCACGTCAATTCAATCCATAGACGTTCCCAATCCACCACCGCCTCTTGGACGGTCATCCATATGAGCATTTTGCCTTCCTGGCCTTGGTCACGGCAATTTAAGCCATAGACCGCCGAAGACCCTCATCCATGCCAACGGTCCTACCGAACGACATAGACCGGGTACGGTTCCGCCTGACCCGTGCTCACACCGCAACGACAATTTAAGCCATATGCGCAGGCCAAGACTCACTGAGTCCTATTTCCACCACAATAATCACATAACCCGGTTATGTTCACGTTGGCTCCCCGGCCACTGTGTTGGCAAAACCCGCTTTTGCCCAGTTTTCCGGGTGCACCTTGGAGTTAATCTCCAAGGCTCCCTGATGCAATCTACCACGTAGAAAACCCGAAAAACGCCCAAACACCCGGAGTCTTCCCCGGTTCATATGCAATGCAACATCACCGATTCGGCTCTACTTGTCCGGATAGGCTTCACACACAATGCCTATGTCCGTTTTCGCATACGGACTCTATACAAGGGGGACTTTACATATCTACCCCAAGGAACGCTCCAATTCTTCGCTCACTCGCGAGAGAGGGCTTCCTATGCAAAGGAAAAGAGGGCTTCACATGCCCAAGGATGAGAAATCGTTACCCTTGCGTTCTTACGCGGCGCCATGAAAATCTATGCGGATGAAAAGCACCGCAATCTCCTTGCCTCCGCGGATCCGAAGACGGCTCGCGATTTGGAGCTCCGAATCTCCACCGGCCGCCGGAGTTGACCTCCTTCTTCCTCCTCCAAGCTCTCCCTTCTCTCTAGATTTTAGAGAGAGAGTACCCAAGAGAAATAAGGGTTTCAAAACCCTATTCCCGTCTAAAACCACCCAGGAGCAGCCCCCACCATCGGATCCAAAGCCAAGGAAACGAACGGCCACGATTAGACCTCAAAAATACAAAATCTGCGCCGAACACGGGTTGCAACACAGCCGTGTGCCTGGCCGTGTCACCCATTCGCCGTCTTGATCGAGTCGAAAAACCAGCACACGGCCTTTGACACGGCCTCCGACACGCCCGTGTCACCTGCGACACGCCCGTGTCAGGACCCGTGTTACGCCCCCCGTGTGCAATCGACCAACGTTTCGCAGTCAGAGAGGTACACGGCCTTATGACACGACATTCGACACGCCCGTGTCAAATTTGACACGGTCGTGTTTGTGCCCGTGTCACGGCCCGTGTGCCACACTTGCAGAATCCCTGGAGTGACACGGCCTGGGACACGCCCGTGTCCTAGGCCGTGTTCTACAACTCGACTAGCATCGAACGCCAAGGCGTCGACCGCACGACCCGAGGCCGAACACGCCTGTGTCATGCCCGTGACACGCCCGTGACACGCCCGTATCACGCCCGTGACACCTGCTCCAAAAATCCAAACTGGGCTTAAAACATCACCCGTCCCTCTTTTGAGTTTCGGGGTGTTACAACTCTCTTCCCCTTAAAAGAATTTCGTCCACGAAATTACTAAAGGAAAGTAAACAGGACTTAACGTAAATCAGTACCTGAGCGGAACAATTCCGGGTACTCCTCCAGCATAGTCTGTTCCCGTTCCCAAGAGAGCTCCTCTCGCCCGCAATTATCCCACTGGACCTTAACCATCCGGATCTCCATGTTACGGAGTCTCTTGACCTCAACCTCTTCAATACGAATGGGCTTGACCCTAGTCGTCAACCCCTCGTCCACTGGCACTTGGTCAACCGCGATCACCTGCGAAGGCTCTTGCACCGCCTTCCGCAACACAGAAATGTGGAACACATCATGTAATCCACTTAATTCCTCCGATAGCCTCAAACGGTATGCCGCTTCGCCGACTCGCTCCAGAACCTCAAAAGGTCCAAGGTATCTTGGGCTCAGCTTCTTCAAGCGTCTCACCCGCGAAACCCCCTTGAACGGCTTCACTTTAAGATATACCCAATCGCCTACCGTGAACTCCACGTTCCGGTGCTTGACATTGTAATACTTCGCCTGCCGGTCCTGAGCGATCAACAAGTGCTCCCGAATGATCCGCACTAACGAGGTAGCACTCTCCACCTCCTGCTTCTTGTACAACCTTGCCTCACCCATTTCAAGCCACGATAACGGCGTGCGACACTTCCTACCATACAGGGCCTCGAAGGGCGCCATTTGTATACTTGCTTGGTAGCTGTTGTTGTACGCGAACTCCACCAAATATAGGTGGTCTTCCCAATGCTTACCGAAATCCAGAACACACATGCGTAGCATGTCCTCCATCGTTCTATTGACCCTCTCGGTCTGCCCATCCGTCTGCGGATGGAAAGCCATACTGAACTTTAACTTTGTTCCCAGCATCTGATGTACCAACCTCCAATCATTTGACGTGAACCGCCCATCGCGATCACTCACAATGCTACGGGGCACACCATGCAGTCTAACAATATTGTCCACGTATAGCTTCGCCAACTTCTCCACCGGATCATCCTTCCTATGTGGAATGAAGTGTGACACTTTGGTTAGCCGGTCCACGATCACCCAGATGACGTCGTTTCCTTTCTGCGACCTTGGCAACCCGTGCACAAAGTCCATAGATATATCGTCGAACTTCCACTCCGGTATAGGCAAGGACTTCAGAATTCCTCCCGACTTTTGACACTCCGCCTTCACCAAGGCGCACGTTTGGCATTTAGCTACGTACAACGCCACATCTTTCT
Organism: Platanthera zijinensis; assembly: GCA_039513925.1. NCBI lineage: Eukaryota > Viridiplantae > Streptophyta > Magnoliopsida > Asparagales > Orchidaceae > Platanthera > Platanthera zijinensis. Next base: position 256,552,174 of record CM077079.1, read on the forward strand.
TAAGCCCCGGCCACCAAAACAGCTTCTTGAGATCACGATACATCTTCGTGCTCCCTGGGTGGATTGAGTACTTGGTATGATGAGCCTCGTACATCAACTCCGCCCGGAGGTTACCCCCACTCGGGACGCACAACCGATGATCCTTCCTTAATAAACCATCTTCCACCGAGAACTGGGAATTTGACCCATCCAGAGCGACCTCCATAAGCTCCTTCATGGAGTCATCTAACTCCAATGCCTGCCGAACCCGGTCAGCCAGGTCATACTGCACCTCTGTCCAGTTTAACATTGCTTTGGCGCTCGTCTGCTTGTCAACGCAACAGATCTCAAGCTCCTCCAACTCCCGTACTAGCCGCTCATCATGCACCGACAACTAGTTGGCTCGGGCGGGAACCCTGCGGCTCAGCGCATCCGCAACTGCGTTGCCCTTCCCGGGTACGTAATGTATTTTGAAGGTGTAGTCCCCTAGGAACTCCATCCACCTCCTCTACCTCATATTAAGGTCCTTTTGATCCAACAAGTATTTTAGGCTCTTATGATCGGTGTATATATCGACCCTTACGCCGTAAAGGTAGTGCCTCCACAACTTGAGTGAAAATATCACGGCCGCCAACTCCAAGTCGTGCACCGGATAATTTCTTTCATGCACCTTCAACTGACGCGATCCATACGCTATCACGCTCCCATGCTGCAACAACACGCAGCCCAAGCCACTACCCGAAGCGTCGCTATACACCTCGAAGCCCTCGGTCCCACTCGGCTAACTAAGCACTGGCACCGTGGTCAACCGCCTCTTCACCTCCTCAAAAGCTTGCACGCACTCTTGCGTCCACAAGAATTTCTGATCTTTCCTTGTCAGCTTCGTGAGAGGTAGCGCTATCCGCGAGAAGTTCTCTACGAAGCGCCTGTAATAACCGACAAGCCCAAGAAAACTACGGACTTCCGCGACAGAAGACAACGCAGGCCACTCCCGTATCGCAACAATTTTCGCCGGATCCACCGCGACCTTCCCCACTCACTATATGACCAAGGAACGCTACCGAGGGTAGCCAGAACTCGCACTTGGAGAACTTCGCATACAGCTCATTCCTCCGCAAAGTCTCCAACACCAAATGCAAGTGCTTGAAGTGATCTTCTTCGCACTGCGAGTACACCAATATATCGTCAATAAAGACGATCACAAAGCGATCCAGGAAATCTCAGAACGTCCTGTTCATCAAGTCCATAAATACTGATGGCGCATTCGTCAGTCCAAACGGCATGACCGTGAACTCAAAATGCCCATACCTTGTGCTGAACGCCGTCTTCGGGATATCACATTCCCTTATCCTCAGCTGATAGTACCCCGACTTCAAGTCCAACTTAGAATATACCGACGATCCGACTAACTGATCAAAGAGATCATCAATCCTCGGGATCGGGTACTTGTTCTTCTCCGCCAGCTTGTTCAACTCTCTGTAGTCGATACACAACCGCATACTCCCGTCCTTCTTCTTAACGAAGAGGACCGGTGCGCTCCAAGGCGACGAGCTTGGACGCACATAGCCTTGCTCCATCAGCTCCTCTAGCTGAACTTTCAACTCTGCCATCTCCTTAGGCGCCAATCTATACGGAGCACGTGACACCGGTTTGGCCCCCGGTACGAGCTCGATGGTGAAATCAATCTCCCGCTGCGGTGGGGCCCCGGGAAGACTATCCGGGAACACATCAGGGTATTCGCAAACCACGGGAATGCTATCCAACGTGGACTTTGGCTCCACAGCCCCAACTATTGCGAAGAACAGCTCTGCACCAGCACGAACTGCCTTTACCACCTGAAGAGCAGACATCAGTGTCTTGCTCGACCCCTTCAGCCCCTCGAATGTAGTCTCTCGCCCTACACCCAGCTTGACCTCCTTCCGGTCACAGTCAATCCAAGCCTTCTGCTCTGACAGCCAATCCATCCCAAAGATCACGTCGAACTCTACTAGCGGTAGCAATAACGCTAGCAAGTCGAACTCTTGGCTCCCAATGTGAACCTTTACAGCGCACACTCTGTCCGCACGCATCGAGCACCCATTCGGTAGCAGCACATCCAACTTGTCCTTCGCCATCGAAGAAGGGACTCCGATGCGCGATATAAAGCTTTCGGACAAGAAGGAGTGTGAAGCTCCCGTATCGAACAGTGCCCGTGCCGGACTATCACTAATCACAACAAAGCCTATACAAACAATATTAGGCTAACAAGCAATAGACAACAGTATATAAAGTTAACTTGCTATAAATTAACTTGTACCTGTCACCACGTCAGCTTGTTTGATGGCCTCCTGCTGGCCCAAGTTATAGACTCTAGGCTGAGTCGGAGCATAGTGGGACGCGGTCGACTCCACCGCTTTGCCCTTCTCCTCGTAGGTAGCTCCTTGTTTCCTTTCGGACTTTGAGCGTCCACTCCAGCAATCACGGGCAAAGTGCCCCGTCTTTCCACACGTGAAACAAGCGCCCGGGGTTCGATTGGTAGTTGCCCCTGAGGCACCTGAAGAAGCTGGACCCGACGTCTTATCTTTCTTATAGAATCTGCGGTAGCCCGACTTCGACGTAGTCAGTGCCTTGAACTCCGCTTTCTTACTACCGGATTCCTTCTTCGCTTGGACATTCTTCATGTCCTTCTCCAAGGACCGGGCCGAACTGACCAGGGTCATGAAACCCTGCGCCTTGGGCCCCGACAGTAGCAACCTTAAATCATCTCTTAGCCCTTCATAGAAGCGGCTCGTCTTGCGCTCCTCGTCTGCGAAGGTAGCGCCGGCATATCTCCCCAACTGAGTAAACTCGTGGAGGTACTCATCAACGGTGCAATCCCCTTGCACCAACTTCTGAAATTCGCTTTCTAGCGCAATTCTCTGCGCCGAGGGGAGGTATCGAGCCATGAATAGTCTCGCAAACTCCTCCATCGGAACTTCGGCCAACGGCCTTCCCCGCAACTGATATAGCTCTAGGCCTTCCCACCATAGTCTTGCGTCCCCATCCAAAAGGAACGTCGCTATAGTGGTCTTCTGCCACTCTTCTGTTTCCGTCGCAGTCATCACCCTGTTGACCCTTGAGAGCCAATCCTCTGCTTGGGTCGGGGTTTCTGCCCCCGTGAATACCGGTGGATGAAAGCCCATCACGTGCTTCAGTTGTCTTTCAGTTGCTCTCTGAGGCAACTCTGGCTCCAAAACTACTTGCTCAACCCTCCTTTGCTCTACCGTCTGAAGCAGTACTTGCTCCACAGCAGGAGCAGGCTGCTGCACCTGCCTTGCAGGCTGCGCATTGATCATTGCCATGACCGCTTCTGCCACCAACCTAATGGTCTCGGCAGACGGAGGTGTTGCAGGCGCATCGCTTGGCGTACTGCTCGCCTCAGAACCTGGCCATTCTAACGGCCCAGCACCACTCCTGGTCACCTATAATTGTGCAAAACACCGATAAGCGACCAAAAATTACTGCAAACAGCAATTATAGGAACACGCAGGTTCCTCAAACATGTGTATTTTCATTCCTAAGTGGACATTCATGGGTTCTTTTCATGTTATAACGATGACGCACACATGTGCTCACCACCCCTTAAAGTGAATTCGTCCACGAATTCATTTAAGCTTGACCGAAACCAGAAGTCTGATACCAATTTGTAACACCCCTATCCGTCGCATAGCATATAGCAGTAGGTCCGGCCGGGGCCCGACGCCATATACTACGGACAGACCGGTTGGTAACGCGTTGAAACCATTCAACCAATCATGTCGTCCTACACAACACCTAGCGGAAGCAATTTATTAGGTTGCAAACGAAGTAAGAACCCAGCCATAACAACATGAATGTCCACTACAAACTCAGGAATGTATACATACACCAAAAGAGAAATGGCCTTAAGGCCTTACACTGTTCACTTAACAAAAGTAGTGTTTTCATACTTCGGCTCGCAAGCCGGCCATACATGAAAAACGGGAAAGATACACAAGCAGTTAGGCCTTCGAGGGCCGGCACAGCAACAAGGGCTCTAGCCCGCTATTTCCCGCTCTGCTCCGCAGCACCTGCAAGTCACAAACCACCTCCCGGTGGCAAACAATAGCAACGGTCAGCAATGCTGACCAAATTATAACGATCCCACCCCCATATTCGGGGCGGCAATGCTCTTTCCCTGCACTTTATTAGCATAGACAATTGTATAAAGTATTTGCACTTCACCACAGGCGCGGGCTCGCACGGCCACACACCCCGTGCACTTAGGGCACATTCTCGGCGAACCGGCCAACGTCACGTCAATTCAAGCCATAGACGTTCCCAATCCACCACCGCCTCTTGGACGGTCATCCATATGAGCATTTTGCCTTCCTGGCCTTGGTCACGACAATTTAAGCTATAGACCGCCGAAGACCCTCATCCATGCCAACGGTCCTACCGAACGACTTAGACCGGGTACGGTTCCGCCTGACCCGTGCTCACACCGCAACGACAATTTAAGCCATATGCGCAGGCCAAGACTCACCGAGTCCCGTTTCCACCACAATAATCACATAACCCGGTTATGTTCACATTGGCTCTCCGGCCACCGTGTTGGCAAAACCCGCTTTTGCCCAGTTTTCCGGGTGCACCTTGGAGTTAATCTCCAAGGCTCCCTGATGCAATCTACCACGTAGAAAACCCGAAAAACGCCCAAACACCCGGAGTCTTTCCCGGTTCATATGCAATGCAACATCACCGATCCGGCTCTACTTGTCCGTATAGGCTTCACACACAATGCCTATGTCCGTTTTCGCATACGGACTCTACACAAGGGGGACTTTACATATCTACCCCAAGGAACGCTCCAACTCTTCGCTCACTCGCGAGAGAGGGCTTCCTATACAAAGGAAAAGAGGGCTTCACATGCCCAAGGATGATAAATCGTTACCCTTGCGTTCTTCCGCGGCGCCATGAAAATCTATGCGGATGAAAAGCACCACAATCTCCTTGCCTCCGCGGATCCGAAGACGGCTCGCGATTTGGAGCTCCGAATCTCCACCGGCCGCCGGAGTTGACCTCCTTCTTCCTCCTCCAAGCTCTCCCTTCTCTCTAGATTTTAGAGAGAGAGTACCCAAGAGAAATAAGGGTTTCAAAACCCTATTCCCGTCTAAAACCACCCAGGAGCAACCCCCCACCATCGGATCCAAAGCCAAGGAAACGAACGGCCACGATTAGACCTCAAAAATACAAAATCTGCGCTGAACACGGGTTGCAACACGGCCGTGTGCCTGGCCGTGTCACCCATTCGCCGTCTCGATCGAGTCGAAAAACCAGCACACGGCCTCCGACACGCCCGTGTCACCTGCGACATGCCCGTGTCGGGACCCGTGTCACGCCCCCCGTGTGCAATCGACCAACGTTTCGCAGTCAGAGAGGTACACGACCTTGTGACACGGCATCCGACACGCCAGTGTCAAATTTGACACGGCCGTGTTTGTGCCCGTGTCACGGCCCGTGTGCCATACTTGCAGAATCCCTGGAGTGACACGGCCTGGGACACGCCCGTGTCCTAGGCCGTGTTTTACAACTCGACTAGCGTCGACCGCCAAGGCGTCGACCGCACGACCCGAGGCCGAACACGCCTGTGTCACACCCGTGACACGCCCGTGTCACGCCCGTGACACCTGCTCCAAAAATCCAAACTGGGCTTAAAACATCACCCGTCCCTCTTTTGAGTTTCGGGGTGTTACAGGATAGGCAGTCAATATTGGCACGCTGCTCTGCTAGCCAGTCCATTCCCAATATTATATCAAACTTAACCAACGGTAGAACTGCCGCTATCAACATGAAGTCGACACCGTCTAACTTCCAACAAATGTGTCCCTTAGCCCTGGTATTCATGGATGACCCATCGGGCATGCACACCTTCAACTCTGCATCCGTTGAGAAAGACTCAACTCCAATCCTCCGGATAAAGCTTTCCGCAAGGAAGGAGTGTAACGCTCCCGTATCAAATAATACCCTAGCGGGGTATCCAGAAACTATCACAAAGGCTAAACACATGCAACAAACATAAATGGCTTGAAAGTATGAAACCCAGGGTTAAAAGTTAAACTCTCATACCTGTCACCACATCGGGTTGACGGATCGCTTCCTGCTGCCCAAGGTTGTAGGACCTTGGTTGCACTGGTTGGAACCGAGAAGCGCTCGACTCCGCCATCTTCCCTTTCTCTACGGCACTGGGGTCGGAGCGCACAGTCTGCTCCTATCTTGGCTCTTGCTCAGTGCCACCTTGAGTACAAAATCAAGCTATGTGCCCCACTTTGCCACAATTAAAGCACGTCAGAGGTCCCTTTGAGCGAGACCCTCTGGACGTCCAGTTGCTTTTCTCATCGGACTTGTACGGGTGAGGCTTTTTCTTCCATCTGCTCCCTTCAGACTTTCCTTGGGATTGAGAAGGCTTCCCTTCCCCTTGCTTGGGTGTGAAACCCTTGCAACGTTGGGTTCGCTCCATATCACTTTCCAAAATCCTGGCCACCTCAACCAACTCATTGAAACCTGCGCGTTTCATAGATATGAGTGGTTGCCTCAGGTTCTCCCTCAATCTGTGGTAGAAGAGGTTGTCCCTCTCCTCATCGTCCTCCATGGTCGTTCCCGCATAACGACCCAACCGAGTGAAATCCTGAACATATTCATCCACTGTCTTGTCTCGCTGCACCAAGTACAGAAATTTCCTCTAGAGGGCTAACCTTGTTGACGCGGGAATGTACTTCTTCAGGAAAGCATTCCCAAACTCATCAATGGATGGGGTGTGTCCAGGAAACTGCTGGCCACTATGGCTCACTCACCACAACTTGGCGTCTCCTTCCATCATGAAAGCTGCAAACTCCGATTTCTTCTCTTTTGGAGTCTCTACCGCCCTCAAAAGTTTTTGAATCCGTGCCCACCAATCCTCTGCATCTATCGGTGTACCGACTCCCTTGAATGTTGGAGGATGGAAGATCAGAAAATACGTCATTTGCCGGTCTCCTTGCCCGACAATCACCCTTTTGGCCAACGGCTCTGCTCGTCTGGCTTCTCCGCCCGGCACGGCCATCGCCATATCCGGGGTAGCAGGAGTTGCTACCTGAGCAACGAGGGCTGCTACTTGTGCTGTTGCTGCAGCTTTGGCTGCCACTATTGCTTCTGCAAGCATGCGACAAAAATCGGCCGGGGTTACCCCCAAGCCTAAAGGACCCTGCGCAGTAGCACAGCTCGCCGAAAGCTCTTCTCTTGGCCTCAATGTTCCCGCCTCGTTGCTTGCACTCTTAACACAAGAAAGGTAAACACAAATCAGTCTCTATTTGCAAGACTCGAACACAATGACACTCATGGTCTCGTAATACTCCTATGTGGATAACTTCTTATACGCGATTCGATTATGACTTTCGACCACGAATGCTCTCCTTAGAACGCTAACCTCCCTCTGATACCAAATTATAACACCTCCCCTATAATGATCGTATAATATGGGTCTGACCGGGGCCCCACAACATACAGACGTCACAACCTTGACATTAAAAGATGATATTAACTACTCAATCTCAAAACTCAGGATGAAACACAACGGAAATAAACCAAACAACTAGAAGTTATCCACCACTAAAACAGGAGTATCACCACGTCCTTATAGCCTTACAACAAATGAGTCCAAAACAGAAAGACCACAAGGACTAACATCAACGTGCAACAGAACTCCTAGGCTACCTCGACATGCAAGCCGGAATATACCAAAACATGAAGCATACAATCAAAAGGAAACAAGTTAAGCACAACAAACACTTCATGAGGCTTAGGGCTTTTCAGCCGGCGCACTTGCTCCCGCTTGCGATCCTTACCCTGTAAAAATTTGTAGTAACGTGGGTCAGCAAAGGCTGACCTCTACTGTGTAACCAACACATCTCCTCCCGGCCGCCCCTAACGGACCCCGACGTACCCCTCTAACCTGCAAGTCAGCACTTTGTATACCATATGCATAAATATGTAAAGCTTTTAAACAGGTTTGGATGTCTCATACAACGATCACGTTTTCTATGTCGAGCACAGAACAAAAAGGGGCCTACTATGCAACATGTATGCAAACCCGAGCTTCGCCCAAGGCACCCTATAACATATGCAACTAGCGCATCATCATATCAAATGGGTACTTCCATTTCCCCATTGACATAAAGCCACAAACAAAAGGGGACTACAATCCCCCTAACGACCCAAAAGCCGCTACACGAAAATCTTGCCAAGGCCCCACCCGCACATGGGTCTTAAACACGGGCTTGCCTGCAAATTCTGACTTCTCGCGTAAGGATTCCATCTCACAGCCAAACCGATTCTAAGAACTCTTGTTGAACCCCACCCGCTCATGGCTTCATTGCCCGGGCTTGCCCTTCGCTTGACATTCTCGTCAGTCTCACAAAAGGGGACTAGTCTCGCCGGGACACTCTCCCCACATGACTTGCATGTCATGGGATAGCCAATCGACCACAAAGACATGGCCATGCCTTAGCATAACACAACCATAATCTTTACAACCCTAATCCACCATTTGCACTAAAACGTTCCCACGCACAAAGGAAACCATCTACCGCCAATGCGGAACTAATCTTGTCCGGTTCTGGCTACATGTACTCACTCAAGAAAAAGGGGGAAACACATACATCACAACAACATCTTGCCGCAACGGATTTCTACCGAATCCTTAAGGCTCCCTATGCAACATCACCGAGTCGGACTAACGATCGCGACTACGGCTTCACCCACAATGCCTAATCCGCTGACGAAGCGGATCTCTAATGCAAAATCATGTCGGGGATGGACAAAATCGACTCGGAGGTTCCTCTTGAACCATGGCAATCCAAACCCCTCTCATTTGAACCATGACAACCCAAACCCCTCTCATTTGAGAGATCTGGAGCCCAAAAACTGAAAAGAAGAGATGCTAAGCATGCATCCTAAAAAAACCCAAGAGGAGAAGTGTCGTTACCTTACGACCCCTCTTCCTAGCCATGAAGAAACTTAGTCGGATGAACACCACCACAACAGTCTTGGGGCTCTGAAGCCTCTCCGGCGGCCGGAGTTGACCTCCTCCTTCTTCCTTACTCTCCCCTCTCTCTCTAAACCTTGGAAAGAGAAAGCTCCAAGTGCAAATAAGGGTTTGAAAAACCTATTCCCGGCCAAATACCAGCAGGGGAGAGCCTGAGCCGCCGGATCCTAGTTGAAGGAAACGAACGGCCACGATTCGCCCTGAAAAAGAATTTCCTCGGCCGAACACGACTTGTGACACGCCCGTGTCCAAGGCCGTGTTCCCTCACTCGCCATCAAACCAGAAATTACAGAACAAGACACGGCCTGTGACACGGCTTGGGACACGCCCGTGTCTCAAGTGACACGCCCGTGTCATGGGCCGTGTGCCTCAATCGACACACGACCGAAACGTCCCGAACAGGACACGGGCATGTGATATGCCCGTCTCACATGTCGTGTGCTAGACATGCCCAACGACACGCCCGTGTCCCAGGCCGTGTAACAACCTCAGCATATCTCGCCAAACTGCCTGAGCAGGACACGGCCTATGACACCCCCGTGTCTCAGGCCGTGTGCCCTATCTCAACGCTCGTCGACTGAAATTCGTCGACCTCTCGGAAAATCGTCGACCTCAAGCACGACACGCCCTGTGACACGCCCGTGTCACAGGCCGTGTCAGCCTAATCAGAACCCAACTTGGCCTGAAAACGCCATCTGTTCCTCTTTTGAGTTTCAGGGTGTTACACGCGAGGCCGTAGGGGCGGGTACTGTCTACGACAAATATCGCCGCCCACGACAAATGTCGCCGCCCACGACAAATGTCATCCCCTCGACAAATGTCGCACCACCGACGAATGCCGCATCCCGACGAATGTCGCACCCCGCCGAATGTCACACCGCCCGAAGGTCCGTGCCTGTCACTTGTATATATATATATATATATATAAGAGATTTTTCCGAATCATTTCAAAAATGCTCTCTAAAAACTGCTTTCATATTCCTTCTCGTTCTTATGACGATCTTCACCATGATTTCATTCCCTTTACGTTTGCTTCGTCAAGCGAGTTTGGGAGATCTGTGATTCTTCGGTGTCCGCACACATCGGAGTTTTGAGATGTAGTCTGATATTGTACCTTGGAAGAGTGAGCATCGGTTGAAAGCCCTACAAAAAGTGATGCAACTTTTTTAGGACAAAGACCACACGCCTTACTCAGACTCAATTCTATACTATATATATATTCTGTTTTCTTTTGTTTCTCATCTCTCTGTTTTGTAAGTTTTTATAATCCTCTTAATTTTTAGGATAATTCCAGTCAATGGTAAATTACTACACCTCTATATATAATAAAATTTCACATCTTTAATGCTCAAATGCCCTTGTGCATCTCAAAACAAATTTTCAATTTATGCTATATTTATTTTTGGCTGTTGCTATTGAAAAGGAGTTATCATAAACGAAATTTGAAAAAAAGTTGTTTTTTTTTAAATTTATAGGTAAAACTTGTTTGCATGTAAAATAAAGTTGGATAAAAACAGTGCATAAAAATTATTCGATAAAAATAATGTTATGAAAATATTATAACATAAAATAATTAATGTTTGTTCGTTTCACAGACATTGACATTGAGGTATTTCTTTGAAAATATGAATGTCAGTTCTCTTGTTCGGACCAACAGTTTTAAAGTGGAATTGACTTTCTGATGGAAAGTCGTCGATATTCAATGTAACCTAAAAACCAATAGATCTAATATCTATCTCCAGTGACGGATATTGAGATCACCAGTTTTTCAAAAGGAGAGTATTTTTTTCGGCCTGAACGTGATTTTTTTCGAGCGGACTCAATTTTTCGTCGGGATTCAATTTTTTTGCCCGAACGTGTTTTATTCGCCTGAGCGTGATTTTTTTGTCCGGACGCAATTTTTTTCCTTGACGCGTTTTTTTCGCCCGTACGAAATTTTTCTGTCCGGGTGTGATTTTTTTCGCGCTGAACTCGTTTTTTTCGCTCGGACGCGATTTTCTTCGCCTAGACGTAATTGTTTAACCCTGACGCAATATTTTCCCCCGGAAGCGATTTTTTCACTCGGACGCGATTTTTTTCGCCAAGACGCGATTTTTTCTCCCGGACGCTATTTTTTCGATGGACGTGATTTTTTCGTCTGTATGTGATTTTTTGGGACTGATGCATTTTTTCCGCCTGGACGCATTTTTTTCGCCCGTACGCATTTTTTTCGCCCGAACGTGTTTTTTTTGTCCGGACGCGTTTTTTCGCCCTGATGCATATTTTTCGCCCGGACGCAATTTTTTCGCCCGGATGTTATTTTTTCTCGCGGACGTGATTTTTTCGCTTGGACATGACTTTTTCGCCCGAAAGCGACTTTTTTGTCTGGACGCGATTTTTCGCCCACACGCTATTTTTTCGCCTGAACGTGTTTTTTTCGCACGAAAGTGATTTTTCACTCCAGACGCAATTTTTTCACCCGAACACGATTTTTCTCCCCGGACACGAATTTTTAGGGGTGCAACTTGGATCGATTCGATTCGATTCCACTCAAAACCAGGAACCGATCTATGTATGTTCGGTTCCAAGTTTTTGGAATCGGAACCGACCCATAGTTCTAAAATATAGAACCGGATTGTAACCGAATTGTTCGATTTGGTTCCGGTTTGATTCTCAGTTCTACTCGTCTTCAAAAAAATATTGAAGAATGAATAATCTAATTTGATTTTCAAATATCTAGAATTGTTTACATATTTTTTTTTACTTTAATATCATTACATTTCAACATCTAAAAGTATTGAAGCAGTGCTATCTAAGTCTTTGTTTATTATCTTTTAACATTGCAGGTGTCCACGACTAATCATTTGCTATTCTCCTTCAAATAAAGCCCCATATCCAATAAATAGTAAATACAAAGCTCATGAGAATGCATAAATTATATATGAAGGCGACAAGGCGTAAGCGGCGTTATTTCTCGATCTGCATTCTAGAGGAAAAAAATAAATAACCCAAACCGGCAAATCCATGTAATCCCCTATTCCCCAGAGTAGCGTGATCGGCGGACCGCCTGATCGGCGGACCGCGTGAGGCGGGAGCCATGGGAGAGATATTTCTGATTCTGCATTTAATAGTTGGGTTTTTTTAATTTTTTTTAAATTATTGGTTAGGGTCGGTTCTCGGGTACCCGACGACGGGAACCGAGAACCGAACCGAACCGGCGGTTCTAATATTTTTTAGATCCATACCCGAACCGCGTAAAACGAGAACCGATCCGAACCGTCGGGTCGGTTCGGTTTCAGTCCGGTTCTCGGTTCTTCAGATATTTTTGCACAGGCCTACGAATTTTCCACCATGATTTTTCCACCCGGACACGATTTTTACGCCCAGATGATTTTTTCGCCCAAATGCGATTTTTTCGCCCAAATGCGATTTTTTTCTTGTCCGGAAAAAAGAAAATTGCGTTCGGGTGAAATTACAGCAACCGGGCGAAAAAATTTCATCCGATCGAAAAATTCGCGTCCAGGTGAAAGATTCACTTTCAGGCGAAAAAATCGTATCTGGGCGAAAAAAATCACTTTGGGGCGAAAAAGTCGCGTCAGGGCTAAAAAATCGCGTCCTTGTGAAAAATCGTGTTTGGGAGAAAAAATCACACTTGGGAAAAATTCGCGTCCGTGCGAACAATTTGCGTCCAGACAAAAAAACACGCCCGAGCGAAAAAATAGCGTCCGAGCGAAAAAGTTGCGTCCGGACGAAAAAATCATATCCAGGCAAAAATTTTACGGCCAGGGGAAAATTCACATCCGGGCTAAAATTTTGTGTTCAGGCCGAAAAATGCGAGTCCAGGCGAAAAATTGCGTCCGAGCGAAAAAATCGAGTCCGGGACTCCGGGCAAAAATTCCGCGTTCGGGAAGAAAAAATCGAGTCCTCGCAAAAATATCCCGTCGAACGAAAAAATCGCATCATGGTGAAAAAACCGCATTCGGGCAAAAAGACACGTCCGGGCTAAATCTCTTCTGAGCGAAAAAAATCATGTCCGGGCAAAAAAATTGCGGTCGTGAAAGAACATCGCACCCGGTCTAAAAAAGTTTCGTTCGGGCAAAAATTCGCGTCCGGGCAAAAATTTTGGTTCCGAGCGAAAAATCGAATCCGGACAAAAAATGCCTCGAGGTGAAAAAATTGCGACCAGCTGAAAAAATCATGTCAGGGCGAAAAAATCGCGTTCAGGCGAAAAATTTGTGTCTAGATGAAATTTCACGTTCGGGCCGAAAAAATAGAGTTCGGGCGACCCTGACGAAAAGTCGCTTCAGGGAGAAAAAATCACGTCCGGGTGAAAATTTCATGTCCGGGCAAAAATGTTGCGTTCGGGCCGAAAAAATCGAGGTTGGGCGAAAAATTTGTGCCATGACAAAAAAGTGCGTACGCGAGAAAAAATCACGGTTAGGCGAAAAATTTGCGTTTATGATTTTTAATTGTGATCATTAAAAACATTGATTAATGTCAATTCCTATTACAGAAAGTCTTTTTACAAACGAACAGTAAAAAGTGATTAATGTCATTTTCTATGACAGAAAGTCATCATGCTGCCAAACAAAAGAATTGGATTTAAGCCCAATGTCACTTGTCATGTGTATTGATATTGGATTGAAAGCCAATACTTCAATATCAATGTCGTTGAAACGAGCGGACCTTAAAGAACATTTGAAAATATGGCTTGGGATTTTTTTATTAGTCGGGATTTATTATTATATGCAAGTATATGTATTCTGAATTATTATCATACTTAGGCTCCGTTTGGGAGGACTTATTTTCACCGGTCAAGCGGTCACGACCGCATGAACCGGACCATAATTAAGGTTCGGTTCATGCGGCCGTGACCGCTTGACCGGTGAAAATAAGTCCTCCCAAACGGAGCCTTAATGGTTAATTAGCATAAATGATTATATTAATTTATTTTGCACCCAAGTAAAAAACTTTAATCAAGTCTAGTTAAAACCTATAAAAATTAAATAACAACAACACTCAAACTTTTATTCCACTATAATGGAGTCGATAATATGGATCCTTTGTGTCAATTTTGCCCTATCTTATAAAAACTAAAGAAGTGAAGATTTTTTATTTTAAATTCCAAAGAAATAATAAATTCACTCTGGATTGTGTTGAAGATTCAAAGCCTGAACCAAATCCAAAGTATCAGCTGAAGAAAATTAAAGAAGTGATATTAACAGTGACAGAAAAACGAAGCGATAAGTCCAAAAGTTGAAGCAACAAACTCAGAAGATGAAGCATCTTGAACCAGAAGACGAGAAGACATGTTGCAGCTTATTCGATAAGAAATCATTAATGTAATCATCTATAAATAGAATGGCTGTTGTAACTGTGATGTATGAACAATAGTTTTGAAATAAAATGAATGAACTGGTTCACTTTCCCGCTTATCTATCTTTCTTTGTTTTCGATATGTTTCTCTGTCATTTGCTCCCAGAGGTATCAGAGCCAAGTTCATCCTGATAGAAGCCATCAGAGAAGGAGGATACTTGCACATCAATTCATCACGAATTTCTAATCTCCCGTGCTCATCGCATGACAGTCACAAATTTCTCACATTTGTTTTAATTCTCGCAGAATGGTGTTCCCATCTTCCATGGAGAAAACTATGATTTTTGGAAGATTCATATGCGTCTCCTCTTCCAATCGCAAGGTCTATGGGACCTAGTGCAAAATGGAAGAAAGGAAGGTTTCACCCAAGGCAAGGAGAAGGAGGTTGTTGATTCCAGCCGCATCAAAGCAACACCAGAAGAAGTCAAGTAAGATGCTAAGGTACTTCTACTATTTCATCAATGAGTGAGCAAGGAGATCTACCCAAGAATAATGGGAGCCGCCACTTCAAAAAAGCACGGGACATTCTCTTCGATGAGTTTTGGGGCTCAGAAAAAGGTAATCTCCATCAAACTGCAACGATAATGGAAGCTGTTCGGAAATATCTCCATGAAAGGAACAAAATCAGTAAAAATTTTTGTATCCAAAATCATGGGGATAGTAAATCAGATAAAAAGTCTCGGTTATAAACTTAAAGACAAGAAAATATCCCCCAATATCTTGTGATGTCTCCCTCCCAAATTAGATCCTATAGCAACAACTATAGAAGAAACCAAAAACCCGAAAACACTCTAAATCATAGAACTCATGGGGTCTCTACATGCCCATGAAGTGGGACTAAAAGAATCTGATGAACCATTGGAAAAAGCCTTTCAAACAGAGGCCAAAATTTTCCCAGAAAAGGACACTTTTAAACCTTGAAAATCAAATATGAGAAGGAGAGGGAGAGGAAGATTTATGGACACAGGAAACATAGAGAAAGGAAACCAAAGGGCACTCTCTTGTATCCCATGCAAGTGAACTAATCACATGACCTCAAAATGTTTCTACAGATGAAAAAGATGCGAGAGGCCTACTCGTATGGAGAAAGACTGTTGGTTCAAAAATAAAGAAGAACCCAAGAAGAAGGAAGCTAAAAATTTAGATGCAACAAAAAAGTTATTTATGACTAATACACACTCTTGTAAAGCATCCAATGAGACATGGTACATAGATAGTGATTGTTCAAACCACATGACTCCAAACAAGCAATCCTCTGTTGAATTAGATGAATCTAATAAATCTAGTGTATTGTTTGGAGATAAATCTAGTGTTCTACTGTGTGATACAAAATTCTTAGCAATAGAAATAGCACTTGTAGAATCACAAAACAGTGGAATTCTACTTACCTTGATGTCATAATCTTCAAGTTGGTGCTTTATCCACAATATTTGTGCACAGCAACTGCCTACAGCTACATATTCAGACTCAGCTTTTGATATAGCTACACTGGTCTGCTTCTTGCTGTACTATGACACCAGCCTTCCACCTAGGAATTGACAGGTTCCTGTAGTACTCTTCCTGTCTTCTTTGCATCCTGAGGGTTGTTCAACATAGACTTCCTCTTTTAAGTCACCATTCAGAAAAGCTGACTTTACATCCATCTGATATACCTTGAATCCTTGATAGACAGCATAGGCCAAGAACATCCTTATAGCCTCCAGCCTTGCTATTGGGATAAAGGTTTGATCAAATTCAATCCCTTCCTCTTGCATGTAGCCTTTTGCTACCAACCTGACCTTGTTCTTGATAATAATGCAATTTTCATCAAGTTTGTTTCTGTAAATCCACTTGGTTCCTATAATGTTGTGATCCTTTGGTTTAGGAACCAGTTCCCAGACTTTACATCTTCTGAATTGATTCAGTTCTTCTTGCATAGCATCAATCCAGTTTGTGTCTAGTATGACTTCTTCAAACTTCTTGGGTTCTATTTATGACAAGAAGCTAAAACATAGAACTGTGTTCATGTTCTTGCTCCTTGTTAGAACACCTTGACTTGCATCACTAATGATTTGGTGAGCTAGATGATCCTTCAAGTGTCTTCTAACTGGAGGAAACCTGTCAACCTCATGGTCTTCTTCATTTTCCTCAACCTGATGCTCCTCATTATCTTCATCATCCAGTGAGTCTTGTTCTCCCCCTGGATAACATGTATCTTTTTCTTCATCCATCCTAGTAGGAGTTTCATCATTGATGGTCAGCTTGTCCAGCCTGTCTGTTAGACCTATATAACTAATTGAAGAACTAGACAATTCACGGTTAATCAATTTAGACTCATCAAATACAACATGAACTGATTCTTCTACAACTTGTGTAGTCAAGTTGTATATCCTGTATGCCCTACTGTTATTATTGTACCCAACAAATACCCCTTCTAGGGACTTGGCAGTAAACTTTGTTTGGTAGTGCTTACCATTAATTAGGACATAACACTTGCTACCAAAGATTCTGAAGTAGGAAATGTTTGGTTTTCTACCTTTCAAAATCTGATAGGGATTCATCTTATGTTTCTTATTTATGGATGCTCTATTAAGTACATGACAAATAGTATTTACTGTCTCAGCCCAGAAGTATTCAGGGAGAGTAGTGTCACAAAGTAGTGTTCTACGTGCTTCAATAAGAGTCCTATTCTTTCTTTCAGCAATTTCATTTTGCTGATGTGTTCTTGGTGAGGAGAACTCCTGATGAATCCCATGTTCTTCACAGAACTTTATCATACATTCAGACTGAAATTCTATTTCATGGTCACATCTGATTTTGACCACTGAATTATTAAATTCATTCTGAATTTGTCTAACAAAAGTCTGGAAAACAGTAGGGGTTTCAGATTTCTGTCTCAAGAAGAAAACCCATGTGTATCTAGAATAGTCATCCATAACAACTAGTGTGTATACTTTCCTACCAAGACTATGAACTGGCATAGGACCAAACAAATCCATATGCAAGAGATATATACATCTCAATGAATCTTTGGTATCTAGTGCATGAAAAGAGGACTTGATCTGTTTGCCCTTTTGGCAAGTTGAACACACTCCTTCTTTAATGCACTTCACTTGAGGACCATTCCTCACTAATCCCATGCTAAACAGGTGTCCAATAGACTTATAGTTCAGATGAGCTAGCCTCTTATTCCATTTGACACATAGTGAAGTTTTCTCACCTGCAACTAGGCAAATGGGTGAGTTGTTAAACTTACAATCTAGGTTAAGACAATATACATTCCCTCTCCTAGTGCCAGTCAAAATGATCTCTTGATCACTTGACCTCCTTATTTGGCACTCCCATTTATAGAAAGAGATGTCATAACCTAGATCACTAAGTTAACTTATGCTAATTAGATTATGTTTTAGACCCTTCACATAAGTCACTTTAGTGACAGTGATTGAATCACTAGAAATGTTACCAAATCCTTTGATGATTCCTTTTTCTGATCCACCAAAGATGACTTTGGATCCATTCTCAATGGGTACATAGTCCCTCAACATTCTTCTTATTCCAGTCATGTATCTGGAACATCCACTATCCAAGTACCATATAGGGGTATGGTCACTTGAATTCACCTACATAAAATAAAGAGTTACTTATCCTTAGAACCCAAATTAGTTTTGGGTCCTAAGTTCTTGTTAGTTTGAAAACTATCATATTTACCTACAGCTTTTCTGATAGGTAAACTATTCTTGGTTTTAACACTTGTGTTAAACCAGCAATCCATAGCAAAGTGGCCTACCTTTCCACAACACCAACACTCAAATCTGTTGGACCTTCTCTTAGGTACAGACTTCACAGCCTTATTGCAAGCAGCCCTTTTAAGTGTGGGTGCTGGAGCAGCAAACCCCAAGAATTTCTTTTGAACCTGATGGACTTGCATATAGAGTTGCCTACTGGCATTTGCACACTTGCCAAAGTGATTTCCATACTCATAGTGACCATGAGTTTCATGATCATACTTGTTTGTAGGTTGCATCACCTTCCTAAAGAAAATAGGGGGCTTAGAGGATAATGGCTGAACTGGGGCCTTACCTTTTCCATGTGAATTGATAGCCTTTGTTCTTCCCTTAAAATCCTAGACCAATCTTTCCTTTTTGAGAAATGAAGTTGTCAATTAAAGGCAAGACTGATTTTGGCTTAGAGAATTTAGCCACTAACTCTTTTTTCTTTCTGAAGTTTTACCTTCAGATTTTTGATATGATTTTCCTTGAGAGAGATTGTGCTCATTTGAATAACAGTTATATTCTTCAGTTTGGCAACCTCTTTAAGTTTCAAATCCATCAACTTAATTGATTCAGATGTAGCTTGCTTAAGAGATTCAATCTCCTTGGCCTGCTCCTTGACAAGAATCTTGCTTCTCTTTAGAGCTTGTAACAGCCCACCATACTAGGTGTACATCCCCCTCAGACTCAGAACCATCCATATCTCTTGATACAGATACTTCTGATTCTGATCTAGTATAGTAATCATATATTAAGGGAGAAATGTATACCTTACTAGGACCAGGCTAATCCTGGCACTGATCATTTTCTGATAGGGCCATCAACGCTCTATATCAATAGTCTTCAATTCTATTTATGGAGTCCAGCATTTGTAGGAATTCTAATCTTTAGAATCCTCTTTTGTTGAGAACAGCCAGACATATGCTTCTACATCATCTTCTTCTCCTGAACCTGATGATGAAGAGTCTGTCCAAATCTTATGCTTCTGAGCAATAAAGGATTTCTCTTTCTTGCCCTTCATTTGATGCTTCTTAGATTCAGTCCTCTTGTTTGGACAGTCAGCTATGACATGTCCTTGTCTGTTGCAATAATAACAAACAATCTTAGAATTAGTTTATTTACTAGGTTTTGAAGCATACCTGTCCTCCTTGGGAGTCTTCTTATTCTTGTAATACTCATCCTTAGAAAAGGATGTAGATGGTTTGGTTCTCCACTTCTTCTTTTTCATGAATCTTTGGAACTGCCTTGTGAAGACAGCAAAGTCTTCATCAGAGGTGTGGCTGTCTGATGAGGTATTATTAGGAATTCATTCTTCTGCCTCAGCACTCCTTCTGGGTGGAGAAGGAGATTTTATCCTACCCTTTCTTGTGCCTTCAGCCTTGAAGGCTACTGATTTATCCTTGTACTCAGACCTGCTGCTCTTCTCTTCCTCCTTCCTGACAGTAAGCTGCATTTCATTTGATAGCAGCTTTCCAAATAGTGTGGGAGGAGGTGTATCTGCAAGCCTGGCCACCTCTCTGATGACACATATCCTTGTGTCCCAGTCCTTTGTTAGAGACCTGAAAAACTTGTCATTCAGTTCATAGGTGTTGAAGACTCTTCCATAGGTCATCAACTCATTAACTATTCTGAAGAACTTTTTGTAATATTCAACTATGATGTCAGTCTTGGCTTGTCTAAAGCTCTCATATTCTTGATTCAGCATAGATTTTATGTCCTCTCTGACTTCTTCTGTTCCCTCTATGTAGACAATCAGGGTGTCCCACATTTCCTTGGAGGTTTTACAATACACCCGATTCTGAAATATGGCATCATCTATAGCACTTACAATAATATTCTGTGCTTTTTTGTCTAATGTTGCCAGGATGATTTCATCCTTTGTCATTTCAGAATATTTCTTAGGGGTTTTAACATTTGCATCCAGAGCTGATACCTTCATTGGAATGAAGGGTCCTTCTTGTACAGTAATATAGATTCTTGGATCAGAAGCTTCCATAAACAATCTGACCCTTTCCTTCCAAATGTCAAAGCATTCTTTCCTACAGATAGGCAGTTTCATAGATCCAAATTCCTTTTGGTTCTCATTTGAATCCATTCTTGAAATCTGTTAATTACCTTGGAGATTCACTCAGACTGTTAGGTTAATCTTTGAGCAACCTCCCTCTAATACCACTTGAAAGACTTATTTCAAGAGTCTAGACACTTAGAGGGGGGGGGGGTGAATAGGTTCCAATTTTCTTATATAATTCAGGCAATTAACTAGTATTAACACAGCATAGAAAATACAATTCACAATACAGAAATCAAAGCACAGCAAACACCAGATTTATAGTGGTTCCCCAAGGTATGGGTACATCCACTTTCCCCCTTCGCCTATCCAGTAGAGAACTGGATTCAGCCCAACTCCCTTCCACTTTCTCAGATCCAAGATCTTACAACTCAGAACCAGATTGGTTCCTACACCTCAGACTTATACAAGTCCTACCTCAGATCCTTCCCCAAGAATCCTACCTCAGGCCTCAGCCCTACCTCAGCCTTTATCACTAGGCTTATAACTCAGACTTTCACAAGTACTACACCTCAGGATTTCATCCATACCTCAGCCTTTATAATTATAGGCTTATAACTCAGATCTAACAAAAGATCATATAAGAAATTGAGTATTTAAAAGATACAGAAATATCACCAGAAAGATATCTCTATAAGTGTGAGCTTCTTGATCAGTTCTTGAATAAACTTAATCTTCAGATCCAACCTGACTTAGCTATTTCAAAGCTTCTTGATAGAACAAAATAAGGTTGAACTTTACTTGATGTAGAAGTTGATCTCCTGTCAGCTCCTTCCTTGAATTCAGAATAAGATCTGAATCTTCTCTACAGACTGTTCAGAATCTGCCTTCTTAAGGGTCTCCCCTTTCTTGTTGTTGAATTCTCTCTTTAGATGATTCACCTTTTTTTAATATCTGTATCCTTCCTTTTTTTGTTTTCAAGGATCAGTCCTTTATATAGAGTTTTCTCATGATTACCGGCTGATTCGGTTTGTAACAACCTTCTTACAATCCTGACAAAGGTGTCAGGCCTGTTGGTTTTGACAGCTGTCGAGTCACCAGTCATGACAAATGATTCCTGAAAGATTTTACATATCAGCATGAACCACTCAGCAAACTGCTTCACATGTGTCTACACAAGTAGAATAAGTATCAACACAAGTCTTGATGATATCGACACATCACTCCATGTGTCGACACATCACTCCATGTGTCGATACAACCATTCTTCTGCTTCTCGTCACAGCTTTTGCTAGATGTGTCGACACAAGTCCTGTGTGTTGACACAACTCCTTCAGGTCTTGACACAACACTTGTTGAGAGTTGATGTGTCGACACAAGTCCAGTGTGTCAACACAATTCTGCTTCTGGCATCGACATAACTCCTGGGTGTCGACACAGCTTCTTCTTTAAGGTGTCGACACAATTCCTGCCTCAGGTGTCGACACAACTTCTGATTTCAAGTGTCGACACAATTCCTGCCTTAGGTGTCGACACATCTTATGGGTGTCGACACAGTCCCTGGGTGTCGACATAATTCCTGAGTGTCGACTCAAGTCTGGCTTCTGGTGTCAACACAAATTTTAGGTGTCAACACAATGCTTTTTCTTTCAGGTGTCGACACAATTCCCGCCTCAGGTGTCAACACAACTTCTGCTTTCAAGTGTCGACATAATTCCTGCCTTAGGTGTCGACATAACTTCTGGGTGTCGACACAGTTCCTGGGTGTCGAAATAATTCCTGAGTGTCGACTCAAGTCTAGCTTCTGATGTCGACAAAAATTTTAGGTGTCGACACAATGCTTTTCTTCTGGTGTCGACACAACTCATGGGTGTCGACACAATTCTTCACAAGTGTCGACACTTGTACTTAGAATATTTTTTTCCAATTCTTAAACATGCACAAAGAAACTCAAACATCCATCAAATAAAAATTGATGTATATCATTGACTAAGATGATGCTTCTCCAAATCTGATACATATTTCCAGTGTACCCAACAAGATGACTCGGAGGTACGAGTCCTGCGACAGAAGAAGGTTCCGTTAGTTAAGGTCTTATGGTCGAATCATGGGCAGGAGGAGCACACCTGGGAGACTTTGTACCTTATGCAGCAGAAGTATATAGAACTCTTCACAATAGATATAACCTTAATTGCCCAAGAATTTCATATTCTTTAACTTTTAGTGCAAACCCTATAAGCTTAATATTAATTTCAGGCACGACATTTTTATTTTTATGTATTGTGATTTGTAATATCCCACAAACAACCAGGACCCTAGGAGATTTTTTTTATGACTAGGTCATGACAAAGCTTTAAGAAGATCAAGAGGACCTTGGATGCCTTGGTAAATAGGTGAAAGCACCTTGGTCTATAAATAGTAGCTTTTGAATACCTAAGCTAGGTGTTGGGATAGATACAACTCTAGAGAGGGGGTGAATAGAGTATTAAAAAATTATGACACCCTACTCAACTCCCTTAGAGTTAATTTGCGGAATGAGTTTATAGATATTTGAAACCCTAGAGCCTAACACAAAGTGTAGTGCACAGAAGAAAGCTAACTGTAATTATAGTTGAGCTTTGGTCCTATCACAGCAACTAGCAATCCTAGTTATGTCCACTCACAGCCACAGTGCAATAATTAAATGAAGCAACACAAACGACACAAGAAGTTTATAGTGGTTCCCTCTAAATAGGTACGTCCACTCTTCTACCACCCTGGTAGGAATCCACTACAGGTTTTTGTTCAGGTGCCCTGCCACCAACTGATCTGCTTCAGGTAGATCAAGTAGACCCTTTGAGCTTTTGATCAGGAGCTCAAAATCCAACACAGGTTTTTGATCAGGTGCCCTGCCACCAAGATTCACTTTTGAAGGGAGTAATAACCCTTTATACAGGAGGTTGAGAGAGGGTTAGAAGGTCTTCTTTATTGTTAAAACAATATTAGAGAAGCAAGTGGATTGCACAGAGCTTAAAAGCTCTAAAGAATCATGGCTCCCCTGGCTTAGTGATATCCAGGAAGAAGTCTTGCTTCAGGGTGCAGGAACTCTTCTGAACTTGTGACAGAGAGCTGTCTTGAAGTTCTTGAAGGAGCAGCTTGAAGAAGACTCTTGATTTGTAATGGATGTTCTTCTTCAACAACTTTTCTTTCTTTCTTCTTCTTCTTCTTCTTGAGACTCTGAGTGAATGTTCCTTGCAGCAGGATGAACTCAGGATTGAAGAAGAGAGAGATGAAGAAGGTCGATCTTCTTAGTTGAATGCAATAAATATCTGAGAGTTGTATCTCTTTGAATCTGTATATCAATATCTGTGTGTATTTCTCTTCTATATGTTGTGTTGTTGTATATATATTTTCTTCTTTCAAAAGAAGCTCTTTCAATATGGGCCTTTGTAACGGCTCTAATCTTTGTTTGAACTTTGTCTTCTTTTGAGATATGCGATTTGGGCTGAAAATATCACAATACAAAAACAAATCCTGCAGACAGACATGCTATAAAGGGATAACGCTTTCTAAGAAGCTGCAAATCCAATCTGATAAAAGGAGTACTAAAGAAAGTCACATCAGACTAAACTCTTTACGGCAAGAGAAGACTTTTGTGTCTAACGACTATAAAGGACAGCATGGCAGAATAAAGCAAAAAGATATTTCAACTAATAAGACAAAAAACTTTGTCAGATAAAACTTGACTTATGCACAAAGGATGGGGCAAAGATTGCCTTGAGATGTATGCACAAAATCAATGAAATAATCTTTAATAAAATATGCTAAATAAACAGGAAATAAATCATAGAACAGAAGGAGTACAAAATTACTAAAGGCAGACAAAAGAACATCGAACGACCCTCGGAGATCGTCGACCGAACTACAGAGATCGTCGACCTATCCGAACAGATAGTTGAACGACACAGATAGTCGAACTATCAAAGCAGATAGTTGAGCTATCAAAAAGATAGTCGATCCATCAAACAGATGGTCGAACTATCAACGCAGAGCAGATAGCCGAACTATCAAACAGATAGTCGAGCTATCATATAGTTGAACTATCCAAGACAGATAGTCAAACTATCAACAACAGAATAGATAGTCGAACTATCAGAGTAGATAGTCGAGCAATCAGATAGTTGAACTATCAAGACAGATATTCGAACTATCAAACAAAACAGATAGTCGAACTATCAAACAGATAGTCGAGCTATCAGATAGTTGAACTATCAAGGCAGATAGTCGAACTATCAAACAAAACAGATAGTCAAACTATCAAATAGATAGTCGAGCTACCAGATAGTTGAACTATCCAAGCAGATAGTTGAACTATCAAACAGAACAGATAGTCGACCTATCAAACAGATAGTCGAGCTATCAAGAAATCTGTCTTATCAAAAGAAGTCGAGCGGGGTTCGACGATCGACGAGGCAGATACCACAGATCGTCGACCTAACAAGAGTTGAACTAACTCAGAGATAGACGATCTGCTGACAGACGATAGTTGACCAACTTATAGACGATCGTCGAACAGTTGATAGACAATAGTCGAGCGGTGTTCGACCATAGTCGAACCAAAAACAAATTAACCAAATCTTCATCTGGATAAGTGACAACTCTACAACTAAAGCAATCTAACCAAACAACTAACCTTTAAGCATAGATAAATCTTGGGTCAAGAAACTAATTGAGAAGACTAAACTCAAATCCAAACTAGGGTACTAACAATATCCCCCTATTTGGGTTAAGTCTCTCAAAACAAAAACTACTGGAAATAGATATAACTCAGGAAAAGAAACACCTAAGCAATAAATTGCATCAATCAAATTGACAAATAAACATACTATTAATAAATAAAACTGAAGCAGCATCAGAATCTGGTTTAGATACAGAAGAACCAGGAAGAAAAAAAAATTTTCTGAAAGGATCTAGAGCTTCCTTCTTTGATATCTTTAAATCTGGTTCTCCAATGATTCTAAATTCCCCTGCTCTTGGCACTACTGCTTTTGGGTGCTTTTCCATATATTTAGAAGGATCAAAAACCTCAGGTCTTACCTGGAATCTATCTAGCTCCTTCTTTCTGAATTTAGACATAGTAGTTAAGCCTGTAATATCTTTTCCTTCAGCTTTGGCCTGTCTGATTTGAGCTGATCCAACTAGTTCAAGAAATCTAGCCATCCTGAAATCAGGATTTAGCTCTTGGCTTTCATATTCATTTTCACCAGTTGAATCTAAAGGTTTTATAGTTTTGAATTTTGTAGAGAGTTCTAGCATACTTGCAGCTGCCTCTTTACTTTCTTGAATAACTAAGGAAGGAGGAGGAGCAAACTCTGCATATTTTTTACTTGATTTTTCAGAGTGAATAATCCTTTTTTATTTTGAATTAGTTTTCTTTGTTTGAGCTGGCTTTTTGGATGATGCTTTCCTCTTGGGTGAAGGAGGAGGAGAAAATGTTGGCTTCTGATATACTACCTCCTTTACTTGCTCTTTTGTATCAGCATCTTGTCTTTGATGTCCAGATTGAGATCTGCTTTGATATCCTGGATTGCTTCTTCATTGATGTGCTTGAGACGGAGTGAATCTAGCAGAAGGGGCTGATGGATTGGCAGAAATATTTCCAGATGCTCCTGCACTTGGAGGTGGAGGAGGAGGACCTCTGGGATTCCACTTTGGCGCTGGACTGTCATACCTTTTGCTTTTCTTTTTCTGTTTTTGTTGATTTCTGGATAATCCCATCCAATATTGATATTCTTTAGACTTGGGATCTATCCCTTTCAGTATATAATAGAGAACATCATGATCAGGATTAGGAGGAGGAGGAGCAGCATCTTTCCTTTTTCTTTTTGCTACTTTCTTCTTCTTAAAATTTTCTAATTCATCAGAATCCTCCTCATCATCAGAATGAGATGAAGGAGGTTGATCATAAGGATCAAAAGCCTCTTGCTCAGCTTGTTCTTTGGCTTTTAATGCAGCTTTCTCTTTCTCTTCTTCTAAGGTATCTTGTGCCAGAAGAGTATCCAAATCTAGTCCTGGGGTGTCATCCCAGACTGTTGATTTTTCTTCTTGAACATCTTGCACAGCTATTTGAGCTGGAGGAGTAGATACAGGATCTTGAACAGCAGGTTCTTGAGCTGGTTCTGGAGCAGGTTCTGAAGCAGCTTGAACTTCTTGAACTAGATCTAAAACCAAAGGGACACAAAGGTGTTCTAAATGGCATCGAAACATCCCTTCCAGGTATTCACAGGATAGCATGTCAGTTAACATGTCAAGGAATTGAGTAAATGAATTACCTTCAGGTTTTTCTTCAGAATTTCCTAACTCCCACAAGTCATCTAGATAGGAGGTAATGACTACTTCTAGGAATAGAGCAACTAAGGGAGTGGAGGCTTCTTCAAGGCACACTTTGAAGGCAAATTCTTCTTCCATTATGATATCAGATGGCCTCTGAACTAGTGCTGGTTCTGCAGAAGATGTTGCAATGTCAACTAGAACTGCTGTTTCTTTTTGAATTTCTGCTTGGGGATCTGCTGGAAGAGTAATAAGGGGCAGTCCTGAGGCATCTTCCTCGAACATCTCCCCCTGCCTGATTTCAGTAGATACTGAAGTCAGGCCCCTAACTGAAGAGGGCTCAATAGTCTTGGAAAGGGCTATAATGGAGGATGATAGGGAAGAGATGGTAGAAACAAGAGGTGCAATTACTTCTTCAATCATGATTTTGATTGAAGGAGTAATTAGCTCCAGGATGTTTGCAATGAAAGCTGGAGTTATTTCAAATGATGGAGGGGGAATCACAGTAGATGGAAGATCATAAGGGACGGTGGTCTCCTGATGAGATATGTTGTGAACTGGGGATTGATGGGTGGATGCAGGAATATGAATATGATCTGAAATTGGTGACTGAGGTGGAGTAGGGAGAGTCTCAGAAGCTAACAAATCAAAACTAGGATGAGAAATCCTAGCAAGATGTGAAGGGAGTGGAGATGCTGGTGGTGATGCATGGAGAATAGTGGAGGAATCAAGAAGAAGAGAGACAGTGGATGTAGATGGTAATGCAGAAGTAGATGGCAATTCAGTAGAAGTGGATGGTAATGCAGAAGAAGTGGATGGCAATGCAGAAGTAGAAGTAATGGGGGGAATGGAGGAGCCTTCTTCATGTAGGTGGGGAGTGACTGATACAGTCCTTGTGCTCTCAGATAAAACAGGAGCTACCCCAGCTGGTGAAGGCTTCTGAATGCTCCTTTTCCACTTAATAAATAAGGTGGGATCCATTTTCTTACTGGCATTGATGAAAGTTGCAACTGTACCCAACAGTTGAGGATATTTTTCTTTCAGAAATATTCCTATCACCCTTCCAAGGGTTACTTCCTTCTTGCTGTTCTTCTTTCTGATCAAATCAAACACTATACTTGCCCAATCTATCTCTTTCTTATTGATAATTGCACTCATCAGGGCAAACTGCTGCCTGGTTATATTGTCATGAGCCGAGTGCTTACCTAACAGCACTTTTCCAACAATTTCAGCTAAGAACTTAATCCTCAACGGGAAGTTCACTTTCAGCAACTTTGTAGGAATGCCCTCAGCATGTCCTAGCTCTACGAGCATTCTTCCATACTCTTGAACATCTTGGTCATATTCTTCTTGTCCATTCAATAATCAAAAAATTTCAGTCAGAACGGTAGGAGTCAGGATTACCTCTTCGCCGCCTAATTGTCCCGGTCATGGATTCGTCGTGGAAGACGAAGAGTAAACCCATTCTTTGATCTCTGGGATGTTGATCTTGATCCTTGTTTACATCAGCTTTTCCAAACCTTGATCCTTGTAGAGCTGTATCATCTCTATAATCTCCGCATCGCAAGCGCTTAACGAGTCGAAATCCATGCTGAAACCGGCGTCGAACTTCATCGCAGTCAGGAGAGCTGGAGCAACCGCCATTGATTTGGTTGGAGAGGACGACGAAGACGAAACGGCAGAAGGCGCGGGGCAGAGCTCAAGCAGAAAGACGGAATACGAAAAGACGAGCTCTGTCGACTACTAAAAAGACGATCTCTTAACCTAGGTCGACCATCGGTTTTATATTAAAACAGCAATCGTCGATCTATTTTAACAGATCCTGGAGACGATCGTCAAACGGTCGTTCGACAATCGTTTTCTGAAGTAGAGTAGTCGATCAATCGTTCAACTATTTCTGTCTTCACAAATAAACAAGCCGTCATCACCCATAGGTCGACGATATGCTCGACCTGTTCGACTATCGTCGAACATCGTTCGACGATCTTCAAACAGATTTCAAAAAGGCAGAAGTCACACTTAGTCTTTTCCATTAATCATGCCTAGTTGAACCAAAAAGAACAGATGCTTCTGTTCATCTAAGGGCTTGGTGAAAATATCACCTCTCTGAAGGTCAGTGGATATGAACTCAAGGCTGATCTTGTTCTTTTCCACACAATCTCTCAGAAAATGGTGTCTAATCTCAATGTGCTTGGTTCTAGAGTGGTGCACAGAATTTTATGCAATGGAGATAGCACTGGTACTGTCACACATGATTTTGGTGTTCTTGTGTGTGTACCCATAATCCAAAAGCTGGTTTTGAATCCACAGGATCTGTGAACAACAACTAGCAGCTGCTATATATTCAGCCTCTGCAGTTGAAGTTGAGACAGAAGCCTGTTTCTTACAGAACCAAGAGACCAATATCTCTCCCAGGAACTGACATGTTCCTGAGGTACTTTTCATGTCAACTCTAAAACCAGCATAGTCAGAGTCAGAGTATCCAATTAACTCAAATTCTGATTCAGCTTGGTACCATAGTCCTAAATTTGGACATCCCTTCAGGTATCTCAAAATTCTCTTGAGAAGAATCAAATGAGATTCCTTGGGGTTGACCTGGAATCTAGCATATAGGCATGTGGCAAACATTATATCTGGTCTACTTGCAGTTAAATACAATAGGGAACCAATAATGGCCCTATAGTTTTTCTAATCAACTGGCTTACCCTGATCATCAGAATCTATAACTACATTAGTAGTCATAGGTGTATGCATTGCTGAAGCATCAGCCATCCCAAACTTCTTTACCAATTCCTTGGCATATTTGGATTGGGAGATGAAGATGCCATCAGCATTTTGCTTTACTTGGAGACTAAGAAAGCAAGACAGCTCACCCATACTACTCATCTCAAACTTAGAATGCATCAGGTCAGAGAACTTTTTGCACAGTTTGGGATCAGTGGAGCCAAAAATAATATCATCCACATACACTTGAACTAACAGGATGGTGTCCTTGTGGTGCTTAACGAAAAGGGTTCTATCAACTACTCTCCTAACAAAGTTGTGCTCTAACAGGAAACTAGATAGAGTCTCATACCAGGCTCTGGGTGTTTGTTTAAGTCCATAAAGAGCTTTTTGCAACTTGTAAATACATGAGGGTTGAGTTGAAGAGACAAACCCAAGAGGTTATTCAACAAACACCTCTTCCTTTAGCTCACCATTTAGGAATGCACTCTTGACATCCATTTGAAAGACCTTAAACTTCATATAGGCTGCATAGGCTAGAAAGATCTTTATTGCCTCTAGCCTTGCAATAGGGGCAAAGGTTTGGTCATAGTCTATACCTTCCTCCTATCTGTAGCCCTGAGCTACAAGCCTAGCTTTGTTCCTTACAATAATTCCATTTGCACCCAACTTGTTTCTAAACACCCACTTAGTGCCTATGATTAGTTGGCCTTTAGGTCTTGGAACTAAAGTCCATACTTTACATCTTTCAAATTGATTAAGCTCCTCTTGCATAGCAATGATCCTGTGGGGATCTAGCTCAGCATCTTTTATGGTGAGGGGCTCAATTTATGAAAGAAAATAAGCATGCATCACATCCTGTCTTAATTGATGTCTTGTTTGCACACCAGCTGATATGTCACCAATCACTTGAGATGTAGGATGATCTCTAAGTATGACAAGATCAGCAGGTGGGATGTGATCTTCAGCAACAGTTGGGATTAATTCCTCCTGAGGAATTGGATCAACTATTTGTGGTAGAGCAACTGCTTCCACAGTGTCTTTATCACTGTCTGAATCAGTGATATGAAGAGTTGATAGATGGAGAATCTCTTGAGTGACATCTTTGCATGATTCTGGTACCTACAATGAGCTTGAGGAAGGAGAAGTTTCCTTCTCCTTGTAAAACATCTTTGACTCATCAAAAAAAACATGCACAGACTCCTCTATTTTAGATGATGATTTATTAAACAT
This sequence comes from Platanthera zijinensis, assembly GCA_039513925.1. Taxonomy (NCBI): domain Eukaryota; kingdom Viridiplantae; phylum Streptophyta; class Magnoliopsida; order Asparagales; family Orchidaceae; genus Platanthera; species Platanthera zijinensis. The sequence continues at coordinate 256,582,586 of CM077079.1, forward strand.
CCTATAAGCTTTGCTTACTTGGGAATATCCAAGAAAAATTCCCACTGAAGCTTTTGCTTCAAACTTTTTAAGATATTCTTTGTTGTTATTGTGAATATACACTACACAACCAAAGGCTCTAAAATAAATAATTTTAGGTTTCTTTCCTTTAAGCAACTCATAAGGAGTTTTACTCTTAAGCTTGTGTATAAGACATCTGTTCAAGACATAATTAGCTGTGCTAACAGCTTCTGCCCAATAAGAAAGAGGCATGTTAGCATCTGCCAATAATGTTCCAGCAGCTTCAATCAAGGTTCTATTCTTCCTTTCCACTACCCCATTTTGTTGGGGAGTTCTAGGAGCAGAGAAGCTATGTTTGATACCTTCTTTCTCACAGAATTCTTGCATGAGAAGAGACTCAAACTCAGTACCATGATCACTTCTGATCAAGGCCACATGAGTAGAATACTCAGTCTGCACACATAGCAGAAAGTCTGTAAGAACTTTGAAGTTATCAGCCTTAGTTCTCAAAAAGAACACCCAAGTGAACCTAGAGAAGTCATCTACAATCACTAAAGTGTAATACTTCCCTCCTAGACTCTGTACATTTATTGGGCCAAAAAGGTCCAAATGTAATAAATACAAAATTCTAGGTGAATCACTTTTATTTACAGATTTAAATGAGTTTTTAGTTTGCTTGCCTAATTGACAAGCCTTGCATAGGCTCTCCTTCTTATAGGGGAAGAAGGTAAACCTCTAATAAGGTTGTATTTAGATAACTTAGATATGTTCTTGAGGTTAACATTGCTAAGCCTCCTATGCCATAAGGTGTTGTTATTTGTTACTTCATTAAACAGGCAAATTTCAGATTGGGTTGAGTTAAAATCTACTAAATAAATATTACCCTGTCTAATGCCTACTAACACAACATTACTATTTAAAGTAATATTACAGAGAGTGTTAGTGAAAGATACCTGATAACCTGCATCACATAACTGGCTTACTGAGATAAGGTTGTGCTTCAGTCCAGTTACATATGCAACTCTTTTGAATGTTACAGCTCTAATGGTAATCCTACCATATCCTTCTGTTTGACAACAGCTGGAATCCCCAAAGATCACCTTTGGTCCAAGCTTGGCCTTGAATCTTGACAGATTTTCTTTGTTTCTTGTCATGTGTTTGGAACAACCACTATCCAAATACCATTTATCTTTAGTAATTAGATAGGTCTTCACCTGCAAATTAAACAGTTAGACATTGTGGACCCAGACAACCTTGGGTCCATTATTCTTCACAAAATGAAAACTTGAAATAAAAGAATAAGCATGTTGGGGTTTATATCCTAAAGGGTAAGATCTCTTAGGTGGGATGCTCCATGTAGTTGATGGGTCAACAAACCTAGGGTTTCTATTTACATTAGGATTTCTAGGGTTCAAGTTGTTATTTTGAAAATCATATTGAAATCGTCGATCATCGTTCGACGATCGATGCTCAGATCGTCGAGCATCATTCGACCATTGAGCTTTCGATCGTCGAGCAGCGTTCGACGCTTTTTGTAGCTCCTTAAATTTTTTCTTTCTCTTTTCTCTCTTAGCTTTATTTAAGGCTTTGTTAACTAGATTTACTTGCTTAGTATTCTTTATTCCATCAGCTGAAATAAAGTTTACTAGAGTTGAAAGATGATTTTTAAGAACCAATGGGGGTTCACTTGATAAGGCTCCTAAGCCTAGCTTATTATTGCCTGACCTAGTGTTTGTCATGCTAGTGATCTCTAGCAGCTTAAGACTTCTACCATTTAGAGATTCTTCTAATCTTTTTGATTTAGCTAGTTCATTTTTAAGGAATTTTATTTCTTCACTGGACTTAGTGAGTTCTGCTTCTAACCTAGCATTTTCAATGGAGAGGATTTCTGATTCTGCTATCCTATTTCTAAGCTCCTTAATTTCCTTTTCTGAACTAATTAAATTTAAATAAAGAGATTTAAATTCAGATTTAAATTCAGCAGAAGAAAAATCATAAGAAGATAATACCTGATCTTTTGTAGGCATTTCTTCATCATCATCAGAACTCTCTGCAGCTGAGTGGTTGCTACAGGCATCAATTGCCATTAGGCAAATTTCCTTTGCCTTCTTCTCTTCCTCATCTTCACTAGAGCTTGAGGAGGAAGATTCCTCATCTGAATCACTCCAGGTTTCAGCAACAAATCCTTTCTCCTTCTTCTTATTTTTATAGGAGGAGGACTTGGAGTGCTTCTTGTGATGTTCCTTTTCTTTTCTCTTTTCTTTGTTCTTTTCCTCTGGACACTCTGGTAGAATGTGTCTAGGTTTCCTGCAACCATAACAGATAATTTCTTTAGCAGGAGATCTGTCATACCTTGGTTTATCTTCATATCTTGAAGACTTCTTTCTGAAGTCCTTTCTGCCCATCTTTAGAAACCTTTTGGCAAAGAGTGCCATCAGCTTCTCATTGGATTGGCTTCCTTCAGAAGCATCAGCAGCTTTGAGAGCAAGAGTTTGCTCTTTCCTTGTTGGAGTTGGAGTCTTAGCTTCAGCTTCCCTGGACTTCAGCACTTGCTCAAAAGATTTGAGCTTGCTAAGGAGGGCTTCAGTTGAGATTTCAGTAGTACTTCTGGCCTCCTTGATGGGACAGATCCTAAGATCCCATGTATTGGGGAAGCACATCAGTATCTTATCATTAACCTCTGTCAATGTTATCTCCTTATCAAGGGTTCTCAACTCATTGATGATTGAGCTGAGCCTGGTGTACATTCTTTCAACTAATTCAGCTTCAGTCTTCTTGAAGTTTTCATATTGGGATATAAGGTTGGACCTTCTGTCCTTCCTCTCATCAGCTGAACCAGCTATAATCTGGTTCAGTGAGTCCCACATGGCTTTTGCAGAAGTGCAATCAGCCACTTTCTGGAAGGTTTCATCAGACATAGTCTGAGCCAGAATATTCATTGCTTTAGCATCAGCAACTTTTGCTTTCTTGTATGCATTATTGTAATCTGGAGGTTGCACTACACTGAGATTTGTAGATGTTGTTGCAGTGGCTGCAGTAGGTGGTGTGGGTGGCCCTGTCAAAATGGAAGAAAAAATATCTTCATCAATAGAATTCATATATAACTTGATTCTTGCCTTCCAGATGCTAAACTTTGCTAAGTTGCAAACTGGAGGTCTGGTGCTAGAATAATCCTTGTACTGGGCCATGAAGTGAATGTCTATAAACTTGGTATCTATCTAGATCTTGTGACTCAAGTGTTAGCCTGTACAGTCAGTCAACCTCTCTCTGATACCAATTGAAAGTGAGGATAGATACAACTCTAGAGGGGGGGGGGGTGAATAGAGTATTCAAAAATTATGACACCCTACTCAACTCCCTTAGAGTTAATTTGCGGAATGAGTTTATAGATATTTGAAACCCTAGAGTCTAACACAAAGTGTAGTGCACAGAAGAAAGTTAACTGTAATTACAGTTGAGCTTTGGTCATATCACAACAACTAGCAATCCTAGTTATGTCTACTCACAGCCACAGTGCAATAATTAAATGAAGCAACACAAACGACACAAGAAGTTTATAGTGGTTCCCTCTAAATAGGTACGTCCACTCTTCTACCACCCTGGTAGGAATCCACTACAGGTTTTTGTTTAGGTACCCTGCCACCAACTGATCTACTTCAGGTAGATCAAGTAGACCCTTTGAGCTTTTGATCAGGAGCTCAAAATCCAACACAGGTTTTTGATCAGGTGCCCTGCCACCAAGGTTCACTTTTGAAGGGAGTAATAACCCTTTATACAGGAGGTTGAGAGAGGGTTAGAAGGTCTTCTCTATTGTTAAAACAATATTAGAGAAGCAAGTGGATTGCACAGAGCTTGAAAGCTCTAAAGAATCAAGGCTCCTCCTGGCTTAGTGATATCCAGGAAGAAGTCTTGCTTCAGGGTGCAGGAACTCTTCTGAACTTGTGACAGAGAGCTGTCTTGAAGTTCTTGAAGGAGCAGCTTGAAGAAGACTCTTGATTTGTAAAGGATGTTCTTCTTCAACAGCTTTTCTTTCTTCTTCTTCTTCTTCTTCTTGAGACTCTGAGTGAATGTTCCTTACAGCAGGATGAACTCAGGATTGAAGAAGAGAGAGATGAAGAAGGTCGATCTTCTTAGTTGAATGCAACAAATATCTGAAAGCTGTATCTCTTTGAATCTGTATATCAATATCTGTGTGTATTTCTCTTCTATATGTTGTGTTGTTGTATATATATTTTCTTCTTTCAAAAGAAGCTCTTTATATATGGGCCTTTGTAACGACTCTAATCATTATTTGAATTTTGTCTTCTTCTGAGATATGCGATCTGGGCTGAAAATATCACAATACAAAAACAAATCCTGCAGACAGACATGCTATAAAGGGATAACGCTTTCTAAGAAGCTGCAAATCCAATCTGATAAAAGGAGTACTAAAGAAAGTCATATCAGACTAAACTCTTTACGGCCAGAGAAGACTTTTGTGTCTAACGGCTATAAAGGACAGCATGGCAGAATAAAGCAAAAAGATATTTCAACTAATAAGACAAAAAACTTTATCAGATAAAGCTTGACTTATGCACAAAGGATGGGGCAAAGATTGCCTTGAGATGTATGCATAAAATCAATGAAATAATCTTTAATAAAATATGCTAAATAAACAGGAAATAAATAATAGAACAGAAGGAGCACAAAATTACTAAAGGCAGACAAAAGAACGTCGAACGACCCTCGGAGATCGTCGACCGAACTACAGAGATCGTCGACCTATTAGAACAGATAGTCGAATGACACAGATAGTCGAACTATCAAAGCAGATAGTCGAGCTATCAAAAAGATAGTCGATCCATCAAACAGATGGTCGAACTATCAACGCAGAGCAGATAGTCGAACTATAAAACAGATAGTCGAGCTATTAGATAGTTGAACTATCCAAGGCAGATAGTCGAACTATCAACAACAGAACAGATAGTCAAACTATCAGAGCAGATAGTCGAGCTATCAGATAGTTGAACTATCAAGACAGATAGTCGAACTATCAAACAAAACAGATAGTCGAACTATCAAACAGATAGTCGAGCTATCAGATAGTTGAACTATCAAGGCAGATAGTCGAACTATCAAACAAAACAGATAGTCAAACTATCAAACAGATAGTCGAGCTACCAGATAGTTGAACTATCCAAGCAGATAGTTGAACTATCAAACAGAACAGATAGTCGACCTATCAAACAGATAGTCGAGTTATCAAGAAATCTGTCTAGTCAAAAGAAGTCAAGCGGGGTTCGACAATCGACGAGGTAGATACCACAGATCGTTGACCTAATAAGAGTTGAACTAACTCAGAGATAGATGATCTGCTGACAGACGATAGTCGACCAACTTATAGACGATCGTCGAACAGTTGATAGACAATAGTCGAGCGGCGTTCGACCATAGTCGAACCAAAAACAACTAAACCAAATCTTCATCTGGATAAGTGACAACTCTACAACTAAAACAATCTAACCAAACAACTAACCTTTGACCATAGATAAATCTTGGGTCAAGAAACTAATTGAGAAGACTAAACTCAAATCCAAACTAGGGTACCAACAATAGGATTTGGCCAATTGCTCCCAATATGACTACTTGACCCCCACCCTACCACCTTCAATCTTATAGGTCCCCTTTGGTGCCCTAATAACCCATTAGGGGTCAACCAATGGGTGGAATTGACCAGAGTCAACCCTAACCTTTTTTAGGTCAAAGTGCCCTAACTTGACCTAAATGGGTTACACCAAGTCACAAATGGACTTGTGTGGTGGCAAGGGACTCAAGACACCTAGTTGATAAGTCAACCCACTCATTTGACCAATTCAACACCCCCAGTCAACTTTGGTCAAACCAAGCCCAAAATGGGGAAGAAAGCTAAACCCAACTCCAATCCAATGGGGCTAGACCCAATTAGGGTGGCCCACTAGCTATAGCAAGTAGAAACCAGCTAGAATACCACTCAAATTCTGGAGGTGGTGACTAGGAGAGAGAAAGTGGGAGTTTTCCTTTAAGGGAGGAGAGAGAAAGAGGGGAGAGAAATGGAGAATGCAAAGAGGCTCCCCATTCTCCCCCTAACCCTCTATTAATCTACCCTAACCTTTGGGAGGAGATTTCCATCAATTTCAGCCAAGGCAACAGATGAAAAGGAACCAATCCACCATGGCCAAACACCACCTCCATTTCCATTAATGACCATTCAGTGCAGCCTCTTCCACTCCCCAAATCAACCTCCCCATCAGCTTTAAAAATCTCCCAAGCAATCAAAATGAATGTTTACTTCATGAGTTTAGGAGGAGAATAGGGGATTTGGTAAGGAAAAAAGATTGGAGATGTCGGCCATGGTACACCACCACCACACACGGCGCCAAGCTCGCCTGCAGGTCTAGTCCTCCTCCTTCTCTCCTGTGCTAGATCTTTAGATCATTAGGTGGAGAAATCGGGCTCAATTGAGCCCAATCAGTGAGGAGAAAATCTGCATTTTTCCATGAAAATGAGCCTCTCGGGTTCGCCGGAATATGCCCCTCCGGCGGTTGTGCCGTTGCCAAGCGATAGTCACCACCTCAACGGAGGTGGTGGTGGCGGTGGACAACCAGGGAGGTGGCCGGATGGCCGGGAATTGAAGCTAGAAAAGCTTCATGAAGATCCAATCCAATCCCTTGGCTCATTGGGGATGATGAAGCACATCCGTTGGATCTGGCTGATTGATATTTGCAGGCCGAATAATTAAAGTATAGGTTTTTAAATATTCTGTCACATTTTAACAGCCACATTGTTTTAATTATTAAAAATAGTTTGTGGATTTTTATGTAAAAGTTCCAACATAGAAACTTATACCTTAGTGTCTAGTTTAGTACAAAATTTGAATCAATTCATTTGGACCACTGGATCTCCCTCAGCACACTTTTTGGTGAAAGGTGTTCAAAGGCTAACCAAAAATTAAAATGAGTGCCCCCAGTGGCCCACTCACTCAAATGACCTGAAATTTGGACCATGGGCTGGTCTGGTCATGAACCTAGACATATCCAGAAATCAAAATTTTTGGAGATACTTTTTCTATAGTTTTTGTAATAATTTAATAATTCATATATGGGATATAAATAGGGTCTATGGGACTCCAATTTTCCCCAAACTCTGGAGTATGACCAGAGGGGGTATTATAGGGCCAATAAAAAAATATCAACTCTTTGGAGTTGAATTGATGGAGGTATCTTGGTGAGTAAAGTTGGCCAATCTAAGGTAATAAGCCTAGCTTTTAAGAAAGTGCACTTAGGGTGGTTGAGTGGTCAACCCCTCAACTAAGCATGGTGAAACTTAGGCCAATACATTGATATTTCATGTTACTACCCTAGCAATAGATTTGGAGGTATTTAGGGATGGAATACCATGGGACCCTAGTTCAAGCTTTAGGGTTGCCTTTTAGGGTCAATGAATGAAACATAGTCACCTCTCCAAGCCTTGGCTCAAAACTTTTTAGATAGGTTCAATGGGAAGAGAAACCCACTGGATAATTTAATTATGATTTTATGAGTACTCCACGCGCCTCAAGTCACTTAATGATTGAGATATGAACTTCCCTATCAAGTATAGAATACATGTCTAAAGGTACTGGATGGTCATGAAACTTGGCAATAGACTTTTACAGATGTTACCTATGCCTGCAAATTTTATTATATTCTTAAGTTGAATATTTTTGGTACCTCCTGTGTAACATTAGAGTTTGTTTATTTGGATAAATAAAATTTTATAGTATAAACTGAATGCTGGAAAATTGTGAAATTTGGCTAGTAAACTTTTTATGTTTATATAGTGTCTTGTTAAGTTTATTACAATTTTTGGAAGAGTATTTATAGTAGTTTCTTCAAAAGTTATCATAGAGGTAAATTATTTTGTAAATTCAAATAAATAATTAAATGACATTAGAAAAATTATGAAATTTGGGCAGACATGTTTTCAGATAATTATAGTACTCTGTTAATTTTGTTGTAATTTTTAGATTGCAAAAACGTGTACTTACTTTGTAAATTGTCTTTTCGATCAAAAGATTTGAAATTTGATTTATGGTAAAATACCTTTATGAAAAATTATGAAATTTATACCTTACTGTTATTTAGTCAATAAGAGTCTCTGAAAATTTTAGAATGGTCATTGCATTTAAGAATCTTATACTTCATGTTCAAAGTCATAGAAGGAATAATTTTTGGAAAATTAAATTAAAGGTTGATTTAATTAGGAAAAATACATAGTTCTGGTTTGGGGCTCAATATATTATGGTAGACCTCCAGTAATAATTATAAGGTTGTAGACAAAGTATTCGGGGTGTTTACCTTCATACGTTTAGGATCGGTCACATGGTCTACATATAGTGAATTCGAGGTTTCAGAATAGAATAATAAACAATATATGTGTGAAAGTATATTGGGTGCACCAGATTTGGGTGAAGTGATGATAAGGTCACCCTTAGGGCCAAGTCCTGAGTAGACTAGGTAATATGGAGATGGGGTGGTGCTCAGGGTCGACGGAGTTTTGTCTTCTCCCCGGGAGTATAAATGTAACACCCCATGTTCAGTCCTGGAGTCGGTGGGGGTTAACGCCTCGCGGTAGAGTAACCGTCGGCGGAAGGGCGTTGAACTGTGCAGTTTTTCCCTTAGCGCACGATCACTGACCACAGGGCGCACGACCACTGACCGTGCGCCACTGGTCGTGCATAAAGAAAATTTAATGTCAAATCCCTGTTTAACGAAAACGCACGATCACTGACATAGGGCGCACGACCACTGACCGTGCGCCACTGGTCGTGCGGACGGGTGCAGAATCCGTAAAATGACTCCGTGGCCGTCCGATTTTCCATCAAATCTCATCTAACGGCCTAGGATGGTCCGCCCAAACTTTTAACTTAGGGTTGAAGGGTTCTAAACCCTCATTTCAAACCCTAGACTCTCTTTCTAAAAGTTTAGAGAGAAGGGAGAGCAAGGAAGGAGAAGAGGAGATCCGGCCGCCGGCGGAGCACCGGAGCACCGAATCACGATCCGAGACCGGATCCTCGATGGCAAGAGCGAGGCGAAGCTTTTCAACCGTCTACTTCTTCATGACGGGCGCGCGAAAATCTGCGAGGGTAACGATCCTCTTCATAGGGCATGTGTAGTCGCCCTTCTTCCTTTGCATGGGGAAATCCCCCTCTCGCGAGTAAGCGTCGAGGAGCGGAATCCCTTCGGGTAGATATGTAAAGTCCCCGTTGTTAGAGCCCGGAATCGAAGTACGGGCGTAGGCATTGTGTGTGAAGCCTATTCGGGTTTAGCCCGAATCGGTGTTGTTGCATTGCATGGTCGGAGAAGACTCCGCACCGATGATTTCAGTTTTCCGAAATTTCTACGCGGTAGATTGCATACAGGGATCCTTGGGGATTAACCTCGAGGCGCACCCGGAAAGCTTGGGCGGAATCGCATTGCCGCCACGATGTTGCCTTGGAGGGCAAATCGGTACATAACGGGGTTATGTGCGTGTTTTGATCGATTGTGGGAATGAGGAGAAACTTGGCCCGCACCGATGGCTAAATGGCCGTGGTGAAGTGAGCAACGGGCGGGTGGAACTCTACCCATTCCAAGTGGTCTCGGTAGAAGCGACCTAAAGTACATGGGACTTCCCGGGGGGCTGGAAACGGGCCTAGGCTTCGGCTGAAAGGGCTATTTGCTCACGAGAATTGTCGTCCACGAGACGACGGTGGAATCGCGGGAACGGACCGGGTCCGGACCGGATTCACCATTTAGTGCCCTGAGAGCACGGGGTGTACGGCCGTGCGTGCCGACACTTGTGGCGAATAGTTATATAGATTTATATATTGCTATGTTAGTTATTATGCAGGGAAGGAGCACCGCCGTCCCGCAATTGCGGGGCGGGGTCGTTATAATTTGGTCAGCATTGCTGACCGGTTACTCGTGTAAATTGCCACCTCTTCGGTGGATTGCTTCTTACAGGTGCTGCTGCGGAGCCGAGCGGCAAATAGCAGGCTAAAGCCCAAGTTGCAGCGCTAGCCCATGAAGGCTGAAGATTTAGTTTTGTTTTTCATATTCATGTTTGGCCGGCCTGCGCGCCGATGTATGAAAGACACTATTTGGTTAAGAGAACAATGTTTGTAAGGCCTTAAGGCCGAGGACTGTTTTGTGTATTTTTAATCGTTTCATTCCTATGGGTTTTATTATTAGTGGACATTCATGCTTATTGTTGGGTTCTTTTTAATAACCTAAAATGCTTCCGCTAGGTGTTGCGTAGGACGTTGTCTTTCAAATTGTGAGTATGATAATGCGATGCGTAACTCCACGGTCTGTCTGCGGTATATGGCGTCGGGCCCCGGCCGGACCTACTGCTATATGCCATGTGACGGATAGGGGTGTTACAAATTGGTATCAGACTAACGGTTTCGGTCTTGCTTATTAGAATTCGCGGACGAATTCTTTTAAGGGGTGGTGAGCACTATCACGTGCGTCATCGTTATAACATGAAAAAGAACCCATGAATGTCCACTTAGGAATGAAAATACACAGTTTTGAACAAGTTAAATGTTCAAATGATTGCTTTTTAGCAATGTGCTTGTCGCTTATTTGTCGGTTTTGTTTATCTAGGTGACTAGGAGTGGGGCAGGGCAGTCAGCTCGTACACGTTCAGCGGAGAGTAGGGCACCAAGCGAGGCGCCTGCAACACCTCCATCTGCTGAAACTATTCGGCTGGTTACCGAGGCGGTGCTTGCCGCACTAAATGCCCAACCTGCAGGGCAGGTACAACGTCCAGCACCGGAGATTGAGCAAGAACCTGCGAGAGCGACAGTGCCTGTGGTGGCTGAGGAGCCTAGACCACCAAGGCGTACGACGGATTGTCAGCTGAAGCACGTGATGAGCTTCAATCCGCCAATATTCTTTGGGGGTGGAACCCCATCGCAAGCGGAGGATTGGCTATCACGCGTTAAGCGGATCCTTTCGACAACCAGAACCGAAGCGGATCAGAAAACCGCCATAGCCACTTTCTTATTGGATGGCGAGGCAAGGCTGTGGTGGGACGGTGTGGAGCAACACCATCTAGTCGAAAGACAGTTGGAAGAGGTTTCTATTGAAGAATTCTCGAGAATGTTCATGGCGCGGTACCTACCGTCGACCGAGAAGATAGAACTGGAAAATCAATTCCTCAGACTGCAACAAGGGAGTCAAAATGTGGATGATTATCTGCATGAGTTCACAAGGCTGGGTCGTTATGCAGCTCCTACTTTTGGCGATGAGGAACGGAAGACGAACCGTTTCTATGAAGGACTGCGAGATGATCTCAAGGTACTTCTATCAGGGCCGTTGACGCAAGGATTTCTAACCTTGGTCGGCTCGGCTCGATCGTTGGAGCGAGAGTTGGCAAGAATCTCTGGAAAGAAAGAGCTGGGTGTGCAGAAGCCCGAGTTCAAGGTGCCGAACGCTACGAAGTCAAAGTTTCAGAGGTGGAATAAGAGGGCCAAGACGTCAAGTCAAGCCCCCTCTTCTGGTGCCTCGGGAGCAACGACAGCGCGCACCCCAGGTGCTTGTTATAACTGTGGGAGGCCAGGGCACTTTGCCCGTGATTGTTGGAGCGGACGTCCAAAGTCCGAGAGAAAGCCAGGAGCAACTTATGAGGAGAAAGGGAAGATGGCGGAGTCATCCGCATCTCACCATACTCCAGCTCAGCCCAGGGTGTACAACCTTGGCCTTCAAGAAGCCATCAAACAGGCTGACGTGGTGACAGGTATGAGTTAAATTATTGCAGTTTAACCTTATTTGAATAATTACCTGTTTGCATGTTAGCTTATATTTCCTATGCTAGGCTTCGTTTTGATATCCGATAGCCCAGCAAGGGCATTATTTGATACGGGAGCGTCGCACTCCTTTATGTCCGAAGAATTCGTATCGCGCATCGGAGTCCCTTCTTCGATGGCTAAGGACAAACTGGATGTGCTACTCCCCAATGGATGCTCTATGCGCGTAGATAGAGTATGCCTCGTGAAGATTCAGATTGGGGATCAGGAATTCGATCTGCAGGCGTCGTTACTTCCGCTAGTGGAGTTTGACGTGATCCTTGGGATGGATTGGCTCTCGGAGCAGCGAGCCTATATTGACTGCAGTCGGAAGGAAGTTAAACTGGGGGCAAATACTAGTCGCGAGACTACGTTCGAGGGCATTAAAGGGGCGAGCAAGACACTGATGTCTGCTCTTCAGGTGGTCAAGGCGGTTCGGGCTGGAGCAGAGCTGTTTTTCACGTTAGTGGAGGCCGCAAAGCCTAAGACGAGTCTAGATAGTATCCCGGTGGTTTCGGAGTATCCTGACGTGTTTCCCGATGATCTCCCTGGGGCTCCACCCCAAAGAGAGATTGATTTCACAATAGAGCTGGTGCCAGGTGCCAAACCTGTGTCCCGCTCACCTTATCGGCTAGCGCCGAAGGAGTTGGCAGAGCTGAAGGTCCAATTGCAAGAACTGTTGGAACAGGGGTACGTGCGTCCAAGCTCGTCACCTTGGAGTGCACCGGTCCTCTTCGTCAAGAAGAAGGATGGAAGTCTGAGGCTGTGTATCGACTACCGAGAGTTGAACAAGCTCACCGAGAAGAACAAATACCCGATTCCGAGGATCGACGATCTGTTTGACCAGCTAGTGGGATCTACAGTTTATTCGAAGTTGGATCTGAAGTCTGGGTACTACCAGTTGAAGATCAAGGAGAGTGATATCTCTAAAACGGCGTTCAGCACGCGTTATGGGCATTACGAGTTCACGGTTATGCCGTTTGGACTGACGAATGCGCCGTCCGTATTTATGGATCTGATGAACAGAACATTCAGAGAGTACTTGGATCAGTTTGTGATCGTGTTTATCGACGACATCCTGGTATACTCTCAGAGCGTAGATGATCACTACAAGCATCTGCACATGGTGTTGGAGACACTGAGGAGGAACCAGCTCTATGCTAAGTTCTCCAAATGCGAGTTCTGGTTATCCTCGGTGGCTTTCCTTGGCCACATCATTAGTGGAGCAGGGATTGCGGTAGATCCGGCGAAGATAGTGGCGATACGGGAGTGGCCTGTTCTTTCCTCGGTAGCGGAAGTCCGAAGTTTCCTAGGACTTGCCGGCTACTACAGGCGCTTCGTAGAGAACTTCTCGCGGATAGCGTTACCTCTCACATCGTTGACAAGAAAGGATCAAAGGTTTGTGTGGTCGCCGGAGTGCGCACAAGCTTCTGAGGAGTTAAAGGGTCGGTTGACCACGGCGCCAATCTTATGTTCGCCGAGTGGGACCGAGGGATTCGAAATCTACAGTGATGCTTCGGGGAGTGGCTTGGGATGTGTACTACTACAGCGTGGGAGTGTGATTGCCTACGGCTCGCGGCAGCTGAAGGTACACGAGAGGAATTATCCGGTCCATGACTTGGAGTTAGCGGCCGTGATACATGCACTGAAGCTGTGGAGACACTACCTTTACGGTGTGAAAGTTGATATCTACACCGACCACAAGAGCTTGAAGTACTTGCTGGATCAGAAGGACTTGAATATGCGGCAAAGGAGGTGGATGGAGTTCCTGGGGGACTACACCTTCAAAATTCATTATGTGCCGGGGAAGGGCAATGCGGTGGCAGATGCGTTGAGTCGCAGAACTCCCGCACGTGCTAGTTGGCTGTTGGTGCATGATGCACGATTGATTCAAGAGTTAGAAGATTTGGAGATCTTCTGTGTAGATAGACAAACGGGCGCCGAAGCGCGTTTGAGTTGGACAGAGGTGCAGTATGACCTGGCTGATAGGATTCGGCAGGCTTTAGCTGTGGATGATGTTATGAAGCAACTCATGGATGGTGTTTTGGATGGGTCAAATTCCCAATTTATGTTGGAGGACGGATTGCTCAGAAAGGACGATCGTTTGTGCGTCCCCAACGTAGGTAATCTACGGGAGGAATTGTTGTACGAGGCTCACCATACCAAGTACTCAATCCACCCGGGGAGTACAAAAATGTACAAAGACGTGAAGAAACTATTCTGGTGGCCAGGACTGAAGAAAGATGTAGCGCTGTATGTGGCGAGGTGTCAAACCTGCGCCCTAGTGAAGGCGGAATGTCAAAAGCCGGGAGGTTTCTTGAAGTCCTTACCCATTCCGGAGTGGAAATTCGACGACATATCTATGGATTTTGTGCATGGATTGCCAAGATCGCAGAAGGGAAACGACGCCATCTGGGTGATCGTGGACAGATTGACAAAAGTGTCGCGTTTCATTCCGATGAGGAAGGATGATCCGGTGGAGAAGTTAGCAAAACTCTACGTGGATAATATTGTGCGAATGCACGGAGTGCCCCGCAGCATTGTGAGTGATCGCGATGGACGCTTCACGTCCAATGACTGGAGGCTAGTACATCAGATGTTGGGCTCGAAACTGAAGTTTAGCACGGCGTTTCATCCGCAGACGGATGGCCAGACCGAGCGAGTCAACAGGACATTGGAAGACATGCTTCGCATGTGTGCGTTGGACTTCGGAAAACGGTGGGAGGATCACTTATACTTGGTCGAGTTTGCGTACAATAACAGTTACCAAGCAAGTATCCAGATGGCACCGTTCGAAGCTCTTTATGGGAGAAAGTGTCGCACGCCGTTGTCATGGTTGGAGACGGGTGAGTCGAAACTTTACAATCGTCAGGAGATCGAAGATGCGACTTCTTTGGTGCAAACGATAAGAGAGCGCTTGCTTATAGCTCAGGACAGGCAGGCTAAGTATTTTAATGCCAAACATAGGAACGTGGAGTTCAATGTTGGCGAATGGGTATACCTGAAGATCAAACCGTTCAAGGGGGTGTCACGGGTTCGACGCTTGAAAAAGTTGAGTCCGAGATACCTTGGGCCATTCGAGATTCTAGAACGGATCGGAGAAGTGGCCTACCGGTTGAGATTATCTGTGGAACTGAGTTGTTTGCATGACGTATTCCACATCTCAGTATTGCGGAAGGCGGTGCAAGAGCCGTCGCAAGTGTTAGCGGTTGATCAAGTACCGGTTGAGGAAGGGTTGACGACCAAAGTCAAGCCCATTTCTATCGAAGATTTCGAGGTCAAGCGGCTTCGGAACAAAGAAATCAGGATGGTGAAAGTCCGATGGGACAGTTGCGGTCGTGAGGAGCTATCGTGGGAACGAGAGCAAACCATGCTCGAGGAGTACCCCGAACTCTTCAACTCAGGTACCGTTTAAGTTTAAGTTGTTTACTTGCTATTCGTAATTTCGGGACGAAATTCTTTTAAGGGGGGGAGAGTTGTAACACCCCATGTTCAGTCCTGGAGTCGGTGGGAGTTAACGCCTCGCGGTAGAGTAACCGTCGGCGGAAGGGCGTTGAACTGTGCAGTTTTTCCCTTAGCGCACGATCACTGACCACAGGACGCACGACCACTGACCGTGCGCCACTGGTCGTGCATAAAGAAAATTTAATGTCAAATCCCTGTTTAACGAAAACGCACGATCACTGACATAGGGCGCACGACCACTGACCGTGCGCCACTGGTCGTGCGGACGGGTGCAGAATCCGTAAAATGACTCCGTGGCCGTCCGATTTTCCATCAAATCTCATCTAACGGCCTAGGATGGTCCGCCCAAACTTTTAACTTAGGGTTGAAGGGTTCTAAACCCTCATTTCAAACCCTAGACTCTCTTTCTAAAAGTTTAGAGAGAAGGGAGAGCAAGGAAGGAGAAGAGGAGATCCGGCCGCCGGCGGAGCACCGGAGCACCGAATCACGATCCGAGACCGGATCCTCGACGGCAAGAGCGAGGCGAAGCTTTTCAACCGTCTACTTCTTCATGACGGGCGCGCGAAAATCTGCGAGGGTAACGATCCTCTTCATAGGGCATGTGTAGTCGCCCTTCTTCCTTTGCATGGGGAAATCCCCCTCTCGCGAGTAAGCGTCGAGGAGCGGAATCCCTTCGGGTAGATATGTAAAGTCCCCGTTGTTAGAGCCCGGAATCGAAGTACGGGCGTAGGCATTGTGTGTGAAGCCTATTCGGGTTTAGCCCGAATCGGTGTTGTTGCATTGCATGGTCGGAGAAGACTCCGCACCGATGATTTCAGTTTTCCGAAATTTCTACGCGGTAGATTGCATACAGGGATCCTTGGGGATTAACCTCGAGGCGCACCCGGAAAGCTTGGGCGGAATCGCATTGCCGCCACGATGTTGCCTTGGAGGGCAAATCGGTACATAACGGGGTTATGTGCGTGTTTTGATCGATTGTGGGAATGAGGAGAAACTTGGCCCGCACCGATGGCTAAATGGCCGTGGTGAAGTGAGCAACGGGCGGGTGGAACTCTACCCATTCCAAGTGGTCTCGGTAGAAGCGACCTAAAGTACATGGGACTTCCCGGGGGGCTGGAAACGGGCCTAGGCTTCGGCTGAAAGGGCTATTTGCTCACGAGAATTGTCGTCCACGAGACGACGGTGGAATCGCGGGAACGGACCGGGTCCGGACCGGATTCACCATTTAGTGCCCTGAGAGCACGGGGTGTACGGCCGTGCGTGCCGACACTTGTGGCGAATAGTTATATAGATTTATATATTGCTATGTTAGTTATTATGCAGGGAAGGAGCACCGCCGTCCCGCAATTGCGGGGCGGGGTCGTTATAATTTGGTCAGCATTGCTGACCGGTTACTCGTGTAAATTGCCACCTCTTCGGTGGATTGCTTCTTACAGGTGCTGCTGCGGAGCCGAGCGGCAAATAGCAGGCTAAAGCCCAAGTTGCAGCGCTAGCCCATGAAGGCTGAAGATTTAGTTTTGTTTTTCATATTCATGTTTGGCCGGCCTGCGCGCCGATGTATGAAAGACACTATTTGGTTAAGAGAACAATGTTTGTAAGGCCTTAAGGCCGAGGACTGTTTTGTGTATTTTTAATCGTTTCATTCCTATGGGTTTTATTATTAGTGGACATTCATGCTTATTGTTGGGTTCTTTTTAATAACCTAAAATGCTTCCGCTAGGTGTTGCGTAGGACGTTGTCTTTCAAATTGTGAGTATGATAATGCGATGCGTAACTCCACGGTCTGTCTGCGGTATATGGCGTCGGGCCCCGGCCGGACCTACTGCTATATGCCATGTGACGGATAGGGGTGTTACAATAAATTCACTTAAGATTAGCTAAAGGCTATCTGAGATAAAGGTTTGGTAATAAATAGATACTCATAAAAGTAAGTGTCTTGAGAAAAGGAACTTTGAGCTTCAGCCCATCGTAGTTCATAGTGCCATCAAGAGCCCTTCACAGGGAATGCCTTGGGCAGTCCAAGGTTAACCATAAACCGTAAGAATAAGCAGACTAAAAGAGTAACCTCAAATAACCACTATCACTCACACTCACCCCGTCATTTCGGGAGGTTAGTTGTAAGACCCCATTTTTTTTTCAACCATCGGGGTCTTAGGCCTAGAATTGCCGCTTTACGGTGGCACCAACACTCGGGGAGGCTGCCATTACAAAACGCCAACTCTGCCGGCCTTTTTCGATCACAAAGAGAGAGAAGAAAGTAAATGCACTGAACGTAAACATGTACACATAATCATATATGAATAAAATCATAGCAAGTCCATCAATATATAGAAAGTAGAAAGTACTGCAAAAGAACAGTACAGATGAAATATATATGCGGGCTCAGCCCGGTACATTAGAGTCCTCACTACAAATCACTCATCATGGAAGCTATAAAAATACTAAACACTCACGAAGCTGGTCACAGGCGCTCCGGAACTAGACTGGCCCACCTCCATGCGCACCGTACTCCGCTGGTGCTGGTCCCTGGACTGCTGGCCCCTGTCTCCCATCCGGAGCTCCTGTAATGTTGTGGTTCGAAAATCATTAGTCATAAAGACTAAGTTCTATAATCCCCTACCCCTCCCCCCACGGCTCCTAGGCACCGAGCGGAGAGAAGGAAAGGGAAGCTACAAAGGTGGAGAATAACCAAGGCGGGTGACAGCGGAACTAGTCTAACAGAAAATATATATTGTATAAGCAGCTAAGTACGAAAGGTAAATCTAGGAGTTCTAAAGTAGTGAGCAGTAAGCTAAACATGTAATAAATCAATATATATGGAAACTAACAGAAAACAAGTAAGTAAGTAACCTTAACTTATATGAATGCTCATACAAACTTATAAGTTAAGGGGTCTTCTGCAAGGCTCCCATCGTATAAAAAGTCCCAAACCGATTTATACGTTGGGGTGTCGGTTGTATGCAAATATGAGTGTAGTGATATGCTATGCCATGATTCATGCAAGTGCAACTCACGCACATGACTCTATGCGCACAGACCTTTAGTACCCCCTGTTCGGGTAGCTAGCTTCACTCCCAGGAACCTCCGTAGTGGCAAATGGAGACAGTGGGTCGGCCCCCCCACTCCTAGGCGGGTATCCACACTACCGGGTCTAGCCCTTCCGTACGCCCCTAGAAGAACACAACCTAGAGTATCCGCGTACTAATGTTGGTTGTATCCACCAGACTTTCTTTGGATAAGTGTCCCACACCGCCGAGTCTACGTACCAACGTCGGTGTGAACGACAGTCAAATACCAAAGACCCACCACCTTATTATGTATTTAAACCCTCGAGCCCTCGGCTCCCCGGACTGTCCCGTCCGTGAATCTACCTTCAGAAACTACCGACCGAATGACAATCAAACCAACCTAATCTACCTCCCTAACTACCGAGGTATGTGAATGTGCAGCCCTAGTTATACTAGTTGCTCTTTTGTTTTATTATTCCTACAGTTTACGTTAGCCCAGGACTGCCCCCGGCATACCCCGTTAAGGGTTCTCAAAGGGCACTAGGAACTACGATGGGCTGAATCCCAAAGCTCCCTTTCGCAAGGCACTTAATATTATTGATTTCTACCCATTACCCGATCCCTTTTAAATTACTTTAGATCTAACCTAGTGTATTGAGACTCTTCCTCTCCAACCGGGGTGGACGATCTTTCGTCGTTCCCGAACACCACTTAACACTAGCCAATCTCACACTCTACTCATCCTGACTTCCAATAATGAACTTAATTTAACTTACACTATCCAAACCAACAAACTACAAAAATTCCATCTCCCCAAGTTCATTACCCACTCTAGTTCAGTTTCTGTAGTTTTACTATATGTAGACCACCCTATACAATATGATGTACATGATAGGAGTTTCTCCAAATATTCATCCAAAAGCCTTAAGTTATTTACTGGGAGTCTATCATGACATGATTAGCCTAGGTTCAGAAACTTATAATTTTTCTAATTTATTTGGTGTTTAATTAATTTCCTCCAAAACTAAACCATGGGTGATTTGAACATGAAGTACCCTTTTTAGGCATGATTAAAGCCCCACAAAATTAGAATAAATACTAGGAAGTAATTTGATAGTAAATTCAAATCCCTCAGAAGTTTTACCATATTTAAACCCTTGATCCTTAATTGTGAACATATTCACCAATTAACCACTTAGAGAAGTAAATACTATAAATAAGCTTCCAAAAATTCCAAGAAAATTCAAGTATAGTTATCATGCCTTAGAAGTAATACTGACAAGGTTTCCAAATTTTTCAGTGAGTATTAACCTCAAAATCTAATTTAGAAATATAACCCTCTTTCTTAACTTAACAAAGCAACCCTTGCAAATATTCATCTAAAAATTATGAATTAATTTATACCTCAATACGTTGATCTCATAACTCTACTGATCAAGTTACATAATTTTCCAACAATATATAATCTCTGAATCAATTTTTGAATAGAATTGCATTACTAAAAGTCTGTAAAGAAAGTACAAAAAATAAACCTCCAAAAATTATAATAAAATTCCAGTGTAATTATATTAGGCTAAAACACTCTCTGCCAAAATTTCATGGAGATCAAATAACCACAAAGATCATTATAGATAAAAGCCAATTGGGGCAAATTTATGAATTATATGATAAGGACATGAAGTGATATCCCATAAATTACAAAACAAATACCAGAGGACTTGAGATACCCTAGCATCCACTCTACCAAATTTCATGCTCATACAAGGGCATTTGACCTCATGCCCTTCACAACCCTCAAAAGACCATCCTTAGGGTTTGGCCTTGGGTCCTAGGGCAATTCTGCCCCGATCCACCTCCAAAATCCATGAGAAGATGCTAGGAATCATTCCTAGTCAGTGATCAAAATCTCAGCCTCTGTTGAGGTGATATGACCACTCAAATCACAAAGTACACTCTTGACCTAAAAATCGCTTAATAGGGCAAAGCTTAGGTTTGTGCATTTCCTATCTAAAACATCTCCAAATGAGATGAGAAATTATAAAGATCCTTATGATGAACCCAGAAACCACTCACAAAAATTTGGGAGGGTTTGGAAGTCATTAAGCCATCTAGTTAATTTACCATGAGATTATTAAATTATTCCTAAAAATTATAGAAAAACATTCTCCAAAAATTCCCATTTTTAGACAGGCCCTAGGTATAGCTAGGTTAGACTCCCTGCCCAAATTTCATATCCTTTGAATAAGGGATGAAGGGTAAGCACACATTTTAATCTCTACTTAGCTCTAGGTATAGATCCCACCAAAAGAGGTGCCCTGGTCAAACCAGGTGACCAAATTGACCCAAATCAATTTCAAAATAAAGTAGACCCATAGAGCTACAAATTATATATTGACCATTTTCTCATATAGAGACTCTAAGTATTTTTCCTTAATTTTTCTAAGTGACTTTTATTTCAGTACAGAAAATCATCTTTAAAAGAAAGAGAATAATTATCCAGCACAGATCTTGAAGCAGATCCAACAGTGTTGGGTCGTCTTCTTCCTCCAGCCTAGGGCCATGATTGGCCGAGCCTGGAGCACATTCCAGATGCTGCCGCCGGTCGTCCAGCCTCCTCCCTGGCCGGCCACCGCCACCACCACCTCCGTTGAGGTGGTGGCCATCGCCGGGCGGCGGCGCGGCCGCCAGAGAGGCGGAATCCGGCAAACCCGAAAGCTAGAATTTATTATGGGAAAATCCAGCAAGAGGAGCCCTTCCCGACCGAGCTCTGTTGAGCTCGATTATCAATCCTAAAGAGTTCTAAGATCTACCCGTAGAAAGAGAGGAGGGGAGGACCTTGTTCGCGGGCTGGAGGCGTGCAGATCGATGGAAAGCCATTGGCGCGGTGGTGGCATCGCCGGAATTCTTCTACAGCACAACACAAAGCTCCAATCCGTCGGGTTAGGGTGGAAACTTCATCTCTAAGTCTAGGGAGCCTTTTTAAAGGGAAGAAATGGGGAGCGGGAGGGTATAGGTTGTCCAGCCATTAATGCTTCCTTAAGAGCATGCTTCGGCCATGGTGGAGGGGAGATGAAATGGCCCGAAATGGCTGGAGGAAGGCTGGAAACTCCTCCTCTCCCAATAAGGACTTGAATCCAGCCGTTAAAGAGGAGGGGAAGGGGCCACGACATCAAGTGCCATTTATGGCTGTGAACGTCGGTTTCCGGCCATGGTCGTGGCTCCTCCTTGTTTTCAAAACCGATGGCCACGTGGCATTGACCGGTCAAAATAAGACTTAATTGGGTCTTAATGAGAGAAACGACCTAATAATGCATTCAGACCTACTATCTAGACCGGCCCAGTTCAGCTGACCATCAGCCAAGCTAAAACTGCCAGAAAAAGTCAAAGTAAAATGGCGTTGAGTGAGCTCAGCTCACTCAACGCCATCCAAGCTACGGCATTGAGTGAGCTCTGCTCACTCAACGCCATCCATGCTGCGGCGTTGAGTGAGCTCTGCTCACTCATCGCCATCCAGGATACGGCGTTGAGTGAGCTCTGCTCACTCAACGCCATCCAGGTTATGGCGTTTAGTGAGCTCTGCTCACTCAACGCCATCCAGCCTCCTCAAGGTGGCGTTGAGTGCAGTCCGTGCACTCAACGCCGTCTAGATTATGGCATTGAGTGATCTCTGCTCACTCAACGCCATCCAGCCTACTCAAGATGGCATTGAGTGCAGTCTGTGCACTCAACACCGTCTAGATTATGGCTTTGAGTGAGCTCTGCTCACTAAATGCCATCCAGCCTACTTTAGATGGCGTTGTGTGCAGTCTGTTCACTTAACGTAGTCTAGCTTATGGCGTTGAGTGAGCTAAGCTCACTCAATGCCATCCAGACTACGGTGTTGAGTGAGCTCAGCTCACTCAATGCCATTCCAAGGTCACGGGCATGACGGATCGGTCACGGGCGTGCCAGGCCCATTTTGAAATTTCTGAGCTCGTCGATCGTCTTTCTGAGGTCGACGATCGTCGAAGGGGTCACGCCCTAGGTCACGGGCGTGACGAGTCGGTCACGGGCGTGACCACCCCTTGACTCGAAATCTTGGTCGATAGACTTCAATTCTTGGGTTTCCTAGGGTTCTGTTATGACAAAACCACTTCTAAGGGTCTAGTTGGAAATGGGATGTTACAAATCCCAATAAACAAAACAAAGATTTCATCCCCGAAATCAAGGTTAAGCCTACAGGGGCTCCTATCGGGGAGAAAGAAACTTGTAACATCCCATGAGAAGTGAAAGATTATATCGTGACGCCATGTTTGCTATGTGAGGTTTAAAGGCGATCGTCAAATCTAAGACCGATTCGCCCAATTGGCAAAGTCTAGACCCCAATAATCAAAAGATTAGCCCCTATTCTTGAAATTTCAGTCCTACTGGTTTAAGATAGGAAAGTAAATTGAACATCTTGAGAGGTTGTGAGGTATACCTGACTGAACAGCTCCGGATACTTTTGTCGCATCAGGTCCTGCGGTTCCCAGGTATGCTCCTCCTGACTGTGGTTCCACCACAAAACCTTGACTAACAGAACTTTCTTATATCGTAAGACCCGCACTGCCGTATCATCGATCCTGATAGGCTCCAAGTTGACTGACCGATCTGAGGCCACCGGGCCGTCGGCCGAGGAAATCAGCTGTTCAGGGTGTAGTAGAGCCTTCCGTAGTGAGGAGACGTGGAAGAAATCATGCAATCCCGCTAACTCCGGCGGTAGTTCCAGTGTATAAGCCAAGGGGCCGACCCGCTCCAGGATCCTGTAAGGCCCCATATATCTCGGACTGTGCTTCTTCCGCCCGCGAACCCGCGAGACTCCGTGCATCGGCCGTATCTTCAAGAAAACTCGGTCTCCCACCTTGAACTCCACCTGACGATGCCTCGCATCGTAGTATTTGGCCTGCCTGCTCTGGGCTTCCAACATCCTGTCCCGGATCAATCTAATCTGAGCATCTGTATCCCCCACAAACTTCGAGCCCAATGCCCGCGGATCCTCATCCTAAACCTATGGTAGTGGGGTCCTGCACCTCCTTCCATACAACGCCTCGTATGGAGCCATGCCTATGTTGGACTGATGGGCGTTGTTGTACGAAAACTCGACCAGTGGCAGCAATCTCTCCCAAGGCTCGCCGCGGTCCAAAATACACAGGCGCAAAAGATCTTCTAGTGTACGGTTGGTGCGCTCCGTCTGTCCGTTTGTCTGAGGGTGAAAAGTCGTGCTGAATGTCAACCGAGAACCCAGATGGGCCTGGACTGACCTCCACTCCCTGGATGTAAACCGCCCATCCTGATCCGAAACGATAGTCTTGGGCACCCCATGATAACGCACAAACTGCTCAATGAACCTCCGTACTAATACACTAACCGGAGCGTCCTTCGCCATTGGGATGAATCTGGACACCTTTGTTAGTCTGTCCACTATCACCTAGATCGAGTCATTTCCCGCACGGGATCGAGGTAGCCCATGTATGAAGTCCATGGCTATATCCTAAAATTTCCACTCCGGCACCAGAAGTGGCTGTAGCAAGCCTGCCGGGTTCCTACACTCTGCCTTTACGAGTTGGCAGGCCTCGCAATGCGTCACAAAGTACGTAATGTCCTTCTTCATACCCGGACAGTACATCGCCCTCTTCAAATATTTTACCATCTTGTTGATTCCCGGGTACACCGAGTATCGGCTGCAGTGAGCTTCCATCATAATGTCCTCCCGGATCTGGCCTCCTGCCGGTATGTAGACCCTGCCTCTGAAACACAGGAGACCATCCCTCAAAGTGTAATCTCCTGTCGTGCCTTCCTCCAAGGCTCGGAATATCGGCTCAGCTCTCACATCTAGCTTCTGCCCATCTCTGATGCAGTCCCAGATATCATCAGTAGTAACCATCGATTCCAGGTACTCTATGTATAACTCCGGGTCATCCTCGGACACTAGTGATATCTCCATCTCCTCGAATGATTTAACCAACTCCAAGGCCATCAGCTGCGGGCCTACTCCTGACGTACTCGCTCTCCGACTCAAAGCGTCTGCGACCACGTTTGCCTTCCCTTGATGGTAGTGCATGGTATACTGGTAGTCCGACAGAAACTCCACCCAGCGTCTCTGCCTGATGTTTAACTCCTTCTGTGTGTCTACATATTTCAAGTTCTTGTGGTCTGAGAAGATATCGCAATGTACTCCGTAGAGATAGTGTCGCTAGATCTTAAGAGCAAAAACAACTGCCCCCATCTCCAAATCGTGCACGGGGTAGTTCTGCTCATGTTGCTTCAGCTGATGGGAGGCGTAGGCTATTACGTGCTCGTTCCGCATCAGAACGGCACCCATCCCCTGATAGGAAGCATCTGTGTACACCTGGAATCCTTCTTTCCCTAACAAAAGAGCAAGGATGTGAGCCGAGGTAAGACGATCCTTCAGCTCCTGAAAAGCATATTCGCATCGTGGTGTCCAAATAAAAGGGGACTCCTTTTTCGTCAGAGACGTAAGAGGGAGGGCAATCTGAGAGAACCCCTTTACGAACTTCCGGTAATAACCGGCAAGTCCTAAGAAACTTCGAACATCCGAGGCCGACTTTAGTGGTGGCCAATCCCGTACTGCCTGGACCTTCGCTGGATCTACTGCCAAACCTGCTCCACTGATGACATGGACCAAGAAGGCCACCTCCTTTAGCCAGAACTGGCACTTGCTGTACTTGGCATACATCTTATGTTCCCGCAGCTTCTCCAAGGTCAAGGCCAGATGCCTCGCGTGCTCCTCCTCCGTCCTTGAATAGATAAGGATGTCGTCGATGAATACGATAACAAAGACATCCAGATACTGTTCGAACACCCAGTTCATCAAGGTCATGAATGCGGAGGGTGCATTCGTGAGCCCAAAAGGCATCACGGTAAACTTGTACAAACCATATCTGCTGCTGAAGGCCGTATTCGGGATGTCCTCCTCCCGAATGCGAAGCTGGTAGTACCCCGATCTCAGATCCAGCTTTGAGAACCAATGGGCTCCCTCCAGCTGGTCAAATAACTCGTCTATCCTTGGCAAGGGATAAGTATTCCGGACTGTCAACCTGTTCAGGGCCCGATAATCTATACACAGTCGAAGTGTCCCGTCCTTCTTCTTGACGAATAACACCAGAGCTCCCTATGGTGAAGAGGTAGGCCAAACGAACCCGACCTCCACTAACTCCTGAAGCTGGCTTTGAAATTCCACCAACTCCTTTGGGGCCATTCGATAGGGAGCTCTGGATACCGGCTTAGCCCCCGGTATAAGCTGAATCTTGAAGTCCTTCTCTGGGTGTGGGGGTAGCCCTGGTAGCTTCTCTGGAAATACGTCAGCAAAGTCTCGCACTACATGAATATCTGAAACGGATTCCTTGGTCACGATTGCCTTAAAAAGGACCTGATAAACCTCTTCCCCCTGCAGATGGGCCTTAATGGCCTACACAGGTGATAATAATATGCGGGGTGCTGGTATAATACCTTCGATAACAATAAAGGAGTCTCCGTGCCTCACGGTGATCCTCTTTGCCACGCAGTCAATCTGGGCATGGTTCCAGCACAGCCAAGTCATGCCCAGGATCAGATTGTAATCTGGCATCTTCAGAATCGTCGTTGGTGCCTCAAACGCCTTCCCGTCGATCTCCGCTTCCATATTGCAATGAGCAGAGGTCATTAGCTCTGATCCATCGGGTAGGCGCACCCTCATCATCTTTACGGTGAACGGATCCACGCCTGCCAATCCTTTCACGAAATCTTCCGACACAAACGAGTGCGAATCACCGGTGTCGAAGAGCGTGTGAGCGGGCTTGCCGCTAATGAAAACTATGCCTGAGGTAATTAAGTGTCTTAGTATTCTTATTATAGTTTTCTTCTCTTAATTTCTAATTAGGTTATGTCTAGAAAACTAGTTCCTAGGAAGGAAACTTTAAAAGTACTGACATACCTGCAATAACCTGCTCCGGGTTCCGGGGCTGTGTCAGGTCTAGAGCATACACTTGCTCCCTTTCTTGCCTGTGGCCTCGGCCCTGAAATCCTCGTCCTCAATCATGTCCTCGGCCGCCAAAATGTCGGGGAGGTGGGGCTCCCTGATGTGCTGGTGGGGGTGCTCGTCTCATAGGGAAGTTCCTCTTGATATACCCCGGCTGATTGCACTGAAAGCATACCGGTGCCTGCTCTGCTGTCCTTGGCATCTCCAGCATCTGTAAAGGTTGGGGAGCCAATACCATCAGACTCCTCTGCTCCTGCCCAATCTCCTAGCAAGGTTGATCCTCGTTCCTTCTCTCCCCAATAACCTCACCTCGAGGACAGTCTCTACGGCCTCCAATCACTGTATCATCAGCCGGTCTCTTTCGGCTCTTTGACTGTAAGCTGATCCGCTTCTCTCTTTTTAGCCATCTCCAGAATCCTGGCAAAACTCCCCTCTGAGAAGAAGAGGAGGGCATGTCTCATGTCGTCTTGCAGCCCCTTGTAAAACCTCCTGGCATAGCTAGCGTCGTCCAACTGGTAAGTGTCTGCATAGCGGGCCAGGTGAGTAAACTCCTAATAATACTCCAGCACCGTCCCGTTCCCCTGCCTCAACCACAGGAACCTATCTTCCAGCTCATCCCTTGCCGACTGAGGTACGAAATGTCCTAGGAGCGCTGCTCTGAACTCCTCCCAAGTAATATCTGCGCAATACATACCCGCAAAGGTGGTGTCTAGCTGTGACTTCCACCACCTCTTTCCATGTGACTCCAGGCAGGAGACCGCCAAAGCAACTGCCTCCTCAGTGGGGCATCGGATCCCCGCAAGCAGCTCGTAAATGGTATTTAACCACTCCTCAGTGCGTAATGCTGATTCCGTCCCCAGGTAGGATGGAGGGGAAGTCCCCGGAAGACGCTCATCCAGTTGGCCTCGGGGTTTGGTTGTGGAGCTGGGGCTTGCTGAGCTCTGAAGGCCTCCAGAATGGCCGTTAGTGTTTGCCCCATCTCCATCTGCTGGAACGGAGCTAGAGCCGGCAGAGGCGGGACCATATTCGGAGCCTGTGGTGTCACCTGCTGTGGTGTAGGGTTCGTCGCAGGCTATAAGGAAAAATTCCATTTGTTAGAGAACGTATGAACGGAATATAAGAAAGGGGTAGGATGGACTTTCCCATGTGATTTCCCTTATGGGCACACCACTGCTTCTGCTGCTAGTTTGCCCACAAACTAAGCTCGCACGGGGGTGGCCCAAGGTTTGTGGACTACTTATCTTTCGATCGAGGTCTGCTCTGATACCACTTGTAAGACCCCATTTTTTTTTCTTTTTCAACAATCGGGGTCTTATGCCCAGAATTGTCGCTTTACGGTGGCACCAACACTCGGGGAGGCCGCCACTACAAAACGCCAACTCTGCCGGACTTTTTCGATCACAAAGAGAGAGAAGTAAGTAAATACACTGAACGTAAACATGTCCACATAATAATATATGAATAAAATCATAACAAGTCCAATAATATATAAAAAGTAGAAAGTACTGCAAAAGAACAGTACAGATGAAATATATATACGGGCTCAGCCCGGTACATCAGAGTCCTCACTACAAATCACTCATTGTGGAAGCTATAAAAATACTAAACACTCACGGAGCTGGTCACAGGCGCTCCGGAACTAGACTGACCCACCTTCATGCGCACCGTACTCTGCTGGTGCTGGTCCCTGGACTGCTGGCCCCTGTCTCCCATCCGGAGCTCCTGTAATGTTGTGGTTCGAAAACCATTAGTCATAAAGACTAAGCTCTATCATCCCCTACCCATCCCCCCACGGCTCCTAGGCACTGAGCGGAGAGGAGGAAAGGGAAGCTACAAAGGTGGAGAATAAGCAAGGCGGGTGACAACAGAACTGGTCTAACAGAAAATATATATTGTATAAGTAGCTAAGTACGAAAGGTACATTTAGCAGTTCTAAAGTAGTGAGCAGTAAGGTAAACATGTAATAAATCAATATATATACAGAAACTAACAGAAAACAAGTAAGTAAGTAAGTATCATTAACTTATATGAATGCCCATACAAACTTATAAGTTAAGGGGTCTTCTACAAGGCTCCCATCGTATAAAAAGTCCCATACTGATTTATACGTTGGGGGTGTCGATTGTATGAAAATATGAGTATAGTGATATGATATGCCATGATTCATGCAAGTGTAACTCACGCACAAGACTCTATGCGCACAGACCTTTAGTTCCCCCTGTTCAGGCAGCTAGCTTCACTCACAGGAACCTCCGTAGTGGCAAACGGAGACAGTGGGTCGGGCCCCCCACTCCTAGGCGGTATCCACACTACCGAGCCTAGCCCTTCCGTACGCCCCTAGAAGAACACAACCTAGAGTATCCGTGTACTAATACTGGCTGTATCCACCAGACTTCCTTTGGCTAAGTGTCCCACGCCGCCGAGTCTACGTACCAACGTAGGTGTGAACGACAGTCAAATACCGAAGACCCACCACCTTATTATGTATTTATACCTTCGAGCCCTCGGCTCCCCGGACTGTCCCGTCCGTGAATCTACCTTCAGAAACTACCGACTGAATGACAATTGTAAGAAACGAACTAGAAACAAGCCGGAACGGGTATAACTGAAATTTTATTATCCGAAAAAGGTATCTATTACAAAGGTATGGCCTCCCTTATATAGAATGGAGGAGAAAGGAGAGAATACAAATACCCGATGTGGGACTAAATATACAAATACATCATCTACAAAGCTAACCGCCAATCCGCCCAGGAGACCACCAAACCGTGCGGTCAGTAGGCACTAACCGCCCGGTCACCATCAGAGAACACGCAGCTGACCACCGAGATCCCAGAGATAAGCCGGCAGACCGCCCGGCTTCCAAACCGCCAGACTAAGCCGCCTGTCCGCCAAGGTCTATACAGCACCACAGAGATTAGCCGGGCTGACCGCCCGGCTACCAGACCGCCAGTCCTAGCCGCCTGTCCGCCCAGGTCAATACAGTAACACTCCCCCTCAAGCTGGAGTATAGATGTCAATCATGCCTAGCTTGCTGCAAATGTGGAAGAAAGAGGCGGACACCGGTTTTGTGAATATATCTGCCAGCTCTTTCTCCGAGGTAACAAACGGAGTGCAAATCTGGTTCTTCAACACTTCTTCTCGAATGAAGTGACAATCAACCCCTATGTGCTTTGTTCGCTCATGGAAGACCGGATTTTTAGAAATGTAGATCGCAGCCTTGTTGTCGCAGAACATGGGAAGAGGATAGTTGTACACCTCTCCTAGATCCAGCATGAGAGCCCGCAACCATTTTAACTCACACGTGGTTGATGCCATGCTACGATATTCTGCTTCCGCACTAGACCTGGAGACGACTGACTGCTTCTTGCTCTTCCAGCTAACCAAGTTTCCTCCAACAAACGTGCAAAATCCGGAAGTCGACTTGCGATCCCCTTTGTCATCCGCATAGCTAGCGTCGGAGTACGCTTCGACTCTTAGGTGACCGTTTTTCTGAAAGAGAAGACCTTTCCCAGGTGCGGACTTCACATACTCCAATATCCTTAGAGCGGATTGAAGATGACATTCCCTAGGCGACTACATAAACTGGCTGACCTTTCCCACTGCATAGGAGATGTCTGGTCTGGTCACCGTAAGGTAGATAAGTTTGCCAACAAGACGCCGATACCTCATAGTATCCAATAGAGGTGGTGATTCGTCTGTCCATGTCTTGTCTTCTCCAGGAGCCATGGGACACCGGGCAGGTTTAGCACCCGTCAACCCTGCCTCTTTCAACAGATCAAGAGCATACTTCCGTTGGGAGAGAACCAAGGAACCCGGTTTCCGAGAGATTTCAATTCCCAAGAAGTACTTTGGAGAGCCCATATCCTTCGTGACTAGGTGTTGGCGGAGATGGACCTTCGTCAAGGCTACACCAGCTTGATCGTCGCCAGTAAGAAGAATATCGTCCACGTAAACAGCTAGTACAACCAGACCCGAATATGTCTTGCGAATGAACAAGGAGTGATCAGCCGAACTCCTGGTGAAACCGATAGCCCCAACGATGCTACTGAACTTATCGAACCACGCCCTGGGACTTTGCTTTAGGCCATAGATGGCCTTCTTTAACCGGCATACTTGAGTCTCCCCCTGAGCAACATACCCAGGAGGTTGCTCCATGTAGACGTCCTCGTGAAGGTCACCATAAAGGAAGGCATTCTTGACGTCCAACTGCGAAATAGGCCAATCCTTGTTGACCGCCACCGATAAAAGGACCCGAATGGTGCTGAGGCGAGCAACTGGCGAGAACGTGTCAAAGTAATCAACACCATAGGTCTGAGTAAACCCCTTTGCAACAAGACGGGCTTTGTACCGGTCCACACTACCATCAGGACGGAACTTGACAACAAACACCCAGCGACAACCAACCACATCCGTGCCAAAAGGAGGAGGCACAAGGGTCCAAGTGCCCCGGTCAGAGAGAGTCGCAATCTCGTCATCCATGGCAGCCTTCCAGTGAGGAATATCAAGGGCTTCCTGGTAGGTGCGAGGTGTGGTAGTCGCGGAGATGGCTAGGGCGAAGTCCCTGCGAGAAGGTGTTAGCCGATCATAAGAAAGAACAGCTGCCAGCGAGTGCTGGGTGCACGTCCGAACCCCTTTGCAAAGGGCAATGGGCAGCTCCAGGTCCTCGAGTACCTCAGTCGCCGGTGCATCCGTGGCGGAGATAGCTGGCCCGGGAGAAGAGAGAGACGGCCGAGGGGACGAGGGAGAAGGACCATGATCAAGAGAAGGAGCGGCTGGTGGAGGTGGTGATGGAGGAAGCTCAAGAGGAGTGGATGTGGTGGAGAGAATGGGTGGAGAGGTCGAGTCGGTAGGAGAAAGAGGGAGGTTCGATCCATCGACCTGTGGGAGAGCAGAAGAGAAGTAGGCGGCATTCTCAAAGAATGTCACATCTGCCGAGACGAACTGCTTGCGATGAACAGGGTCAAAGCAGCAGTAACCTTTTTGAGTTGTGGAGTAACCCAAAAAGATACACTTCGTAGCACGAGGGGACAATTTGTCGCGAGTTGCGGCAGGGCTATGAACAAAAGCAGTGCACCCAAAAATGCGGAGAGGTAAGGGAAAGGGGTCCTTGGAGGGATAGAGAATGGAAAAAGGGGTTTTGCCTTTGAGCACGGTAGAGGGAATGCGATTGATGAGGTAGCAGGAGATGAGGACCGCGTAGCCCCAATTGCTACGAGGAACCTGCATCTGCATCATGAGAGTGCGAGCGACATCGAGGAGGTGACGGTTTTTACGTTCCGCCACCCCATTTTGCTGGGAGGTATAGACGTAGCTAGTTTGATGAATGATGCCATGTTGCGTACAGAAAGAAGCGAAATCACTACTCAGATACTCTTTTGCATTATCAGAGCGAAAAAGTTTGACAGAAGCATCAAATTGAGTTTTAATCATATAATAAAATGAAGTCCATACAGAAAAAAGTTCGGAGCGATCCTTTAAGAGATACACCCACGTACATCGAGAATAATCATCAATAAAGGTTACAAAATAGGAACTTCCACGCCCTATGGTGAGGGTAGGGGAAGGTCCCCAAACATCAGAGTGAATAAGGTCGAACGGCTTGGAAGAGCCACGACCTTTCTTAGGAGGAAAGGGGGAACGGTGATGCTTGCCCAGTTGACAGGCATCACAGTTGATAGGAGAGTCCTGCTAAGGTAGGTGAGGAAACAGTTGGTGGATGAGACGCGAGGGAGGATGCCCCAGGCGAAGGTGCCACTGAAGAAGATCTGTAGAAGCGGGAGAGAAGACAGTAAGAGCAGATACATCATCAAGGAAGTAGAGACCGCCCCTCTCAGTCCCAGTAGCAATCGTCCGCTTGGAGTCCGGGTCCTGAAACGAACAAGAAGAAGGAGTAAATGTTACCGAACACTGAAGTTGCTTGCAAAGAGAAGTAACCGACAATAAATTGCACGGAAACTTGGGCACATAAAGAGTATCCGCCAGGCGAAGGGACGCAGTAACTTGAACCATGCCCGTGCCATGCACCGGAGAGGGAGAACCATCCGCAACGAGAACAGGGGGCAACCGATCATGTGTTTCTAAGAGAGAAAAGCACTGAGGATTGCCCGTCATATGATTAGTGGCGCCAGAGTCGATTAGCCATTTACCTTGGGTAACCACGTGGGCACTACCTGAAGTCATGGCCATGGAGGCAGATGGCTTGGAAGAAGTAGGAGTATCACCCGCGGGACGAAGATGCGGATGCTTTGTCCAGCAGCGGTCAACCAAGTGTCCTGGGCGGCCACAATGAGTACAGAGGTAGCGAGAAGGGCCACGCCCGCCAGAGTGGTTACCACGACCACCAAATCCACCACGATGAGCCTGGTGTGCATAGGCATCCAGAGCCGGAGGAGCGGCAAGCAAGGGTCGTTGGAGCAGAGAGGTAACAGCGGCAATGCGGGCAGCAGTAGCATCCAGGGTAGGAGACTCAGCCTCTCCAAGAATTTGCTGTCGGATCATATCGTATGAGTCCGGAAGCCGCAGAAGGTAACATACCACGAGGAGTTCCTGGAAGTGCTTCAGCTGAGTGGCCACATCTGCTGAGAGAGGACGATTTTGCAGAATCTCAGCTCCAAGGGCTTGGACTTGTTGGTAAGCTGCAGGAGGGGACATGGACTGGCGAGCAAAGAGATCCGCATAGAGAGTATAGATGCGAGATGTTTGTCCCCCCTTGGAGTAGAGAGCGGCCAAGTGATTCCAAGCTTGTTTTTACCGTCTCATCGTGACGGATGACAGGAAGACATTCATCGGACAGGCTGTTCGCCAGCCAAGTACGAACCAGCGCATCATTCGCATCCCAGTCAGAAAACTGGGCAGAATCCGCAGGCGGAGGGTCATCGGTAAGATGATGACGCTTGCGCTGAGAGCGGAGAAGAAAAGTGAATGAGACACTCCAGTCGGGATAATTGGGCCCCAGAAGCTTAGAGACGGTGCCAAGATTCCCTGAAGCAGGAGCAGGAGGAGGAGGCGGTGGGACAACGACAGTAGACGAGGTGGAGCCATCAGAATTGGTCATCCTGAAGAGAGGTCGCGCGGTTAAGAGGAGAGACCGGGCGAGCAAAGGAAGGAAGAGTTCGCAGCGGTCACAATTAGAACAGCGGCAAGCAATGCCACGACCAAGCTGCGAAGCACAAGAAGAGAAGCCGCACGGTTAAGAAGGGAAACCGGGCGGGAAGAAAAAGAAGCCGCGCGGATAGAAAGAGAGAGAAGGTCGCGCGAACAAAAAACAAACCGCGGCGGGTAGAGAGAAGAAGCTGCAATGGTCACGGTTTCAGCACACTAGCGGCAAGAAGGGCAGAGAGGCCGCCAAAACAAGGTAGAACTCGCGCGAACAGAGCGAAGTCGCGCGGATAGGAAGAAAAAGATCTGCAGCGGTCACGATGGCAGACACCAGCGGCCAGAGAAGCCACGACCAAGCCGCAGAACCAAACAGAGGGAGAGAAGTCGGGCGGCTAGAAGACAGACCGCGCGAACAGAAGAGGAGGATAGAGGAATCCACGGGAGAAGAGAGCTCGCGCGAGCTGAAAGACAGGCCACAGCGAGTAGGCAGAGGTCGCACGGACAGAAGAAAACACAATCAGGAGGACTAGATCGGGTCCTCTGATACCATGTAAGAAACGAACTAGAAACAAGCCGGAACGGGTATAACTGAAATTTTATTATCCGAAAAAGGTATCTATTACAAAGGTATGGCCTCCCTTATATAGAATGGAGGAGAAAGGAGAGAATACAAATACCCGATGTGGGACTAAATATACAAATACATCATCTACAAAGCTAACCGCCAATCCGCCCAGGAGACCGCCAAACCGTGCGGTCAGTAGGCACTAACCGCCCGGTCACCATCAGAGAACACGCAGCCGACCACCGAGATCCCAGAGATAAGCCGGCAGACCGCCCGGCTTCCAAACCGCCAGACTAAGCCGCCTGTCCGCCAAGGTCTATACAGCACCACAGAGATTAGCCGGGCTGACCGCCCGGCTACCAGACCGCCAGTCCTAGCCGCATGTCCGCCCAGGTCAATACAGTAACAACAATCAAAAAAACCTAATCTACCTCCCTAACTACTGGGGTGTGTGAATGTGTAGCTCTAGTTATACTAGTTGCTCTTTTGTTTATTATTCATACGGTTTACGTTAGCCCAGAACTGCCCCCGGCATATCCCGTGAAGGGTTCTCAAAGGGCACTAGGAACTACGATGGGCTGAAGCCCAAAACTCCCTTTCGCAAGGCACTTAATATTATTGATTTCTACCCATTACCCGATCCCTTTCAAATTACTTTGGATCTAACCTAGTGTATTGAGACTCTTCCTCTCCAACCGGGGTAGACGATCTTTCGTCGTTCCCGAACACCACTTAACACTAGCTAATCTCACACTCTACTCATCCTGACTTCCAATAATGAACTTAATTTAACTTACCCTATCCAAACCAACAAACTACCAAAATTTCATCTCCCCAAGTTCATTACCCACTCTAGTTCAGTTTCTGCGATTTTACTATATGTAGACCACCCTATACAATATGATGTACATGATAGGAGTTTCTCCAAATATTCATCCAAAAGCCTTAAGTTATTTACTGGGAGTCTATCATGACATGATTAGCCTAGGTTCAGAAACTTATAATTTTCCTAATTTATTTGGTGTTTAATTAATTTCCTCCAAAACTAAACTATGGGTGATTTGAACATGAAGTACCCTTTTTAAGCATGATTAAAGCCCCACAAAATTATGATAAATACTAGGCATTAATTTGATAGTAAATTCAAATCCCTCAGAAGTTTTACCATATTTAAACCCTTGATCCTTAATTGTGAACATATTCACCAATTAACCACTTAGAGAAGTAAATACTATAAATAAGCTTCCAAAAATTCCAAGAAAATTCAAGTATAGTTGTCATGTCCTAAAAGTAATACTGACAAGGTTTCCAAATTTTTCAGTGAGTATTAACCTCAAAATCTAATTTAGAAATATAACCCTCTTTCTTAACTTAACAAAGCAACCCTTGCAAATATTCATCTAAAAATTATGAATTAATTTATACATTAATATGTTGACCTCATAACTCTACTGATCAAGTTACATAATTTTCCAACAATATATAATCTCTGAATCAATTTTTGAATAGAATTGCATTACTAAATGTCTGTAAAGAAAATACTAAAAATAAACCTCCAAAAATTATAATAAAATTTTAGTATAATTATATTAGGCTAAAACACTCTCTGCCAAAATTTCATGGAGATCAAGTAACCACAAAGATCATTATAGATAAAAGCCTATTGGGGCAAATTTATGAATTATATGATAAGGACTTGAAGTGCTATCCCATAAATTACAAAACAAATACCAGAGGACTTGGGATACCCTAGCATCCACTCTACCAAATTTCAAGCTCATACAAGGGCGTTTGACCCCATGCCCTTCACAACCCTCAAAAGACCATCCTTAGGGTTTGGCCTTGGGTCCTAAGGCAATTCTGCCCCGATCCACCTCCAAAATCCATTAGAGCGTGCTAGGAATCATGCCTAGTCAGTGGTCAAAATATCAGCCTCTGTTGAGGTGATATGATCACTCAAATCACAAAGTACATTTCCAATCTAAAACATCTCCAAATGAGA
This sequence comes from Platanthera zijinensis, assembly GCA_039513925.1. Lineage (NCBI taxonomy): Eukaryota > Viridiplantae > Streptophyta > Magnoliopsida > Asparagales > Orchidaceae > Platanthera > Platanthera zijinensis. The sequence goes on from CM077079.1 coordinate 256,618,553, forward strand.
TGAGAAATTATAAAGATTCTTATGATGAACCCAGAAACCACTCACAAAAATTTGGGAGGGTTTGGAAGTCATTAAGCCATCTAGTTAATTTACCCTGAGATTATTAAATTATTTCTAAAAACTATAGAAAAACATTCTCCAAAATTTCCCATTTTTGGACAGGCCCTAGGTATAGCTAGGTTAGACTCCCTGCCAAAATTTCATATCCTTTGAACAAGGGATGAAGGGTAAGCACACAATTTAATCTCTACTTAGCTCTAGGTATAGATCCCACCAAAAGAGGTGCCCTGGTCAAACCAGTTGACCAAATTGACCCAAATCAATTTTAAAATAAAGTAGACCCACAGGGCTACAATTTATATATTGACCATTGTCTCATATAGAGCCTCTAATTATTTTTCCTTAATTTTTCTAAGTGACTGTTATTTCAGTATAGAAAATCATTTTTAAAAGAAAGAGAATAATTATCCAGCACAGATCTTGAAGCAGATCCAACAGTGCTGGGTTGTCTTCTTCCTCCAGCCTAGGGTCATGGTTGGCCGAGCCTGGAGCGCATTCCAGACGCTGTCGCCGGCCGTCCAGCCTCCTCCCTGGCCGGCCACCGCCACCACCACCTCCGTTGAGGTGGTGGCAATCGCCGGGCAGCGGTGCGGCCGCCGGAGAGGCGGAATCCGGCGAACCCGAAAGCTAGAATTTATTGCGGGAAAATCCAGGAAGAGGAGCCCTTCCCAATCGAGCTCCGTTGAGCTCGATTATCAATCCTAAAGAGTTCTAAGATCTACCCGTAGAAAGAGAGGAGGGGAGGACCTTGTTCGCGGGCTGGAGGTGTGCAGATCGACGGAAAGCCATTGGCGCGGTGGTGGCGTCGCTGGAATTCTTCTACAGCACAGCACAAAGCTCCAATCTGTCTGGTCAGGGTGGAAACTTCATCTCTGAGTCTAGGGAGCCTTTTTAAAGGGAAGAAATGGGGAGCGGGCGGGTATAGGTTGTCCAGCCATTAATTCTTCCTTAAGAGCATGCTTCGGCCATGGTGGAGGGGAGATGAAATGGCCCGAAATGGCTGGAGGAAGGCTGGAAACTCCTCCTCTCCCCATGAGGGCTTGAATCCAGCCGTTAAAGAGGAGGGGAAGGGGCCACGGCATCAAGTGCCATTTATGGCTGTGAACGCCGGTTTCCGGCCATGGCCGTGGCTCCTCCTTGTTTTAAAACCGACGGCCACATAGCATTGACCGGTCAAAATAAGACTTAATTCGCTCTTAATAAGAGAAACGGCCTAATAATGCATTCGGGCCCACTATCTAGACCGGCCCGGTTCAGCTGACCATCAGCCAAGCTAAAACCGCCAAAAAAAATCTAAGTAAAATGGCGTTGAGTGAGCTCAGATCACTCAATGCCATCCAAGCTACGGCATTGAGTGAGCTCTTCTCACTCAACGCCATCCATGCTGCGGCATTGAGTGAGCTCTGCTCACTCAACACCATCCAGGATACGGCGTTGAGTGAGCTCTGCTCACTCAACGCCGTCCAAAATGCAGCCCTTCCAGACTATGGCGTTGAGTGAGCTCAGCTCACTCAACGCCATCCAGGTTATGGCGTTGAGTGAGCTCTGCTCACTCAATGCCATCCAGCCTCATCAAGGTGGCATTGAGTACAGTCCGTGCACTCAACGCCGTCTAGCATATGACATTGAGTGAGCTCTGCTCACTCAATGCCATCCAGCCTACTTAAGATGGCGTTGAGTGCAGTCTGTGCACTCAACGCCGTCTAGCTTATGGCGTTGAGTGAGCTCTGCTCACTCAATGCCATCCATCCTACTTAAGATGGCGTTGAGTGCAGTCTGTGCACTCAACACCGTCTAGCTTATGGCATTGAGTGAGCTAAGCTCACTCAACGCCATCCAGACTACGGCGTTGAGTGATCTGAGCTCACTCAATGCCATTCCAAGGTCACGGGCGTGACAGATCAGGCACGGGTGTGCCAGGCCTATGTTGAAATTTCTGAGCTCGCCGATCATCTTTCTGAGGTCGACGATCGTCAAAGGGATCACGCCCTAGGTCACGGGCGTGACGGGTCGGTCACGGGCGTGACCACCCCTTGACTCGAAATCTTGGTCGATAGACTTTAATTCTTGGGTTTCCTATGGTTCTGTTATGACAAAACCACTTCTAGGGGTCTAGTTGGAAATGGGAAGTTATATTAGTTGGTATAGATTAACGAGAGGTAGGCTCGATGTTGATAGGGGAATGGTTTATGTTTGAAGAGTCGATGGCTTGGAAGCTCTTACAGCATGTGTGCATGCGCATTAAGTAGTTGGTCCTCGTTATTGGACGGTCATGCACACCAACCTCGATACGTTGACTCAGCAAGTGTAAGTGTTCACTTAGCCCAATAAAGACCGGTGGTTTTGCTAGTACTTGTACTAGAGACTCCATAGCACCTGCCTATGGGTGTACCGAGTAGTACGTATGATCTAGACTTGCTACTGTGAATACCAACCTAGGAGTGGGAAGGCCCAACCCACTGCCTCCATTTGCCACTACGTGAGGTACCAAAGAGCTTAGCTAACTCCAAATTGGGGAACTAAAGGTCTGTGCACATTGAGTCGAGTGGGTGTGTTGCACTTGTGTGAAACTCATCATTTAGCATGCATAATATTCCATGTCATACATACCTTGCATAAAACCTCTACCCATAACATATAAATTAGTATGAGATCTTTTATATGTTAGACCTTGCAAAATGACCCCCTAACTTTAATTTGTTACTTCTATTATAATGTTGCATTTATTTTCTCTTCATATACCTGACATTACTATATTAGATTTTTTTAGCATTTGATAGTTAGGGCCACTGTCACCTGCTCTTGCTTACTCTCCACTTTCAGTCTCTTTCCTTTCAACCTCCCTCACACGGTGCTTAGGTGCCGCAGGGGGGGAGGGAGGGGGGCCAAGACTTAGTTTAAACTAATGGCATGATGGGCATAACACCAGGGACACTAGTTGGGAAATAGGGAGCAGCACCAGGGGAACCATCATGCTCAGGAGGAGGTGAACCAGCCTAGTCCTAATGTAGTAGCAGGAGTGGAAACAACACCAACAGTCATGGGATCAGTGAGTGATTTGTGGCTTTTCTTCCGCGAGCATTTTGTAGTGAGGATTATATGTATTGGGCAGGAGCCCTTTCCTTTCAGATTCAGTATTATACTTTTGATCAGTTTATTTCCTTTATGTGAGCTCTTCTATATTGCTATGTGATCGTGGATTCATATTTACAAGTTTACTTATTTTCTTCTGTAGATTATGGTTGAGTTATTGCCGACAGAATTGGCAATTTGTGATGATGACCCTCTCGGTGTTGGTGTCACCACAAAGTGACGGTTTTGGGCATAAGACCTGGTAAAAGGGGGGGTCTTACATCTGGGTCTTGTGATCATATTCTTATTTCCTCAGCAATTGGGGTTGCCAAGCAAGATACTTAGCCATCCATTCCAATTGAGGTAGAAGAATCTAGTCCAGAGAAGCATTATGAATCACATTCCAGTGAAGAATCATATCTTCCAAGCGTTATCGATCTTTATCAGCTATATATCAACAAACTTAGGAAGCCCTACTTACCAAAGAAGAGCCCGACTCAAATGCAGCTGCTTCAAAGGATTCAAACTAGGTGAAAGCTATGCAAGGGGAGATGGAGAAGAATGAAAATAAGAAAACATGGGAATTAGTTCCCAGACCTAAAAACAAAAATATCCTTGATCTAAAGTGGGTCTATAAAACCAAGCAGGATGAGGTTGGCAATATTGTCAAATACAAAGCTAGAATCATTGCCAAAGGTTTCTCACAGGAGTATAACATTGAATATAATGAAACATTTGCTCATGTGGTGCACATGGAGAGTGTTAGAGCCTTCTTTACAGTTGCTACTTAGAAAGAATTGGAAGTACATCAGCTTGATGTTCGCTTTGCCTTCCTCAATGGAGAAATTGAAGAGTCGATTTATGAAAACCATTCTGAAGGGTTTGAGAAAGCAAAAAAGAAGAAAGGGGAAGAGAAAGTTCTAAGGATGAGAAAAGCTCTATATGGGCTCAAACTGGCCCCCAGGGCATGGAATCAAAAGATTGATTCATATCTTCTTTCAAATGATTTCAAGAAGAGTCTCAACAAGTACTCTTTGCATACAAAAAGGTATTCCAAAAACCGATTCATTTTCTTATACTTGAATGTTGATGATCTAATCTTCATTGGGTCTATACTGACAATTATTGAAAATTTTAATCAAGTTATAAAAGAGGAATTTTAAATGAGTGACCTTGGACTCATGGAATACTTTCTAGGATTTCTGATAAAGTAATCCCCTGAAGCTATTTTCATGAGCCAAGAGACTTATGTTGATAAGAACCTCAAGTTGTATAGCATGACTAGGTACAATGTTTTCACTACACCTATGCTAACCACCACCAAAATGACTCAAAAAGATCAAGGGAAACCTGCACTAGAAGATAAGTGTAGGAGATTGGACATGACTGAACATTGAGAATGCCATTAGTTTGTTTTCTAGGTTTATGAAACAACCAAGCTCAGACCATTTCATCATTGCCAAGCATGTGCTATGCTATCATAAGGACATAAAGAATTTGGCTCTCCTTTACTAGAGAGAGGACAACACTGATCTTTCAGAATATATAGACAGTGACTGGGTATGTTCTCCTGATGACAAAAGAAGCATGGGGATTTGTGTTTATGCGTGAATGAAAAGTCATATCCTGGGCTTCAAGGAAACAAAAAGTGTTGCCCTGTCGATAACAGAAACTAAATATATCACAACATGTGCAGCAGCTTGTGATGCTATATGGATTCGATGACTGCTAAGTGATCTATTCATAGAATAAGAAAACAAGCCTATCCTTATATGATGTGACAACATAACATCAATTGGGATAACAAAAATCCTAATATTCCACACGCGTACTAAGCATATTGAGCTAAAGTTTCACTTACTAAAGACACTTATGGAATCAAAATAAATAGTTATGAAACACTATCCCACTAACAAATTGTAACACTCCTGTCTTCCCATAATTGAAAAACAACAATTCTGAATTTTTGAGCTACCGCTAGCGATAACGATATCACTGGCGATAGTAATCAAAATAATGCAGTCGACAAAACGATGAAGTCGACATGCTACCCTTGGCGATAGAGATATCGCCAGGCAATAGTATGCCACATGGCAGACAACCACGTGTCAGTTGGTTGTGAGGCAGTCATTAAGCGGTGTTGACTGGGTCAAGCGACCAACGCTAGAGATATCGCCCGATGATAGTAGCTATCTACCAGCGATAGCGTTTTAAAGTCATAATTTTATCTTAGTTAAATTTCTGAGTGTTTGAAATATATTTCTGGTTGCGAAAAAAATCTTCTTAACTCTATCAATTATTTTACCTAAATTCTGCATATGTGGAAAAAATATTATTTGCCCTTATTCACCCCCTCTAAGGGCGCCTCTAGATCCAAGAATTGGTATCAAAGCAAGGTTACTCCGAAACTATTTCACCATTGGGAGTAATGACGTATAACGATCATGCTTTTTCTAAGGGTCAAGGGATGAGTAGACCTAGCTCCCTTATTCACAGACACGGATTATAATTACTGGAAAACTCAAATGCAATGTTTTCTAATCGCATTAGATATTGAAGTATGGAGCATGGTAGAACAATGCTACACTCCACCTATAACGGTAGTTGGAAGTGTCACTATGGAAAAACCTATGGATTAATGGGATGATACTGATAAACTGAAATGCAAAAATAACACCAAGATAATGAATGCTTTATTCTGTGTGTTAAATAGAACTGAATTTAATCGGGTGTGTGCATGTGAAACTATATATGATATTTGGAATTTATTTGAAGTTATTCATGGAGGTACATCGCAAGTGAATGACTCAAAGTTATTTCCATTAGAGACAGAATTTAAAAAGTTCAAAATGGAAGTTGAAGAAGATATCGATTCCATATACATGAGATTCACAAAAATTGTGAATGCCTACAAAGTTCTTGGAAAAAAATTCTCAAATGGTGATTTAGTAAGGAAGATTCTTAGATCACTTCCCCCAAAGTTCAATCATAATTTGAGCAGGCATAGCATTAACACAATAGATATATCATAAGAAGGCACACTCAAGCACCATTCAATATACCACAAACGAGTGCCTCAGCGGCCAAACGTTTCGTGCACCTAGGGCACATTCTCGGTGTACCGGATTACCAGGGAATGGGGTAGGGTCGTTATAAATTGGTCAGCTAAAAGCTGATCGTTGCCTTGTTTGCTTCCCTTGTGGTGGATTGTCCCTATGCAGGTGCTGGAGAGCCTGCGGGAAATAGTGGGTTGTAGTCTTGAAGCTATGCTAGCCCTCGAAGGCCATGCGAATTTTTATTGTTTTCACGTGTGGTCAGCCTGCGCACCGATGTCTGTAAACCACACTTCTAAAGAATAATTGTAAGGCCTTAAGACTATAACAGTTTGGCTACTGTTGACTGTCACCGGGAAATAGTGACTATCGTTGGCAATAGTATCTTTTGTGTATTTTGTAAGAACATTCCAGTGTTTATATAGTGGACATTGCTGAGATACTTGAGTTCAAAAAGTTAACCCTTGAAGCTTCCGCTAGAATGTTATGAGTTAAGATTCATTTATTCTTTGATATTAATATGTAACTCTACCGACTGTCTGTGAGATATGGCGTTGGGCCCCGGCTAGACCCTCTGTTATATTTCATATGACGGATGGAGGTGTTACAATTTGGTATCAACATTTCTTGGTCTTCCTATTCTTGGTCGAATTCATTTGAGGGGCGGAGAGTACGTGTCTGTGCTTACCATTATAATAAAAATGAACTCAAGAATATCCACTTAGGAATGAAAATACACATGTTTGAAGAACCTGTGCATTTCTAATAGTCGTTGTTTGTTGTTGAGTAGTCGCTAAATTGTGTATTTTACACTTATAGGTGACTAGAAATGGTGGGGGCAGTCTGAACCCCAATGTTCTATTGAGAGTGAGACACCAGCTGATGTGCACACACCTCCTCCTTCTGTGAAAACAGTATAATTAGTTGCTGAGGCAGTGTTTTCAATGATGAATGCACAGCCGACTGGGCAATTGCGACCTGCGATGGTGCCAGTATAGGTTGGTGTAGCCGAGCCTATAGCTGCTAGGCAAGTGCCTATTGAGGCTTTGGTTGATAAGTGAGCGACTAAACGACAGCTGAAGCAATTCATGAGCTTTAGTCCTCCTACATTTACGGGTGCAGAATCCACAACATAGGCAGAGGACTGGCTTTCGCGACTCAAGAGGATATTGACGATGATAGAGACAGAGGAGGGACAGAAGGTCACCTTGCCACTTTCCTGTTGGAAGGAGAGGCTCGTCTTTGGTGAGATGAGTTGGAGTTACACCACTTCATGGGCAAACGACTATCAGAGATCTCGATGGAGGAGCTTTCGAGTTTATTCTTGGCAAAGCATCTGCCGTCGTCGCAGCGGATTGCCATGGAAAATGAGTCCCAGCATTTGACTAAGGGCGATGGTAGCATGGATGACTACTTGCATGAGTTTACCAGGTTGGGATGTTATGCGGGGTCTATTTTTCCCGACGAAGAGCGTAAGACCAATAGGTTCTACGAGGGACTACATGATGAGCTAAGGTTACTGATCCTGGGTTTGATGAACCAAGGTTTTCAAGTGTTGGTGAATACGACTCGTTCATTAGAGAAAGACATGAAGAGGGTACAGGGCAAGAGGGACTTGACTGTGATAAAGCGTGAGTTCAAAGTGTCGAGTCTGCAAAATCTGAGTACCAAAAAAGGGGAGAACAAAGTCCAGGTCTTCTGGACAAGCTCCATATACTATTACTTCTGGAGCAATGTCTGGGAAAAGCGCGCGGACATGTTATACGTGTGGCAAACCAGGATATTTTGTCCGTGAATGCCCCAGTGTCCTACCAAAGAAGGACAAAAAGGCAGGATCATGTTACGCTGAGAAGGGAAAGGGGAAGCTGACCCGCATCTTATCATGAGGCTTGATTGCTTCGGCTTTTGTCAATGACATGTCGATTTGAGCAACAAGAAAAGTGCTAAACTGTACCTGCATTATGTCGTTCGGGCTAGATTGCCTAAAGTAAATGGCTTTCGTCGTTGACATAATGAGAGTCTTAGTCCCCATACCGAAAAGACTAGAATGCTTAAAGTTGCATGTCAAGTCTCAGACCTCTGAACGGTGGTGGGACCCTGGCCATCCGGTATACCGAGAATGTGCCCTGAGTGCACGAAACGTTTGACCTCTGAGGCACTTGTTTGTGATATATTGAATTGTGCTTGAGTGTGCTTTCTTGTGTTATATTTCATTTGTGTTAATGCTATGTCTGTAGGGAAGGAATACCACTGTCTCGGGAATGGGGTAAGGTCGTTATAAATTGGTCAGCTGAAAGCTGACCGTTGCCTTGTTTGCCGCCCTTGTGGTGGATTATCCTTGTGCAAATGCTGGAGAGCCGAGCGGGAAATAGCGGGTTGCATGCCTGAAGCTATGCCGACCCTCGAAGGTCAAGCAAAGTTCTATTATTTTCATGTATGGCCGGCCTGCGCGCCGATGTCTGTAAACCACACTTTTGAAGAATAATTGTAAGGCCTTAAGGCTGTAATAGTTTGGCTACTGTTGACTATCACCAGGTGATAGTGACTATTGCAGGCGATATTATTTGTAAGAGTATTCCAGTATTTATATAGTGGACATTGCTGAGATACTTGAGTTCAAAAAGTTAACCCTTGAAGCTTCTTCTATAAGGCTCTGAGTTAGGATTCGTTTAGTCTTTGATATTAACATGTAACTTCACCGACTGTCTGTAGGATATAACATGGGGCCCCGGCTGGACCCTCTGTTATATTTCATATGACGGATGGAGGTGTTACACATTACATTTGAGTATCAGCCCTAGGCGCCCATGCCCGAAGACCGTCAAAATTTCAACACGCCATAACACACACATCCAAACAAAGGGAGCATGGAAGGCGAAATGCTTCCAACTTAACGAGACACCCAAAGCTCAAATAAGAGAACACTCTATAACCCCCCCGGACACATAACACGAGCAAAAGGTAAGACTTAGTCACACTCACAAGAACAAAGGCAAGCCCTAGCAAAAGAGACAAAGTTTACGTGTAACACAGATACAATTAAGCGATCTCTTGACATCAGCAGTAACACCACCTTTTGAGGCATCACCTAGTCAAAGGACAAAACGCCCCAAATCCTTTGCGCCGCGCGGAGCCTCTCACTAAGCGTAAGACAGAGCACAACACCACACTTATCCACCCAAGATGGACCAACCTCCAAAGTAGTCATTTCAGGGTCCTCTTAACCCTTCGACACTACTACACTAAAAGATCAGCAATCATGGAAGCATAACATTCTAAGGTGTAGAAGTCATCCTCCCCCTTCGGCCATACCTACTCGGCCTCCGCCTCGAACTGATCTACAACGACATTCGATAAAAATGGACACCAAGTCCTCTGATGATTGCTCATAAGAGAAGAACTTAGGACCTTCGACGTCTTCTAAACAAACGAGTCCATGATAAGAACGAACCCCGTGTCCTTCTACTCTTCAAGATAGGAGCGAGTCACAAATTCTCCACTAGATTCCTCTCTAGGACAAACCTCAAATCCTCCTACATCATCTAATAATAGCGGACTTTGAACCCATCTGCACCGCTAGGGAAGGGGGGGAAGACGACCGTACTCATGACTCTAGAGCAACAAGTCCCCGACATTATAGTCGCCAAGGGTAGTGCACAACGAGCAAGGAGTGTGAAGCGCAAGATACTTTCAGATCATCGCAACACGCAAAGGCCGAAACAGGAGAATGTCTCCATGACCATTAAATACACCAAGGTATGATACAACGCTAGGTCTCACCCCCATCACAGTCGAACAAGCAATGTGTAAGTTAGCAGTTACCAAGAACTCCTGCCTAGCTTCAGCTACAAGGTCTCTACCCTGAAAGGCTGATACAGGGAAGCGCCAAGTCATCAACACGGACATTCATGCCTAACTAAAGGGACATTTCACGCCGCAAACAAAAAATAACTTGTGACGAACGTAGTAATTCTACATTTGTGATCCCAAGGACAAAGTAATATTGGACAAAAATTTCCGTGCTCGTCACTTCGTGGATTACGATTTGTAAAAATTTGGGGGCATTTGATGGGGCTCCCCCTGGATTTTCAAAGTCAAACTGGGAAAGTTTCGACCAGGGCACGAAGGCTAGCCAATAAGACCAAACAAGTTGCACAGGCCCAGGAGCCCAAAATAACTCGAAAAGAAGGGGTGGAAATATGCACAGATGCATGGGCGCTCGACCTCGCGCGTGCGGCCTCTCACCGTCTCCGGCTGCCTCAATGCCTCCGGCCGCTTATATGCCTCTGGATGCCTCTGACCGCCTCTGGCCGCCCCGTCGCCACTACCGTCGTCAGGCAACCTGCTCGGGACGCTCGAGCCGCCCGGGGGGCATGTCCGCATTTTGCAAAAATTGGTGATCAAGGTGACCGAAACAGAACGACTTCATTTGTCAATTCAAGATCCGGTCTGGTGCAATTACCAGCACGTCCATACAGAAAACAATAAAAAAGTCTTCAGACATTCATTGAAGCAAACAACTTCAGAGACTAGAGAGAACTCTGAGATTTTCCGGCGAGAATGTAAGACTGAGGTTGTTTCTCCGTTTAGAATTCGCTCTGGTCCCTCTGTAGCGTGCATGACGTTCGGTGCTCACTTGAACGCTTTTGTGAGCTCAGGAGAAAGCATTACAAAGCGTTCTCGTGGATCCTCGCATGAATACTCTCCAAAGCTTCAAAGACTTACAATTTTCTTCACAAAACCGCTCTCATCCAAGCTTCCTGAACGCTCTCATCCAAGCTTCCTGAACGCTCTCATCCAAGCTTCGTGGTTGCAGTCATCCAAGCTCCATGGACATAGTTTATTTTCTGCTCTTCCTGTATTCAAATTTTGTAACAGAGCGATGACCTGTCACCCTCCAAAAGGGCCTCCAATACTTGTAAACTAAAAACTAAATAGTAAATTTCTGCCCGACACACATCAAACCAGATGGTTTTTCACCCTTCTCAGATTTTCCATGATAAAAAAAATCTCATGTTATTGTTGCTGACTTTTCGTTGACTGTTTGCACTCCCGATTCAATTCCGAGCTAAAGCGGAAAACCGAATGACCCGCAACAATTATACATATTTACATGCAAATATGATATTGCTACACTGTAGTTATAATTGAGATGAGAAGTTGAAAGATATTCTTGGAAGAAATCGAGTGTGAAAGATTTAGGCCGCGTTCACTTCATTCGCTTTCATGATAATTAAAAGGCTTCGGGCTCCAGAAAGGTGGCGCCTTCTTCGACGTGGAAGACGAAGAGGCCCCACCACCGCTTCCCTTCCATCTATATATCCCCCCCATTGCTCTGTTCTTTCCCTGAAACAGAGTATTTCAGGGCAAATATCTTCCTCTCCAGTTTCTTCATGGCCGGCCTTCTTCTACTCCTCTTCCTCCTGTGTTCGATTCCGACGGAGGGATTCGGCCAGAAGACGGCGGGGCAGCCGTCTATGTATGTTTTTGGAGATTCGCTGGCCGACGTGGGGAACAACAACCACCTCTTGACGCTTCTGAAGGCAGATTTCCCCCACAACGGCGTCGACTTCGCCGGCGGCAAGGCCACCGGCCGCTTCAGCAATGGCAAAAACGCACCGGACTTCCTCGGTTCGTCTCTTTTCTCAATTATTGGACTTTACCAGTAGACTCTTGCGTTGAATTTCTCAGTCATAATTTTAATGCTTTGAATTGATTGGATGGAATATGAGAAGTCAATTTCTCATAGCTTTCTTAAGTGCAGTATGTCGGTATTTTACTGTTCATTTTACGGTCAACGCCCCTGCCTTATTAATTTTTTTTTTTTTTGGAGAATATACAGAAAAACCACAAAATAATGGGCTTCATCCAGCACAAAAATACCCAATCTTCTTATTTTTTCAACTTTGTAAATCTAATTACAGAAATCTCGTGTTTTTGTGCACTATATCAAGGACAATTTTATGAGGACCCATTTTTGATAATTTTTTTGATATGTTTTAGATGAGTATAATATTATTCTAATGAATCTAGGACAATTTTATGCACTATATCATATCTTTTGATTTTAAATATTTAATTTTTTTTAAAATCAATATTAATGTTTAAAAAAAAAGTAAAAGAGTTGATATTAGAAGCACCAAATTCAAACCCATTATTCTTTTGGGTGGTCTTGTTTTAAAATGAATATAAAATACTATTTTGAATGATTTGTTCCAGGCGGAAACCTTAACGACCACGCCTGTAAATAAAATACAGGAAGATCCCACACATTTAATTAGATGTTGGCCTACACTTCTGTTCATGTGTATTATTGTTATTATTATATTATTATATATATACTGCCACTACCCTGCCAGTCTGCCATTAAAAGAGCTTTTATCATATAAATTATGAACTTTATATTGCAAAGAATTAAAGGGGACAAGGATTTCCTTTTGGATTGTGGGAGCAAATGGCGGGGGACCTTTTACCATTAGAGGACACGGGCCCATAATGACCCTCGTCCATGAAAATAGGTTCTGCCAATTTCTACAATTTAGGCTCGGTTTGGGGGGACTTATTTTCACCGGTCAAGTGGTTACGATCGCATGAATCGGGCCTTAATTAAAGTTCGGTTCATGCGGTCATAACCGCTTGACCAGTGATTTTAAGTCCCCGCAAACGTATCCTTAGCCTGCCTCAGATGTTATAATCGATTACAAACCAAAGTTTTTTGCGACCTCACAAATATCTTGCACTAATAATAGCGCACTCATCTACATTGAGTCATCGTAAAAATTACTCATTCCCGAACCTCACTCAATCATGCTTAAAGCCTCCAACAACTTAAATGATCGGCTCTAATACCACTGTTGGGTGATTCCGATCCTTCTAAAATCACTATTGGGTGATACCATTAGCGCGCGATGGAAAATTAGAAAGGGGGATACTGACCTACAGCTAGAGAAGCATGAAATTTTTTTTGAAGTAGGACGATTTACTGTTTTCCAAAAAATCCCAACGACATATTTTTGACACAAACACTTTTCTCATCACAGAGAAACCAAATCCTTCCAAAACTATAACCTTATAGTTTTTTTTTTAAATTACTATAATACAACTCGGAATGTTGGAACAATATCCCGTCTTTATTTCGTGATCTCTAAAGAGTATACTTCTTGATTCTATTCATAACATTTTTGTGTGTAATTGGACAGCCGAGAAGCTTGGATTCCCATCACCACCACCTTATCTAGCTATCTCTTCTAGTCCTAACAAGGCAGAAGCATTCCTCAATGGAATCAACTTTGCCTCGGCGGGTGCCGGGATTTTAGACAGTACTCACAGAGTAAACCTATCAACCTCTTCATTCACTAGTTCATATATTCTTACTATGTTTTTTTTTAATTGCAATCAACATAGGCTCCATTTGAGGGGACTTATTTTCACCAGTCATGCGATCGTAACCGCTTGACCCGTGAAAATAAGTCCCCCCAAACGGAGCCTTAATGTTATGTCAAAGTAGCTAGAAATTTGACCAAAATAATGAAAATAACAGGGTGAATGCCTCTCATTCAACAAGCAAATAGACTACTTCTCTGTTGCATATGCATCAATGGCAGAGCTAATTGGGGTTGGCCAAGCACAAACTCACCTCTCCAAATCCCTCTTCACCATTATCATAGGAAGCAATGACATATTTGCCTTTAAGAGTGATGGCAAGGCCACTCCACAGCAGTATGTTGGCTCTTTGATCTCCACTCTTCAGTTGCAGCTACTGGTATCATCACCAATTAGTTTTAGACCCTAAAATTACATTAATGTTATCTTACATTGCAAATTCTTCATGGCATCATGATTTCTAACACGCTGAACATGGAACATTTTCGTCTCCACAGAAGATGTACAACATCGGCGCTCGCAAGTTCGTGTTCATCGGCACGGGTCCTTTGGGCTGCACCCCCGCTGAGAGAAGTACGAACATAAATGGTGACTGTAACGCCTTGGCTAATAATGTTTCCGATCTCTATAACCAGGCGTCGGCTTATCTTCTGCAAGTGATGATGTCGCAACTCGGGGACTTGAGATATACTTTCTTCGACACCTCCCTTTTACTGCAACAAATTATTCAGAACCCATGTGATTATGGTATGATCAGTCACTACTCTTTTGTCGTTGGGCGATGTTATTAGCAGTTCACGATGGCTATTCGTAGTCCTAAAAACATCTAAAAGGGTTATTCGCAGTCCTAAATTCATTGGACTGCGAATATGAATGCCGTTATCGAACTGCATATAACATTGCCCTTTGCCATTTTCAATAAAATTAACGTAGATTTCATTGCAGGATTTACTGAAGTGAAGGCCGGATGCTGTGGATTGGGAAATTTGAATGCTAAAGTGGCGTGTACGCCTCTCTCTTCTCTCTGTCCAAACCGGAAGGAATACGTATTCTGGGACTTGTACCACCCTACGGAAGCCGCCGACGACATCATCGTTAACAAAATCGTCGACGGCGCGTCTCCGTTTGTTTATCCGGTGAATGCCAGGAGATTGGCTGCTTTTTGAAACTAGAGGACTCTCACTTCAGGGATGCATGCCAAGATCAAAATATGGGGTTTATGAAAATCATAGAGATGTTTGCAAAATGTGGATGAATAATTAATTTAAAGAATGTGTTGATTCCATTGATTTTTAGGTTGCGTTTGGAGCGGCTTATCGCAGCTTATTTGCTCCGGTGAGGTTGGACAAAAACGCCATTGCCATAGAACGTATGTTTGATATCACAAATGTTACAAAAAAGAAACCAGTTCGAGGCATAAAATTTTGGTATGACAATGACATTTTTGTCCAACCTCATCGGAGCAAATAAGTCGCGATAAGCCGCCCTAAATGCAGCCTTAGTCAGGCCAAAGATTCACAAGCAGAAATTAAGGTTCTATTTGGCATGACGTTTTTGCTCCGGCGAATTTAGACAAAAATGCTACCGTCATAAAAAATAACGCTGGTTTTAAACGTTGAATGAAGTTCCATGGGCTGAGGTCGGACATTTGCAAACAACGGTTCATAACCACCGCGGTCACAATCGATACTGCTGTGCCAAGCCTCCTCCTAAATCTCTGTTTTATTAATGAATTACAAAGTCAAATAGTTCAATATTTAATGATCCACAAGCTACTCCAAACACCTATTTCTAAGCTATTATGCATGCTCAAAAAAATGTACATATGTGAGTGGAAATGATTCTAAATTTAATTTTTCTGGAATCTATCAAGAACTTCATTGTATTTTAACAATCAAAAAAGTATATTTTAACATAAAAAGATGTTGGGTATATTAGGCATGCTTTTCTTATACATGATGATTTTTCCTTGTTACTAGCCTAACAATAGATAGTGAAGGAGACTTGTAGCTTTATAAGATAAACTTGATTTATTTTTATGGCAATTTAGGCTCTGTTTGGGGGGGGGGGGGGGGTTTCAAAGCGGTTACGATTTAAGGTCTGGTTCATGCGATCATAATCGCTTGACCGATGAAAATAAGACCCCCAAATGGAGCCTTAGTTTTCACTCTCTTGGTTCAATATAATCTATTCGTCTAAGCTTGATGGTTAATTAAACAGAGTGAAAGTTTGGTATTGTGGTTGATTATGTATATATTTCTTCAAATATGTCCAACACATTCAAAAACAAGTAAAATAAATGTTGAAAATAAAAAATAAACCTATAGAGAGAAAAGACAAAAACTTATAAAGGTTTTATAAATTTGGATACTCACTTCTGCTGTAATAGGAATCTACTACTTTCATCAAAACAAGACTCTTTCTGCAAGAAGACTTTTAGAACCAAACAAAGCATTTTGATAAAGAGATTCTTTGAACCAAAGTGAAGCTCTCTTTTGGAACGCTTTGGCCGATGGAAAAATAGTTGATGGAGTAGAGCTCTTAGAAAAAACTCTTTAAAAAACTCTACAGATAGCGCTGCGGACTGTTTGGTAGAAAATAAACTCTGAGAGTTCTTACAAAGAGCTCTCAGAAAAGCTCTACAGATTTTTTCAACCAGACGAAATTTTTTCTTCCGGACACGATTCATCGTCTTGGACGCAAATTTTTCGTTCAACCCTATTTTTTCTTGCCCGGACACGGATTTTTGCTCGGATGCGATAATTTCCCCCCGACGTGATATTTTTGCCCGGATGAAAAAATCGCCCCTTGCAAAAAAGTTGTTTCTAAGTGAAAAAATCGCAACCGGCGGAAAAAATCGAGTCAGGCAAAAAAATCGCGTTAGTGCGAAAAAATCACGCCTGAGCAAAAAACTCGCGTCCGGGCGAAAAAATTGCTCCCATGCACACGTGCGCAAAAATTGTGTCAGGCCAGAAAAAATCGTGTTCAAGCGAAAAAATCGTATCCGGGCGAAAAAATAGCGACAACGCCAAGAAAATTGTGTCTGGGAGAAAAAATTGCGTCCGGGCTAAAAAATCACGTCCGGGCGAAAAAATCACCCCCGAGTGAGAAAAATCACGCCCGAGGGAAAATATCACGCCCGGACAAAAAATTCGCGCGTGTGCGAAAAAATTGTGTCCGTGCAAAAACAAATTGCTTTCGAGCGAAAATATCGCATCCAGACAAAAAAATCATGTCCGCGCAAAAAAATCGCGCTCGGGCGAAAAAATCGCATCCGGGCGAAAAAATTGCGCCCGAGAGAAAAAACCGTGGCTCGGTGAAAAAATCATGGCCTCGCGAAAAAATCGCGCACGTGCGAAAAAATCGTATCCGGGGAGAAAAAATTGCATCTGGACGATATAATTGTGACCGGCGAAATATCGCATCCGGGCGAAAAATCGCTTCTGGGCAAAGAAAGCACCTTCCGGTGAAAAAAATCACGACCGAGCAAAAAAATTGCGTCCGGGCAAAAAAATCACATATTGGCGAAAAAATCACGTCTGGACGAAAAAAATCACGCCCGGGCAAAAATAATCAGCATAGGGAAAAAAATTGCGCCCGTGCGAAAAAAGCACTCACGTGCAAAAAAACGCGTATAAGCGAAATAATCGCATATGAGCCGAAAAAATCACATTCACGGCAATAAAAAATCTATTTACGAACCGCTATAAAGCTGACCTCTCACAGCTTCTCAAAAACAGCTCAATCAAACTTGATTTTGGAAAAGCTGGACATAAAAAGCTCTCCCAAACAGTTAAAAAAACAGCTCTGACGATTGAAATTTAATTTTTCCATCCGACAGAGCTGTCTAAACAGAATCTGAATCTACTAAAAGAGACGCCTAGAATTCATAGATTTTTTGCTTGAATGTTGATGTGAACACATGATTTGAGATTAGAACAAATCTCTTCCTCTGTTAGAGCTCTCTAACTTTTCTTGTGTTTTTCTCTTCCTTAGGATGAGATGAAGCTTCACTTGCCATTCAAAGGATTTTCTAACTCATGTGAGTTCGACAAAAGTCAATTAACTTGCATTTGATAAAAGCCAACTATTGTTGACAGCATTCAACTAAAGTCTGCAATCAACTAAAGTCTTTTGCGGGCTGTTTGAGGCTCCTGATAGACCAGATAAAATTAGGTTGGCTTAGCACGTGGAGCGGTTGATCGTGCAAATAGTATAATTAGAGAAATGCACAAGACGATTTTTAATGTGGAAAATCCGTAAATTGGGTAAAAACCACGTGATTGGTTTAGTGTCAGTCAAACTTCACAATCGGCGGCGGTTTACAAGGTGTCAGAGAAATCGAGAGTGAAGGGCCGCTGCTCGTTACAGCTTGGGGATGAGAGTAATCACAGTCGCGCTCGGAGGGCGAGATACCAACACTCATTAAGCTCAAAATTTGCCTCTTGCTGTTGGCGGAGAACACTCTCGGACGTTGCCCGGACGTAGAGTGTTGCAGCGGGGCGCGCAGGAGATTTGTCGAGGAGGGCTCGCAGAACGCCTTGCACATAAGAGAATTTTTGGAGAGGCTGGTGGAATGTCTTGCTCTCCTGATCGCCGTGGACTTAGACGAATCTTGAAGCACCTGAAGGGAGGAGGCTCGTAGGAGGATTTCGGCAGAGCTCTGACTTGTACGAATAGAAGACTAGGAGGAGAACATTAGAAATGAGAGGCTTCTAGGGTCCTATTTATAGGCCCAAGGGGTAGTTACGGTAGTTATGCGACTATCCGCAGATCGTAATCACTCAAATTATTAAGTACAGACCAGTTTTAATATAGTTTTAAGGCACGTATTATTTTGTAATTTTACTATACGCAAACCACAATTATTTTATTTATTTTGCCCCACTTATGATGGTGGTTACACCGGTGGTTAGGAGGGTGGTTACCCACATAACAGACAGTGGATGGTCGGATGGCGGTAGTCAAAAGGAGGTCGGCTGGAAAAAAAACCCGGCCGAGCGGCTGGGCAGCGGGGGTGGGGGAAGGCCGCCCGGGGGCGGCGCCCAACACAGGCCTCACGGAGGCCTGCCGTGCGAGAATCTCACAGTTACATCCTTCGCAAGGTCGGTCAAGCGACGCCCCACACCGCCCTCCCGGAATTCGGCCAGGTGCGAGTCGACTGGTGCCGGCCTTCGCGAGGCCGGACAGGTGGCGCCCAACGCCAGCTTCACGAAGGCCGGCCGAGTGAGATCCACCCGGTGCAGGAAGGACCACCCCGAAGCAAGGGCCACAACCATAAGTAGACACACAAGCGCAACGCTCTTTGTGTGTGGGCCGACAACCACCGCTGGCGCCCCCGCCGCCTCCGGCCGCCGCCACCGCCGACGAGCACCCCGCCCGTGCTGCCCGAACCAACCAGGGGAACTTTCGTCATTTCATTAAATTTAGTGATCCAGGTGATTGAAACAAAGCAACGTCATTCACTAGCACAAATATCTCCCCGGCGCAATTACCAGCACGAGCTTTCAGAAAACTATAAATAGACTCTCATGTCTTCATTTGAGGACAAGCAACTCCAGAGGCTAGAAAGAGCTCTGAGATTTTTTGTCGAGATCATGGACTTAGACCGATCCTCTGCTCAGGAATTTTGCCCCTCTCCCCTTCTAGCGCAAAGGCTCCATCAAGCTTCTGAGGCACGTCGTTCTTCTCCGCGAGAGCGCTCCCACCAAGGCTTTGCTTCAGTAGGAGCCCAACCATCGAGACTTTGTGGACTTAGAGATTTCTCCCAACCAAAATGCTTTCATCGAGGTTCCGCGGACTTAGCCATATTCCTAGCCAGGGCGCTTCCATCAAAGCTTCGGGGACTTAGTCCCTTTTTTCTTCATTTTTGTTTGTACTTGTAACCAACCACGTGATTTTTCATTCTATCTGGGTTTTCTACGTCAAAAAAAAGCCTTTTTTGTCATTTGTTGTTGTTTTCTTTGACTGTTTGTGCGCCGGTCCGACTTCGAGCTTGTAACATCCCGTTTTTTATTGGGTCACGGGAACCCTAGTGGGCCCAATAAAAGTGACCCGAACCTCTACCCGTGGCTCATACCAAGGTAGGAGGTAACCCTAGACGGGGATATCGAGCTAGAAAACTTCGATTTGAGTTCTGTCAACTCATGTGGCCTCGTATAGTCAATACGAGTATATTGAAACTCGTTCCGTTGAATTTCAAAATCATATGGTAGATATGACCGTTCCCCGCAAAATGTCGTGAAAACGAGATTTTTTAGATATTGACCTAGAGAATCCCGATTTGAGTTTTGTCAATTCCTATGGCTTCATATAGCCAATACGGACGCATTGGAACTCGTTGAGTTGCGATCCAAAGTCTAACGACGAATATACACATTTTGACCATTTTAGCGCACTACGACGCACTGATTTTTGATATTTAGCAAACGAACTCTGATTCGACCCCGGTCAGTGACATTGGACTCGTATGGTCAATACGAAGTCAATAAAGTTTGTCCCGGTCAAATTTTGACACGAGTAGTCGACTCATTGTCAAATCAAGCATATTCGTGCACCAAAAAACGTGCACGCACAAATTTTGACGCGACGCCCGAACTTTAACTTGACTCCCGATGTCTTTGACCCACTTTGACTTTGACCAGCATGGTAGACCCACCCTAGGATTGACTTTGGTCAAACCTCCCTAAAAATTTAATTTTTGGATTTTGTTTCCAAAGAGGTGTTCACCCTTCTTCATTAATTGGCTAAGGCTATACCCCTCTCACCACTTGGGCCACCCAAATCAACAAGTATGGTGGGAATTGGCCATGGGACAAGGTAGGCCCAAGTTCTCTCTTCCCCCTTCTTCTCTCCCTAAGAACCAAGGCCCAAGCCCACTCCTTTTCCCTTTGTTTGCTGCCACTTCGGGCCACCCTAAAGGTTCCACCTGGCCCGCCCAAGTGGAGGGGAGGAGAAGAGCTCCTCCCCTCATGGGGATTTATCCCACATTGGCTAGGGGAGGTATGTCCACCCTCCCCAAGCCTATAAAAGTCCTTGCCTGGCCTCCTCCCCTCCACACACATCTACCCGAGCCAAGGGAGCCCTCACCAAAAACCTAGCTCGCCGGAAAAGACCAACTCGAGCCAAGCTCCTCTGCCACCTTGCATGACCGATCAAGACGACCCATACCGAGCCCCTCCTGTATAGGTGGAACCTTCTCCCCTCCTCCTTTTTATATTCTTGGACGACTTACTTTGGCCTCCCGGCGACCGGAGCGCCGCCAACACCACTCGAGCCAAGCTGTAGGTCGGGTGGTGGTCGCAGGAGTCTAGCCCCTCCCAGCGTCGGAAGTGGCGCTAGGGAAGGGCTAAACCACTGGGGAGGATATTCCCGGTGGTGGAAGGTCGGGGTGCCGCCAAAAAACGCCGCTCTGACAGCAACCGAGAAAACAGAGCTTTTCTCTGTAATTTACTCCGGCGGTGGCCGGCGGAGGAAAGTCGTCGAGCCACCACCAGAGAGGAGCTCTTCCCCCGGTGCGCTGGATGAGGGTGGATTCATGGCTGGGTTCAACGCCGGAGTAGCAGGGGGGCGTGGTGGCGCTGGGAGCAGAGCCACCGCCACCCTGCTCTCGGGTTGACCATTTTAGGCGATGGTCGGCGGCGGCAGGGCGCCGGGCTACCCCCCAAAGACTCGCCGGCCCCCGACGAACCGGCCGGGGGAGGTGCCGGCATCCATCAGCGGCTGGCCGGCGGTGGCAGAGGGCCGCCGCCTTCTTTATCAACGGGATGAAATCGCCGCCGTCCAATCTCGGTGATGAGATGGACGACGGAGATTACCTCAATTCCTCCCATGCATCATCTTTTGTGCCCCCCCCCACAGCAGATCTGCGGATGATCCGCTGTGGGGAAATGTTGGCAATTTCCCCGGTATGGTGCAATCCTGGCCGCAGGATGGATTTTGATCTGCTATATGCATACCATAATTTTAATCAGAACTTTGCCTAATTTTTATAAAAAAATATAGGCTCTTAGGGAAAAGTATTGAACATGAAAGTTGTTCCCCTTGATAAGGGCTACCTCCACAAAAAGTTTGAGAAATTTTAAAGGTGTTTTAGTATTTTTAAAAGCCTAAATAAAGTTTGATTGGCCAAATTAAAGGCCCAAAACTTTTGGGAAAATTAAAAAAAAAATTTCTAGGCTCATTTTAGGCTCTTCCAAAAGTTGTATCAAAATTTGGAGTCATGGGGATAAGAAATGAAATTTTTCCCAAATTCTAGAGTCTATGGTCGCACTCGGAAATTATTCGCTCTTTTCCTCAGAAATGAAAATTGGAGCGCGCAACCACCCTCCCTAATTTGAATATTAAATTCAAATTACCCTATCAAAGAGAGTGGCCGGGGCAAGTGGACAAGCTCAAAGCGGTCCGAGATTTCGTATAACCGTCAAGTGCCTCGACTCTCAGGTAATTTGGGCAGGCTCAGAAAGTAAAGTACGAGTCACGAGTTACTAATTTTTCTCGACGAATAAGAAAGGGGTAACTCCTAAAAAACCTTTGATCCGATTAAGCCGTGAACTAAAAAGGCACAACCAAATTATCGGATCTTAATAATGGGTGTGACCCAAGGAAATCTTGAAAATTGAGAATAACCTTAAAATACCTCCTGAAAATGGAGATGAAATTGAAGCCTCCTGAATGGAGTGATTGGACTACTAACCATTTTCTCTATGATTATTTCAGTCTTACACTAGTCCAGTTCCTTTATATAATTCAACTAGAGTCTCGTACTGGTAAAGTTCAATTCAGTACTTTAAATTCAGTTCTACTCCAGTCCCATATTGGTCAAGTTCAATTCAGTACTTTCAATACAGTTCTACTCCAGTCTCGTACTGGTCAAGTTCAATTCAGTACTTTTAATTCAGTTCTACTCCAGTCTCGTACTGGTCAAGTTCAATTCAGTACTTTCAGTTCTACTCTAGTCTCGTACTGGTCAAGTTCAATTCAGTACTTTCAGTTCTACTCCAGTCTCGTACTGGTCAAGTTCAATTCAGTACTTTCAATTCAGTTTGACTCCAGTCTCGTACTAGTCAAGTTCAATTCAGTACTTTCAGTTCAGTTCTACTCCAGTCTCGTACTGGTCAAGTTCAATTCAGTAATTTCAATTTAGTTCTACTCTAGTCTCGTACTGGTCAAGTTCAATTCAGTACTTTCATTTCAGTACTACTCCAGTTTCGTACTGGTCACATTTCATTCCAAAACTTTAATTACACAGCTTTTATCATCGGCAGCTATAATTACCGCATTTTTATTACTGCAATTTACTACTATCAACACGGGTCCTGCTTTAATGAGCAGCCATATGTTAGGGTCAAGCCTTAGTTGGGGATAACCGGAGTTGAGGTGTTCGTCAAGGTTTAGCCCCAAATAAAGTGCTCTCATGCTCCTTGTCGAAAGTTAAGCTGAGCGTTACTGCCCGAAGATTGAAGCATAGTAGGGCATGCCGCCACAGACCCGGTATATGCTTGCCAAACTTGACTGTTTTATTGCTTGTAAATTGCTTGCGGTGAATTATGACAGGTTAGTCCCTTCCGCAGACCGTTCGTACCGGTGCGGAAAGGTAGATGGCTCAAGGTGACAGGGAAGATGGGTACCACGGGTGACCGACTGTTATCTTTCCCCATTGGGTTTTCCTTCAATGGTCAGCCAAAATGTTGTATTGCCGGATGTCGTTCACATCCAATAGTACACGTGGTTGTACGTTGAGGCCTAAGGCTATGTAGTACAACCACCCCCAAAAGTGGCAGGACTGGCCACTGTCGCCGACGGCCATATCAGTGAGGCCCGCGGGGCTCGCTACCCTGCTAAAATAGAAGAGGTCCGTACTATGTCGACATAGGATGTGTTTGCGCGGTTGTGAATGCTTGTAATAGGATACAGGTTGTGAATACCTGATGTGATGATGTGCCAGTAGAGCCCTTATTATAACTAATATTATTACTGCTGCCATTTCAGTTATATTATGCTGCCCTTCCTTTATTGTTGCTCCTAGCTTAAAAATATGAAAGGTTGTGCTAACCCTCTCATGCTTTGGCTATCTTATATTTTTGGGTGTGTGTATGCTCGTCCCCAAGATATGGATCTGGAGAGGAGATTTGTTTCCACTTAGCCCTGCGATTAACGGTTATTTAAATAACCATTCACAGGAAACAGAGCACCGTAGTGAACCCCTGCCGCAGGAGAATGTGCCAGACTACTCGAGCAGAAGAACCACTGACGTCTTCAGCATTTCGAGACGTGAGTATCAGCGAGCAGGATAGGGAGAGATTGTGAGTTGTTATATGTATAACTTGTACAACCTGCGGGCTTATATAAGAACTTATGTTATGGCCCTAGTACTCATGTAAATATATATGATGTTATATATATATTTGATAGTATTTTCCTATTAATGCTTCCAGAAATCTCTGATGTATTGTGAATGTTGTGATTCTAGCCAAGCAAGGCGGCCAACTAGTGCTTAGATAGGGTGGATCATTACCCCTAGGAGCACAAGGTGGACGTCTTGGATAAGAAGTACCCTCTCCAGCCCGACCTGGGAAAAGGTTGGGGGGTTGCTACAGAGCTAAGGCGGTCCGATTCTTCGAACCGGTGAAAAATCGGGTGACCCACAAAATTTTGGCGCTGTTTGTGGGAAGGTATTCCCCAAAGCTCTGACAATTTTCAACATCCCCCAAATAGCACAATGTTAAGAAGGAATGTATGCACCGCTAACGGCACGAACCCAAAAGAACGCGCCGAAATAGCCCTTACGAGCCCACTTGCAAGAAATGCTCCACTACTGGATAGAGCAACTACCACCACGCCTGCGTAGTCAGTAGAGCAGCAAATCCAGCTATTGTAAGATTGCCAAGCAGAAGTACTCACCCTCCTATGGGATATGGGAGTGTCCAACCCTCCCAACGAAGTTGACGTTCGCAGAGCATGACCGACAGTAGCACAGGAGTGTGTCCCACTTTAGGGCGCGGCTCTCCCTAATGAGCCCCCTCCCCCCGCTGAAGAGCTCTTCGATGAAGCAAGCTCCATGCATGTTGCCCAAAGGCCAGAGCCACATATTGATGCTCAACCCGACCCTCGCCAAAGGGACGTCGAAGCCCGACAAGATGACCATAGGCTCACTCGCTAGGCGGTCAAGGATATGCTCAAGGAAGGGTACACCTAGAAATGACACCGCCTCGTGAACATGCGATTCCCCTTTCACCATGGGTCCTCGCTCGCCCCTCAAGTCCCAGCACCCCAAGTTTCGTACGGGTTCAAGCTGCACCACTTTGAGGCCTTCCTCAGAATGGAAGATCCACAAGAGCACATAAATCACTTCGAGATGATCATGCACTTCTTCAACGCGCCCGACCAATTGTTGTGCCAAGTATTCCCCATGAATCTGAAGGGGAAAGCACTCATCTAGTTCCACTCCCTATGGGAAGGGGAGACCAAAGACTTCTAGGATCTCACCCGCCTCTTCATCGACCAATTCATAGCCAATCGACGGATCGTCAGAGACCCATCTCACCTTTCCAGCATCCGCCAAAAGGAGGGAGAGTCACTCAAGGAGTTCTACCACCGCTAAACCTCAAAGGCACGACAAATATCGAGAGTCGACCCAAAGCTCCTTCACGACGTCTTTCTCAGAGGACTCCGCCTGAGTGGATTCTACTCAACAATAATGCAAGAAATGATTCTAAACTACGCAGAACTCATTCACCGAGTCGAAGTGCAAATCGCCACTGACAAAGCCATCGAGGCCCACAATCATAAATTTGAAGGATCTTCCAAGCAGAAGAGGGAGCTGGAGCCTGCACTACCATCACACCGCCAAAAATGATGATCGCCGCAGCAACCCTTGCAAAGATCAAGGATCCCGCCGGCATCGGGAATTTACCCCTCTAAATACTTCCTAAACGCAGGTACTAATGGCCATTCAGGACTGTAGCATGCTCTGATGCCTTAAGAGGTTGCCCCAAAACCGAGGAGACTAGGCGCAATACTATGAGTTCCACCGCGGTAACGAGAAAAACACGAAGAATGGCATCCTACTAAATGAGGAGATAGAACACCTCATCTGGCAGGAGCATCTAAGGAGGTACTTACAGAATTAAGTGCATAATCGAACCTTGCCACACTAGCCTGGGCGGGATCAACCCCAAGTGTGCTAGGATGCGCAAGTGGGAAGATAAATGGTTGGGGAGGTTGAGACCATCGCCGACTCGCACATCCAAGTCCTCTCTATCACTTATCATAAGAAGGACCCGAAAGACACAAAGTTGCTAACGAAGACAGCCATCTGCTTCGGGGACAAAGACTTAAAAGGCGTGCGCACACCGCACCAAGATCCCCTCATCATCAGGGCAGGAATCAGCAACCCGTGCTTCAGGGTCTGGTAAATATTGATTGATAGCGAAAGCTCAGTGGACATCCTATTCGCATCCACACTACTCAGCATGAAGATCCCCAAGAGCATATCGAGCCAACAATCAGACTATTATACAGTATCAACAACGCATCAGTACTCGTATGGGGGATGATTATTCTCCCCGTCACCCTAGGGGAATTCCTAAAGCAAGTCACCCGAGACGTTCAATTTGTGGTAGTCGACTCTAGCTTAGCGTACAACACAATTTTTGGTTCTCCACTCCAAACACTATTCAAGGCAATCCCCTCCATTCCACACATGACTATAAAGTTCGTCACCCCAAGAGGAGTGGGGGTACAGGGAAATCAGGAGGCACACGACTCTGCAATCTTCAGTAGACGTACCCCGACAGGACTCGGAATGAGAAGGATTAGGCGGGGCTTAAGCTAGCATGGCCTCTATTATTTATTGATTTCCCTATTTTCTACAGAATAAGTCACGAGAAGAAATTCATGAGCACCTATATATTCCTTTTTGACAATGAAGTACATGATTTCCCTTTCACAATGAATAGGTTCCCCAAATGCGAGATTGGTGAAAGCATTTCTACACTCGGGCGAGATCGGCAAAAGCCTTTCTGAACCTCCTAGGCGAGATCGTCGAAACTTTTCCACGCCTCCCAAGAAAAATCGACAAAAGTCTGTTTTCAACTCCCAGGCGAGATAGACAAAAATCCCTCTGCACCTTCTAGGCGAGACAAACAAAGGTCTGTATCCACCTCCCAGGCGAGATGGACAAAGGTTTGTCTGCACCTTCACTTGGATGAACCCTTGTTCTCATTTGGCGCGAACAAATAAAGGTTCTTTGCCACCTCCACCCGGATGGACCCCATTACTCTTGAGGCACGAACGAACAAAGGTTCTTAATCACCTCCATCTGGACGAACCCTAATTCTCCTAAGGCGCGAACGAACAAAGGTTCTTTGCCACCTCCACCCGGACGGACCCCGGTCCTCCTAAGGCGTGAACAAATAAAGGTTCTTCGTCACCTCCACCTGGACGAACCCCGATTCTCCCGAGGCACAAACGAACAAAGTCTATTTGCCATCTCCACCAGAATGGACCCCGGTCCTACTGAGGCGCGAACAAACAAAGGTTTTTGCCACCTCCACCAGGACAAACCCCAGTTCTCCTGAGGCGCGAACAAATAAGGGTTATTTTCCACCTCCACCTTGACAAACCTCGGATCTCCTGAGGCATGAGAGAACAAAGTCTCTTAGCCACCTCCACCCAAACGAACCCCAGTTCACCTAGGGCGCAGATAAATAAAGGTTCTTCTCCACCTCTACCTGAATGAACTTTGGTTTTCCTAAGGTGTGACAAACAAAGGTTCTGCGCCACCTCCACTAGAACGAACCCCGATCATCCTAAGGTACGAGCGAATAAGGGCTCCTCTCCTCCAACTCTTGAGCGG
Organism: Platanthera zijinensis; assembly: GCA_039513925.1. NCBI lineage: Eukaryota > Viridiplantae > Streptophyta > Magnoliopsida > Asparagales > Orchidaceae > Platanthera > Platanthera zijinensis. Next base: position 256,645,979 of record CM077079.1, read on the forward strand.
CCTCCGATCCTCCCAAAAAATGCTAGTGAACGAATATTTCTCACTAGCAAGTTGTTCGAAGTACCAACATTCGATCTAGGTGCGACTCAACCAGAAGCACATGTGCACAAAAACACAACTAGAACACAAAAATCCAAAAGCAAAAAATATCTTTGTTCAAGTAAAAGTTGTCTCATAGGCTATATCATCATTGTTGGGTCCATTGCCCACAATGTCCTATATTTGAAGAAGTCAATCATAGCAATGACATACACAAAGTTGTATTTGATGTATGCTTAAGTTCATGAATGCAGGTTTTCCTTATAACATTGATAGGGCAGGTAATCCAAGTTTGTGATAGGTGGCCACAAGGAAGAAAGGTAGACACAAAGAAGCTGGCTGGAAAGGCAGGAATTTTCCTAAGTACACAGGCATTGAGTGAAGCAAGCTCACTCAACGCCAGATTTCAAGGAGCAGTTGACAAAGTTTGAAAAGCAGCTAAGTCCACAAGAGTTTAGTGGAGCAAGCTCACTCAACGCCAGAGGTAAGGATGGATGTTGGCTAGCAAGAAATTCGGCTAAGTCCATAGGCATTGAGTGAAGCCTACTCACTCAATGCCAAATGACTAAAAGCGCTGAGTACAGCCTGTATAGTCAAAGCAAAACAATTGGCAAGATGAAAATGTGGCTAAGTCCACAAGCGTTGAGTGGAGTCTACTCACTCAACGACATACAACAAAAAGATGTGAGATAGGCTAAGACAGTGAAAGCTAAGAAGAAACATACAGAAATGTGGCTAAGTCCACAAGCGTTGAGTGAAGTCTACTCACTCAACGCCATACAACAAAAATTGTTGAGTATAGCTCAAACAGTCAACGCCATAGAAAATTTATGTAAACATTTGACTAAGTCCACAGGCATTGAGTGAAGCTCACTCACTCAACGCCATGTGATAGAAAGCATTGATTGAACCTTAATCAGTCAGAGACTGTGATTTTACGAAAATTTGGCTAAGTCCAAATGCATTGAGTGAAGACTGCTCACTCAACGCCGTATAATAGAAGAAAATCTGTTAAGTAGTTTGGCGTTGAGTGAAGCTTACTCACTCAATGCCAAGTGTTAGAAAAACTGTCTAAGTATTTTGGCATTGAGTGAAGCTTACTCACTCAATGCCTGATGACAGAAAATTTTTCTAAGTATTTTTGCGTTGAGTGAAGGTTGCTCACCCAACGCCTAATGACAGAGAAATTTTTCTAAGTGTTTTGGCATTGAGTGAAGGTTGCTCACTCAACGCCTAATGATAGAATTCTGCCTAAGTATTTTGGCGTTGAGTGATGCTTACTCACTCAACGCCTATACTAAATATATTTGATTTTGGCTAAGTCCACAGATGGTGATGTCAGCAAAGTCAATAGAGTTCAAATTAAGTACGGGAAAGCTACAGAACACGACAAATACTGTCGGAGGTCTACTGTGCATCTTATTCCGTTAAAGCAAGATGCAACTATCTGCTACAGGTGGTCCCCACAGCTTCTTGGATCCGTTAATCGGTAAAATATAAAGGGACAACTTCTGGATGTTGAACTCAACTTTTTTGGTTTGACTTAAAGAGAGAAAAGAGCAGCTGGACTTCATCTTCCTAACCATTGCTGCCGAGAAAAACTTGAAGTCGACCAGCAGAACGATAAAGTTCAGTTAGCTATAGCATTCTGTTCAACTACAGCACGTTCAGAAATACTTCTAATAGGAGAGAGTTCAGTCTTCTGCAGGTTCGGTTAGCTATTTGAAGAACTCAAGACCTAGCAGATCTTCAGTCTTCTATAACAAGTACAAAATAAACATTCTGAGTTCTTCCAGCAGAGGCAGCCCTTTATTGAAGAATATCTTCCTACTGCTGTGAAGACAGATAGAGCTGAGATAACTCAGCTCTAGTAGTTGACACAAAGAAATTTCTCTATGTCAAAATAATCAAAACATCTGTATTTCTATAGGATACTTTTGGATCTGAGCTGTAGGGCTCTTGAGCCTGAGGTAGGGCAAATTTGTCTGAGTTATAGGAGTGTTATACTCTCCGAGTGTAGGATCCATCTTGGATCTGAGGTAGGTGATCATTTGATCACTGAGCTGTAGGGCTTTTGAGCCTGAGGTAGGAGAGTCATTTTCTCTAAGGTGTAGGTCAGTTGTGTATGAGCTATAGGATCCTTTGGATCTGAGGTAGGGCATTTGTGCCTGAGCTGTAGGAGATTCATTCTCTCTGAGGTAGGAGTAAGTTTGCTCTGAGGTAGGGTTGTCCTCCCAGCTTGAGTGGTAGGGCTTTTAGCCTGAGGTAGGTGATCAGTTGATCACGGAGTTGAAGGGCTAAGTGCATAAGCTGTAAGTCTTTGAGGAGACTGAGAGATCCTGAGAGATCTGAGGTGTAAGCTCTTTGAGCTGAGTTTTGGAGAAGTGTCTTATCTAACTGAAAGTTAGAAAGGTGGGAGGAGAGTGGATGTATCCATAATCTGGGGAACCACTATATATTCTGTGTGTGTTTTTCTATATTGTTTCTTTATTGCATGTTCTTGAAAGCTAATAACTGCCAACACACTAAGTACTTAAATAAGAAACTGAAAGAAAGTCATAAGATATCAACAAACCTATTCACCCTCTCTAGGTTGTAAGCTACCTTGAAAACAAAGACTTTCAAGTAGTATCAGAGGGAGGTTGCTCAAAAAGGATTTAGCAATCTTAGTGATCTCCAAGGGTAGCTACAACTCTATAATTATGGGTTCTGGAGAGAACCATAAGGAGCTAGGTTCCATGAAACTCCCCATCTGTAGGAAGGATAATTTTGGAATCTGGAAAGAGAGGGTCAGGCTGTTTATAGAATCCTTTGACCCAAGAATCTTTGTGATAGTTAGAGAGGGAACCTTCATCCTTATGAAGGTCTCAGTTCTGGATGCCAATGTACAGACACCCAAGACATATTTATAAATGACCAAGGATGAGGTCATATTAGCTGCCTTGGATAAGAGAGCCATGAACATCATAGTCAGTGTTATTGATGATTCAACCTTTCAGAACTTGCTCCACTGCCAGACCTCCAAAGATATGTGGGACACCCTTGTGATCCACGTGGAGGGTACTGAAGAGGTAAGAGATGATAGAAAGTCCATGCTCAATCAGGAGTATGAGGCTTTCAGGAAATCCCTGAAAGAGAACATAACTACTTGCTATGAAAAATTTTCAGGATCATTAATGAACTTATGACCTATGGGAGGGTCTTCAGTCATTATGAAATAAATGACAAGTTCCTAAGATCTCTCACTAGAGACTGGGATACTAAGATTTGTGCCATAAGATAGGTGGCCAAGCTTGTTGAGACTCCTCCCCAAACATTATTTGGAAAGCTGCTCTCCTATGAGATGCAGCTAGCTACCAGAAAAGAGGAGGAGCCCACCAGCAGATCCCAAGATAAGGAGAAACCCTTGGCATTTAAGACAGATAACATCAGGAAGAGTAAGGAGAGAATTCCCTCTCCTCCAAGAAGACCAGCTGATTCAGACAGCTTAGAGTCAGATGCATCAGAATGCAGCATGTCATATGAGGACTTTTCTTCCTTCTCCAGGAACTTTTAGAAGCTGACGAAGAAGAAACAGTGGAAGAGCGGACCTTTCACCTCTTCTCATCATTGGAGGAATCATTCCAAGGCTGAAAGGTATGATTCTAAATCCAGTAAATATAATTCCTCTAAAGTTGTCTGTTATTATTGCAGTAAACCAGAGCATGTGATAGCTGACTGCCCAGTGAAGAGGAAGGAAGTTGTTGAGAAGAAACATCACCAACACAAGGGAAAGAAGGAGAAGTCCTTCATTTCTAAGAAATGGAAGAGCTGGACAGACTTATCTTCATCTGAGTCTGAAGAAGAAGAAGCCTATATTGGTCTAGTTGTTACTGCTACTGAACAAGAAGCTGTAGCAGTAGATGAAGACTATCCTGCTGCCAGGATAGGTATCAGGGACCCTCTATCACATTCATACAGTGATTGAGAGATGGATGAGGAATATGAAGAAGATGCCTACAACTGCTATGGTCTGATGGCAATGACTGATGAGGAAACTAGCCATGATCAGCCTGGTCAAGGCAAGGTAAAATCTCTATCATGCTCTTTTTTTGAGTCTGGATATGAGACTAGTCCGTGTATAGAACCCTCTTCATCCAGTGGTGAAGATGATTCTGAATCAGAAGTAGATGCCAATCAATTGATTGACAGGTATGGAGAACTTTTGGATACCTTTAAGAAGTGCAAGAAGTTGTCTAAGAAGCAAGCTGTGGAGATTGACTCTCTATAGCTGGCGCTTCCCAACTGACTGAAATAACATCTTTACTGGATCAGAAGGACAAGAAACTTAGCCAACTTAGGGTCATGAATGACATCCATATAGGCTCCATAAAGTACAAGAATATTCTCATCAGGGATCTTGAAGAGAGGCCAGGGAAGGAGAAAATAATAGTGGCTAGCTATTCTAAGCCAAGTACTATACGACCCTTGATAGACTCCTTCTCCTCTCAGAAGGGTAAGAAGGGGTTGGGATTCAAGGGAAACACAAGAGTTGCTCCTTCCAAAGGGAAGGGCAAAACTCTATCTCCAACTCAGCCCCTTGCTTCCAAGCTTCCCATTTCTTTTAGGAAAGTTCAGTTGCCTTCAAATAGGTATGATTAAGAGAGAACCTTTAGTCACTGGACGAATGGCAGATCCACTGGTGTGAACAAAAATGTTCATAGCCATGGTGGAATGTATAGCAGGGTGAGTGCCTTTAAGGCTGCCCATGAAGAAATTCAAATGGCCTATCCTGGACCATCTGTCTTTGGTGCTCCAGCCCTCACTCTCAAGAATATGGCTGCAACAAAGGTTCACGATCATTCAACAAAGACTCAGACCAAGGGTCAGTCATCCTGCAAGCCTGGTTTGGCTGTGTCTAATGCCATCAAGAGCATGCTTTCTGAAAAGAAACTTGTTGTGTTAGCAAATAGAGCATGCCAAATAAGCCAGCTAGAAGTCTTACCTTCAGTCAAATCCTTCCTGAAAGGAATATGAAGAAGGTTGCTGCTCCTCTTCCTACTATTCATCCAACAGTCAAACAAATTGCTAGGCATGTACAGAAAAGAAGATACAACATTCATGAATGTTGGTGTTTTGGCAAAGTGGGCCACTTTGCTGTAGATTGCTGGCAAAATCCTAGTATACAAGAGCAGTTCATTTTAAGACTAACATGCACCTAAGACCCAATAGAAATTAGGGTCCTAAGGTAAAGTAAATTATGTGATGCAAGTTAGTCCAAGTGCCCATACCCCTATATGGTACTTGGATAGTGATTGTTCCTGGCACATGACTGGGACAAGGAGCAACTTAAAGGAGTACACTCTAGTGAAAGATGGACCCAAGGTTATCTTTGGTGGTTCAGATAGAGGGGTGACTAGAGGCTATGGTAAGATTACCAATGGTATAGTCACCATCACAAAAGTGGCTTATATTAAAGGGTTGTAACACAACCTCATAAACATAAGACAACTCTCTGATCTTGGCTATGTTATTGTCTTCCACAAGGATGAGTGCCAGATTAAGAGGTCAAGTGACCAAGAGGTCATCTTGACAGGAACTAAGAGTAAAAATGTTTATTGTTTAAACTTTCTTTGTCTAGATAAAGACTCTCCTATTTGTCTAGTGGCAAATGAGAAAGTCTCATATTGTGTCCAATGGCACAAGAGGCTAGCTTATTTGAATTATAAGACTATTGACAAGCTCTTTAGTCAATAGCTAGTTAGGAATGGTCCTAATGTGAAGTGCATCAAGGAGGGAATTTGCTCAGCATGCCAAAAGGACAAGCAGACCAAAGACTCCTTCAAGGGTATTGGGACCAAAGACTCTGTGAGGTGTTTGTACCTCTTGTATATGGACTTGTTTGGTCCTATGCCAGTTCATAGTTTTTGTAAGAAAGTCTATACCCTTGTGGTGGTTGATGACTATTTCAGGTTTGCTTGGATGTTCTTTCTCAAGAAAAAGAATGAAACCCTTGACATCTTCATCAAGTTTGTCAAGCAAATTCAGAATGAGTTTAACAGTTCAGTGGTCAAAATCAGAAGTGACCATGGAACTGAATTCCATTCTGAAAGCATGACAATGTTCTATGAAGAGCAAGAGATTCATTAAGAATTTTCTTCTCCAAGAACTCCCCAGCAAAATGTGATTGTTGAGAGAAAAAATAGGACTCTCATATAGTATGGAAGAACTTTTTTGAGTGATACATCTCTCCCAGAATATTTCTGGTCTGAGGCAGTGAATACTGTATGTCATGTCCTCAATAGGGACTCTATCACCAAGAGCCACAAGAAGACTCCCTATGAAATCTTGAAAGGCAGTAAACCAAACCTTGGGTATCTCAGAATATTTGGTAATAAGTGTTATGTGCTTCATAATGAGAAATCTTATGTGACTAAGTTTGCTGCCAAGTCCTTTGATGGGATTTTTGTTGGGTACATCAATCATAGTAAAGCTTATAGGATCTACAACTTGAAAAGCCAAGTTATAGAAGAATCTGTACATGTAGTCTTTGATGAGTCTACTATGATTAACTGTGAGCTGCCAAGCTCATTTTCTAGTACTGCAGGTACAGAATAGATGATGGACCAACTAACCATCAAGGAAGCAACTCCAGTTATCTAAAATAAAGTGGACATTCAAGTAGAGGGACTGCAAGACACAAATGAGGAGGATGAAGATCAGCAAGAAGCTGCCCCAATAGTTGAAGCTAGATTGCCTCTAGTAATTAAGCATCTGAGGGATCATTCAAGAGAAAAAAATCATTGGTGATGCCAGCCAAGGAGTAGTGACCAGGAGCAGAAGTATCAACATAACTCTCTACTCAAGCTTCCTATCACAGGTTGAGCATAAGAAATTTGAAGAGGCCAACATAGACCAGTTCTGGATTATTGCTATGTAAAAAGAACTGAACCAGTTTAAGAGATGTATGGTCTGGAAGCCGCTTCCCAGATCACAAGGACATAATGTCATTGGAGTCAAGTGGATTTACAAGAATAAATTTGATGAAAATGATATTATAATCAAGAATAAGGCAAAGCTAGTAGCTAAGGGGTACAAACAAGAAGAAGATATTGATTTTGATCAAACCTTTGCCCCTGTAGTAAGATTGGAGGCCATCAGACTGTTCCTTGCATATGATGCACACAAGGGATTCAAGGTCTACCGATGGATGTGAAGTCAACCTTCCTAAATGGTGACTTAAAAGAAGAAGTCTATATTGAGCAGCCTCCAGGTTTTGTTGTTCCTAACTCACTCGATTCTGTTTATAGACTTAGGAAAGCTCTATATGGGCTAAAGTAGGCCCCTAGAGCATGGTATGAGACTTTGTCTAGCTTCCTCTTTGAGAACAAATTCTCAAGAGGGAAGATAGATAAGACCATATTCCTAAGTGAATCTAAGGATAAGATCATCCTAATACAGATATATGTAGATGACATTATCTTTGGATCTACTGATGATAACCTTTGCAGAATGTTTGCCAAAATTATGCAAGGGAAGTTTGAGATAAGCAGTATGGGTGAACTCAAGTTTTTCTTGGGTCTCCAAGTTAGACATACTGATGATGGCTTGTTCATATCCCAGTCTAAGTTCACCAGGGAGTTAATCAAGAAGTTTGGTATGGAGAATTCCTCCACCATGTAAACTCCCATAGGGTCAATTATGCCTATATGCAAAGATGAGATAGGGAAACCTGTTGATGAAACTTTGTATAGAGGGATTGTTGAAGCCGAGAAATATCTCAACCTCAAAAATCGGACTAGGCCACCTGAAGTTACTAGTCGAGCGGTCAGGAAGACGGTCTCTGGTCAGGAAACAGAAGCAAATTGCGCAAACAAGACCCCAGGTTGCTGCGGCAGGAAGGTCCCACCACGTACCCAGTTGCTTAGGAGAAGCAACCCCTTCTCAACCAGATTGGCCGAGCTAGGTACGAAGGAGGCGAGCTTGAACAATAACGAGTCAAGGGCAGTTGTTGGAGCTCGCGAGGGCTCAGGCCGAGATTTGCTTGTCCCTCCCTCGTACCCCTGGGGTCCTATTTATAGGGAAAACCAGAGAGGGGGGGGGGTCTTACTTATACCCCCACCCTGGCGAGTTGGCGACTTCCCTGGGGATCTCGCCTGGAAGAGGCGAGTATCTGGTCATAGTCGCCACCTGGCGAGTTGGCCTGGGGAGCTCGCCATACTCGCCCGAACCTTCCGTGACCTGGGGTGCTGATCTGGACCCAGGTCTTGCTTTGTTGACTTTGACTTTTGATGACCTGGCGGTGGTAGGGCCCACCCTCGTCGAATATGGGTTGTACACAATCCCCGCTCTTTTTGGGCGACGTAGGAGCCCGGAAAGAATCATCCAACCCCTATTCGGCGGGCATCCGTGCCGGGTATATGGTCAGCTCGCATCGTCGTCTGCTGGTGGAGTAGTCTATAAATAGGGGGGGGCTTCGTTTTTGAGACGGTCCCTGGAGCTCGCCGAAGATGTCGGACGCTGAGCAGTTGTTAAGGGACAATCTCGCCGCCCTGTCTGGCCTCCTCGGCATAGCCAGGTCGAAAAGACCGCGCGAGGATGATCCTACTGCCTTGCCCCCGCCGAAGAAGAAGAAGGCGAAAAAGGTCAAGCAGCCCGCCACTATGGTGGTCAGCTCGCCTCCACTGCCGAACCAGGTCGCCGCGGCGACTGAAAATCCCGTAGTGTCGTCCAGCACCCAGAGGATGTTGAACGACCTAGGGCTCGACGACCTCCCTGGGTCGACCCGGGGCAGCCCGCTGGAGAACCCGGGAGTGACCGAGGAGCTCGCGGCGGCGAAGGAGTTCGCGGCGTCTCAGGCCGAGGTCGTCACCGTGACAGGTCGCTACCTCGAACTCTTCCCTGCTGGGTTGTCGCCGCTCCTTTGCTGACTTCTTTTCTTATGCAGATTCTCCGATTGCTGCGGACGCGGTACTTGACGTCGTCCCCCTCAGCTCGGCGCCCTTACTCGCCCTAGCGGCCGACAGGCCGTCCAAGACCGCCTACACGGTCAGGATAGGCCTTAGCTCGGGGAAGGCGTCTGGGGAGGCATTGGTGAAGGGCCCCTCGCCTGCGAGTAAGGAGCTGCCGGCGAAAGCCACTCCTGCCGGGTCATCTGGGCCGGCGCGCGAGGTTCCTCCGGCGAGTACGGCGGCCTCTGTCGTTGCGAGCGGCGGGAAGATACCCCCGGTGAGCGCTCCATTGCCGCCGCCGCCGCCCGTGGTCGCCACTCCTGGCCAGACGCCGAGCACCGGCTTGCCCCCTCCGCCACCTCTGTCTGCTCTGCCGAAGTCGGACCATCCGCGACCTCCTCCACCTCCTGCGCCGAGGGCTCCGCACCACTCTACGAGCTCATCCCAAGCTCCGCCGCCGATGAAGAAACCGGAGAGGCCGCGGCCGCCCTACTTCCCTCCGTGGGTTGGAGACCCCGACTACGTCGACCGAGGGTCTGGAGAGCGCGGGCAGGGGAGGCCTGCCGATCTTCCGGGCAGCTCTTCGGGGAGGCGAGATACCTCCGGACGACCTCCTTCGCCGCGCCGATCCCGATCTCCTCGCCGTGGTGAGCCTCCTATTACTTTGACTACCGCTCTGCTTTTCCTGTCCTGACGATCCACCTTCCTGCCTTGTCAGATCGCCCGACGACCTCTGGGGCGGCTTTCATCGACGCCATCGGGCTGTCCGGGAGCGAGTATCGCCAGGCCGCCATTCGCGCCCACATGGAGCTGGAGAGCAAGTTCGACCAGCTCGCTATCTGCGATCCTCACCGACGCATCTCGGCTCTGGAGGCGAGGATGGCCAAGGTCGAAGGGCTCCAGTCGACCTTGGAAAACTATGAAGCTCGCTTTCACATGGTCAAAGAAAATGACCGCCAGCTGCAGTTGAACAACCACCGTCTGCAGCTGGTGCTTGACGAGCTGGCCGGCATCCGGGCGAGCATGGGGTCTGCTGGACGTCTGGCGAGGATGGAGGAGCAGCTCTGGCTTGGCGACGATGCGACAGCGCTGGCGACGGAGCATTACCGGCGTGCACGCGAGATTGGCTGGGCTGGGCGACATCCGCACCCTCCCGAGCGGCCGAGGGCGCCATAGTTTTTTTTTTCTTTGCTTTTCGAATGTAACTCGCCTCGCGCGACTTGTATCTTATTTTTAATTTGATCAATTCATTTGTGTGCGAATATTCTTGCTTCTGTGCGCGCGCTTTATTTTTTGATGTGCCGAGCTTTAGTTCACCTGATAATTCTCGTCATCGAGGAGATCGGCCGATTCCCGAGGAGAGGAGCTCGTAGGGATACCAGGCTTACGACGCTGCTCAACTCGAAGTCTTGAATTACAATCGAGGAGATCGGCCGATTTCCGATGAGAGGAGCTCGTGGGGATACCGGGCTTACGACGCTGCTCAACTCGAAGTCTTGAATTACAATCGAGGAGATCGGCCGATTCCCGAGGAGAGGAGCTCGTGGGGATACCGGGCTTACGACGCTGCTCAACTCGAGGTCTTGAATTACAATCGAGGAGATCGGCCGATTCCCGAGGAGAGGAGCTCGTGGGGATACCTGGCTTACGACGCTGCTCAACTCGAAGTATTGAATTACAATCGAGGAGATCGGCCGATTCCCGAGGAGAGGAGCTCGTGGGGATACCGGGCTTACGACGCTGCTCAACTCGAGGTCTTGGATTACAATCGAGGAGATCGACCGATTCCCGAGGAGAGGAGCTCGTTGGGATACCAGTCTTACGACGCTGCTCAACTCGAGGTCTTGGATTACAATCGAGGAGATCGGCCGATTCCCGAGGAGAGGAGCTCGTGGGGATACCGGTCTTACGACGCTGCTCAACTCGAGGTCTTGGATTACAATCGAGGAGATCGGCCGATTCCCGAGGAGAGGAGCTCGTGGGGATACCGGTCTTACGACGCTGCTCAACTCGAAGTCTTGGTTAATATCCTGCATCTTTATATAACTTGGAGATTAATCGCAGAGATACCTTGACAAGAAAGAAACTCTCCGGAGAGATGCTCTTGACCCTGCCGAATCGGGGGATTGGCGTCCAGACCCGTTTCTAAGAATTTCTCTAGTCGGAGGAGAGATGCACTCGGGGAGACCTAGGCCGGCCTGCAGGGGGGGGGGGGGCTGACCTCGGCCAACAATGCAGAGGCTCGGTCTTACAAGAGCGCTTAAAATCCCGAAGCATCGTCCCATCATCCGAACTAGGCTATTCAGTGAGAACGGGTTGGAGTCCCGTATCCCGATTTGACTGTGAAGGTCGCTTCCAGGTACGATTAGGGTGGGGGTGGTGTTCATCGTGGGTCCTTTTCGAACGCACTCGGAAACACACCTCCCTCCGGGCTCGTCCATACCCTTTCTTTGGCAGGTTGTCCTGTCTTGTTGCTCGCTTGAGATCTTCTCCCTCTGGGTGTTTTACGAGGCCGGCCTCTCCTCGAGCCCAGGAGATCAGGGTGCAGATATGTTCCTCGCAGGTCCTCCAAACGGAAGAGAGATGCACTCGGGGAGACATAGGCCGACATGCAAGGGGGGAGCTGATCTCGGCCGACAATGCAGAGGCTCGGTCTTACAAGAGCGCTTAAAACCCCGAAGCATCGTCCCATCATCCGTACTGGGCTATGTATGAGGAACAAACCGACCGCTGTCTCCCGAGGTCGACAACGAGGCGGACCATGGAAACACTCAGAAGCCTCGAGGCACATTTAACACAAAAGAGATGAAATCCCGCATCCTTTGTATATTAAGTATGTTTACAGAAATAGATACATGAGTTACCGCTACGGGTAAAATCTTTTCAAATCATCCCCGCTCCAGGTCCCAGGCAGCTGCTCTCCCGCTTGGTCTTGTAGGTAATAGCCTCCTGTGGCCAAGGCTTCTTGGACGATGAAAGGTCCTTCCCAGTTGGGATGGAGCTTGCCTATGGAGGCTCCCCGCCCAGCGGCGTCCACCTTCTTCATGACCAAGTCTCCTGCGAGGAAGTTCTTCAAGCGGACGTTTTTGTCGAAGTGTCTCGCCATGCGCCTCTTGGTTTCTTCCTGGCGCATGGAGGCCAAGTCCCGAAGCTCTTCCACATAATCTAGGGAGAGCCTCTGAGCCTCTTCATTCTCTAGCCGCCATTCCTCGCTTCCGTCTTCGGCTGCGATGACCCGTGGACTATGCACCTCAAATTCGACCGGGATGAGCACCTCGGACCCGTGTGACAGCTTGAAGGGTGTTTCCCCTGTGGCTGAGTTCGGGGTGGTCCTGAGGGCCCAGAGGACGGAAGGGAGCTGTTCGGCCCAATTCCCCTTGAGGTTGGTGATCTTCTTCTTCAGCAAGTTGATGATGAGCTTGTTCGCGGCTTCTACTTGCCCATTGCTCCGAGGGTGATGTACCGAGGCGAACCGAAGATCGGTTCCCAACTGTTTACAAAAGTCCCCCAGTTCTAGGCTGGCGAACTGCGGCCCATTGTCGGTGATGATGGCCAGAGGGATCCCGAACCTGCATGCGATTTCCCCCCAGATGAAGTTCTTGATGATTTGAGACATGGTCTTGGCCAGAGCCTTAGCCTCGATCCACTTCGTGAAGTAGTCGACCATTACCAGAACAAACTTCCTTTGCCCGCTAGCTTGAGGGAACGGGCCGATCAAATCCATTCCCCAAATTGCGAAGGGCCACGGAGCGGTAATCGAGCGAAGCTGCTGAGCCGGCTGGAGCGCGAGGGGCGCGAAGAGTTGACATTGGGAGCACTTTCTGGAATGGGCCTCTGCGTCCTTTCGGATGGTCGGCCAGAAGTAACCGTGCCTCAGAATCCTTTGCTCCAGGGTGCGGGTCCCGGAGTGACTGCCGCACTCTCCCGAGTGAATCTCCTCGAGGACCCGGGGAATCTCGAGCTCTGATAAGCATCGGGCCAGAGGGCCTGAAATGGTCTTGCGATAGAGTTCGCCGTCTTGTAGCAAGTAGTACGCGGCCTTATACCGAAACTTTCTTTGATCTTGCCCGTCGGATGGTAGTCGGCCTGTTGCCAGGAACGTGATGAACGGATCTCTCCATGAGGCCCGCTGATCGATCTCCATCAACTCGCCTTCTTCGATGGATGGTCGAAACAACTCGATGGCGGTTCCCCCAGCCCGAGGGCCGTATTTCGCAAGATTGTCTGCCTCGAAGTTGTGTTCTCGGGGCACGTGCTCAACGTGAAAGGATCGGAACTCCCCGATCAAGCCTTTGACCTTAACCAGATATTGTTGCAAGATGGGATCTCGGACTTCGAACTCTCCCCGAATCTGAGATGCTGCCACCATGGAATCGGCAAAAGCCCTGATATCTCTGATTGCCAGCTCCTTGGCGAGTCGCAAGCCAGCCACCATGGCTTCGTACTCCGCCTGATTGTTAGTGACCGAAAAAAGGATCTTGACGGCTTGCTCAATCCTGGTCCCCTGAGGACTAACCAGCACCACCCCGGCTCCCACGGAGTGTCTCCCTGACGCGCCATCTACGAACATCTTCCAGGGGACCGGCCGAGAGATATCCGTGTCTGCCTCGACCTCGGCCGAGAAGTCGGCCAGGAAATCCGCCACGGCTTGTGCTTTGATCGCGACCCTTGGGGGGTAGGAGATGTCGAACTCGCTCAGCTCCACTGTCCACTTGGCGAGCCTGCCGGAGTGCTCCACTCCGTCCAAGATACTCCTCAAGGGGTGGTCGGAGACTACCTTGATAGAGTGGGCTTGGAAATATGGACGGAGTCGCCTGGCCGAAACTACCAGGGCAAAGACTAACTTCTCCAGGATGGGGTATCGCGTTTCGGCTTGCCTTAGCACCCGGCTCACGTAGTAGATTGGAAGCTGCTTCTTTCCCTCCTCTCGGACCAATACCGAGCTGACTGCTTCAGCCCCTACCCCTAGGTAGAGCAAGAGGTCCTCACCGCCCTGCGGACCCTGAAGGAGAGGAGCTCGAGTCAGCTGTTGTTTGAGCTTTATGAAGGCCTCCTCGCACTCCGGGGTCTACTCGAATTTCTGGTTCCCCCGAAGGGCTTTGAAGAATGGGGAACACTTCTCTCCGGCCCTGGAGAGAAACCGGCTAAGTCCTGCCAGCCTTCCAGTCAACCTTTGAACTTCCTTGGAATCCCTCGGGGACGCCATCTCCACGATAGCTTTCACCTTGTCGGGGTTAGGCTCCACCCCTAGGGGAGTAAGGAGGTGCCCTAGAAACTTCCCCCTTCCCGCGCCGAAAACACACTTGGCCGGGTTGAGCCGCATCTTGTACCTCCTCAGGGTGGCGAAGGTCTCTGTCAGATCCGCTACGTGCTCTGCGGCGCTCTTACTCTTAACGAGCAGGTCATCCACGTAGACTTCCAGATTCCGCCCCTTTTGCTCTCTAAAGACGTGATCCATCATTCTTTGATATGTCGCGCCGGCGTTCTTGAGCCCGAAGGGCATCATCTTGTAGTTGTAGCATCCGTCGCTAGTGATGAAGGAAACGTCGCGGCAATCGGGGGGATGCATCCGGATCTGGTGATACCCTGAAAAGGCATCAAGGAAGCTCATTACGGGAAACCCGACGGCGGAATCAACCAGCGCGTCGATTTGAGGCAAGGGGTAACAATCCTTGGGGCAAGCTTTATTGAGCATAGAAAAATCAATACATAGCCTCCAGCCCCGTCTCGATTTCTTCACCATTACAACATTGGAGACTCAGCCTGGATACTGGATCTCCGAAACAAAACCTGCTTCTAGCAGCTTCCCTACTTCCTCCCGGATTGGTCCCGCCAGAGCGGTGGCGCTCTTCCTCTGCTTCTGACGGACTGGGGCCATCGCTGGATCCAGGTTGAGGCGATGACAGGCAACGTCAGCATCAATCCCTGGCATCTCGGCGACGCTCCATGCGAAGACGTCCGTGTTTTCCTGCAGGCAGGCAGCTATCTCCACCTTCCCTTCCGGGGGCAAGGCTCCTCCGATCTTCAGCAGCTCCGGCTCTCCTCTCAGGGAGATCACCTCTACTTCCTCCAGCTCCTCAGCAGCTTGCAGGCCCTCCTCCTGCTCCATCATCCTTTCCAACCTTTCTGCGTCGCCCATCCAGCTGATGGTGCTGACCGCATTCAGGTAGCATTCCCTGGAGGCCCTGGGATCTCCCCTGATCCTGACTTGGACGTCGTCCCTACAGTACTTCAGGCATTAATGATATGACGATGGGACGGCCTTGAAGTAGTTGATGAGGGGCCGTCCGAAGATGGCGTTGTAGCCGCTGGGTGCGTCGACGATGACGAAGCGGCATCGGATCGAAGTTCCCCCGAGGGTGACCAGCAACTCAACTCCTCCTTCCACCTCTTTCTTCTCCCCGGAGAAGCCGAAGAGAGGCCCATCCGCTGCCTGAACCCGGGACGCTTCCACCTGAAGGCCGACGAAGGTTCTCTTGAAGATGACATTCACCGAGCTCCCGTTATCCGTGAGGATTCGGTCGACGGTGAAGTCCTCGATTGCTGCTTGAATCACCAAGGCATCATGGAAGGGGTTCTCGTTCCAGAGCATGTCTTCCTCCGAGAAGGTGATCTCATTCAAGGGAGGGGGGGTCCGAGACGTCGAGGCGATGCTCCTTTTGTAGATTTGGTGGAGACTTCCCTTGCGGGAAGCTCCTAGCCCAGCCCCTCCGTTGATTACTCCGACGTGTCCGCCTCCCGGACCGGGAATGACATTCCCCCTTCCTCCTTGGTCGGTCCTGTCCTCGTTTCTTCTCCTCTGCGGTACCTGGTAAGCCACCTGCCCAACCTGGGCCTCCTGCTGCGGCTGCTCCCTCTCGGCCGCCGTTGCTTCCATCCTCCTCCTTGCTTCCCAGAACTCAGGGCAAGCCAAGGTTCCGTGCCCCTCCACTCGATGGATATCGCAGTAGAGGGGAATCGCCGCTTCCTGCTGCCTTTCCTGCCTCCTCTCCTGCTGCCTCTCCTTCCGCCGGCGCTTAGCGGCTCGCTGCGTGATGGCCATGGTCTCCCTTCTTCCTCCTCCCTGCTCCCGAGGGTTGTAAGTCCTCCTCTCCTCCTGATGGGTGGGCCGCCTCCACTGGGGGCGATCCCTCGGGTACTGGAATCTTCTCTCCTCGCTCCTCGTCTTTCGACCTCCGACGGACCCCCTATCCTCCTGCCTTCGAGGCCTCTCCCGCCTCTCCTGCCTCTCCGCCTTTCTGCTCTCCCTTCCCCTTTCTCCCTTCTCCTCTTTCCCCTGCGGTCTCTCCTGCTTCCTGTCGTTGCGCCCCTCCGGCGCCCTCCCCCTCTCCAGCAGTCTTCCTCTGTCTTGCCCAAGCGGTCGGTCTCCATCGAGCCGTGCCAGGAACTCCTTGTTCCTCTCCTCTCCCTGGATGAACACATTGGCTCTCTCCACCATCTCCTCGAACGATTTGGGCGGCTTGTGCCCCAACTCCATGTTGAACAGGCCCTGCTTCAGCCCGAACTTGAGGGCCACCATCAAGGTGAACCCGTCTACCTCTTCCACCTCCAGCACCTCCTCCTGGAATCGATCGATGTACCGGCCCAAACTCTCGTGCTGCCCCTGCACGATTTTGAAGAGGGTGGTTGCCTCCTTCTTCCTCCGCTTAGACGTCGCAAACCTTGCTAATAGACCCCTTCGAAGATCTGAGAAGCAGTAGACTGACCCGGCTGGCAGCTGGTGGAACCAATCTCTCGCGCTACCCTTGAAGGTAATGGAGAAGAGCCGGCACTTGAGAGCATCGGACATGTTGCGAATGGAGACCACATCCTCAAACCATTGAAGATGTCCCACCGGGTCATCCTTGCCGGAGTAGTACGAGAGGACCGGCTCTCTGAAGTTGTCGGGGATGAGGGCTGCGAGAATCTCGTTGCAAAAGGGGCTCCTCCCTTCCTGGCGGCGGCGAGTATCCTCCCCGCTCGAGCAGTCATACTCGCTCCATCGGCGAGCATCTCCATACCTCGCCGAGAGTTCCGGATCTCGAAACCGGATTCCTTGACTACTCGCCGGGTGATGTCGCGGCGGGACAACCTGTTCTCCACTCGCCCAAGCGGGCTCCTTCCCTACTCGCCAAGTTGGTATCTCCTCGCCCGGGGGGGTCCGGCGGCGGGGAGAAGTCGCCGTTACCTCAGGCGGATTGGACAACCCGTCGAGTATTGCCTTCTCCACTCTCCTCGCGAACTCTGCAAAAGCCGCCACTGTCACATACTCGCTACCTTGCCCCGGGATTCCAGCTCCCACCGAGTTACCTCCCAACTCGCCCCGGTCTCCACCATCGGCCATCTTCCAACCACGACTTTCTTCTTCGGTCGCTATCTACGCTCACCGCACCAAGTGTTGAAGCCGAGAAATATCTCAACCTCAGAAATCGGACTAGACCACCTGAAGTTACTGGTCGAGCGGTCAGGAAGACGGTCTCTGGTCAGGAAACAGAAGCAAATTGCGCAAACAAGACCCCAGGTTGCTGCGGCAGGAAGGTCCCACCACGTACCCAGTTGCTTAGGAGAAGCAACCCCTTCTCAACCAGATTGGCCGAGCTAGGTACGAAGGAGGCGAGCTTGAACAATAACGAGTCAAGGGCAGTTGTTGGAGCTCGCGAGGGCTCAGGCCGAGATTTGCTTGTCCCTCCCTCGTACCCCTGGGGTCCTATTTATAGGGAAAACTAGAGAGGGGGGGTCTTACTTATACCCCCACCCTGGCGAGTTGGCGACTTCCCTGGGGAGCTCGCCTGGAAGAGGCGAGTATCTGGTCATAGTCGCCACCTGGCGAGTTGGCCTGGCGAGCTCGCCATACTCGCCCGAACCTTCCGCGACCTGGGGTGCTGATCTGGACCCAGGTCTTGCTTTGTTGACTTTGACTTTTGATGACCTGGCGGTGGTAGGGCCCACCCTCGTCGAATATGGGTTGTACAGGGATAATTGGCTCCCTTCTATATCTAACTGCAAGTAGGCAATACATCATGTATGCAATATGTATTTGTGCTAGATATCATGCTTGTCCTAAAGAATCTCACTACTCTGCTGCAAAGAGGATTTTGAGGTATCTTAAGGGCACACCAGATCTTGGTCTATGGTACCCTAGGAATAGGGAGTTTGAACTAACAGGTTATTCAGATGCATATTTTACAGGCTACAAAGAGGACAGGAAGAGCACTTCTGGCACCTGTCAATTCTTGGGAGGAATACTAGTGTCTTGGAGTAGCAAGAAGCAAACAAGTATTGCAATCTCAACTATAGAGTCAGAATACATCTCAGCAGGTAGCAGCTGTGCTCAGTTGTTGTGGATCTAGCAACAGCTCCAGGATTATAACCTCTAGATAAGTAGAAGTCCCTTATATTGTGATTCTACTAGTGCCATCTCAATTGTTAGGAATCTTGTCTTACACAGTAGGACTAAGCATATTGAGATAAGATATCATTTCATTATGGAGCATGTGGAATGTGAAGATATTAACCTTGAGTTTGTCCCAACAGACAAACAAGTGGCTGACATATTCACCAAGCCACTAGATGAAGCAAAGTTCAACACCTTCAAGTTTGAATTGGGTATGTTGAACCTATCATAGCTTCAGTTGCTCCTCATTATGTTGCAAGTTATACTATTTCTTGCAGGTAAAATTTCTCTGTAGCAGAATGAAGACTTTTCAAGAGGAATACCTTCAATAGTATCATGATCAAATACTATCCAGACTAGTATAGACTAGAGTGTCTACCAGGGAGTATGATAGAGGATGCTTTAGTTGAGGGGGAGTGAGTCCAGCACTGGCAGTTGAGGAGGAAGGAGCAGCACACTTCCACCACTCTCAAGTGGTTCAACTACTACTTATCTATACTCAAAAAGGAGGAGCAGATAATCAGAGCCTCCCTGACTAATTATAGAAGTCAAAAAGGGGGAGGAGAAGGATATGATCAAGTACCAGAGGATACAGGAGGAGAAGGATACAAGTGGTATCAAAACTATGAGAAGGATATGATCAAATTAATCAAGACTAGGTAGCAACAATTCAGGGGGAGCAGGTGTGATGATGATCACCCTGTAGGCAAGGAAGTATGGTAACTAAACCTTCTTCTCTTATTTTAAGTTAATATTCTACTATTGCATATGTTAGTGTATGTCATTGACTCAATTGATTGAGTGTTTGACTTCTTCAAATATGGGGAGATTGTTGGATCCATTGCCCCCAATGTCCTAGATTTGAAGAAGTCAATCATATCAATGACATACACAAAGTTGTATTTGATGTATGCTTGAGTTCATGCATGCAGGTTATCCTTATAACATTGATAGGACAGGTAATCCAAGTTTGTGACAGGTGGTCACAAGGCAGAAAGGTGGACACAAAGAAGCTGGCTGGAAAGGTAGCAATTTTCCTAAGTCCACAAACATTGAGTGAAGAAAGCTCACTCAATGCCAGATGTCAAGGAGCAGTTGATAGAGTTTGAAAAGCAGCTAAGTCCACAGGTATTGAGTGGAGCAAGCTCACTCAATGCCAGAGGTAAGGAAGGATGTTGGCTAGCAAGAAATTTGGCTAAGTCCACAGGTGTTGAGTGAAGTCTACTCACTCAACGCCAAATGACTAAAAGCATTGAGTATAGCCTGTACAGTCAAAGCCAAATAATTGGTAAGCTGAAAATGTGGCTATGTCTATAAGTATTGAGTGGAGTCTACTCACTCAATGCCATACAACAAAAAGCTGTGAGATAGGTTAAGATAGTGAAAGCCTGAGGAGAAATAGGTAGAAATGTTGCTAAGTCCACATGCATTGAGTGAAGTCTACTCACTCAATGCCATACAACATAAATCGTTGAGTATATCTCAGATAGTCAACGCCATAGAAAATCTATGTAAACATTTGACTAAATCCACAGGCATTGAGTGAAGCTCACTCACTCAACGCCATGTGATAAAAAGCGTTGACTGAACCTTAGTCAGTCAGAGACTGTGATTTCACAGAAATTTGGCTAAGTCCAAATGCATTGAGTGAAGACTACTCACTCAACACCGTGTAACAGAAGAAAATCATTTCAGTAGTTTGGCATTGAGTGAAGCTTACTCACTCAACGCTAAGTGACAAAAGAAATGTCTAAGTATTTTGGCGGTGAGTGAAGCTTACTCACTCAACGCCCGATTACAGAAAAATTTTCTAAGTGTTTTGGCATTGAGTGAAGATTGCTTACCCAACGCCTAATGACAGAGAAATTTTTCTAAGTGTTTTGACATTGAGTGAAGGTTGCTCACTCAATGCCTAGTGATAGAATTCTGTCTAAGTGTTTTGGCATTGAGTTATGCTTACTTACTCAACGCCTATATTAAAGATGTTTGATTTTTGCTAGGTCCATAGATGGTGATGTCAGCAAAGTAACCAAGTCAACAAATTCAAAGTTCAAATTAAAGTACGGGAAAGCTACAGAACACGACAAATACTGCTGGAGGTCTACTGTACATCTTCTTCCGTTAAAGCAAGATGCAGCTATCTGCTGTACGTGGTCCCCACAGCTTCTTGGAGCCATTAATCAATGGAAGATAAAAGGGACAGCTTATGGATGTTGAACTCAAATTTTAGGGTTTGACTTAAAGAGAGAACAAAACAGCTGGACTTTATATTCCTCGCCATTATTACCAAGAAAAAGCTTGAAGACGACCATCAGAACGATAAAGTTCAGTTAGCTATATCATTCTCTTCAGCTACAGCAAGTTCAGAAATACTTCTGAGAGGAGAGCCTTCAGTCTTCTGCAGGTTCAGTTAGCTGTTTGAAGAACTCAATACTTAGCAGATCTTTAGTCTTCTACAACAAATTTAGAATCAACATTTTGAGTTCTTCCAGCAGAGGCATCCCTTTACTGAAGAATATCTTTCTGCTGCTGTGAAGACAGATAGAGCTCTAGTAGTTGACACAGAGAAATTTCTCTATGTTAAAATAATCAAAACATCTATATTTCTGTAGATCCTTTTGGATCCAAGCTGTAGGGCTCTTGAGCCTGAGGTAGGGCAAATTTGCCTGAGCTGTAGTAGAGTTATACTCTCTGAGTGTAGGATCCAGCTTGGATCTAAGGTAAGCGATCATTTGATCACTGAGCTGTAGGGCTTTTGAGCCTGAGGTAGGAGAGTCATTCTCTCTGAGTTATAGCGCACTTATTCCTGAGCTGTAGGATCCTATGGATCTGAGGTAAGGCCTTTATGACTGAGTTGTAGAAGAGTCATTCTCTTTAAGATAGGATCAAGTTTGCTCTGAGGTAGGGTTGTCCTCCCAGCCTGAGTGATAAGTCTTTTGGCCTGAGGTAGGTGATCAGTTAATCACTGAGTTGTAGGTCTAAGTGCTGGAGCTGTAAGTCCTGGAGGAGGCTGAGAGATCCTGAGGGATCTGAGGTGTAAGCTCTTTGAGCTGAGTTTTTGAGAAGTGCCTTGTCTAATTGAAATTTAGAAAGGTGGGAGGAGAGTGGATGTACCCATAATCCAGGGAACCACTAAATATATTTTGTGTGCTTTTTTGTGTTGTTTCTTTATTGCAGGTTCTTGAAAGCTAATAACTGCCAACACACTAAGTACTTAAAAAAGAAACTGAAAGAAAGTCACAAGATACCAACAAACCTATTCACCCCCTCCCCCCTCTAGGTTGCAAGTTACCTTAAAAAAAGACTTTCAATTATAAAAAAACAACAAACATGCAATGACGCAGAGGCACACCTATAGAGCAAGGCAAGGTAAACAAACTAGGGAAAAAGGGGCTCGTAGGATCATCTCTCGACGTCGACGTCAACATCTTCATTTGAGGCATCCTCTATGCCCAGATCATTGCGCTGCAAAAACCTCTGAGTAACTCAAAACCCCTTGCTGAAGCTCAAGTATTACGCAACATCACACTCATCCTCCACAAGTGTGTCAATATCAGTCACCATCATCTTAGAGTGGTCCTCCTCTACAACGCTGGACCGCTCCAACTTAAAGTCACGAGATCCCTTGTACACAGTCATTGCAGTCGCTTGCATGAAACATCACAACATTGGCCTCCTCGGTACAATAGATCGGCTTCACATGGGCCGCCTTAGTGGAAATCAACCTCCCATGAAGAGCCTCTATCTCTATATCGGCGACATTTAGCTTCACCCGAAGAGTCTCGATATCAGCCTATAAACATCACAACTAAGAGAATTTCTTCCGAGAGACCGATAAAGCGTCCTCAAATGCGGACAGCTTCGTCCACAGAGAGAGAAAATCATCTTTCATGGTCACATAATTATTGTTTTAGGAAAGCACGATGTCACGCATCTTGTTCTGCTGCCAACACAAGGAACAAATAATACCAATACACAACACAAGTTAAATGTGGAAAAACACTGGGGGAAACGAACGTATCTTTGGGAAAAGCGCTCGGCAAGCGGAGCATTCCTGCCCCTACTGAAAGTATCTAGTGTTCTACCTAAATAACCTAGAGGGTGGTGAATATGTGAGATCTGCGTCCTTTTGTGGAATAAAAATTTGAGAGAGTTTAACACAGAAAGTAATCAAGCACAAACCAGACGACACAAGGAATTATAGTGGTTCCCCAATCTTGGGTAGGTCCACTTACCACCTCACCAATATAGCACGATGACTAGCCTTGGCTACTTCACTAAATCTCGGATTGAAACAATCCTACACCTCGGAGCAACGCTCCTACAACTCATAGTTAAACACACCCCTATAAACTCGACCCCCCAAAACAGGATCTACACTCGGAAGAATAATCTTCCTACAAACTCGGAGACAAAGCTCTTACAAGAGTTGAAATAATTTTACAACTACAATAAAAATTATACTTCCAGATCTAAAATCTTCAAAGTTCTTCCCTCTTGAGAACTGAAATTCTCGAAGAAGATGTTGAGGAAGAAATCTTGAGAGAACACGATCTGAAACTCTTAGGATTCGTCACGATCAAATGAATGATTGAAGAAACTTGAATCTATGATCTGTCGAATCTTTTCTTCTGTTGAATCGCTGAATCGAGGAAGAAGCATCAGAGAAGAATGATGATGGAGGCATGCGTCTTTTCCCGATCTATATCTTGCGGCGATTAAGATTTTTGTAATTACTACAAGGGTTAGCGGATCCTTGAGAAGACTTTATATAGGACATTCACTAACGGTCTGAAATCATTAAGGAATGATCCACGTGGACCAATCATGAAGAATTAAGATTGAATAGAAATCCCGTCGAATGAATTTGAAATTAAATTTTCTGTAACTGCATTCTTCAAAAGGAGTTATGATTTCTCGAAAAGAGTTTGTTTTCTCGAGAAATAACGTAGCCTTTTCGAAAAAGACTTTGCACAAAATTTCTTTGAACTGAGGAACTGGTTTTTCGAAAAATGAATTTGACTTTTTGAAAACAACTTTTCTTTCTCAAAGAATGAATCTGATTTTTCAAAAATAACATTTCTTTCTTGAAAAATATATTTGGTTTTTCGCGAAATCTACAGGGCATTTCTCGAAAAAGAGATCTTAGAAATTTTTGAGAGTTTTTTCGAAAAGTCTTTATGTTTCTCGAGAACAGTTCTACCTTCTCGAAAAATTTATCTAGACCTTTTAAAAAACATTCTTCTTTTCGAAAAATAGACTTAGGAAATTTCAGAAATTTTTTTTTCTTCTTTGTTCAAAGACTAGCAACCCTTCCTTTCTTCCATGCTTTAGTACTTGAAAATGAAGTGCATCCTAATAGAGAGGTTACACATGAGTCAATACCATGGATCACACAATGAGGAATTACATTGCATGGTCCTATATTAAGTGACTCATTATAAACTGACATTGGTCTATACTTAGCAATAATGACCTGCAGGCACTTAACTAGAGAATAACATCAAATACATACTTAATTCATCTTAGTTCAAGGGCGACTTCACACAAATCTAGGTTATTGTAGATATAATACCCAACAATCTCCCCCTATTTGTAGAAATCAGAACTCTCTACACTAAGGTGAATTATATCAAGATAATTAAAAGAATTTACTAACAAACACAGTAGAAATTGCAATGACAATTGAGAAATAATATATCATCAAAATTCAAAATTATATATATAAAGAGTATGTCCATAGAAGAGTATAGGTCCACAACATTTCACAGCACTGAAAATCATTAATCACTTATGTTGTTGTCGATGTAGTCTTTCTTTCTTCTCTTATTGTCTTTTTAGGTAGCTGTAGGGCTTGGGATAGTATTTAGGAGGCCGAGGAGCATTTGGATTGTTACGGCCATGTTCATTATCATGAAGCCTTCTTTTGGTCATAGAAGTTTCATGTTCTTTCCATTCCTTGTAGTTGAGTGATCATCCATATTTCCATTGAGTTCCACAACCAACCTTAGAGTGTATAAAATGAGAGACTTGGAGGTTGGGCTCCACACCTCAACCATTTTTTGTTCTCTTCTTTTCTCAGCTTCTTGACTTGGAATAAATTGGATGGCAGAGGAACCATCACCATATTTCCTTTTCTTAAGCACTAGTATCTCTGGAGGTGGGTTCTGAGGAATATCCGGCTAGTCTGACATCCAAACATGAGAGTAATATGCAGGAGGAGCTTCAAACTGTTTAGGTCTAAGAGAGAATGTAGGCTTCTGGACAGTTGGATTAAGATGAGGAGATGGAGCCTCATTTGGATTGACTTGAAAGTCTGGGAAGATCTGATTATGCATCCATACAACAGTATCATAAGTGTGAAACTTTACATCATGAATCTGTGTTTGTACATCTGTACTGATCTCTTTCAGTTTAGCATCCCATTGTGCCTTCATGTCTTCACCAGATTTTATTAGATATTCTTTTACTTTTTCCTCCCCTTTTCTGACTTCTATAGTTAAAGTGCATATGACATCTTTCTTGAATTTTCCAACTTCTTCACAAGTCTTGAAGTTGTGTTCTTGAGCTTTCTTTTCCAATTGGATCTGATTGTTTGCAAGAGTGACTGCTTGATTCATTACTTCACCAACACTAGTGATAGTGTGGTCAAAAGCTTTGCCACCAATCTTTAACAGTTGTTTCAGTTCATTTGTATTACTTTGAATTTCAGCAAAGCCTCTGCTCATCTCTTTTTCAAGAGCAGTGACTTTCTCAGTAACCTATTTGAGAGACTTATCAAAGTACTCTCTTTGCTTTGTAAGCATAGATTCTATTTTACCCAAGAGGGTATCACCAGGGATTACTGTAACTGGAGAAGATGGAGGAGATAGAGCTGGAACTGTCCAGATAGGAATTTCTTCAATGATAACTGAACTTTGGCATTTTGGCGAGAAGTTATTACATCCCCTTCCTCTCCCAGAATGATGGGTAATGATAAATCTAAGCTTTTGAGAGGAGGTTCTGCTACTTCTGAGACAATGTCTTCCTTATCATGGAGTAAGACTTCATTCTCCCCCTCACTTTGTGCCTTGGGTTGAGAATGTTCTGGAGTTTCTTCAGGAATATCTTCATGAGACTTTTTAGGAGATTTTTCATTAGACTGGAACAGGGGATCATCTGAATTGATTTCTTCTATCATTTTGGCAATATCATCTTCAGTAGAGGAGACTCTGACATTCACTTGAGCATCTGTGAGATTTTTCTGATCAGAGGAAGAATCAACATTCATATCTGAGCCACCGTCATGCATAGAGGTGCTCTTTTCAAATGTTACATCATCAACATGAGTGTTCTCTGGAACATCATACAGTACCACTGGTTCTTGGACCTCAGCTGGCTGAACTTCTTTAGTAACTGAAGGAGCAGACTCCCCCTCAGCAGCTACACTAGATGTGCCAACTGTATCAGTATAAAGGGGAGATGAAGCCCTGTCCTCATCATCAACAGGGCTTGGAACTTCTGTAGCTTGCCCTGGCCTTTAAAATCTTATCTCTCATCTGTTTATGGAGGCGAGTGTGACTTTCTTCAGGTGGTGAACAGACACACATTTGGAAAAGTCAAAGATTTCTGGGTGGACTTGATTACTATGCAAAGTGTTGATCCTGACATAATTGGGTGCCTTTATACTTTCCTTAATCTTGTCAAAGAGCATTTGTCCCCATTGTAATTTCTTGCGACAAATTACTGTTGTCATCATGTCGAAGAAATCCGAGGATATATATCCAATGGAGTGAGTTTTGCAAAGTAGGACTTTGCCTAGAATATCAGCCAGGATCTTGCTTTCAACATTCATATACGGTCGTCGAATTGAAGTTGTGGATTGAGAGAGACCACCAAAGGACATAGCCCTAGAGTAGTCGGGTTCTTCCAAGAAGTCTTCCTCATCAATTGAGGGCAATTTCAAAAAATCTGTTAAGGAGGAAGGCTTGATCTTGATCTTCATATCCCTGATTGAGCTTTTCAATAACTTCCCACTTCTCTTAATCTTGGCATTTCTGAAGAACTCTTCGATTTCTGGAATCAATACTTTGCAAGGTTGCTTAATAATGAAAGTGAGGCCGACGGATTCAAAGAGGTAAATAATGTTTCAGAAATCATCGAAAAGTTCGGCGATTCCGGAGCGAACGAACTCTCTGTCGAACCCTATCTTCGCATTAGGAGCCATGGATTACAGGAAATGAGAGATTTCTGACTTATCGAAGAGGAACGATGGATTTTTCGGGAAGAACGGCGAAACTTGTTGCGGAACTGAATCGTTGTTCTTCGGAAGCCCTATTTTTGAAATTCTGGATTTTGGATATTCCACAGACTACCCTATTTAAATACACAATTAGAAATTTTGAAAAATAAGGACAGGCGTACCTGGAATTGTGGTTCAAATTCTCAAAAATTTCGGTAAACAGATTGGGACATTTTTCGAAAAATCAACAATGTTTTTCGAAAGGTATGGAATTTCTCGAAAAGTATATAAAAATTTTCCAAGAAGTCCCATAATTTTTCGAGAAATCCAAGTGATTTTTCGAGAAGTCCAAGAAATTTTTCAAGAAGGCCAGTAGTTTTTCGGGAAATCCATAATTCTTTTTGAGAAACCCAAGTTTTGTTTCGAGAAATCCATTTTTGAGCCTGAATTTTTCTGAAAGTTTGCTGAGTAAGAATTTTCCTTGGCATTTTCTGAGGGGCTGATTCTAAATCCCCCTTGAATTGAACTGTGAACTTTTCAGGACTCCATGTTGAGCATACCAAGTTTTGTCTTGAAGAACGAGAACTTGCTCTCGTCCAGCGCCTTCGTGAAAATATCTATAACTTTCCTATCTTTGGGAACATACTGGAGGTTGATGTACCCATTCTCCACATGCTCTCGAATGAAATAATATCTCAATTCAATATGCTTCGTCCGACTGTGAGAAACTAGATTGTTGGCGATTGCTATAGCGCTGAAGGAGTAACAAAACATAGGAATGTCCCTTAATTTCAAGTTGTAGTCTTCAAATTAATTCTTTATCAAGAGAAGTTGTGCACAACAACTGCCTGCAGAAATATATTCTGACTCGGTTGTTGACATTGTAAAACAATTCTATTTCTTGTTACTCCAAGATATGAGCTTTCTTCCAAGGAATTAGCAAGTCCCGGAAGTGTTCTTTCTGTCATCTTTGCTACTTGCAAAGTCTGCATCTGGAAATCAAATTAGTTCTCTATCATTATTTCTTGGGTACCATAAGCCAAGATTGGGTATTCCCTTAAGCTATCTCAAAATCCGCTTTGCAGCTGAATAGTGAGATTCCTTAGAATTTACCTGATATCTAGCACACACACATATTGAAAACATTATGTCAGGTCTGCTAGCAGTAAGATAGAGCAAAGATCCAATTATGTTTCTGTACTTGGTTTAATCAAAAGGTTTCCCTTTCTCGTCCTTGTCCAGAGGCATAGCTGAACCCATTGGAGTCCTCATAGAGGTTGCATTCTCTATTCCGAATTTCTTAACCAACTCCTTGGTGAACTTCGTCTAAGAGATAAAAATTCCATCTTTAGATTGTTTCACCTGAAGTCCTAAGAAATACTTCAGCTCACCCATACTGCTCATTTCAAACTTCCCTTGCATAAGTTTGGAAAACTTCATGCAAAGGTTGTCGTCAGCAGGATCTACTCGGGGTCTGGGCAGACTCACTCGAGTGACATCCAGCCTTCAAAGCTAGGTGAGAGCCTGGCATCGGGATCTGCTCGGGGTTTGGGTAGACTTTCTCGAGTGACATCCAGCCCTGCCAGCTAGGTGAGAGCCTGACAGTGGGATCTGCTTGGGGTATGGGTAGACTCTCTCGAGTGACATCCAACTTTGCCAGCTAGGTGAGAGCCTGGCAGTGGGATCTGCTCGGGGTCTGGGTAGACTCTCTCGAGTGACATCCAGCACTGCCAGCTAGGTGAGAGCCTGATAGCGGGATCTGATCGGGGTCTGGGTAGACTCTCTCGAGTGACATTCAACCCTGCCAGCTAGGTGAGATCCTGACAATGGGATCTGCTCGGAGTCTGGGTAGACTCTCTCGAGTGATATCCAGCCCTGCCAGCTAGGTGAGAGCTTGATAGCGGGATCTACTCGGGGTCTGGGTAGACTCTCTCGAGTGACATCCAACCCTACCAGCTAGGTGAGAGCCTGACAGCTGGATCTGCTCAGGGTCTTCGTAGACTCTCTCGAGTGACATCTAGCTTTGCCAGCTAGGTGAGAGCCTGGTAGAGGGATCTGCTCGGGGTCTAATAAGTGAACTCTTCACTTGCTCATGCAAATTACTGTAAGAGAAGATTTGAATAACAAGAGGCTTCACTAGAAAAAGGACATCACTTACATGGCTCATGGGTAAAAATGCTTCAAGTCATCACCGCTCCAGGTGAGACTCAGGGTGTCGCCCTCCAGACTCCAGAGGCGATACCCTCCTGATTTCAACACTTCTTTTACAATGTATGGACCCCCCCAGTTGAGGTCAAGCTTCCCCACAGCGGCTGATCTTCCTACCGCATCCACCTTTTTTAGGATCAAGTCCCCTTACGCGAACTGTTTGACCCTGATGTGCTTGTTTAAGTACTTAGTCATTCTTCTTTTTACTTCTTCCTATCGGATGGCAGAGAGATCACGTAGCTCCTCCACTATATCAAGGGTGAGTCGTAGTTCTTCTTCATTTTCAACCCGCCATTCTTCCCTGCCTTCCTCCTCCTCAACCACCCGAGGCATCCAAACTTCGAACTCTACTGGGAGTACTGCCTCGCATCCATGGGAGAGCTTGAAGGGGGTCTCCCCTATGGCCGTGTTGGGAGTGGTTCTCAGGGCCCAAAGAATTGAGGGAAGCTGCTCAACCCAGCTACCCTTCAAGTTTTTAACTTTTTTTCTTCAGGAGATTCACAATGATTTTGTTAGCAACCTCCACCTGTC
This sequence comes from Platanthera zijinensis, assembly GCA_039513925.1. Taxonomy (NCBI): domain Eukaryota; kingdom Viridiplantae; phylum Streptophyta; class Magnoliopsida; order Asparagales; family Orchidaceae; genus Platanthera; species Platanthera zijinensis. Next base: position 256,675,281 of record CM077079.1, read on the forward strand.
CGTTGCTCCTAGGATGATGGACCGAGGCAAATCTGAGATCAATCCCGAGCTGCCCGCAGAAGCTGATGAACTCGGTGCTGGCAAACTGAGGTCTGTTGTCCGTGATAATGGCTTGCGGCAACCCGTGCCGATAGATGATCTCCCCCCAAACAAAATTCCTGATAACCTGTGTTGGTACCCTAGTTTTGATTTGAGTTCAGTCTTCTCTTTTAGTCTCTTGACCCAAGATTTATCTATGGTCAAAGGTTAGTTGTGTAGTTAGTTTGCTCTAGTTTAGTCTTGTCACTTTTCCAGATGAATATTTGGTTAAGTTGTTTTTCGTTCGACTATGGTCGAACGTCGCTCGACTATCGTCGATCAGCCGTTCGACGATCGTCTTCCTGATAGCTCGACTATCTGCTTGATAGGTCGACTATCGGTTGTCTTTGATAGTTCGACTATCTGTTTGATAGGTTGACTATCTGTTTGCTTTGATAGTTCGACTATCTGTTCTCTTTGATAGTTCGACTATCTGTTGATAGGTCGACTATCTGTGTTGCTTGATAGTTCGACTATCTGTTTGGATAGTTCAACTATCTGATAGTTCGACTATCTGTTTGATAGGTCGACTATCTGTTTGCTTTGATAGTTCGACTATCTGTTGATAGGTCGACTATCTGTTTTCCTTTGATAGTTCGACTATCTGTTGATAGGTCGACTATCTGTCTTGGTTGATAGCTCGACTATCTGTTGATAGGTCGACTATCTGCTTTCTTTGATAGTTCGACTATCTGTTGATAGGTCGACTATCTGTTCTCTTTGATAGTTCGACTATCTGTTGATAGGTCGACTATCTGTTTTGTTTGATAGTTCGACTATCTGTTTGGATAGTTCAACTATCTGATAGTTCGACTATCTGTTGATAGGTCGACTATCTGTTCTTCTTTGATAGTTCGACTATCTGTTGATAGGTCGACTATCTATTTTCTGTGAAAGTTCGACTATCTGTTGATAGGTCGATTATCTGTTTTGTTGGGTAGTTCGACTATCTGTCTTGATAGGTCGACTATCTGATAGCTCGACTATCTGTCCTGATAGTTCGACTATCTGCTGAGGTAGTTCGATTATCTTCTTTGATAGTTCGACTATCTGGATCGTTCGACTATCTGGATCGTTCGACTATCTGTCTGATAGGTCGACGATCTCTGTGCCTCGTTCGACGATCTCCAAGGGTCGTTCGACGTTTTGCTGTATGTTTTGAATAATTTTGTCGTCTTCTATGATGTGATTTATTTCATATTTATTTTGGCATATTTTATAAAAGATTGTTTGAATAAATTGTGATATTATTTCCATGCAATATCTGCTCCATTCCTTATGCATGAGCTAATCTTTTTCTGACAAAGTTATTTGTCTTATTAGCTGAGATATGATTTCTTCTTTATCTGTCAGACTGTCCTTTATAGCCGTTAGACTCAAAAAGTCTTCCTTGGCCGTAAAGAGTCTCTTCTGATGTGACTTTCTCTTATATTATTTTATCAGAGTTATTTGCAGCTTCTTAGAAAGCTTTATCCTCTTATAGGATATCTGCCCGCAGTATTTGTTTTGCTTTATGCTATTTACAGCCCAGCTTGCAGATTTCAGTAGAAGACAAGATTCAAACTCAAATGAGAGCCGTTGCTACTGTTGCTATATAAAGAATTCTTTGGAGAAAGAAATCAACTAGTTCTCATACATACAAAAAGCTAACAGCAGCATTCAAGCTACAACTTACAGTTTTCAACTGCTCTCAGCTCATTCACATCTAACTGAGAAGAAGTTTTAGTTCTTCACTCTTCTTCAACCTGAGTTCTCCTGCCTCCAGGAAGATTTGCACTCAGAGCTTTTTGAAGAAGAAGAAGTAGAAGATAGCTGCCTAAAGAAGAAATTTCAATTCATATTATTTATCTTCTTGTAGCTTTTCCCTTCAGATTTTCTGAAGTGTTTTTGCACTGAAGCAAGACTTCACCTGGACATTCTTTTAGCCAGGGGGAGCCTTGACTCTTTAGAGCTTTCTAGCTCAGTGCAAGTTCTTGTGCTTCTCTAATCTATTGTAAAATAGAGAAGACATTCTAACCTCCTTTCCCCCTCCTGTAAAGGCTTATTACTCCCTTCAAAAGTATACCTTGGTGGCAGGGCACCTGATCAAAAACCTGTGCTGGTTTTTAGATACCTGATCAAAAGTCTAAAGGGTCTCTAGATCTCCCTGCAGCAGATCTTGTTGGTGGCAGGGCACCTGATCAAAAACCTGAGTGGATTCCTACCTTGTTGGTAGAAGAGTGGACGTACCCAAGTTGTTTGGGGAACCACTATAAATTCCTTGTGTCGTCTGGATTGTTTAATTAATTCTCTGTGCTGATTGGCTGTGATTAGATTTTAACTAGGATTGCTAGTTGCTGTTTAGGATTCCAAGCCTTAACTGTAATTACAGTTGGCTGCCTTTGTGCACAATACTTGTGTTAGGCTTTAGGGTTTCATCTCAAATATCTATAACCTTCATTCCACAATTAACTCCAAGGGAGTTGAGTAGACAGCCAACTTTGCTAGTGCAATTTTTGATTACTCTATTCACCCCCCCTCTAGAGTAGTATCTATCTCTTTTCTTTCAATTGGTATCATAGGGAGGTTGGCTGACTGTATAGGCTAACACCTAAGTCACAAGATCCTGATAGATACCAAGGATTATAGATATTCACTTTCACTATCATGGCCCAGTCCAAGGATTACTCTAGCACCAGACCTCCAGCATGCAACTTAGCTAAGTTTAGCATCTAGAAGGCAAGGATTAAATTATATATGAACTCTATTGATGAGAGTATTTTTGCTTCTATTTTGACAGGATCACCAAGAGCACCTGCTGCAGTTACTGCTTCATCATCAACTGATATGAGTGCAGTGCCTCCTCCAGATTACAATGATGAATACAAAAAGTCAAAGATAGCAGATGCTAAGGCAATGAACATTCTGGCTCAGACAATGTCTGATGAAGTATTCCAGAAGGTTGCTGACTGTCCCTTAGCAAAAGCAATGTGGGATACACTGAACCAAATTATAGCTGGTTCAGCTGATGAAAGGAAGGACAGGAGGTCCAACCTTATCTCCCAGTATGAGAACTTCAAGAAAAATGATGCTGAATCAGTTGAAGCAATGTACACAAGGCTCAGCTCAATCATCAATGAGCTGAGGACTCTTGATAAGGATATTTCATTGACAGAGGTCAATGATAAGATTCTTATGTGCTTCCCTAGCACATGAGATCTGAGGATCTGGCCTATCAAGGAGACCAGAAGCACAACAGAAATCTCAACAGAAGCCCTTCTCGGCAATCTCAAGTCCTTTGAGCAAGTGCTGAAGTCCAGGGAAGCTGAGGCTGAAGCAAAAACTCCAACTCTCACAAGAAAAGAGCAAACCCTTGCTCTCAAAGCTGCTGATGCTTCTGAAGGAAGCCAGTCTAATGAGGAACTGATGGCATTATTTGCCAAAAGATTTCTCAAGATGGGAAGGAAAGAATTCAGAAAGAAGTCTTCAAAGTATGAAGATAAACCAAGGTATGATCGTACTCCTTCTAAAGAAATAATTTGCTATGGTTGCAGGAAGCCTAGACATATTCTTCCAGATTGTCCAGAGGAAAAGAATAAAGATAAAAGGAAAGACAAGGATCAGCACAGGAAGCATTCCAAGCCATCATCCTACAAGAACAAAAAGAAGAAGAGAGGCTTTGTTGCTGAAACCTGGAGCGATTCTGATGAGGAATCTTCCTCCTCAAGCTCCAGTGAGGATGAGGAAGAAAAGAAGGCAAAGGAAGTTTGCCTGATGGCAATTGATGCCTGCAACAATCACTCAGCTGCAGAGAGTTCAGATTCTGATGAAGAAATGCCAACAGAAGATGAGGTATTGTCTTCTTACGATTTTACATCTGATGAATTTAAATCAGATTTTAAATCTTTATGTTTAGATTTAATTAGTTCTGAAAAGGAAATAAAAGAACTTAGAAATAAACTAGCTGAATCTGAATTAATTTCTATTGAAAATATTAGGTTAACAGCAGAACTCACTAATGCTAGTGAAGAAATAAAATTCCTTAAGAATGAATTAGCTAAGTCCAAAAGGTTAGAAGAGTCTCTGAATGGTAGAAGCCTTAAGCTGCTTGAAATAACCAGCATGTCTAATACTAGGACAGGCAATTACAAATTAGGCTTAGGAGCTTCATCTAGTGAACCCCCAATTGTTCTTAAAAACCATCTTTCAACTTCAGTGAACTTTATCTCAGCTGGTGGAATAAAAAACACTGAGCAAGTTAATCAGGTCAATAAAGCCTTAAATAAAGCTAAGAGAGAGAAAAGAAAACAAAAATTTAAGGAATTACAAAGAGCGTCGAACGCTGCTCGACGATTGCAGGCCCAGTGGTCGAACGGAGATCGACGATTTGAGTACCAATCGTCGAACGCCGATCGACGTTTTCAACATGAATTTCAAAACTTCAATCAGAACTTTAGAAACCCGAATATGAATAGAAACCCTAGGTTCATTGACCCATCATCTGCATGGAGAATCCCACCAAGGAGATCTTACCCGTTAGGTTATCACCCTCAACCTGCTTATTCTTTTATTTCCAGTTTTTCTTATGTCACTACAACATTTTTGGTCTTTAGCAACAACTGCCCGACAACATTTACAAAATTGTTGTCTAAAGCTTCATAGAGAACAGTTTGTAAGTGTAGTAATAGATTATCATGTTTGGACAACACTTTTTTTGCAACATTCAATAAATGTCCCCTGAACCCTCATAGGGAACAAATTGGAAATGTTGCTATTGACGATTCACTTTAGACAACAATTATAATTTGTTGGCCTTTTAAAAAATAATTTAGACACACTTAAAAGTGTTGCCTAATATTTTCAATTCATCCAAAAATTATTTTAACACACCTAAAAATCGCCGGCGGATTCCAATGTTTTTATTATCCTCGGTTTTCTGATTTAGGGGTCCGGCTCTTTCGCTTCTGGATCATTTCTTCGCTCGGTTCCTCGCTGAAGCCCGCCGCGACTCTTCTTCCTCCTCGTCGAAACCTGCAAGCAAGCTGCTCTGATCTCGTCATCTCATCAACCCGGAGGTAAGATCTTCTTCCTTTTTCCTCTATTTCCTTTTCTACACCATCTTCAATCTTCCTCCTCTATTTACAACCCCATTTCGCCGCCGCTTTGTCGACCTATTTCGCTGAACATGTTAGGTTAGAAGTTTTTTCTTCCTCTTTTGTATCCTCTATTTAGATAAGATCTAACCATGGAGTGACCAATCCCTACGGAGCCATAGAAGAAATGCAGAGAAGAGAAAAAAAACAAGTACAAGATGAAAGGATAAAAGCTTGAAGAAAGCTCGCTTCCTTATCATGTCCGAGGTATTTAAGAAAACTCATAAAATCTCTTCTATAGCTATTCTTCAGTCTCTGGCGGCCCTCTTCTGGTTGCTCTCGTTGCAGGTGAATCGGCTATTACTTTTGAGAAGGCTCCCCCCAAGGAGGCAGTTGAACGGGCACTTAGTGTTCTTCGTGATATCTTCACTCCCAAGGGGATCCAGGTTCCTGATCCATTACAGGTTGTTTGTACACGTTGGGGGGAAGATAAATTCACATTTGGATCGTATTCTTATGTGGCTGTGGGATCTTCCGGTGACGATTATGATTTTTTGGCAGAGAACATTGGCAATGGGAGGGTGTTCTTTGCGGGGGAGGCAACAAACCGGAGATATCCCGCCACAATGCACGGAGCTCTCCTCAGTGGTTTGAGAGAGGCGGCTAACATATGCAGGATTGCTGGAAGAAGGTCTGTGGTTCAGACAGAAGATAAAGCCGTGGAAGAAGGTTTGGATTTGGATGATTTGTTCAAGTCTCCAGATCTATCATTTGGTCAATTTTCAGTACTTCATGATCCAACTCCAGGGAGTCCAGATTCTACTTCATTGGTAAGAGTGAGAAGCAGCGAGAGAAAGTTGGGGTCAGATTCAGTTTTTCTTTATGGCTTGATTTCAAAAAAACTTGTTTTAGAGCTTGCTGTGATAGATGGAGATGAAAAGCGTTTGAGTTTGTTGTCCAGCAGTTTAGGAACTAAATTGGTTGGCAGAAATGGATTGAGTAGTCAAGGAGAAGATCTTATATCACGGATAAAGGCTGCTAAAAGTTCCGGAAAAACTATGCCCGGAATAATGAATGGAATCCACCATGCCTAGCATCTTTGGTTTGGACTTTCTGTTGACAAGTAAATGCTTTCACCAGTGTTGAAAGAGATTGACTGGTGAATTGATTTGTTTCAGAAAATTCAGTAACGGCTGAAGAATAGATTTGGCGATGTGAATTTTCTTGTGACAATTTGGCTTATCACAATTCATTCCTTCAAGAGGTTTGTGGTATGATCAATTCACCTCATTGTTTTTTCTTTGTAGGAATTGATTGAAAGATTGAACACGGCCATCATTTTTTCTGCAAATATTAGGTAATCTAACTTCAGAGCTCTAATTATAATGTTTATATGGTTACTCTGGAGGCGCGCTAATGTATTGTTATTCTTATGTGAGCATGGAAGTGCAGTTTTAGTTTTTGATGTAATGAGAACATTTTTGATATCTAGGCCTTAGATTTTGAAGGGAGGGGGTTGACCGCATCCATGTTTGTGTTTGTGTATTCTCATTGAATGATTAATGGACAATTTCTTACACTTTTCCGTTCATATGACTCTTCTAATATTTAAATTTATTCAGTTGATTTGGTGAAGAAAAAAGCGCAAATATGTTCGTTTGTCCTCATTCCTTAGGAGTGTATAACTTGATCGAATGCAGCAAGATTCCTCAAATGATCTAGATGATTTGTGCTTCATTTTGAGAGAATTTTTATTTCTATTTGTCTAATTTTGGAAGTTTACAGCAGTGGATTCTTTTTGTCGTTGTTTTTTTGTAGTTATATTGTTTAGTTTTTTAGTTTTGATGAATTTGAACACTACCTTATTTTGGTTTGGAAATTTTCATTCAAACTGTTTTTCCAATGTCTTCCTCTTCCAAATCTGTTATGATTTGGGTTATTTTCTTTTCTTTAACATAATATTAGCCAATCTGTCTGAGTTACAAGTATAGTTTCAAAATTCTGCTGTGCAATCAGACACTCTGATCAGATCCAGTGGCTTTGTACATAACAAAGCTTATGCCTTCTATATTGTCGTGATGCTTTAAATGTTTTTACAAAGTAAGCAGTAGATAGAAGCAATTGTTATGAACTAATTAGAAGAAGATTGTATTATAGATTTTTTATTTTTTGTTTTTGTTTAATCACTTATCAAATTATTGAATGCATTCTGATTATTGAAGCAGGAGTACTTGTATGAAGTTGCTATAATGATCTCATATGTTGGATGCCACAGAAGTTATGGAAATTTCTAATTTTTACACAGTTTGTAACTTCAACTGATCTACAACTTCTGCATAAAGTAATTCTCCCGAGTGAGCGCAGATAACATAACACAGTTTGTAACTTCAACTGATCTACAACTTCTGCATAAACTTGCTGCCCCCTTTTCATTCGGCCCGTCTATTTTGTGATTCACCGCTCACTCAAATTATTGCAATGTGCGTCTCAATTCAGCAAAGTGCAGATTCTGATTTTGCCAAGGTTTGCATATGGAGATTTTAATATATCTTAACAAGTGTTTGTGAATTATTGGGATGCATGCATTGATGTTCTTATGATCTTATTGTCTCGGTTTTCTATTACAATTTCAGCAAAGGATTAAAGAATGGAAACATCAGGGAAATGCTATGGATGTCAAGGACCTGGAATGAAAGTCACAACTCGGCAATTTGGACGAGGAATGATCCGACAGATGTAGCATTTTAAATTTATTTTCCATCTCCATACTATATATATTACGGTAGATATATGTTAAAAGAGATCCAGGAAAACATTTGTAACGACTTTGGAGAGCTTGTGTGTTTGAGTGTGTTAACATTTGTTATTGTGAAATTAATAAAAATTGGTCGAACCATCGATCTGTCTTTCCCCTTACTTCCCATTCTATTGTGTTTTGTTCTGTTTAAGCATCTAAACTACAGTATATATTCATTTTTAAAAAAATAATGAATGTTTTATGTTGTTGTTACAAAATGCGAGACAATCAATGATATGAGTGGTTGCTAGTTGTCTGTACCTCAAAAATTTTGCGACATTTGCGATTTTTTTTAAAAAAAAACTCACAAATTTTAGCAACATTTTCAAAGTGTTGCTTTTTGTACTATTGGTAACAGTTTTAAAATGTAACAATACACATCAACATTTCTAAAATGTTGCAATAGGAAAATCGAAGAACTGTTGCCTATTCTAAGGGTTTTAGGCAACAGTTTTTGTTTAATGTTGCCTAAAGATACGAAACCTGTTGCCTTAGATCTTTGGTAACACGCCTCTAAGGGACTCCCCCTATGCCAACAGTTTTCACTGTTTTGGCAACACTTGGCAGTTTTAGGCAACAGTTTTTAAGTGTTGCTAAAGACCAAAAATGTTGTAGTGTGTGAAAAACAAGGGACCCAAGGTTACCTGGGTCCACAATGTTTAATTGATTTATTTGCAGGTGAAGACCTATCATATCACTCAGAATAAGTGGTATTTGGATAGTGGTTGCTCCAAGCATATGACAGGAAATAAAGAACATCTGTCAAAGTTCAAAGCCAAGCTTGGACCAAAGGTAATCTTTGGAGATTCAAGCTGTGGTCAAACTGAAGGCTATGACAGGATGACAATTGGAGCTGTAACATTCAAGAGAGTTGCTTATGTAACTGGACTGAAGCATAATCTCATTTCAGAAAGTCAGTTATGTGATGCTGGATACCAGGTATCATTTTCTAACTCTCTTTGTAATATTACTTTAAATAATAATGTTGTGTTAGTAGGTAACATTTATTTAGTAGATTTTAACTCAACTCACTCTGAAATCTGCTTATTTAATGAAGTAACCAATAACAATACTTTATGACATAAAAGGCTTAGCCATGTTAACCTCAAGAATATATCTAGGTTATCTAAACACAACCTTGTTAGAGGTTTACCTTCTTGCCCCTACAAGAAGGAGAGCCTTTGCAAGGCTTGTCAATTAGGCAAGCAAACCAAGAATTCATTTAAATCAGTAAATAAAAGTGATTCTCCTAGAATCCTGTATTTATTACATTTGGACCTATTTGGCCCAATAAATGTACAGAGTTTAGGAGGGAAGTATTACACCCTAGTCATTGTAGATGACTTCTCTAGGTTCACTTGGGTGTTCTTTTTGAGAACTAAGGCTGATAACTTCAAAGCCCTTACAGATTTTCTATTATGTGTGCAGACTGAGTACTCTACTCATGTGGCCTTGATCAGAAGTGATCATGGTACTGAGTTTGACTCTCTTCTCATGCAAGAATTCTGTGAGAGAGAAGGTATCAAACATAGCTTCTCAGCTCCTAGAACTCCCCAACAAAATGGGGTAGTTGAAAGGAAGAATCGAACCCTGATTGAAGCTGCTGGCACATTGTTGGCAGATGCTAATATGCCTCTATCCTATTGGGTAGAAGCTGTTAGTACAGTCAACTATATCTTGAATAGAAGTCTGATACACAAGCATAAGTGTAAAACTCCTTATGAGTTGCTTAAAGGAAAGAAACCTAAAATAAATTATTTTAGAGTATTTGGTTGTGTAGTTTATATTCATAATAATAATAAAGAATACCTTAGAAAATTTGAAGCAAAAGCTTCAATGAGAATTTTTCTTGGATATTCCCAAGTAAGCAAAGCTTATAGGGTTTTTAATAAATCTTCTTCTAAAATTGAAGAGTCTGTTCATGTGTCCTTTGATGAATCTCAAATGTTTTACAAGGAGAAGGAAACTTCCCCTTCCTCAAGTTCATTGCAGGTACAAGAATCTAATAAAGATGTTATTCAAGAAATTCTTCATCTTTCAACTCTTCATATCACTGAATCAGACAGTGATGAAGACTTTGCAGAAGCTGTTGTTGGTCCACCAATAGTAGATCAAATTCCTCCTGAGGAATTAATCCCAACTATTGCTGAAGATCACATCCCACCTGCTGATGTTGTCACACTTAGAGATCATCCTACATCTCAAGTGATAGGATACATATCAGCTGGTGTTCAAACAAGACATCAATTAAGAAAGAATGTGATGCACGCTTGTTTCCTCTCACAGATTGAGCCCCTCACCTTTAAAGATACTGAGCTAGATCCCCACTAGATCATTGCTATGCAAGAGAAACTCAATCAGTTTGAGAGATGTAAAGTGTGGACTTTGGTTCCAAGACCTAAAGGCCAACTGATCATAGGCACCAAGTGGGTGTATAGAAACAAGTTGGATGCAAATGGAATCATTATAAGGAACAAAGCTAGGCTTGTAGCTCAGGGCTACAGACAGGAGGAAGGTATAGATTATGACCAAGCCTTTGCTCCTGTTGCAAGGATAGAGGCAATAAGGATCTTCTTAGCCTATGCAGCCTATATGAAGTTTAAGGTTTTTCAGATGGATGTCAAAAGTGCCTTTCTAAATGGTGAGCTAAAGGAAGAGGTATTTGTTGAACAGCCACCTGGGTTTGTTTCTTCAACTCAGCCCTCACATTTTCTCAAGTTGCAAAAAGCTCTTTATGGACTCAAACAAGCACCCAGAGCCTGGTATGAGACTCTAGCTAGTTTCCTGTTAGAGCACAACTTTGTTAGGGGAGTAGTTGATAGAACCCTCTTCGTCAAGCACCACAAGGACACAATCCTGTTAGTTCAAGTGTATGTGGATGACATTATTTTTGGTTCCACTGATCCCAAACTGTGCAAAAAGTTCTCTAACTTGATGCATTCCAGGTTTGAGATAAGTTGTATGGGTGAGCTGTCTTACTTTCTTGGTCTCCAAGTAAAGCAAGATGCTGATGGCATCTTCATCTCCCAATCCAAATATGCCAAGGAATTGGTAAAGACGTTTGGGATGGCTGATGCTTCAGCAATGCATACACCTATGGCTACTAATGTAGTTATTGATTCTGATGATCAGGGAAAGCCTGTTGATCAAAAGAATTATAGGGTCATTATTAGTTCCCTATTGTATTTAACTGCAAGTAGGCCAGATATAATGTTTGCTACATGCCTTTGTGCTAGATTCCAGGTCAACCCCAAGGAATCTCATCTGATTCTTCTCAAGAGAATCTTGAGATACCTGAAGGGATGTCCAAATCTAGGACTTTGGTACCCAGCTGAGTCAGAATTTGAATTAATTGGATATTCTGATTCTAATTATGCCGGCTGTAGAGTTGACAGGAAAAGTACCTCAGAAACTTGCCAGTTCCTGGGAGAGAGATTGGTCTCTTGGTTCTGTAAGAAGCAAGCCTCTGTATCAACCTCAACTGCAGAAGCTGAATATATAGCAGTTGCTAGTTGTTGTTCACAGATCCTGTGGATACAAAACCAACTTTTGGATTATGAGTACTCACACAAGAACACAAAAATCATGTGTGATAGTACCAGTGCTATCTCTATTGCACAAAATCCCGTGCACCACTTTAGAACAAAACACATTGAGATCCGACACCATTTCCTGAGAGATTGTGTGGAAAAGAACAAGATCAGCCTTGAGTTCATATCCACAGACCTTCAGAGAGGTGATATATTCACCAAGCCCTTAGATGAACAGAAGCATCTGTTCTTTTTAGTTCAACTAGGCATGATCAATGGAAGAGACTAAGTGTGACGTCTGCCTTGTTGAAACTTGTTCGAAGATAGTCGAACGACGTTCGAAGATAGTCGATCGGATCAAGCCTATCGTCGACCTATGGTTGTAATAGCTTATCTGCTTGAAGAACGTCGAACGGCGTTCAAAGATCGTCGAACAGGTCGAGCATATCGTCGATCTATGATTGACGACAGCTTGTTGTTTGTGAAGACAGAAATAGTCGGACGATTGATCGACTACTCTGCTTCAGAACCAATCGTCGAACGACCGTTCGACCATCGTCTCCAGCATCTTTTAAATAGATCGACGATCGCTGTTTTAATATAAAGCCGATAGTCGACCTAGGTTAAGAGATCGTTGTTTTTATCGTCGACGGAAAGCGTCTTTTCGCATTCCGTCTTCCTGCTTGCTCTTTGTCTTGCGATTTCTGCCGCTTCGTCCTCGCCGTCTCTCCCTCGTCTTCTCCAGCCCTTTTGATGGTGATAGCTCCAGCGCTTCTGGCAGTAGTGAAGTTCGATGCAGGATTTAGTGTGGATTTCGAGTCTTTCAGTTGCTGTGAATCTGGAATAGTGGAAATTCTCAGTTTATGCAAAGATCAAGGTTTAGAAAAGCTCATGTCCTCCAGGATAAAGATAAATATTCCAGAGATCAAAGAATGGGCATTCACTTCGTCTTCAAATGATGATTCAATGACCGGAACTATTGGCGGAGAAGAGGTAACATTGACTCCCGCTATTTTAACTGAAATATTTGGATTGATAAATGGGGAAGAAGATTACGAGCAAGATACCCCAGAGTTTGGGAGAATGCTGACAGAGCTGGGACATGCAGAAGACATTCCCTCTAAGCTGCTTAAAGTAAATTTTCCGTTTAAGATTAAGTTCCTTGCTGAAATCGTCGGAAAAGTGCTACTGGGAAAGCACTCTTCCCATGACAATATTACAAGGCAGCAGTTTGCACTGATGTGTGCAATTGTGAATAAGAAACAGATTAATTGGGCAGGAGTTCTGTTTGATTTGATCAGGAAAAAGAATAGTAAGAAAGAAGTTACCCTGGGTAGGGTAGTTGGGATTTTTCTGAAGGAAAAGTATCCCCATCTGTTAGTTTCAGCTGCTACCTCCATAAATGCCAGCAAGAAGATGGATCCAGCCCTGTTCGCCAAATGGAAAAGGACCTTTCTGAAGCCCGCTCCCGCAGGGGTTGCTTCAGCTGCATCTGAGAGCACCAGGACTGTCTCAGTCACTCCTCCCCTACAAGAAGCTGGCTCAGCAAGCCTCTCCCTTCCATCTTCCTCATCTGCATTGCCGTCTACTTCAGTTGAAGTTCCATCAACTTCAATTGAAGTACGACCTTCTGCTTCTCATCCTCCTGATTCATCTGCTTCTCACCTTGCATCTCCTCCTGCATCTCCTCTCCCGTCTCATCTTGCTAGGATCTCACATCCCAGTTTTGATTTATTGGTTTCTGAGATTTCTACTCCTCCTCAGTCTCCAATTCCTTCTTCAGATCATATTGATCATCCTCCATCCACTCATCCATCTCCAGTTCCATCTCCAGTTCATTCTCTAGATCAACAAGAATACACCATTCCTGCTGATCTTCCATCCTTTGAGATTCCCCCATCATCTTCATCTTTTGAAATCACTCCAGCATTCATCTCTAGCATCTTGGAGTTAATTACAACATCAATCAAAATTATGATTGAAGAGGCAATTGCTCCCCTTGCTTCCTCCATCTCATCTTTGACTTCTGCTATTCGAGCACTCTCAAAGTCTGCTGAGCCCTCTTCCTCTAGGGGCCTGGTTTCAGTGTCTACTGAAATCAGGCAGGGGGAGATATTTAATGAAGATGTCTCTGAGTAGCCTTTGGCCTCCCCTCCAGCAGATCCTCCTGCAGTGGCAGAGAAAGAATTAGAAGAATCAGCTCCTCCTCAAAGTTTGTCTAAAAAAGAAAATTCTGATGCATTATTGAAGTCTGAATTTATTGTCAAAGCGTGCCTGGAAAAATGTTCTACTCCCCTAGTCGCCCTATACCTAGAAGGAGTTATCACTTCCTTTCTAGATGATTTATGGGAGTTAGGACATGCAAAGGACAGTTTTGAATGTATCCCCTTTACTCACTTTTTAGACTTGATAACTGATATACTTGTATGGGAATACCTGGAAGGGATGATTCGATGTCATTTAGCAAAATTTTATTCATAATACTACAGATAAAATGGAAGAAGTTCTAGATGTTCAAGAGCCTGATCTCCAGCCAGCTCTAGAAGTTCAATCTGAACTAGAACCAGCTGTTCAAGTTTCTAAGGCTGCTCAGCCAGCTCAGCTAGAAGTGCAAGTAGAACTGGTCACCATGACAGTTTCTGATCAACAAGAAAAGGCTGCAGATGCTCAAATTGAAAAGTCTACTGTATGGGATGATTCCCCTGATTTGGATTTAGATGCTCTCTTGGCATAGGATGCCATGGAAGAAGAATTAGAAAAATCTGCTCTAAAGGAAGAGGAAAGAGCTATGCAAGAAGCAATTGATCCATATGATCTCCCTATCTCTTCAAATTCTGAGGATGATATTGATTCTGATGAATCTGATGAGTCTAAAAGAAAAAGAACTGCTAAAAAGAAAAGGAAAGCTGTGGCTCCTCCTCCTCCAAATCCAGATATGATACTCCTTATTATATCCTGAAAGGAATTGATCCTAAATCAAAAGATTTCCAGCACTGGATGGCTTTCTCTAAAAATCAACAGAAGCAAAGAAAGAAGTCAAAGAGGTATGACAGTCCTGTACCAAGATGGACTCATAGAGGTCCTCCTCCTCCACCTCCCAGTGCAGGAGCCTCAGGAAACTTATCTGCAAACCAAGCTGCTCAGTCTGAAAGTTTCAATCCATCTCAGTCATCTCAAAGGAGAAGCTCTCAAGGATATCAAGGTAAAACTCAAACTAGCTATCAAAGACTTGATGTTGTTAAGGAACAAGTAAAGGAGGTGGTGTATCAAAGACCTACTTTTCCCCTCCTCATTCTAAAGAACACAAGAGCTCAACCTCTCCAAAGCCAGATCATTCTATGAAGGCTATTTCAAAAGGTAAGCAAATTATTTTATCTGAAAATTCTAGCAAGATATTTGCTAAGTCTGCTCCTCCTTCTTATCTAGTTATTCAGGATAAAGAACCAGTTGATACATCTTCTGAAAATGTGTATGAAAGCCTAGAGCTTGATCCTAATTTTAGGATGGCTCATTTTCTTGAACTTGTTGGAGCAGCTCAAATTAAGAAAGCTAAAGCAGAAGGAAAAGACACTGCAGGATTGACCACTATGTCAAAATTCAAAATGAAGGAGCTCGATAAATTCCAGGTTAGACCTGAGGTATTTGATCCTTCAAAGTACATGGAAAAGCATCCTGAGGCAGTTGTCCCAAGAGCATCAGAATTGAAAATCATTGGAGAACAATACCTGAAGTTGTCAAGGAAAGAAGCCCAAGATCCTTCTAGAAAGATTACTTTTGTTTCTAGCTCTTCTGATCCTAAACCTAACTCTGAAGCATCTTAATATTTCATTAATTGACAGTTAATTGCTTATCTGATTGATTGATGTTATCTGCTTAGTTATTTCTTTTCATGCATTTCTTTATTTACTTTCAGTAATTAGTTTTGTGTTTAGTTGTTGAGAGACTTAACTCAAATAGGGGGAGATTGTTGGTACCCTAGTTTTGATTTGAGTTCAGTTTTCTCTTTTAGTCTCTTGACCCAAGATTTATCTATGGTCAAAGGTTAGTTGTGTAGTTAGTTTGCTCTAGTTTAGTCTTATCACTTTTCCAGATGAATATTTGGTTAAGTTGTTTTTCGTTCGACTATGGTCGAACGTCGCTCGACTATCGTCGATCAGCCGTTCGACGATCGTCTTCCTGATAGCTCGACTATCTGCTTGATAGGTCGACTATCGGTTGTCTTTGATAGTTCGACTATCTGTTTGATAGGTCGACTATCTGTTTGCTTTGATAGTTCGACTATCTGTTGATAGGTCGACTATCTGTTCTCTTTGATAGTTCGACTATCTGTTGATAGGTCGACTATCTGTATTGCTTGATAGTTCGACTATCTGTTTGGATAGTTCAACTATCTGATAGTTCGACTATCTGTTTGATAGGTCGACTATCTGTTTGCTTTGATAGTTCGACTATCTGTTGATAGGTCGACTATCTGTTTTCCTTTGATAGTTCGACTATCTGTTGATAGGTCGACTATCTGTCTTGGTTGATAGCTCGAATATCTGTTGATAGGTCGACTATCTGTTTTCTTTGATAGTTCGACTATCTGTTGATAGGTCGACTATCTGTTCTCTTTGATAGTTCGACTATCTGTTGATAGGTCGACTATCTGTTTTGTTTGATAGTTCGACTATCTGTTTGGATAGTTCAACTATCTGATAGTTCGACTATCTGTTGATAGGTCGACTATCTGTTCTTCTTTGATAGTTCGACTATCTGTTGATAGGTCGACTATCTGTTTTCTGTGATAGTTCGACTATCTGTTGATAGGTCGACTATCTGTTTTGTTGGGTAGTTCGACTATCTGTCTTGATAGATTGACTATCTGATAGCTCGACTATCTGTCCTGATAGTTCAACTATCTGCTGAGGTAGTTCGACTATCTTCTTTGATAGTTCGACTATCTGGATCGTTCGACTATCTGTCTGATAGGTCGACGATCTATGTGCCTCGCTCGACGATCTCCGAGGGTCGTTCGACGTTTTGCTGTATGTTTTGAATAATTTTGTCGTCTTCTATGATGTGATTTATTTCATATTTATTTTGGCATATTTTATAAAACATTGTTTGAATAAATTGTGATATTATTTCCATGCAATATCTGCTCCATTCCTTATGCATGAGCTAATCTTTTTCTGACAAAGTTATTTGTCTTATTAGCGGAGATATGATTTCTGCTTTATCTGCCATGCTGTCCTTTATAGCCGTTAGACTCAAAAAGTCTTCCTTGGCCGTAAAGAGTCTCTTCTGATGTGACTTTCTCTTGTATTATTTTATCAGAGTTATTTGCAGCTTCTTAAAAAGCTTTATCCTCTTATAGGATATCTGCCTGCAGTATTTGTTTTGCTTTATGCTATTTGCAGCCCAGCTTCCAGATTTCAGTAGAAGACAAGATTCAAACTCAAATGAGAGCCGTTGCAGCTGCTGCTATATAAAGAATTCTTTGGAGAAAGAAATCAACTAGTTCTCATACATACAAAAAGCTAACAGCAGCATTCAAGCTACAACTTACAGTTTTCAACTTCTCTCAGCTCATTCACATCTAACTGAGAAGATGTTTTAGTTCTTCACTCTTCTTCAACCTGAGTTCTCCTGCCTCCAGGAAGATTTGCACTCAGAGCTTTTTGAAGAAGAAGAAGTAGAAGATAGCTGCCTAAAGAAGAAATTTCAATTCATATTATTTATCTTCTTGTAGCTTTTTCCTTCAGATTTTCTGAAGTGTTTTTGCACTGAAGCAAGACTTCACCTGGACATTCTTTTAGCCAGGGGGAGCCTTGACTCTTTAGAGCTTTCTAGCTCAGTGCAAGTTCTTGTGCTTCTCTAATCTATTGTAAAATAGAGAAGACATTCTAACCTCCTTTCCCCCTCCTGTAAAGGCTTATTACTCCCTTCAAAAGTATACCTTGGTGGCAGGGCACCTGATCAAAAACCTGTGCTGGTTTTTAGACACCTGATCAAAAGTCTAAAGGGTCTCTAGATCTACCTGCAGCAGATCTTGTTGGTGGCAGGGCACTTGATCAAAAACCTGAGTGGATTCCTACCTTGTTGGTAGAAGAGTGGACGTACCCAAGTTGTTTGGGGAACCACTATAAATTTCTTGTGTCGTCTGGATTGTTTAATTAATTCTCTGTGCTGATTGGCTGTGATTAGATTTTAACTAGGATTGCTAGTTGCTGTTTAGGATTCCAAGCCTTAACTGTAATTACAGTTGGCTGCCTTTGTGCACAACACTTGTGTTAGGCTTTAGGGTTTCATCTCAAATATCTATAACCTTCATTCCGCAATTAACTCCAAGGGATTTGAGTAGACAGTCAACTTTGCTAGTACAATTTTTGATTACTCTATTCACCCCCCCCCCCCTCTAGAGTAGTATCTATCCCTTTTCTTTCAACCTGGGAGTTCACCTTAGCTAGCACCTTCACCTCCAACCACTTAGAAAAATAATCTATCATGACAAGTAGGAACCTCCTCTGCTCGCTGGCCTGGGGGAAAGGCCATACCAAGTCCATTCCCTAGATGGCAAAGGGCTAAGGGGCCATAATACTTCTGAGGCGCTGGGACGGTTGTAGTTGGAAGGGGGCAAACAACTGGCACTTGTGGCACTTCTTTGTAAACTCCGCCGCATCGTAGCCCAAGGTAGGCCAGAAATACCCTTGCCTGACAATCCTTCCTTCCAGGGTCTGACTCCCGGAGTGACTCCCACACTCCCCGGAGTGGACCTCCTCCAAGATCCTCTGGACCTCCCTCTAGGACACACAACGTGCCAACATCCCCGATAGGGTCTTTCATTACAGTTGCCCATCGCGGATGAGATAGTACGCTGACTTGTACTTGAATTTCTTTTTATCCATCCCCTCCTGATACTCCCCTATGGAAAGGAAGGTTATGAATGGGTTTTTTCCACGAGGGGTGTTGATCCACCTCCATTAGCTCTCCCTCTTCAATGAAAGGGCAGAATAGGTCAGTGATGTTACCCCCCACCCAGGGACCATGATTTGTCAGTTGGTCCACCTGCTCGTTCTCCTCCCTGGGCACGTATCGGATGGAAAAGGTCTAGAACATGCCGATGACCCCCTTCACCATTGCTAAGTATAACGGGAGGGCAGCTCCCTTGTCTCGAACTCCCTGTTGATCTTGGAAGACACCACCATGGAGTCGGTAAGGACCTCCACGTCAAGCACCCCAAGCTCCCTGTCCAGGTGTAATCCTGCAATTACGACCTTATATTCGGCCTGGTTGTTAGGATGGGAAAGTGCACCACTATTGTTTGACCGATTCATGTTCCCTAGGGGCTCTCTAAGATTACCCCCACCACTAGGTAATGCCTCCCCAAAGCGCCATCTACCTTCACCTTCCATGGAACTGGTCGAGTGAGTTCTTCCTCCGCCACCTCGACCACATAGTCAGCCAGAAAGTCAGCCATCACTTGGTCCTTGATCAAGAGGTGGGGTACAAAGGAGATATCGAACTCACTCAGTTCTACCGACCACTTAGGCAACCTGCCCAAATGCTCCACCCCCTCAAAGATGTTGCGGAGGGGGTGGTCATTCACTACTCAGAATTGAGTGTGCCTGGAAGTAGAGTCGGAGCCTTCGAGCCGAGATGACTAGAGCGAAGGCCAACTTTTCTAAGATAGGATAATGAAGCTCTGCCTTCCTCAAGACTCGACTTACATATTAGATGGGCAACTGCTTCTTCCCCTCTTCCCGGACTAGGAAGGAGCTCAAGGCTTCTGCCCCGACCTTAAGATACAAAGACAGGTCCTCCACCTCCTTTGCCCCTTGTAGCAAGGGGGCCTGAGTCAACTGCCTCTTCAAGGCCTGGAATGCCTCCTCGCATTCCCCAGTCCACTCAAACTTTTTTCCTCTCCTTAATTCTTTGAAGAAGGGAGAACACTTCTCCCCAGCCCAGGAAAAGAAACCTGCTCAACCCTGCCAGCTTATCTATCAACCGCTGCACCTCTTTAGCATTCCGAGGTGATCCTAGCTCCATGATCTCTCGGACCTTGTCAGGATTTGCCTCTACCCCTGTGGGGGTGAGAAGGTGACCCAGGAGCTTGCCCTTGCTGGACCTAAAGACACACTTCAAGGGGTTCAGGCTCATCTTGTACTTACGCAAGATGGTGAATGTTTACTCTAGGTCCTGGAGGTGAGAGTCCACATTTCGAATCTTGATCATGAGGTCATCTACATACACCGCCAGGTTCCTCCCCTTCTTTTCTTAGAAGTCCTTATCCATCATCTTTTGGTACGTCGCCCCTGCATTCTTCAGCCCAAAGGGCATTATTTTGTAGCAGTAGCACCCATCCCCCGTGATGAAGGAGACATCTTTGATGTCATGGGGGAGGGCATTCTGATCTGGTGGTAACCTTAAAATGCATCTAAAAAATTAATTACAGGAAAACCGACGGCTGAGTCAACCAACGCGTCGATCCGAGGCAAGGGATAATAGTCCTTAGGCCATGATTTATTAAGTAAACAAAAATTGACACACATACGCCACCGACCATCTCCTTTTTTGACCATAACTGCATTGGAGACCTAGTCGGGGTACTGTATTTCGGATACAAAGCCGGCTTTGAGGAGTTTGGCCACCTCCTCCCTGATAGACTCAGCCAGCTTGTCTGCTATAAACCTCTTTTTCTACTGGATGGGGTGGGCCTCCAGGTCCAGATTGAGGCGGTGGCAGGCAACGTCTGCATTGATCCCTGGCATCTCCACTGCTCTCCACGTGGAGACGTCCATGTTTTTTTAGATGCACTCCATCATCCTTCCCTGGGCCTCCAGGTTTAGCCCCCCACTAATGCGAACCTTCTCCACCCTGCCTCTAAGGGTGAGAACGTCCATCTCCACTACCTCCTCCACAACCTCTAGCCTGGACTGCTCACCCTATTCTTCAATTTCCCCTTCCTCAGCTTCCACCACTTCCTCTACGACCATCACCTCGGCCAACTCCTCCTGGATTCCTGCCACCTCCTCCTGGATGCAGCTCTCCTCTACCTCCATCCCTTCTCCATAGGCCTCTAGATCCGCCTCCTCCATCCTCCACGCCATCTCCTCGGCTCCCTCCTGCCAAGAGATGGAGTTCACTGTAGTGACATAGCATTCCCTTGCTACCTTGGGGTTGCCCTAGACTCGGAACGGGATCCCCTCAGCGCTAAACTTCATGCATTGGTGGAAGGATGAGGGGACGAAGCGGAAGGAGCTTATGAGGGGTCGCCCGAAGATGACATTGTAGCTGTTGGGGCGTCCAGAATGACGAACCTGCAAGTGCGAGACTGCCCCCCAAGAGTGACATGGAGTCCTCCTTCCACCTCCTTCCTCTCCCCCGAGAACCTAAACAAAGGTCCATCCGAGGCCAGCACCCTATGACCTCCACCTTCATTGCGTCAAACACCATCTTGAAGATGACGTTGACCTAATTCCCGTTGTCAATAAGGATCCGGGAGACAGTGAAAATCTTGATGGCCATCTCGATGACCAGCGCATCGCAAAAGGGATCCTCATGATCTGGCATATCCTTCCTTGAGAAGGTGATCTTCTTCTCTGGGGAGGGGTCTGGGATGTGGAGCCAACGCTCCTTCGATACATGGTGCGGAGGCTCCCATTCTTGGAAGCCTCAATCCCCACCCCCCATGGATCACTCTGATCCCTCCCCGGGTTCCAACATCCGCCCGGTACTCACACCTGTCCTCTTCTGCTCGAGGCAGGACTTCCACAATCCGCACCTCCTAGCGACCTTATTGATGTTGCTGCTCCCTGTTTCCCCTCATCTCGAGGAACTCTGGGCACGTGGCGGTAGTGTGCCCCCTCCTCTTGGTGGAATTCACAGTAGGTCAACTCCACCCTAACTTCTCTTCTCCTTCTCCGTGCAACTCTCCTCCTCTCCCCCAGGTCTATAGCCATAGCCTGGTTTTGATCAGGGAGGGGAGGCCTCTAGCCCTGCCTCCAACCCAGAGGGTGGAACTGACCCTGGCCCCCCTAGCGATTATATCCTCAATGGAAACCTCTCCACGGCCCCTGATCCTGCCACTCTGGCCTCCAACCTAGCCGATGATCCGGCTCTTGACGCGCCCACCTAGGCTATTGTTGTTACTGTAGTTGTCGCTGTTCCCTTTGCCGGGGCATATATCTCCTCTCCTCCTGACCTCTGCCACCTCTTAGCTCCTTCTCCTCCTCATGGTCCACCTGGCCAACTTTCGGGCAAACTTCGGGTTTGACGCCTCCCTGTCGACTTCCCTTGCCGCCCTCTCCATCAGTTCCTCATAGGAGAGGGGCAACACCCTCGTCAGCTCCATTCTGAAGAAACCCTGTTGTAACCCCAGGGTGAAGGCCATCATTAGGGTGTGCCCTGACATCTCTTGGACCTGGGTGACCTCCTCCTGGAACCGGTCGACGTAACTCGCCAAGGTCTCGTTCACCCCCTGCTTGATGTGGAACAGGGACTCCAGCCCCTTCTTCCTCCTCTTGGAGGTGGTGAACCTCAATATGAACTCCCAACGTAGGTACTCAAAGCAATAGATGGAGTTGGCTGACAATTAGTGGAACCACTCTCTCGCCTTCTCCTTGAGAGTGATGGCAAAGAGCCCTCACTTGAACCCATCCGATATATGTAAGATCGAGACCACTTCCTCAAACCACTGGACGTGTTGGACCGGGTCCCCCTTCCTGGTGTAGTAATATATCTCTGGCTCCCTGAACCCCTCGGGAACTGGGGCAAAAGAAACCAACTCGCTGAAGGGGCTGCCTCCCCCTGCTGGGCGAGCCGGAGAGTCTCGTACCCCCATCTCGCCGAACCGTCCGCCCCTCGCTGAGCCCGGGAAGAGCCTCATCTGGGGAGCTCGCATCAACTCCCTTCCTACGCAACTTCCTTCCCAGCTCGCCTGCCGGGAGCATCCTCGCCAAGGGTCGGGACCGTGAGTACAGGTGTTGTTGGAGTCGAGCACTCGGCACGTGCTTCGAGTGCGAACCTGACGAGGCCGATCACCTCCTGCCTGAATTATTTGAACATTCCCACCGTGGCGAGAGGGGGAGGGGGTGGTGAGTCGGACCTATCCGAGCCTTGCCCTGATCCTCTCGTCATTGAGCTCGCCAAAGATTTTTTGTGTTGGCCACTCTCCATGCTCACCGTACAAAAATGTTGAAACCGAAAATTTGGTCTCTGTGGAGTTCACCTTGGGGAAGGGGTGATCGAACACTTACTTCTCTCTTGCAAGCTAAATAACAATGGAAAAGAAAAGGGAACATACCCAAGGGCTCAGCGTGGAGGTCCCACTGCACACCTGGAATATCTAAGAGCGCTTCCCCTCCTTAGCCAAAAGCCGAGCTAAGGTAACCTCAGAAAGCGCAAGAAGACTTTGAGAAGTGAGCATGCCATCTGAGGTACCCCTTGGGTCCTATTTATAGATTTCTGAAAATAACATGCAAATAGCCAACCTCCGCTGTTCCAAACAGCTATGTGCAGCCCAACTGGGTCTGCCAACAGCGTAACTCCGCTGTTCTAACTAGCTATGGGCAGGCCAGCGAGGGCAAAATGGTAAAAAAAAACATCATAGAATTGGGTGAGTGGCCCTCTGAAGCCTCCACTTGCCTAGGGCGGTGAGTGCTCGATGGAGCTGGCACTCGCCGCCTCCCTTTGGGTCTGGGCGAGTACGGGTCCGACTGTTCCTGCTCGTCTGCCGCTTGCCGAGTAGCCTGGGGCGAGTGTGAGCCCTCCAGCTCTACGTGCCCCCCGATGAGTCCACCTTACCTGGGCGAGTCAGGGGCTGCCGAGCTATGGCCCCATTGGGTGCTCGCCCCGAGACTTGGAATGCTTGGTTCGGCCGGTCAGGCTCCTAGCAACCCTACAAGCCGGATACAGGGTTGTACATTCTAATTCATCATCAGAGGAACAGTTCTCATGATCATTGTTAGGAGCTTCAGACTCTGAAAGAATAGTGTGAGAATTTACCTCCCCATGAAATTGGGGGACACCTTCTTCGTCAGAGTGAGCCATGAGCCCGAACTAGGCTTCTTCATCCTTACTTGACTCGGATGAGTCAGTGTCACTGAAGGTCTTCAGCTTCTTTGCCATGAAGCTCTTCTCCTTCTTTTTGCTGTGGGAGGATTTGTGCTCTTCTCTTCTTCCACCTTCCTTTTTCTTGTGAGGGCAGTTGGCGATCACGTGACCTAACTTATTACAATAGTAGCACACAATGTCAGTGGAATAATGTTTGTTCTGTTTAGATTTATAACTATTGTTTGTATGACTTTTCTTTTGATGATCACCAACGTGATGTGATCTTATGTAAGAGGAGTCATTGCCTCTCATCTATTTCTTCTTACTGAGAAACTTATTGAACTGCCTGGAGAGAAGAGAGAACTCTCCATCAGATAATTATGATCCCAAGGTGCTTGGCTCTGAGTCTTCTTCTTCACTTTCTTTGTGAGTGGGAGCAGGAGATGTTGCTTTAGCCTTTCTTGAGCTATCTGCCTTCAGTACAACAGACTTCTCTTTTGATGAAGATCTGTTGCCCTCTTCTTCAGCTTTTCTTATGTTGATTTGAAGCTCATAGGACATAAGATTTCTGAAGAGGTTCTGGGTGTCCGTTTCAGCCAGTCTCCCGAACTCCCTGATGGCACAAATTTTATTGTCCCATTCCTTAGTTAAGGATCTTAGGAACTTGCTGTTTATTTCTCCATTTGTGAACACCCGGCCGTAGTTCTTCAGGCCATTGATGATTTTGAAGAAGTTCTCATATGTGTCAGCAATTGTGTCCTTGGGGCCTTGCTTGAAGGCCTCATATTTTTGGTTCAGAAGGGACCTTCTATCATCCCTCACTTCTTCTGTCTGTTCCATCAAGAAGATCAGATACTGTCACATTTCCTTGACAGATTGGCAGTGAATAAGGTTCTGAGACATTGAGTCATTGACTGCACTTACGATGATATTTTTAGCTTTCTTGCCCAGAGAGACAAGGGCAATCTCATCTTTGTCGATATCCATCAGTTTCTTTGGCACCTTTCTGGTTGGATCAATAGTGGAGGCTATCATGGGAACATGCAGGCCTTCTTCCACTATCATGAAGATGCGGGGATCAACAACTTCCATGAAGAATTTGACTCTTTCTTTCCACATGGGAAAGTTAGCCTTTGTGCACACCGGAAGCTTTACGGAGTCCTTGGATCTGTCCATGCTTGATAATCTCTACGACAACTAGAAGTAGATCTGTTCAAGGTGTGAACCTTTTTGAGAACAACCTCCCTCTGATACCAATTGAAAGTATCTAGTTGTCTACCTAAATCACATAGAGGGGGGTGAATAGGTGAGATCTGCGTCCTTTTGCGGAATAAAAATGTTAAAGAGTTAACACAGAAAGTAATCAAGCACAAACCAGATGGCATAAGGAATTATAGTGGTTCCCCAATCTTGGGTATGTCTACTTACCACCTCACCAATCTAGCACCACTGCTAGCCTTGGCTACTTTATTAAATCTCGGATTGAAACAATCCTACACCTCGGAGCAATGCTCCTACAACTCGGAGTTAAACACACCCCTACAAAC
This sequence comes from Platanthera zijinensis, assembly GCA_039513925.1. NCBI lineage: Eukaryota > Viridiplantae > Streptophyta > Magnoliopsida > Asparagales > Orchidaceae > Platanthera > Platanthera zijinensis. The sequence continues at coordinate 256,700,341 of CM077079.1, forward strand.
TCGACCCTCCAAAACGGGATCTATACTTGGAAGAATAATCCTCCAACAAATTCGGAGATAAATCTCCTACAAGAGTTGAAATAATTTTACAACTACAATAAAAATTATACTTCCAGATCTAAAATCTTTTAAGTTCTTCCCTCTTGAGAACTGAAATTCTTGAAGAAGGTGTTGAGGAAGAAATCTTGAGAGAACACGATTTGAAACTCTTAGGATCCGACACGATCAAATGAATGATTGAAGAAACTTGAATCTGTGATCTGTCAAATCTTTTCTTATGTTGGATGGATGGATCGAGGAAGAAGCGTCAGAGAAGAACGACGATGGCGGCGTGCGGCTTTTCCCGATCTATATCTTGCGGCGATTCAGATTTCTGTAATTACTACTAGGGTTAGCGAATTCTTGAGAAGGCTTTATATAGGACATTCACTAACAGTCTGAAATCATTAAGGAATGATCCATGTGGACCAATAATGAAGAATTAAGATTGAATTGAAATCCCGTCAAATGAATTTGAAATTAAATTTTCTGCAACTACATTCTTCGAAAGGAGTTATGATTTCTCGAAAAGAGTTTGTTTTCTCGAGAAATGGCGTAGCCTTTTCGAAAAAGACTTTATGCAAAATTTCTTTGAACTGAGGAACTGGTTTTTCGAAAAATAAATTTGACTTTTTGAAAACAACTTTTCTTTCTCGAAGAATGAATCTGATTTTTTGAAAACAACATTTCTTTCTCAAAAATGAATTTGATTTTTCGCGAAATCTACATGGCATTTCACGAAAAATAGATCTTAGAAGTTTTTGAGAGTTTTTCGAAAAATCTTTATGTTTCTCGAGAACTGTTCTACTTTCTCGAAAAATTTATCTAGACCTTTCGAGAAACATTCTTCTTTTCGAAAAATAGACTTAGGAAATTTCAGAAAAAAATCTTTTTTTTTTTCTTTGTTCAAAGACCAGCAACCCATTCTTTCTTCCATGCTTTAGTACTTGAAAATGAAGTGCATCCCAATAGAGAGGTTACACATAAGTCAACATTATGGATCACACAATGAGGAATTACATTGCATGGTCCTGTGTTAAGTGACTCATTGTAAACTAACATTGGTCTACCCTTAGCAATAATGACCTGCAAACACTCAACTGGAGAAGAGCATCAAATACATGCTTAATTCATCTTTGTTCAATGGTGACTTCACACAAATCTATGTTATAGTGGATACAATATCCAACACCTGCTCCTTCGTTATCACCTATAGAAGCTTAGGAACCTCTCAAGAAGCCTACTCAATCGAAGGAAACTCTGGGGAATCCTCGGTCTCTACAGGCGGTGGATCAACAACCAGGTTGTCTGGGCAGTCATCGACAACCACAATAATAACCTCGGGGGCAGCAGTGGACGACCCATCTTCACCCCATTGCTGTGAAAAATTTAGCTTCCTCTTCTTTTCGCGCTTCAATGGCACGACACAACTCCGCTCCACATTCATAAAAAGGCTCGCAATAACCAGCCGTTTCTCAACAATAAATGCACTGATCTTGCGAAGAGCGGCGCTCAACTCGCGTAAACCCTCAAAACCGAACAACGAAGAAAAGTCATACTCCCTCCCTGCAAGGCGGCGGCAGCGGTCTGGAGGATCCCGCCAGATCTCAGACAACCTCCATGGATTTTTGACAAACCCAAATAACATTCCCCTATGATAGTAGTCAGTTTTGTCTTCGAACGACAGTCACCTCTTACACACATCAACCCGGTCTCCAGAGCCAAGATAAAATTCACACCACTCACAAAAAAGTTGAACCGATATTGGGGAGCCGTGCTCCCAAAGGAAGCAAAGTAGTCACATGATTCTCGTCAGCCCCACCAGGGAGAAATGCGTGACTGGAATGCCACAAAACTAGTAAACCGCAATGGATTCATTAGTAGGAGGGATCTGAAACATGCCTTCATGCATCCCCCCGTGATCGCGAAGTGTCCCAGAGGAGGATTTTGAACACGCACCAGTAGGGAGGGTTTCACAACCCCCACGTCCGCCGAAATTCCAAAGTGTTTTCTCCAACTAGTCACTCAGGCAAGGCTCAGAGTCAACAGAATTTGCATTGACCGTAACAGAGCACTGCCCTTCGGGACCTGCAAGAAAGGTAAATGTTAGCATCAAAACAAAAGAACTAGAAATAAACTATGTGAATTAACCGCATGCGCCTGCTGGCCCCCAAAGAAAACTTTGTTGCAAGAGCATGGGCACGTGTTGTCGGGATCACCCACGCAAACCCGTGCATGCCTGCGTGAGCGGCACCGCATGTGCGCCCGCTCGCGAACGACCGCGCTCGCCGGCGCGCGGGTTGTCCGCGCATACGTGGCCTAACCACATGCGGGAACCCGGGCACCCCATGTGCACGCTGCCTCCCGCACTAGGGTTTCACCGAGTTGCCTCCTCTGCGCCCCCACGTCGGCGCTGCCAAATGCGAGAACCTCCGCGTGTACCCTTCCTGCTCATTTGCTCCCCGTCACCAAGGCATGGAATTTTTTTCATGAAAAGCAGACCTTTTTCGAGGGAGACATGACATCGTCAAAACCACACGAACTCAAGCAAAAGCTCCACAAACTCTAAGATCGCGACAACAACGTAAGATGAGGGGCGGATGACCCTCTCCAATATATAGATCTCAAAGGTGGGCTCATAATGGAAGGCGTCTAAAATAATAAAATATCTCTTGTCAAATTCTTCTGTCTCAAAATAGGCAGGGAATAAATACTTTCTTGTTCAAATATCTCACAAACACGACATATAATATTATGCACATTATGATGAGAAATATTCAGCCTTTTTCTCTCCATAATTTTCGGCAAACGATTACTCGTGGCCGAGCTTGATGATCGCAAGGTTCTGGGACAGCCGGAGTGAAGGCAGAATATTTCCGCACTCATTGCTTTGCGGGTCACGACTTGCAAAAATTTGGGGGCATTTGATGGGGTCTCTCACTCTAAATTTCTGAGTCAGGCCGAGAGACCCAAGCAGCCATGCAGGAAGGACCACCCCTATGGAAGGGGCGCATCCAGACACAGACGCACAAGCGCAGAGCACGCGCTCCCTTCCCGCGCGTGCAACGGGCAGGCGTGCGCGCACTCCATGAGCGCGCGTAGCGGGCAGGTGCGCTCTCCCCGTGCGCTCGCCGGCAGCCGCCACCGCCGTCGGCGCCCCCCGTTGCCTCCGGCCACCGCCGCCGACGGGCACCCTCCCGTGCCTCCCGACCTACCCGTGGGAGCACTTTCATCATTTCGCTAAATTTGGTGATCCAGGTGACTAAAATAGAGCGACGTCTTTCGCCGGCACAAATTTCACCCCAGCACAATTACTAGCATGACCTTTCAGAAAACTATAAACATGCCCACATGCCTTCATTTGAGAACAAATAAGTCCAGAGACTAGAAAGAGTTTTGAGGTTTTCCGGCAAGATCGTGGACTTAGACCGATCATCCGCTCAGGAATTCGCTCCGCTCCCCTTCTTGCGCAAAGGTTCCATCAAGCTTCCGAGACACGCCGTTCTTCTCCGCGACAACGCTCCCACAAAGACTCTGCTTCAACAGGAGCGCTACCATCGATGCTCCGTGGACTTAGAGATTTCTTCCAGCCGGAACGCTTCCATCGAGGTTCCACGGACTTAGTCATTTCCCTAGCTAGAACACTTTCATCAAGCCTCCGGGGACTGTCCCTTTTTCGTAATTTTTGTACTTCGTACTTGTAATGGAGATGTGACCTGTCATCCTCCGATGAATCATCCTCAAACTCTTGTAAACTTCAAAAAAAAGTGAATGTTGGATCGGCAAAGATCCATGCACATGGTTTTTTTATCCTATTCGGGTTTTTTATGTCAATTTTTTTTTCATTTGCCGCTGTTTTTCTTTGACTGTGCACGTCCGATCTGACTCCAAACTAAGACGATCTGATTCTCCAGATTGGAGAAAAATCAGGTGAGCCACAACCAGAGTATATTTTGCATTATCGTCAATAGTAAAAGATTTTGTACCATCAAATTGATGATATGCATTACGTCATAGAAGAAATAATTGTGGCTTCAATGTCGGCCCCCGTAAATCATTGTGCTGGCTGATTTTTTTATGTTTGTTTAGGTGATTGTTATCCGCACTGCAGTTTTGGTTATTCGCAAATATTTTTTTCCTAATTTTTCGCGCCTTTTGGAAATACGTCTTGTACATGCATTTTCAGGAAAAGTGTTCAACACGAAAGTTGTAGTTCTCATCGAGATCTACAACTTTCGTGTTGAACACTTTTCCTGAAAATGCATGTACAAGACGTACTTTGGAAATACACCCAGATTTCGCGCCTTTTAGAAATACGTCTTGTACATGCATTTTCAGGAAAAGTGTTCAACACCAAAGTTGTAGATCTTGATGAGATCTACAACTTTGGTGTTGAACACTTTTCGTAAAAATGCATGTACAAGACGTATTTTTAAAAGGCGCGAAAAATTGGAAAAAAAAAAGTGCGAATAACCAAAACTGTAATGCGGATAACACTCACCTTTGTTTATAATTTTTTCCAAAAAATATTAGCCTGTTTCATTCTCAGAAAAAACAGAGAGGCGTCCGTTTTTCTCTAGCCATATAGGCTCTCTTTCGTAAGTGTAAATTTTAGGTAAGTTCCGGAAATCTGACTTTTATATTTTTATGCTACTTATATATAAATATATATACATTTTATAGAGCTCCTAGTAAATTTACTGTTGGGAAAAATTCGAATTAAAATTACTGTTGAAAAAAATTCGAAGTATGAGACTGAATCAAAGCCACAGTCACCGTCCATTTCACGGTCAAATTTTTCCAACGTGGCCCAATTCACTATACAATTTAGCATCCAATATTTCTTTAGGCTTTGTTGGCGCCACGTTTAGGGAGCGGGCCACCGCGAATTTTTGAGAAGCTGAGCCTAATAATTTTGGCGGGACCTCATGGTGGCATCAGCCACCGTGTATTTCGAAGGTGTGCCGGCGATTTTGAGCCGCGGGAATTTCCCGCCACTTCAAAATCGCAGCAGCGTTGCAGCAAAAGGCTGCCGCGCTGCTGATTTTTTTTTTACTATATTATTAATATATTATAATTATATTATAATATATAATCATATATAAACATATTATATATATAAGACGGGTGCACAAAAAAATCGGTCCTAACCGGTCCGGTTGGTTGGGTCCGGACCGGTTAGGACCGGCTAGGGACCGGTCCCGGTTCGGACCGGTCCCGGTACCAGGGGTCTCCTTTTTCATCAAAAATCGGCCCCGGACTGGAACCGGTAAAAGACTGGTCTCGGACCGGGACCAATCAAAAGACTGGTAAAAGACCGGTCATTTTAGTAATTTTAGTAAGAAACTGATCGTTTTTAGTCATTTTAGTAAAAGACCGGACAAAAAACCTGTAAGAAAGACCGGTTCGGGACTAGTTAGGACCGATCCTCCGGTCCCAGCCGGTCATCATCCAGAGGAGGAAAACCGGTCCCGGATCAGGACTGATTTGAGCGGGACCGGTTTGAAACCGCTCGACCAAAAGACCGGTCCCGGACCGGTCCGACAATCTTTTTGTGTAGGACTGAATTATAAGTTATATAAATATATATAATATATATAAGTCATATAATATATATTATAATTTATATTACATTATAATAATATATATTATTATTATATTACGTTATAGTATAGTATAATATTACAAAAAATATATTGTGTTTCAAAAAAGAAATTTTTGATTATGTATTTTGAATTTTTTTATTCATGTAATAGTGTCTCACTGATTGAAATAGGTGATTGTTATGGGCAAACCAATTCTGAATAGGTGCAAATCAATTTTACGGGCAAACCAAAAATTTATACAAACCACATTGTTATGTGCAAATCAATATAATTTTTTTAAAAAAATATGAACAAATAGTTTAACAACAGTATTATAAAATTTAATGTATTACAAAAATTTCAAATTCATTATCAAAATTTTCTTTTAATAATGAGTACAATTTTTCGAAATTCTTTTTCTTCGCTCGAGAAATACGAAAACAAATGATGAACATAAGAAATATGAAAAGAAATGTTTAAATCCACGGCTTGCTTCAGATCAAAGGAGCTGAAGAAGAGCGAGAATATTCGAAATAAATAAATTTGGAGCTCCCGCAGTGATCAGAAGCGAGGATGTTTGCTATGTGTCATCACGTATGACGACGTTGTAGGTATCATCACGTATGACAGCGTTATAGGTGTCATCACGTATGACGTCGTTGTATATGTCATCACGTATGACGGCGTTGTAGGTGTCATAACGTATGACAGCGTTGACGGTGTCATCTCGTATAGCGGCGTTGGCGGTATCATCGCGTATGACGTCGTTGGCGGTGTCATCATGTATGACGGCGTTGGCGGCATTGGCGGCGTTGGCGGCGTTGGCGGCGTTGGCGGGTATGGTGGCGTTGGCGGCGTTGGCGGCTTTGGCGGATTTGGCGGCGTTGGCAGTGTTGGCGGGTATGGCGGCGTTGGCGAGTTTGGCGGCTTTGGCGGGTTTGGCGGCGTTGGCAACGTTGGCGGGTATGGCGGCGTTGGCGGCGTTGGCGACGTTGGCGGCGTTGGCGACGTTGGCGGCGTTGGCGGGTATGGCGGGTATGGCAGAGTTGGCGGCGTTGGCGGGTATGGCGAGTATGGCGGCGTTGGCGGCGTTGACTGGCGTGGGCGGGCGTTGGCGGGTGGTGGCGGCGCCGGCGGAGGCGGAGGTGATAGGGAAATGGTTTGCTCCTATCAATTTTACCGTAACTTTTAAAATAATTGTTTAAGAATATTTATTTTTAAAAGTTGATTTGCACCTATTCAAAATAGGTTTGCTTATAACAATTACCTTGAAATATGACTGTAAGAGCTGTTCTTCAAAACATATTCATAGATTCTGTCATCACTGTACAAAACAGTTGATTATTCCACCACTGCTTCCCACCACTATTTTTCCAGTCGTTGCAACCGCGCCGAACAAAGCCTTAGAAAGGAAAACAACGTCGTGCAATATATAATGTGGGACTAATGTCAGCCTCTTCCAATCCCGCCGAGAATCTCCCGTATATTTAATTTTTAAAAAAATTTAAATGCATTTCTTGCGCTTGGATAGGACCACATTAGAGATATAAATTTTATAATAACATAATGACACATTCGCATCCCCTATGAGCACTTACAATGTGAATAATATAATTTTAGCCTGGTGACCGATGCACAACAAAGGCACTGCCAAGTGGCCAGGGTATGGATGGCCAAGTGGCCAGGGTATGGATGGCCACGCGGTAGGAGCTCTGCCGAAATCTTCTGCATGAGATGTATATATGAACAGTGTGAACAGTCAATCGTGCGAAGGCATTGATCAAGTGCGAACAGTTAATAGTGCGAACTGTGCGCAATCGGGAAATCCACCGCGGTCGCCGGTCGTGGGCAAGCCGGCCACCGGCCGCCCGGGGTTCGTCAGCTCGTCGGCGTGGCCGCTGACAAACCCCAGGAGGCCGGTGGCCGGCACGCCCGCGGGACCGTACCCGGCCTACGGCGGCGGGCTCCTCCCGCCCCGACCCCGTGACACCTATTTTTATTTTCTTTTTTTAATTTTTTGTTTTTAATTAAAAAAATTTCATTATATTAAAATTCTTTTTTTATTAAAAAAAAAGGTAAAAATCGCAAAATTCACGGCCATCGTCGCCGTCGGCGGCCTGACCGGAGACCTCCGGGGGGTTCGCCGGGAGCCGGCGAACCTTCCGGCTGTAATCCGGTGGCGCTCCGGCGGGGCCACCGGGTTCTCCGGGAGCCGGCGAACCTTTCGGCGGTAATCCGGTGGCGCTCCGGCGGGGCCGCCGCCACCTCCGGCGGGGCCACCTCCGGCGGGGCCGCCGCCACCTCCGGCGGGGCCACCTCCGGCGGGGCCACCTCCGGCGGGGCCACCTCCGGCGGGGCCACCTCCGGCGGGGCCACCTCCGGCGGGGCCACCGCCGGCGGGGGCCCCGCCGGAGCGCCACCGAATTACCACCGGAAGGTTCGCCGGAGGTCTCCGGTCAGGCCGCCGGCGGCTCCGCCGCCGACGGTGGAGATGACCGAGCAAGTGGGGGGAGCCGATTGCTGCTGTCGGGTTTGAAGAGAGAGAGGAAGAGTGTTTTTTTGGGTTTTTATTTATTTGGAGACCAATTCCGATATTTGCAGGCCCAGATCCAATAGTTCTGAATCAAAGCTCTCAAATTCGACGGCCACCTAATTTCCCCCTAATTTCGAACTCACGCTATTGGCAGACCATCATATATATATTTTTAAGATAGTATATATATATATATATATATATATAGTAAAAATGCGGGCCGCGTAAACTGCAAAAAACGCAACATAAAACCCTTTCTCCCGACTTCAACCCCACAGCCTCATCTCCCTCTCTCGCCCCTTTGACCCCGCAGCATCATCTCCAGGCGAATTGCTCCCCGCGTCGTGGATTCCCGATTGGAATCTCTCCCGGCACGGCCTTCCTGCGCGTCACCCAGGCCTCCTTCGTCGTCGACCCTGCTCGACATCGCCCGATCAGCATCTCCCGCACGGCATCTCCCTCGCAGCTTTTCTTCTCGCCATCTCCTTCGTCGTCGACCCTGCTCGACCTCGCTCGACATCTCTGGATCGGCATGTGCATCCCGATTGGTCCTGAACAAGATATAGGTTTTTCACGTCTCCACATCGGCAAATTCTTTCCCCATATTCCACTGTGAAAGTATTTGTTACAGTCTTACAGAACAATCAAAAAAATCAGTGTAATCTCATCTCATTGCGTGATATAGGTTTATGGAAGAATCATTTGAATCAGAAAAATCTGCTGAACCTTACATCGGACAAGAGTTCAATTCGATAGATGATGCGTATAATTGTTATAATTTTTATGCACTAAATAATGACTTTGGTGTTAGGAAATCATCTAGTTGCAAGTCTCAAGTGTCAGAAGAAGTAATATGGAAAAAGTTTGAATGTGATAAGGGAGGTTTAAAAAAATTGGATGAAGACAGAAATTAAAAAAGACGTCGTGGAATAAGAGTAGGCTGTATGACAAAAGTAAATCTTTGTAGAAGTAATGAGAAGTGGATTATTAGTAAATTTATTAAAGAGCATACTCATGATTTGGATACCCCGAGAAGAGCCAAGAAACATCATTCTCATAATGTCTCACATAGATTAACAGTTGTCAAAAGTTTAATTGATCAACTTCACAGTTCGGGCATGAGACCATCTAGAATAGCAAAAACTTTGAATGTAACTTCTGTGAGTGCTTCAATTACTGCACAAAAAGTTTCAGATCAGTTAAGTGATGCAAGGAGGGATAATATTTGAAAAGAAGGGGCACTAGTATACAAATACTTGCAACATAAAAAGGAACTAGACCCCACATATTTTTTCTCAATAGAGTTGGACAATAATGAAGTTTTACGTTCTATTTTCTGGGCTGATTCAAGGGCACGAGATGATTTTCTAACATTTGACGACGTTGTGGTATTCGATGTAACTTATAAAACAAATAAGTTTTTGATGCCATTTGCCCCGTTTATTGGGGTGAATCATCACATACAATCAATTCTACTGGGTTGTGCACTGATATCTGATGAAAAGGAAGAAACCTTTGTATGGTTGTTTAAACAATGGCTAATATGTATGTTTGATGTATCTCCGAAGGTCTTCATTACTGATATGAATGCGGCAATCGGTAATGCAATTAAAAAGGTATTTCCAAATAGTCGACATCGCTTCTGCTCTTGGCATATAAATAAACACCTCATTGAACATACACATGCTATACGTAATAAAGAAAGTGAATTTTCTAAAGATTATAGAAGATGGTTGAATGCCACGACAGTGCACTCCAGTCATCAGCTTTGAGATCAAATGGTAAATAAACATCAAATAGATAATGATAGTTGGCTTGCAAATATGTGGGTAAAGAGATGTCATTGGGTCCCCGCATTCCTTAAAGATATATTTCTAGCCGGAATGTCATCAAACGGGCGAAGTGAAAGCATGAATGCTTTTTTTTTGATGGCTTTGTAAACTCAAAAACTCATTTGTATGAGTTCGTGGAGCAATATGAGCAATGTGTACTCTCACGTCGGAAAGCGGAAGAAATGGAGGATTTCATGACACTTAATACAAGTCCAATATTATTGACTGGACTTTCAATTGAGGCAATGACTGGACGTATATATACCAGAGCAATGTTCAAGAGATTTCAAGATGAATTTAAATTGAGTTTTGAATGTTTACACAAAAAGTTGAGTACAAATGCTAATTATATCACTTATACCGTTGGATTGGCAAAAGACGATGTCTTCAAGTGGTCAACTGTAAAATACAATGAAAGTGATGCGATCCAAGTGACCTGTGAGTGTTCAAAGTTTGAAACCGAAGGTTACGTTTGTATGCATATCATTCATATATTGTTAAAAAAAAGTGCAAGTTATACCTGAGCACTATGTTTTGCGCAGATGGACAATCCAAAGCAGAAATATATTATTAAGTGGCCTTTCAAATAATGAAAGTAGTGATGAAATTTTGACACCAATGAAAAAATGGATCATCACAGGATATGCCAACAAGGTTATTGAACAAGCTTCAATGTCAACTAAATCATACAATTTTGCATGTACTTCATTCCAAGAACTATTGGTCAAACTAAATGATCTCAATCAAGTAAATTCTGACATTCCTTTGATTACACATGAGCCTAGCATGAGAACATATGTTGAGACAAGTCATCCAGAGATAAATATTCGCGATCCCGAGACAGTAAGGACGAAAGGTCGTCCAAGAAATCCTTCAAGAATACTATCTGAACTCGAGACATCACAATCGCAAATAAAGAAAAGAACATGCGGTTCTTGCGGCGGAAAAGGTCACTACACCATAACATGTCCACATAAAGGTAAAATTTAAAATATGAAGCATTCACTGTCCAAGAAATCGTTCAAGAATACTTATTTTATTATTTTTGCAGGTTCCAGTGATGTACTATAGTAAATAACTGTTCTTCTAGAGCGAATCTGTGCTCGTAGTATCTTCAATCCTCCATTTTGATCATAGGTATATTGCGTCGGTGGAGAATGGTGGGTGCAACACTTCTGAGTTTCTGAAGCAAAAAATTGCAATTGTTTACTTGATCTTGTGCAGCACTTATGAGTATCATCAATCCTTCATTTTTGCAGGTTCCAGTGCTGGACTACACCACATGTCCATGGCTATGAAATGAGCGCTTTTGTGTGAAGTGTTATTTTGTTAAAACAGTTGTCAGGCAGTGTTTTAGTGCAATTCAGAGTTGTTATTGTATCTGTATTGACGGCATATCGTACTAGTTGTTATTATTATTGTATCGGTATTATGCTCAACATGTTGCAGATGAGTACAAGTTTTTATTTTAATTTATGCCATTAAGCCCTGCATCGAAGTCTGCAGCAGGATTTCATTAGTAAGTCTGCAGCAGGATTTTATTTTAATTTATGCCATTAAGCTCTGCTCAACATTTTTCTTCCCCTACGTTGCCACCATTTTTCTTATGACAAATTGCATCTGTACGCAATTAAAACATCCAAAAAAGATTCAAATATCTCAAGCAGCGAACTACAACAAAAGAATTTTGATCTAACACCAGAGCTGCCAGACCAGAGTAGAAGCTTGACGAAGCCAAATAAAGGTCGTGTGTGTAACTAGCAGCAAGACTGGACTACGGTGATTGGGACTATGGCGAGAAGAAAAGCTGCCAGGGAGATGCCGTGCGGGAGATGCGGAGCGGGCGATGCTGATCGGGCGATGTCGAGCAGGGTCGACGACGAAGGAGGCCTGGGTGACGCGCAGGAAGGCCGTGCCGGGAGAGATTCCAAGCGGGAATCCACGCCGCGGGGAGCGATTCGCCTGGAGATGATGCTGCGGGGTCAAAGGGGCGAGAGAGGGAGATGAGGCTTTGGGGTTGAAGTCGGGAGAAAGGGTTTTATGTTGCGTTTTTTGCGGTTTACGCGGCCCGCGTTTTTACTATATATGACCATGAATTATCAGATATATATATATACAAGCAGTCGTGCACGGGGGACCCCGTGCGGGCAACATTTGTCGTAGGGGCGACATTTGTCGCGGAGGAGACAAATGTCGCGGGGGCGATATTTATCACGGGGGCGACATTTGTCGCGGGGGCGACATTTGTCGCGGGGGCGACATTTGTCGCGGGACATATTGGCGCGTCCAGCATTCCGATTTTATTACCGCGTCTCTTTGCAAATTTGAGCGGGACATATTGACGGGAAAGTAGAAATGACTCAAAAACCAAATCTTTTGAAATAAAAAAGAAGATATGAATGGGATATTTTGGGTAAGTGAATGTTACGCCATGACTGAGGGTATTTTGGGAAGACGAATGTTACACCATGGTTGTTTTGGAGTTTGCTTATAGTATAAAGAGGGTAAGTGAATGTTACGCCATGACTGAGGGTATTTTGGGAAGACGAATGTTACACCATGGTTGTTTTGGAGTTTGCTTATAGAATAAAGATATATATATATATATATATATATATATATATATATATATATATATATATATATATATATATATATATATATATATTAATAAAGATGTTTGTGTTTTCGTCGCCTCTCTCCGTACACCGTTCACTCCCGTCCGTAACATTCGCACTCCCCATTTTGCCCTCCGCATACCTGTTATACCCCCGCCGCCTCCGTCAGTTCTGCCCTTCCCTTCCTTCCGCGTGCCGGCGTTTCATCGCGTCCACTCGTTGCCTCCGCCGCGTGCCCCGTCTGGCTGCCCCGTGCCGCCGTTTCGTTCCTCGCACCTGCAAGCCCCCCTCGCCACTCCTCCCACCGCTCTTCTCATGGATAGATATAGGGTCGTTGTTTCCTCTCAATTCCCAGGGTCGGTGTTTCCTCTCAATTCCATAGCTGCATCTTCTATAAACTCCCCTCCACCGCTTCATGCTCCTTGCTCTGCAAGCCACAGCTCGGGCTAACTTCTCCACCGCTTCACCTGACAGCGCCACGACGACGACCTGCTTCGTCTCCGCTGCAATCGCTGCTCCTCGCCGAACGCCATCTCATCTCCGCCGTTGCACCATCGCCGGAGAGGATCTACTCGCCGTTGTTATCTCCCTCGGCTGCTGCTTCCTCCGCCGCTCTGTCTACTGCGACTCACCATTCTAAACTCAAGATCAGGTACGAAGGTTGTGTTTAATTATTTTGTAGGCCTTTCATATGCATCTGAAAGTGTTCTTCCTCTCGAAAAATAATTTATCTGTGAGCCTAACATTTACAATTGTTGGTATCTGTTGAAATCGCTTCACTGGGCATACCAAACTTCATTTCTTCAATCTCTGCTTACTTTCACTTCAGCGAACATTTTTAAAATCAGTTTTCCACTCCTTTTTTGTTCTACAAAATTAACAGATGAATCCCTTATATTCTCTGCATTTTACCTGTTCGATAAAATGCCCACAGTAATTTTACAAATGAATATTTGTATGTGATGCCAATATTTTAAAGTTATGACTGCGTCTACGTATTAGTTATTTGCTCAAGTTTGGCCTTATTCATTTTTTGCCCCTTTCATATGCATGTCCAACTGTTCCTCCTGTAAAACAATAATCTCTATGTCACCCTAAGTTTTATAATATTTTTTGTCTGTTGAAAGATATACATATTGATTTCGGCTAACAACTTTACAGAAATCTTCTCAAAATTGCTTCACAGTCCATAACAAGGTTCATTTCTTGGATCTCTGTTTACTTTTATTTCATCTAAAATTTTTAAAATCATTTTTGCATTCATTTTTTGATCTACAAAATAAACAAATTACTCCATGACATTCTCTCAAAATATTAACAAACTCTGCATTTTACGTGTTCGATAAAATGTCCCAGTTTACTCTCAGATTTTAGATGGAGATCCTCACGATCTTTTGTGTCTGTGTTAGCTGAGCCCCGCATGTTGATCCTCTCTCAAATTTCAGATCTTCCTTCACATATCTGCATCACATTCACTGCTCATCGTTCACACATCTGTACTCGCAAATAATTTAACAACTCATTATTTCTCTTCATGGTTTTCTCTAAACTGCCACGTATCGTATATTACTGTCTTTGATTCTGATTACAGGAAATCGCATTTACCCCACCTCAAACACTGCATTTCAAAAGGTTTCAAAACTCAAACTCTTCATCAACTCCTTAATATGTTTTGGTTCAATTTGTTAAATGCATTTCAGTTTACACAATCCAATGTTTTGTGATTCATAAAAGATTTCATAACGCCCATTGGAAGACAAAATTAACAACTCTGATATTGATGCAGTTGATATAATTTAATTGTTAGTGCGTTCTCTAAGTTAATATACGAATGTCTCCAACTTATAACGAGGATCTTAACTTGCTGTTTCCATTACTTTCGTTTTTGAATGGTTCTTAAACATTAGTGCACTGCTGAATGAATTTGCCCCGTGCTAAGTGAGTAAGAAAGATTATTGATACATTTAGTTGTTATGTCACAAAATCTGAACTATAGATATATAGTTCAATGTCGGTCTAACAACAGTGTCGATTTTATGGACTTTCATACATTCATTATACTTCAAATTGTTATGCAATGAGTTTAGCATTTGTATAGTTTTTGTACGTCACTAGGCCTGTTTGAGCCAGCGTTGTGCAGGTTAGAACAATAAAGTGCCAAGTCATGAAGATTGAAAAACACGCATGTCAGCGGTGGGCCTGCTCCTTATCGTCGTCGAGTCTCTTTGAAGATGCAGTGATGGACACGCAAACGCCTCTGACGGCGGTGGCTGAACCTTTTGAGGACCTGCGTTGGTCGTGGGACTGCAAATCATAGGAGCTACATTAAGGTGCCCGCCTTTAGTAACAAACCTCCTGATATACCTCCTGGTCAGTATTCTTGGAGGAAATATGGGCAGAAACTAATCGAGGGTTCTCCTCTTCCTAGGTATAACTAACTTTGGCCCTTCGATCCATTGTTTTCCTTTCCTCTCCCTACTTTGAATTTTTTAGGCCATAGGTACTTTGACTTTACCCTCTTTACAAATTAAACAAACTTTCAGTGCGGCCCACAAATTACACTCAAATAAATACTAATATGCAATCGATCTTCTAGGGTTCATTTGTGCCAGCGCCGCGTTGGCGGTCGTAAATCCGATGACCATGAACTACTTTACAAGCTCAGAAACTGTATTTGAAACGCATACATAAATGATAAACAAATGTGTTTCAATTACACCCACTGTCTGCTTGGTAAAATTTATTATTAATCACCGCAACCGCTATAATATTTTCTTTAATATGAATAGAACCATCTCCTACCAATAAACCCTCATTTACTTCAATGACACCTCCTGTAGTTTTTAGCTTGCAGACAATCACTCCATTCTTTAGCTCTTTTTTGACGTACCGTACTATTCTCCTGATCTGGTTCCACCAGAATGTGTCACTATGTTTTGTATATCTACATCCGTAAGGCACTCATAAATTCTGCATACGTACATTACCACGCATAATGATAGAAATTATTAAAAAAAATATGACGCAATATAAGTTCATGCGCATACATCACCTCCACTGTGAAACTGACATACTCAAATATTTAAAATTAGAATCACAGTTTCGTAGAAAAAAAAACATCGCTTTAAAAATTGACTGTGTCGAATAATAGACATAGTGAATAGGCCCGTTCTGTTGATGTTGTCTACTAAGTGAATTGTCGTGAAAGTTGTCTTACTGTAATCTACTCATCGCTTACATATTAGATTAAGTAGTAGGCTGCATATCAACTGGTTATTTTTCCTCCTTCTTTACCTACTTTGTAAATCAAATCACCAGATTTACGCCCTTGCCGCTCCCTGCTTCATCACACCACTTCTCTGCTTTTCTCTCATCCCTACCTCTTTCTGCCGCTTCGACGCCTCTGCAGAATCCTTCATCCACACCGTCCCAAGGCCACCACCAGCCAGACACTCTTTCTTCCATCCGACGTCACTCCAGCGTTCCGTACGCCTGAGTTTTGTAATTATCTCTTTTGCTGATTTTCAGAGTATGCTGCATCGTCAGATCTATAACTTCATTTTCCACGATTTCTCTCCCAATTTTCAAGTCTGATCCCGGTGTTCACGCTTCCTTCTCGATATCACGTGATTTTTAGGCTTGAATCTCGGTTTGAGATATGGTTATTCTCCATTTTACATATGGATGTCTGATTCCAGTTTTTCATTTTTCTTATGTAGAGGTTCACATTTTCTTTGAGATCTATAGCAGCATTTTCCTTCCGATCTACCTCTCAGCTCATGTTCCTTCATCCGGCCTACTACATATCTGCCTCAAACAAATACAAATTGAACTGTATCAAAAAAAAGAGTTCGAATCAGTGACAAAACAAACCTACCATTTCATAACACAATTCTAACATATACCTATTAAACATGTTTTTTTTAAATAAATATTACTAAAAAAATACATCGCTTTTTCATCTATGCGGTCATAAGCATTGTCATAAATTGATTGATTTATGACAACTGTGTAGCACATATGCATAAATGAAATTTTATATGTACCATATTCACGTACATAAATTGAATTCGTATAGTCAGTAGTTCCTTCATTTCCGTACAATTTATACACTCTCTGCTAAACCATTTCTACTGCAGTTTAACAGAATAGCAATGTCCACGCCAAAAGCTTCGGCATCCATTACACATAATAAGGAACCCCTGCTCATGAGTAATGAACTCAATTACGCCAGCGAGGTCCCACTAGAAATACGTGAAAACTATTACTTTGCCCTTTTAATTAGCAATCTTAATCTTTGTACAACTACTGAAGATTTAAAGACCATCTTTGGAGGCCTTTCGGGATACATTCACGCAAATGTATGCTTCAAAACTCTTTATCAAATATTATATGTTTTTTCTAAATAACTTATGCGTCCTACATAATTACTTATGAAGACTTACGTGGACACACTGGGACACCCACTTGGCACGGGTGAGGTCATCTTCACTGATGAAATGACACTTCGCGAAGCCGCAATAAAGATGCAAAACCACATCATAGGCGGACAAAAGATTATTGTTGGTTAGCTAACACTCTTTGATGTCAGAGCTGAGTGAGAGCGTTGAAGAATTAATATCTCAACTCCTTTGTGTATACTCTCCTAAGTTAAACATGCTATATAAGAGTTTACATTTGTAATTATTGAATAATATATAGTCGCATGTTTGACATTTACTAAACGCACTGTACTACATCCCAAATAAACATCTTAGCTCTTTTGTTAATTTCTCAAGTATGCTTCAAATTCGTTTTATTACATCTCTATTATTATTTCTCATTTGTTTGTACCCCCTAAACATATCACATTGCCATATCAGAACACTCCATGACATTAGACCCGCGTTCTCGCAAAGGTAGAGTAGACAACTGAATTATCTTTTGTTCTCACTTTTCAATGAATATTTGTAATTATTTTTTTGTATCTCATGTTCGAAATTTTTCATTTTATTGTGAATCATCATCCTACTGTGTTGTCCACTATTTAATTAATGTGTAAGTATTATCACGGTGAATATTTTTATCAAAGCTGCAAACATATTCCAAAAAAAAGATTTCATATGAATTTCCACGTACGTTACTTACTACATATCATTTTCATGGTATATCAAAATCAGAACTCTTTCCCCACATGGATACCGCAGAAATCCACCGTATTAATCAACGAGCTGCTAATCGAGAACGTTCGCGAAATCGAAGAGCGATGATGACAGAAGAGCAACGTGAACAAGAACGCGCTTCTAATCGAACCCGTCAAAGAACGCGCTGGTTATATATGACTCAAGTACAACAAGAACAACAACGATCCATTTGGTGTTCTGCCGCTCGAAACCGCTATCAAAGACGACATCAACTGTCAGAACCAGACAATGCTGATTCTACTACACCCCCATGCCACCTCATTACGCCTCCATCAGCAACCAACAACCAACCTACGCAAACTACTGTACCACCACAGGAACACTGTGTGTCCAGAGTTATATACGCTGCAGATGGTACTGTCCAACGATACATATTAACAAATGTGTCATCGCACTGCACTCATGCTACTAAAGGAATTTTTACTGGAGAAACTTCGTCTTCGCGTACATCTGCTACACCCCTGCTTCAAAATATTCTCCTTCAAAGCTCTGCACAAACATCAGATGCACCTCAAATCTTGATGCAACCTTCACATCAACGCGTACTACATCGTACGTATTTCGTAATTACAATAGTCTTAAAATCTCTTTATATCTGAACAACGCCTTATCCTAACACGTTTATCGTAAATGTTTTTTTTAGCAATTTCTGCACTACCGGAGCATCATATTCACAGTCAGAATGATTCCACCTCTGATGACAGTATTACTGCTACAAGTCATTACCCCAGGAGTCATAATACTGCCCGCATATCGCTTCTACCTCACCATATTAAATACTTACAACTAGGCCTCCCAAAAATATGTCCTTACTATCGTGCTAAGTTGTTTGATGGTGAAACAACGACAATGTGCTGCAACAATGGCAGAGTCCGCATACCACCTCAACCATTCCCGAATGCCCTCTACAATTTATACGTTAGTGACTCTGTAGAGAGTCGGCATTTCAAGAGATATATTCGTTCATATAATCATGTATTTTCTTTCACGTCTATGAGTGTTAAATTAGACTCAACTTTAGCATCTGATCAGCACACTATCTACACTTTCCGAGCTCACGGAGCTATATATCATCAGATTGGATCTCTTCTGCCTGTTCCAAATACAAGACCTCGCTACTTACAACTATACATATATGATACTGAGCATGAGCTTGATCATCGCTTATAGGAAAGCTCAGAATTAGATCGGTCATTACTACAACATATCAAATTAATATTGGATACGTATAATCCATTTGTGTTACAGTTTCGACGACTCTCTGAGCGACAGGACATTAACAACTACAGATTAGTTATTAAAGAAAGACCGGCCCGTGAACAACAATATATAATGCCAACCGCTTCACAAGTTGCTGCTATAGTTGTTGGAGCTGAAGACTATTTTAATTCAAACGAGCGCAATATAATTATTCAATCAACTAAGGGTCATGTCATCACCATGCAAGAATATACTGGTTTCTATGATCCTCTTCAATACCCGCTTCTTCTCCCATACGGGACATATGGTTGGATAGCTGAATATACCGGATTAAACAATCTACGTGTTTACTGCTGCAACTATTACTCTTATGTGCTGCAGGTATACATCATAATATTTATTTACTGAACTACTTGCACGTGTACATGAATATATTTACGTTCATATTCATTTCACTATAGGATCGTGGTCCATCTTCATCATTACTTTTACACGGTTGTCGTCTACTTCAACAATATGTTGTTGACAACTACATTAAAATAGAAACTTAGAAACTGCGCTGGATTAAAAGAAATCAAAATACTCTTCGTGCTGAACTATATTGTGGCTTACAAGATTGCCTCAATGCTGGAGAAAATAGTGGAGGTATTACAAACTACTACTTGAAATATACATTATCATTACTGTATATATTCAATAGTTTAATACAATCGAATATCTTATTGTAATGCAGCAAATATAGGTCACCGCATAATCTTACCATCATCATTTGTTGGAAGCCCGCGCGATATGTACCAACGTTATCAAGATGCGATGGCTGTTGTTCGACATTACGGAAGACTAGATATATTCTTAACAATGACATGCAATTCATCCTGGCCAGAAATCACAGAATCACTATATCCCGGACAAACAGCTCAAGATCGTCCTGATATTGTTGCTCGGATCTTCCATGCTAAATACACAACATTAAAGGAAGATCTTTTTCATAGACATATTTTGGGAAAAACAATTAGTCATGTGCATGTAATTGAGTTTCAAAAAAGTGGTTTGCCACATGTTCACATGCTGATTATTTTGGATACACATGACAAAATGAATACTCCAGATGACTACGACAAAATTATTCGCGCAGAACTTCCTTATGTTGAACATGAACCAGAGCTCTACAATGCAGTTGTGCGACATATGATTCATGGTCCATGCGCATCTTTAAATCCTCAGGCACCATGTATGAAACATGGTATCTGCAAAAAAGGATATCCAAAAATTTTTTCTGAACATACACTTCAAGGAGCAGACTCATACCCAATATATCATCGACGCAATAACGACAGATATTTTACATTACGACGTGCTGCAGATTTTAATATTGACAATCAATGGGTTGTTTCATATAATCCATATCTTCTATTAAAATATGACTGTCATATAAATGTTGAAATTTATAGTAGTATTAAAAGTATTAAATACTTATACAAATACATTCATAAAGGCCCAGATTGTGTTTCATTTCAAATACACGATATTGCCGATCGAAATAAGATATCTCAATATGTCAATGGACGCTGGATATGTCCTCAAGAAGCATTCTGGAAAATATTCAAATTCAATATGTATCAAACATATCCTTCAGTTATTCGTTTACAAATACATTTGCCAAACAGACATCAAGTTCAGCTCCGCACTACTGATGTACTAAATAACATTCTTGCAAACGACCGCAACTCCCGTACAATGTTAACTGAATTTTTCAATTTTAATGACACAAACGACCATCGCATGTATTTATACACAGAATTTCCAAAACACTACACATGGAATGCAAATTCAAGAACATGACATAAACGAATTTGTCGTCAAAAGGTTATTGCTCGAATGTACTCAGTACATCCTTCAGAAGGAGAAAGATTTTACTTACGCATGCTTTTAAATCATATTCGAGCACCAAGATCTTTTGAACATCTGATGACAGTTGGTAATATTACCCATCCAACATTTAGTTCCACAACCGAACATTATGGTCTATTAGAACGAGACAACAGTCTTCATAACTGTATGGAAGATGCTAGAGATTTTCAGATGCCCTCAGCACTACGCACGTTATTTACAACAATTTTGCTATTTTGCAACCCTAAAATGTTAAAAAACTCTGGAATGCAAACTACGCATTGATGACAGAAGATTACGTCTCATCGTCATCTGCAAGTTATTTATATGTCCTCAATAAACTCCTCCATGAAATAGATAACATTCTGCAACAACATAACAAACACATTACACAGTTTGATCTGCCTCAAATGTCTGCAAACTTTCAGAATATTACAAATTTCTCCATTTTAATTGAGGATGAACTATCAATACCAGTGTCAAATACATATCTCATTTCTATTTCATCCTTAAATCAAGGTCAATCCTACATCTTTCACATTATTACTGAAGCTATTCAACAACACAACGGTGGTATGTTCTTCATTGATGGACCTGCTGGCACTGGAAAAATGTTTTTATACAAATCAATTCTTGCCCACCTACACAAAGATGATCACATTATACTTGCCACTTCATCATCCGGAATTGCAGCAACTCTACTCCTAGGTGGAAATACAGCACACCTAAGATTCAAAATTAGGTTCCTATCGAAGCAGACTCATACTGCAACTTCAGCAAAATTTATACACTGCAACAACTTTTACAACAATGTTCTGCTATTTTGTGGGACGAGGCACCTATGTCACACAAATATATTTTTGAAACTGTTGACCGTTTAATACGAGATGTTCTAAGCAAAGACGTACCTTTTGGTGGAATTGTTATAATCATGGGAGGTGACTTTCGCCAAATTCCACCTATTGTCATTAATGGAACAGTCTCTCAAATTATTAATGCCAGTATTGTTACATCTCCATTATGGTCAAATGTTAAAGTACTCTCACTGACTGAAAATATGCGCGCAATCAATGATCATGAGTTCTCAAATTTTCTTCTTCATATTGGAAATGACATTGAGTCTACAAGTGCAGACGATATGATACGCATTCCCGATTCAATGATTATTCCCTGGGATGGCGAACATTCAATCAGTACACTCATCAATGTTATATTCTCTAATATGATATGCAATATTACAAACTATAGTTACTGGGAAAACAGAGCACTGCTTACTCCGTTAAATGAAGATATGGCTCATTTAAATGACAAATGTCTTGCTGTTTTCCCTGGGGAAGAAATAACATACTATTCTTTTGATTCAGTTGAAGATGACAAATACAATTTATATCCATAAGAATTACTAAACAACATATCAGCCAGCAATCTTCCTCCCCACAAATTGTCTTTAAAGAGAGGTGCCCATATTATGCTGCTACGCAACTTAAACCCACGTATTGGCCTTTGCAACGGTTCACGCCTCATATACCGTCAATTTTCAAGAAATGTTATTGCGGCAGAAATTCTTACAGGCCAACATAAAGGCAAGGCAGTTTTCCTACCGCGTATACCTTTAAAGAATACTGGAGATCAACAAATGCCTTTTGAACTCACTAGAAAACAGTTCCCAGTACGTTTAAGTTTTGCGCTAACCATAAACAAATCTCAAGGACAAACAATACAACATGTTGGTCTGTATTTACCTTCTCCTGTTTTCACTCATGGCCAGCTCTACGTTGCTCTATCCAGAGGAGTCACTGCTGCTAACACAAAGGTATTAATAAAAAATAGTCTCTTACCTGGATCTCCTGGCGCATACAAAAAGAATATTGTTTTCAAAGATCTTCTATCAAAAGTTTACCTCCAGGTGCATTATATAGTCCATAATTCTGTTCAAAATATCAAATATACAGTACTATTGTTGATTTTTGCTTACTGGATTTTACTTTCACAACCCCCTCATCTGTAGTCAACTACAAACAACATCAACAACCCCTCCATTCCAGTACTACCTCAACTACAAGACAGTCTTTTCATCATTTCAGAGTACACACAGTTATCAGATTTTTTTATCAGCCAATATTTGATACATTCCACAATTGTCACATCTTTGTATTTGCTCAGTACCCTCTATGCTTTATTATTTTGTTATTGCTCATTACTCTCTACACTGTATTATTAATAGAAATACTAACTTCAAAAATAATTATACAAATACATTTTTTGACACAAAAATAATTAATTTATTTGATTTTATACTTACTTTGTGTTATGTTGCATGCAACTATTCATAACATTTTATTTAATGTTAAAATATTGTCTCTTCGTTGACT
Source organism: Platanthera zijinensis (assembly GCA_039513925.1). NCBI lineage: Eukaryota > Viridiplantae > Streptophyta > Magnoliopsida > Asparagales > Orchidaceae > Platanthera > Platanthera zijinensis. Next base: position 256,723,593 of record CM077079.1, read on the forward strand.
ATATTTTTCTTATTCTATATAACTACATACAAATTGTGTTTTTTATCCTTAATAATTATTTAATGTTTAGCAAACCAATGTATGTACTAAAATATTTTAAATTCATTTCTTAATCCCTGTCTTCAATTAAAAAATAACTTCAGTGCATGCCATTTTCCCTTAACATATTTTCCTTGCTTCTTATAGAAGCTCATCAGCTCACATACTCATATCAAAATTTCTTTTTCATGCCTCTTGAAAAATGCACATATTACTAAACTTCATGCTATCCATTTCAAACTTGCGTCTTCGCAGACATTTATTACACATACTCCAACAAAGTTTCCGTTTCATTTCGGCCTCAGTTTTATAACTTCTTCTGTACATTATTTATTCCCAATTTTTAAACTTCAATCACAATTTTGTATACATAATCAAATCAACTACTGTTGTAATTATTTTATCAAATGCTCTCTTATTTTACTGACTTTGACTATTTGTTTATCAATATCAGCATTGTGCAGATGACAAACAACCATTCATCAAGCCAACAATTACAATTACATAATCAATCCGCCAATGAACCAAGTAAGTCTTTGATATTGTGCGCTTCTACCTTTTTTACTACCACAAAAATTTCAAAATTAAATTGTATGCTTTGTTTCGCATCTAACACTATAAACAACAACACTGCAACAGACTCGGATGACAACTACTATGATGAACTTTATCCGCCAACCACAACCAGATGGTTTGATCTTCTGCAAATTGAAATTCCAGGATTCAGATTACGTATCCCAGCTGTGCCACCAGCTCTAACGCCAGAACAAGAGTGGAACTACGTATTCACAATGATTAGAAGGTAACATCTACAAAATAGCATGTACTACATTAGAAATACTACTACCATAACTTAATCAACAGTTTAATAACTAATGCCCCTCCACATGTTCCACCAATGCAGAGTCTCTCAAGACCACTGAAAAAGATATGTCGTCAACCACTGATGTTACTGCTGAGAGCTTCTAATTACACTTCAACTGCTTCGTGGATGTTATTTAGTTACATAGGATCGACATAGAGAAGTTAGAGTTTAACTATGTCTGTAAAACATTTTATCATCAATAGTGATGTCTTCACATTTTCACTTACTAAGGATTGTTGTAAAACCTGCTGACGAGTACTTTCTATGTCTGTGAACTTTAAGTTTCAACCTTTTAATGTCGTAGCACTATTTAATATAAAATAATTTGTTTTGATCATCTTTTTGTGTTTGTAATCACTATTACCATATTATACACTCTCCTTATTGTATGAGCTCGCGTGTACATTCCTTACTGTAATCACCACTCACGTCTTTGAGTGCACTCAAAGCCATCACCCCTCACGCCTTTTAGTGCACTCAAAGCCGTCACCACTCACGGCTTTGTGCACTCAAAGGCGTGACCCCGCACGGCTTTGAGTGCACTCAAAGCCGTCACCACTCACGCCTTTGAGTACACTCAAAGCCGTCACCACTCACGGCTTTGAGTGCACTCAAAGCTGTCACCCCTCACGGCTTTGAGTGCACTGAAAGCCGTCACCACTCACGACTTTGAGTGTGCACTCAAAGTCGCCAATGTAGAGTCTCTCAAGACCACTGAACAAGATATGTCATCAACCACTGATGTTACTGCTGAGAGCTTCTAATTACACTTCAACTACTTCGTGAATGTTGTTTAGTTACATAGGATCGACATAGAGAATTTAGAGTTTAACTATGTCTGTAAAACATTTTATCATCAATAGTGATGTCTTCGCATTTTCACTTACTAAGGATTGTTGTAAAACCTGGTGACGAGTACTTTCTATATCTGTGAACTTTAAGTTTCAACCTTTTAATGTTGTACCACTATTTAATATAAAATAATTTTCTTTGATCATCTTTTCGTGTTTGTAATCACTATTACCACATTGTACACTCTCCTTATTGTATGAGCTCGCGTGTACATTCCTTACTGTAATCACCACTCACGTCTTTGAGTGCACTCAAAGCCATCACCCCTCACGCCTTTCAGTGCACTCAAAGCCGTCACCACTCACGGCTTTGTACACTCAAAGCCGTGACCCCGCACGGCTTTGAGTGCAGTAAAAACCGTCACCACTCACGCCTTTGAGTGCACTCAAAGCCGTCACCACTCACGGCTTTGAGTGCACTCAAAGCTGTCACCCCTCACGGCTTTGAGTGCACTCAAAGTCGTCACCACTCACGGCTTTGAGTGTGCACTCAAAGCCTTCACCGCTCACGGCTTTCAGTGCACTCAAAGCCGTGAGCACACGTGGCGTTGAGTCTGCACTCAACGCCGTCACCGCTCACGGCTTTGACTGCAGACAAAGCCATCACCACTCACGGCTTTCAGTGCACTCAAAGCCGTGACCACGAACGGATTCAAGTGCACTCGAAGCCGTCACCATTCACGGCTTTGAGTGCACTCAACACCGTGAGCACGTACGGCTTCGAATGCACTCGAATCCGTCACCGCTCACGGCTTTGAGTGAGTTCACGTCACTCAATGCCATACACTGTGTTGGGTCCGGCGTTCCTTCACTTGACCCGTGGCGCTCTGCTACTTATATAAAAAATTAAGTAGCGCCCTCTCCAACAGTCCGGGCTTTTGGTGCAGTTGGGTATGCGCTTGATCCTTCAATTGGTATCAGAGGAGGTCACGGGTTCAAGACCGGGGGAGCGCTATTAAATCCTGATTTTTCCCTTCTACCTGTGTGGGTCCGGTGGGTCAGGCAACCGTGGACATGTGGTAACCCCACCTCTGAGCCGTGTGGGCCATGTGGTAACCCCACCTCTGAGCCGACGGGTTGTGCTGGACGCCGGGGGGGGGGGGATTGTTGGGTCCGGCGTTCCTTCACTTGACCCGTGGCGCTCTGCTACTTATATAAAAAATTAAGTAGCGCCCTCTCCAACAGTCCGGGCTTTTGGTGCAGTTGGGTATGCGCTTGATCCTTCACACTGATTAGGGCACCACGTATGCAAACAAGCATAGGTCGTTGCGTGCCCGCAGGTGCCGGTTGCGGCGCCAATCCGGTGAATTGTGCGTAAGTAGGGCCCGCTTCTATGCGGTCAAACGCCGCGCAGAGCATCCAGCACGGGCGAAGCCTGTGCGTAGGCGGGCTAGGCCCTCCTGGTGTTGCCAAACGCCGCCTGGTGTTGCCAAACGCCGCCGAAGATCATCTAGTACGGGCGCAGCCCGTGCGCAGGCGGGCGAAGCCCGCCTGATGAGTCGAAACGCTGCCCGAGAGCATCAAGCACGGTCGTAGCCCGTGCGTAGGCGGGCGAAGGCCGCCCGAGAGCATCGAGCACGAGCGTAGCCCGTGCGAAGATGCTCGTATATATATATATATATATATATATATATATATTGGAAAAAAATGCACTTGTTAAAAAGTTATTTTTTTGAATTAAGATATGTCTGTACTTTAAATTGAAAATACAGTCTCGCACGATTCATATTTTGCTCATCTTGCACATTTCATGCAAAAAAAAATTTAGGTGTGTTTTTCCCACCTAGTTTAGGTGAGAGAATAAATAGTCCCATTGGAAGTGAATCCCACCCCATTTTCCTTCGAAAATTGTCAGCCCTCGTCCTCCTGCGCCGAAATCCCGCACTCGTCTTCCTCCTGCGGCGAACCCCTCTCTCGTCCTCCTCCCGTGGGGAACCCCTCCACTGGAAAACGCCTTCTATTCACTACTAGAAAAATGGCTTTTAGTCACGATTTTTTTTGCCACGGGAAAAAACCGTGACTAATACTGAAGTATTAACCACGGTTCCTATTCCGTGGCTAATAAGCTAGTATTAGCCACGGATGACTAATCTGTGGCAAATAACCCGACTTTTTGCTACGGTTTGCCTGTTTCGTGGCTAATAATCTAGTATTAGCCACGAAAGCCTAATCCGTGGCAAAAAGTCTGGTTTTTTTAGTCCCACACCGCCAATAAAAAGCTCGATTTGGGGTTTATATAGGTCATTCAAAATTATTGTTTGAAATGAAATCGGCGCGGCGGCGGTCGAGCGGCGGCGGAGGCCAGGCGGCGGCGGCGGCGGCCGGGCGGCGACCGAATATTTTTTATGTTAGGTTTATTACAGGTCTTTTAGCCACGACAATTGAACCGTGACAAATGAGGAACTTTTAGCCATGGTAATTGAACCGTGGCTAATAACTTATTAGCCACGGATTTGGCGTGACTAATACTATTAGTCACACGCTCGTATTGCCCACGCCCAATTGTCGTGGGTAGGCCGTGGCTAATAGTTATTAGCCACGGTTTTGGACTTTTAGCCACGGAAATCTGCCGTGGCTCAAAGTCTGTTTTTTAGTAGTGATTTCTCCGTCGGGCGACCTCTTTACTTCCCTTCCTTCTAATTTTGCGGAAGAGCGTTTTGCAATGATATTTTGTTAGTATTTATACAAATATTGTTAGTTCTAGCATTATTTTGTTAGTATTTGTACAAATACTGTTAGTTATGACTGTATTTTTTGTCAAATATTGTAAATTATGACAGTATTGTAACATCTACGGTTCTGCGCAAGAGAATGCGATTGAAAAAGGGGAAATCCTTGCAAAATTCCGGCGGCCTCTAATGTCGCGACTGGAGGAAGAACATGTCGCAACAATATTTTATCAGTATTTTGTATAAATAATGTTAGTTGTGGCAGTATTTGAAGATAATACTTTTAGTTCTATCGAGCAAAAACATATTGCAACGATATTTTGTCAGTATTTTGTACAAATACGGTTAGTTCAGACAATATTTGGGTGAAATACTACAAATCATGACAGTATTCAGGCCTATAGGCTTCCGCCGTAGGAGAAGGTAGTCGAAGAAGGGAAATCTTAGCAGGTATTCGGCGCCCCTACTGTTTCGTGGTAGGTGGAAGACGCTAAAGGTCTATAGGGTTTTGCAGTGGGAGGAGGACGAGGGCGGGATTTCGTTGTGGGAGGAGGAAGAGGGCGGGGTTTCACAATGGGAGGAGGACGAGGGCTGGGTTTTGAAAATCGCCGCCGAGGGGTGAGTTTCGCCGCGAGGGAGACAGAGATCGGAGGAGCGGGGTGCGGTAGGAAAAAATTTTGATGCGTTACTCGCAGTTAGTTTAAGGTGCTCGCGTGAATCTAGGCCGTCCACCTATAATTGTTTTTTTAAGGGTATTGTTATTTGTACACCTATTTTGATATTTGACACCCAAAATATGTCAAATTTAAAGGTTTTTTTTAAAACAAAAATTGATATTTATACCCAAAATCCATCTGCTGAATCCTAATCTCATTTCCCGCATAGCCGATGTTCCTCGGCTGCCTCTCGCAACGGCGCAGCGGTGATCTTCCCCAACTTCCTCGACATGGATCTTCCTTCCTCCCTCGCATCCGCTCCCTTGCCGACAACCTCTCATCGCAACTCATGGAACCGAGCCCTCGCCGCTAACTCCTTCACACCTCCCGCAATGGCGATTGATCGTCGGTCTTCCTTCCACCCTCACGACTGTTCGCTCGCCGTCAACTCCTCCTTGCAGAACCTGTACAGGTAACTCCTCTTCCCAAATTTTTTCCACCCGCACAAGCGATTGAGCCAGCTAAACATCAAAATAATATGATCCACACAATGATTATTAGCATTTCTATGCTTTCATTCATGTCAACTACATTAAAGCTTTATGTAATCATCAATTAAAATATTTTGTATTTGTTGACTGCAGGTTATTTTATGACTAGGGTTCTTCAAGAAACACAACACATTAAGTTCAAAAATATGTAAGATATTTATTCAGTTATTTATTGTTTTAAATATACTTACTGATTCAAATCATTTTTTTTGTAGGTGGGGTATCTTTTTGGCCGGAAAAACAGGACTTGCAAATGTTAATGACATTTTGAAAGACTACATATATTTTTTGTTGAATACATTATGTACTCTTTTGAAAATGTTACTTTGATGTTATAAACATTTAGAGCACAGTACGTACTCTTTCAGAAAAATTGTTTTGATGTTATAACAGCTATATAACACATTATACATATTTTGGAAATGTTTTTTTGGATGTTATCTATGCAAAAAATATTCTCATATTTGGGTATGATTATCATATATGGGTACAAATATCCATGGGTTACAAATATCCATTTATGGGTCTAAATAACAATACCCTTTTTTAAATGTAAATACGACATTTTTTTGTGCACCGTCGGATCGTGTATCATGCAGCTCGCTTTCAATGATGCTATTTATTCTTCCACCTAAAATAATGGGTCCGGGTATAGTAAAGTGCAGCAAATCAGACGGACGCAAGCCGCTGCACTTTACCTTGCAGTGCCGTGATTCAATGGAAGCGCGTGTGTTGAGATGCGTGCACATCTCAACGCACATATCTCAGAGCGTGCACACATATCTCAAAGCGTGCACGTATCTCCGCGCGAACTGAGATGCACTCGCAATCATCGAATCACGCGCACTGTATGATAAAATGCATTTTATGCACCATAGGAGAAACACGCCTAAATTTTTTTTCCTTTCATGCACGTTCTCCGACAACAATAAATTTGTGAGTTGTATGGAAGTGCTATATTTGTTTTTTTATTTGGGAGTGCTCTGTGTATGCTCTTTGAAGTAGCACTTTCACACACAAATTAAGTTATAGTGGTCACTATTAAGTATTTTATCATTATTTTTATGGAATTTTTGAATGGTCGCAGGCTTAAGGAGCTAGTGAAAATTTTGTATACGTGTAGCGTTGGAAGTTATGGTCCCTAAATAAATAGGGTCTTCTCCTAATCTTATTTTCGCGCTTCTCTAGCATTTGGCGGAAAACTCCTCTCCTAAAAACGCTCTACCTCGTAACTATTCGCCGGAGGCGACGACCTAGCTGCTCCCTCTCCGGGAAGGAAAACCGTGCGTTTCTTCTACATCGCAACTCTTCCCGGCGGCAGGCTACGACCTAGTTGCTCGCGCTCATGTCGGAAAACACAAAATTCCTTTGCGAAGGCATCTCTACCCCGGTAGGCAACAACCTAGATATTCCTTGTCCTATTGGAGAAGACCGTGTGTTGGGTATTGTATCCACAAAAATCTAGATTTGTATGAAGTCACCTTTGAACTAAGATGAATTAAGTTTGTATTTGATACTATTTTCAAGTTGAGTGCATGCAGGTTATAATTGCCAAGTGTAGACCAATGTCAGTCTACAATGAGTCACCAAGCACATGACTATACAATGTAATCCTTCATTGTGTGATCCATGGTGTTGACTCATGTGTAGCCTCTCTATTGAGACACACTTACTTTTTCAAGTACTACAGATATGGAAGAAACTATAGGTTGCTGATCTCCAAGAAGGAGAATTAAAATCTTGTTAAGAAATTTTGCTAAGTAAAATTCTCGAGAGGTTCTAAGTCTAGTACTCGAGAAGCAAGGTTCTTGTCTCGAGAAAGCAGAAGTTATTACTCGAGAAGGCCAAGCTTTGTCTCGAGAAAGCAGAAGTCATTACTCGAGAAGCCGAAGTTATTTCTCGAGAAGCCTAAATTGTTCTCGAGAAGTCCAGTAAGCTCTCGAAAACTCATTACTTATTTCTCGAGTAACAAAAATTATTTCTCGAGTAAAAGTCTTTTCTTTCTCAGAAGCCAGAACTTACTTTCAGTGTTTTCCAATTGAGTCCCGACGGAAGTAATTTCAAATTGATCTCGTTTCTTATTGGTCCACGTATTCTGTCATTAATGATTATGATCGTTAGACAAGTCCTATAAAAGGTCTTATCATAATCGACTAATCCTAACAAGAAAATTAGGTATTCTGAATCGCATTTTTTCATTCTAAATCGGGAAGCATCGCCGTTGTTCATCGTCTTCTTCGCCGCTGACCTTCTTCAATCCAAGAGATTCAGAACAAGAAGGTTTCAACCGATCAAGACTTTCAACATCGACAGATCTATTTCTTGATCGTGCTGATCCTAAGTTTTCAAATCCAGAGATTTCGCCTTTGTCTTCTTCGATCCGTTTCTTACAGAGCTTCAAATTTTAAGAAGGAAGAAGGGCTGAAGACTCAGATCTGAAATATTTCTATTTGTATATTTTCTGTAAAACACTTTATTCTTGTAGGAGATTTTTCTCCGAGTTATAGGAGCTTTGTTCTCCGAGATTTTTGTAGGAGTGTTTTGACTCCGAGTTGTAGGGGCGTTGCTCCGAGTTGTAGGATTGTTTTTCAATCCGAGCTAATAGTGAAGTAGCCGAGTCTAGCATGGTGCTAGATCGGTGAGGTGGAGAGTGGACGTACCCAAGGTTGAGAAACCACTATAAATCTTGTGTTTTTTGTGGCTTGCTTGTTTATTTTCTGCGCTCCGTCGTTATAAGTTTTTATTTTCCGCAAAAAGACGCAGGCCTCACCTATTCACCCCCTCTAGGTGATTTAGGTAGGCAACTAAAACCATCACCGTGTTTCTTCAGTAACGTCCCCGAGCGCCTTCCTCGATCTGCCTCTGACAAATACAGGTTCTCCTCCCTTGTTGATCTCTCCATTGACCCACAAGTGCGGCTTAGGATTTTTCTTTTAGTCTTCCTGTTATGCTTTACTCATACATTCTAACTTCTAATTCGTGTAACGTAAATGTGCAGGCGATCTAAGAAAGCCTAAAAATGAAACAAGAAGTGATTCCCTATTGTCTTCAGAAAGAACTATAATTCTTCATCTCCTACTAAATTCTGTCATTAATATTGTTTTGAGGTTCCATTTGACTGTAATTATGTGAAATGTTGATGTTTTTAATATCTGGTACATTATAACTCTGAGGTTTTTTATTTTGAACTGTAATTATCTAATGTTTTGAAACTGTAAATTTTAACTTTAACTAGTATGTTTTTTGGAACTGTAATTGAAGGAACAAATTTGTACTGTATGTTGGGTTATTAATTTTCATCTAATGCTAAAATTTGTCATTAATATAGTTTTAAGATTTCATTTGTCTGTAATTTTGTGGAATGTTGATGTTTTTTAGATCATGTACATTACAATGCTGAGGTTTGTAACTTTGAACTGTAATTAACTAAGGTTTTGAAACAGTAAATTTTAACTGTAATTAGTATTGGTTTTGGAACTGTAATTGAAAGAACAAATTTGCCATGTAATGCTGGGTTGTTAATTTTCATCAAATGCTAAAATTTCTCATTAATATAGTTTTGAGGTTCCATTTATCTGTAGTTTTGTGGAATGTTGATGTTTTATAGAACCTGTACATTATAACACTGAGGTTTGTGATTTTGAACTGTAATTAGCTAAGGTTTTAAAATTGTAAATTTTAACTGTAATTAGTATTGGTTTTCGAACTGTTATTGAATGAAAAAATTAGATCCATCTATTGTGCTGTAAATTGACTGTATTTTGTAACATTATAAATAACCCAATTGTTAGAAAATTAGTGACTGTATGTTGGGTTATATATCATCACCATGTACTAAATTTTATCATTAATATAAATTTGAGGTTCTATTTGACTATAATTTTGTGGTATGTTGATGTTTTTTAAATCTGTACTTTATAACTTAATTGTTTGTTTTTTGAACTGTAATTATTATGGTGTTTTTGAACTATAATTATAACTGGTTTTGAAATTGAAAGAAATAACTACAATAAATTGCGTTCTTTGTAAAGAATCATGTTGTGTTTCTGATTGTTCATTCAGAGAAAGAGGCTTATATAATGTATTGTGATTATGCACACTGGATGGGATTTAGTGTGCGAAAGCAACACGTTACTTACTGGACATACATAAGAACTATCAAAGTCAGAGAGTCTTTGTTGGGTACATTGGAAAATGTGTACCTGATTTGAAGAAGCCTAACTTAGCATTAATGATATACATCAAGGTGTATTTGATGTTATTTTGAGTTGACTTGTGCAGGTTAAGTAAGTTCTAAAAGTACAGGAAATTATTCTAAGTCCATGTGTCGACACCAGAAAAAAATATGTCGACACTTCAAAATAATTGTGTCGACACTTGAAGAAGGCTGTGTCGACACAGAAAAAGAAAGTCGACCACATTTATGTCGACACTGGGAAGCCGTGTCGACTTACAGAAGTAGAGTCGACAACAACTGTATTAACACTAGGAAGCTGTGTCGACACATTGAAGCAGAGTCGACACCAGAAGGCAGTGTCAACACATTGAGGCAGAGTCGACACATATTGGCAGGGTCGACAATAGTTGTGTCGACACCAGAAGACAGAGTCGACACATATTGGCAGAGTCGACAAAAGCTGTGTCGACACCTGAAGGCTGTGTCGACACATACTATGTTCTGAATCTATAACAACTGTGTCGACACACAGGACTTGTGTCGACACACTACAATGTCTAGACCAAGTCATCTTCTGAAGAATGATGGAGTGCTTTAGTCAACACAAATATTCAGTGTCGACTCGCTCTCAAGATGAGGTTCTGAAGAAGCTGAGTCGACTTAAAGGCAAACCAGTCGACATCATCAAAGGCTGTGTCGTCACCTAAGTTACTTGTGTCGACACATATAGACAGATGGTCTCGACACTTTCTGACAGTCAGTCTCGACACTTTACTGTCCAAGACAAAGGCACAGGATCTGTTTGAAGATTTGACAGCTGCGGGTTGCAACAGGTTAACTAAAGCTGTCAGACTTGTCAGAAAACAGTTAGAAACCGGATCAGCCGGTTACCATGAAGAAGGTCTATAAATAGATAGATTCAGAAGGCAATATAAAAAAAAGGATTTTGATTTTGAGAGAAATATACATACAAACTGATTGAAGAATCAAATCAAGAAAGTGCAAGGCACTAAAGAAGATCTTCATCGGAAGATCTAGGAAGACATTTTGAAGGGTTCAACCTATCAGGATCTGTCTAAGGAGAATTCGTTCAAGAATTCTGAAGTAGATTCAAGGGATTGGATAGAGAGGGATCCAGCCATTTAAGATCAAGAAGGAAGCTGTTACAAGTTTCTGAAGAAGCTGTTTGGAAATCAACTCAGCTAGTTCAGATTCAAGAAGCTTTGAAGAAAGCTAAGTTTCAGTTAGTTTCATCCATCAGCTGATAAGGTGCTGTCTTGTCCATTCTCTCTCAACAAGGGCAAGATTCTATAAAAACTCTTTTCTAATTTCTGTAGGGTCTATTAATATAGATCTGAGTTGTAAGCCTATGTTATAAAGGCTGAGTGTAGGAGAGTTGATCTCTGAGTGGTAGGGCTGTTGCCTGAGTGTAGGAGAAAGTTTTTCTCTGAGTTGTAGGCCTTGTGTCAAGGCTGAGGTAGGGCTGTTGAGCTTGAGTTGTAGGAACCATTCTGGGTTCTGAGTTGTAAGAACCTTTCCAGGTTCTGAGCTGTAGGATCTGCTGATCTGAGTTAAAGAGGAAGTTTGGCCGAATCTAGCACACTGCTAGATAGGTGAAGGGGGAAAGTAAATGTACCCAGACCTTGGGGAACCACTATAAAACTGTGTGCAATCTGTGTTGTATGAATTTCTGTGATTGCTGTGCTGTGTGATTTAATTCAGTTATTATATTCTGTCTAAAAGTGAGAACAAGCATTTGAACCTATTCACCCCCCCTCTAGGTATTTAGGTAGTCTTGAAAGTAAAAACTATCAGTCTTGCTGTTCAAAATCTGGAAGTAAGCGTCTAAAACCATCACCAAAGAAGTACCGCAAATTAAATACCCACACTCGTTGTCTTGCTTGTATCCATTTCAATTCCGATTCAGATGGCAAGAATTGGAAAGTAACAAAATTTGTCGAGGAACACAACCACCCATTGGCAACTGAAAAAGAGAGCCATCTATTGAGATCTTGCCGTTCTATATCTGAAATGCAGTGTAATCTCATGAAAAACATGATAGTTGCAGGTATTAAACCTGTTGATGCATACAACTTTATGTTGGATGAACCTGGAGGTCATGAAAATACTGGTTTTTGCAAGACAGATGCGTTTAACTATATTCAACATCAAAGAGCAACTTTAATTGAAAGCGGCGGCGCAATTAGCTTGCTTGATATATTACAAGAGAAACAGTCGAATGATAACATGTTCTCATACTATGCTCAAACAGATGAGATGAAAAGGTTGACGAGTTTCTTTTGGAAACTTGATTATGATTGCTAATCTGACGTTCGGATTTTTGATACAACGTATCATTTGAACAAGTATAATATTACATGTGCACCTTCCATTGCGGTGAACCATCATTGATAGAACATTTTCGTAGGAGGGGCTTTCATTGCAAAAGAAACTATCGAGTCGTTCTGTTGGGTTTTTGGGTCATTATTGAAGTGTGTTGGTAGCAAGGAACCAATATCTATTTTTATAGATCAAGATCAAGCCATGTCTGCTGCTATTAAGCGAGTGTTCACTAAGTCTCGACACCGGTTGTTCCAATGGCACATCTGCAATAAAGACACCGTCTAAAGTTCCTAACTTTAACCATAATAGTAGCATTCATGCTTTTTTCTATCGATGCATGATGAAGTGTGATGGAGAAATTGACTTTGATAGATATTAGCGTGAGATGATCATGAGAGGAAATTTATAGGATAATAGATGGTTGAACGATTTGCACAACGCAAAGAGGAAGTGGTCGACTGCTTTTAATAAGGATGTGCTGGACCTTGAAATTTTATCAACCCAAAGAAGCGAATCAACTAATAATTGTTGGCATGAGTGTTCTAAGGGTACTGGTTCTCTAGTTGAGTGTTTTCTTAGCTTAGAAAGGCTTGTCACATCATGGCGTAGGGGGTGAGCGTGAGGAGGATTTCAAAAGCAAGCATGGTGTGGTTACCTTGAAGTAGAAGACATGTGTCATGCTAAAGCATGCTTTGAAGCTATACAATGGAAAAATGTATGGAATTTTTGAGAAGACATTACACAGAGAGAGCGCTTGGATTAAGCATTATGGATGTAACACGATATGATGATAAGCACATGTTATTTGTAATAAAGAACTGTGATGGTTCTGAGGAATGACAAGAGATGGTTTGTAAACTTCAACTCAACCACATTTGATTCAAATTGTTCGTGTCGAGGATTTGAGACCAAAAGTCTACTATGTCAATATATTTTAAGAGTCTACAAATTGAGGAATGCAAAGCAAATTCCAATGAAATATGTGCTCAAATGATTCACTATTGATGTAAAAAAGACATGTACCTTCCCAATATACCATCTATTACAGAGTATGATTCAAACAAGATATTCAGGAACTATCTCATGCATTCTAGTTACAATTTAGCTACCCGCATTGAGAACTGCAGGCCTGCAAAAATTCACGTTTTGAATGAGTTGATAAAGTATACAGATGAGATATTGGATAAAGATGAGATGGAAAAGACAAGATTTGTAGAACTAGAAAATCCTAATAATCTACATCTATTCTGGATCCTACCTATGAAGAGGCAAAAAGGTGCAAGCAATGCTCATATGAAGGACCACCGGGAACGAGGGACTAAAAACACACGTACTAATTACAATTATTTAATAACTTTTTTTGTTTTTCATGATGTAGTTTAACTCATTTATTAGTTTGAAATTATTCTAATATTTTTCTTTTATTGACTTGTAGGGAAAAAAGGTTTGACCCAATTCTTCTGATATCATTATTGATGATGACCCAAACCCGAGCAAGGAGTTATACTTCAAGGGTGATTGTAGTTACAAATGTCATTCAAATATTCCAGATGTATCTTAAACATTATATTCTCTTCTAGATGAAAATTATGTACAAACCTATATATTGCGGTGTGTTTGAAGAATTACAATGCTAATTGCAGCTTGTGTCTTATCTTAGACATTATAATTTATTTTTCAACAGTAATGCATGTTATTTCTAGAGGTATAAATGTATTGTACTTTTGACTGTAATTAAAATAGTTTTAGAATTGCAATTGTTACTCGTACCTTTTTTTTGGCATATGAGAAGCATATATTACACGAAAATCAACCAAAAAGAGAAAGTCGCGCCGAAGACCGTATGACAAAAAATAGTATAGAACTTCTAAGTAATACCCAAGGAGATAGGGGTTGACAGATCAAATAACAGGAGATCAAGAGATGTATGTTATCTCTGCAACTGTAAATAGAGTGTACTTTCAGACTGTAAATTTGAACTGTAATTAAAATGATTTATAGAATTGTAATTAATGTAGGGAAAAACTATAGTCCTGCAACAAAGCAAATTAAGGTTGGCACATAATATCGCATGTCATGGACTATGCACAAATACTATAGCTGAACAACAAATTAAGGTAACAAAAAACAACTACAAATATTCAATGCTAGCAACATGTTCAAATAATGTTCAACGTGAACTAATTTCAGCAAATGTTGTAATTAAATCCGCTGCAATTTTGGAGCGGAATTTTGCCGTCTCACCAGGTCAAGAACTGCATTCTTTCTAGGACATTTCTTCGGTTGGTAGCACCCCCTCCATAAATTTTAGAATGAATACACCGCAGTCATTACCATTTCCTTGTTGAGGCAATCCAGGAACTTCTATAATTGGACCAATCCTTAATGTCAGCTGGAAGTGCTCTGGTTTCCTCTTCATGAAGTAATTTTACCTGCAAGATATCTCACAAAATTAATAAATATTAAAAAAAATTAATGTTAGTTCATAATTTTTTTAAAAAATCTTACCAATCGTGGTAGGCCTGAACAATGACACTTTCTTTTCATTGAGTCGTAAAACTCTCATTTACATTCTTTTAGGTGGCACACCAAAAATTCCCAATGATTTGTTATGTGGCATGACATAATAATTACTTCACTATTTTTAACACTTTGTTTGGTTAAATGACTGATTAGGCATCTAGTATTTTGGGTATTGATTCTCCTATAGTACTGTGGAGCAATGTTAGTAATCATCAACACAATGTGTAAAATTAATTTATAACATTATGATAGTGTACTTACAGCATAGTCCGATGAAACATAAAGAAAACGCTTTAGATTCGCCTTAGACAGCTTGATTTCGAAACTAAGTGCCAATGCAAACACATTTAAGTGTGTGTTGTGCAGCCACCGACCTTCAAGCAGGTCATCCATTCCTCCTCAGGTCATCAGGATATTTCCAGTATTGAAAACAGTATTGCTGTTGAAAATAAGAAACAAAAAAGTCACTATGCCGCATAGATTTATTAAAATATATACATTGTTTTCAAGAGCGATATTACCTTTCTGGGAATTTTTCCAATATATCATCTATAACCTTACGCGTCGAAGCCGATATGTATGGCCTGCCGAGGTAACTGTCTTCCTCTTTAACCTTACATTTTCATTTCAAATTAAAGGGCTATCTGCTGGTCTCTACTTTTTAGAAATTCCGGTCTTTACATTTGTAACTAAACTACTAATAAAAATATTATCCTTATCATTCTCCGATTTTATTTTCACTATAGCCAGACATGGTTTTTGAGGGGAAACAGGCTTTTGAGGCGGCGGAGATGTCGGACGGGCTGTTTGTTGCCACGGTTGTGGTCGACCATAAGATTTGGCTTCCAATCTTATAAACCACGATTCACAATAATTTTTTATTGAGTCCAACCCTTTCTGGACTTCCACTTTAATAAATGACTGGAGATGGGCCTCTAGTCCTCACCACCCCTCATCAAATAATGATTCTTCAGCTTGCCTTCTCTCTTCATTCTTTACCTTCTTCTTCGCCATTTCTTTCCTAATTTTCCTCAACAACTTCTTGTCATTTTTAGCAATAAGTCGGTGTTCTTCAGTACTGAACACATAATCGTCTATCTCAGTTTTTAACTCAAGATCAGCTTGCTCTTCAAATACATTATTCTTCGTATCCTTCTTCTTATTCACCTATTCGAAGTCAAAATCGTCCACTTCCTCTTCTTCCGCGAGTAAACATTCCTTATTCTTCAAAATGTTCGCAAACTTTAGTTTAACCTACAGTGCAACAAAAAACATGTTTAAAAATCATTATAACAAATCACGTTACAGTTACACTTATTTATGTCTTACTGACCTCATATGTCGTTCGTAGTTGCGTAAGTAGATTCAAGCAAAACTGAGCCTAATAATTGTTCCTGGCTGACCACCTACAAATTCTCGGTCTTGCTAATTCATTAAAAACCACTTGCACATTTGTGTGTTCGTATAGGCATACCTACAACAAAAAAGAATATGAATACCAAATGTTTAATATAAATAGTATACATTGAAATTTACCCTCTTTACCAATAATATAGTTGAACATCTCTCTAGGTATCCAAGATATACCCCAATTTTCTTTACTACACTAGCTTGACTTAAAGCATTAACTTGTGATAGAAAAAACAATGTATTGCCTTCGGCCAGTTGTACTTTACGAATGTCAACAAACCATCAATTTTGGCAAGGAGGCTGAGATCTTCATCCCTTTCAACGGAAAGAAGAAAACATTCACAAAATATCTGATTAGGCTATCCAATCTCCTGCTCTCTAACGTCAGAGACCAATCTTCAACAGCGAGATTATTAATTTGCTCAATCAAATCTTTATGGGTTAAATCTATACAGGGCAGTCTAACAAACATACAGTCTAGTCCACGGTTTGGTAGACCCAAGATTAAGGAAGCCTCATTAATAGTCAATTTCAAGTAGTTATTTCCTATAAAAAACTTGTTTATCTCTATTGAAAGCCCTTACAAGAACATAAAGTAATGGAATATTTTGAGGTAAGCTAGGCATCTCAAATAGCTGAAGAACACCGACTTCCCTCACAATACGCTTAGATGCCTCCTCGAGAACATCCAACAAAGGACGTACATTCATTTTCAAAGTTGACGCAGCACATCTAGAGTTTAGATAGTTACTCCCAGGCACTACAACAAAAGTTAGGAATTAGCATATATATAAATACAAATACACCACATATAATGTGTAATTAATCTTACTTGTAAATTTTGGACGAAAGAAAACTTATAAACTTTGCTTGAGTGTTACATATACACAAAATTTATTACAAAAATATAAACATAAGAATCAGAGAACTATAAAAAACAGATAATTTACAACAGGATTTACAAGTTGAAAAGAAAAAAATACTAGTTAAACTTACAACTATAATTACATTTTAAAATGTAACTATAAGCAAGCACACTAGCTGTAAGAATATAGTGCATAAAGTGAACCATAAAAAATACAGAAGTTACAACCGAATTACTGAAAAAAGTATACAAAAAAAATTTGGGGTTTATATTTGCTTACAACTAAAACTTTGAACTGAAACTTTGAACTTTGAACTAACTATCTACTTACAACTGAAACTTTGAACTATAACTTTGAACTAACTATCTACTTACAACTGAAACTTTGAACTGTAATTATATCTACAACTGCAATTACAACTGTATTTTTTCTAAAATAATAACTACGAATATAATTGTAACTTTGAAATGTAATTAAAACTGTAACTATATCTACAACTATAATTTTCAATTGCAGACAAGAGAACCATAAAAAAATGGAGGACTTACAACTGCAATCATCAAATAATATAGAAAAAAATTTAGGAGCTGTAACTAGTACACTATAGATAACCCATTAACCTTAGGACCGTAAAGTACATGCATAAAATATAACTATAAACATAGAAGGTGCAACAGTTGCGAGGTTGAAGAAGTTGTTGATAAAGAAGAATGCTTTAACCCCGGATGATGATGGAGCAACAAGAATTAAGGATAGGAAATGATTACCACTGCCAGAAGAAGGAACGATTAGTTTTCCAACAAGGGATAAACAGAGTAGGTTAAGTTTTCGGGGGGGGGGGGAGGCGGAGCATTTTTCCAATACATAAGCGCGAAATAATAACCGGGGCCCTTTTTATTTAGGAACCATAACTTCCAATGCTACAGATATATAAATTTTCTCAAGGAGCTAAGGACAAAAATGTAACTGTGAGATCTTCATGTTTTCGATTTTATAAAGGATCTTATCATAACTAGCACCCTAAATTAATAAATAATAGTTGTACATATTGGAATGATATATGACCAACTAAAAGTGAGAATTTTTTGTAGCCATTTAGATCATCAATTTGACGATCAAATGGCTATTATGCAAAATAATGAACTATTAATTTAATGGAATTATTTAAGGACATTAGTGAATTTTCACCACTTGTTACATTAGGTTCTTAAGAATATGAGAATTGTTGGAGGTGGAAGCACTGAGAAGAGCGCTTAGGAGAAGGTGAGGTGTTGAATACAACAACGGGAGCCTTGAGCTTGGAGTTCGGAATCGAGTAAGCTCTTCGAGTCACCTTCTGCATGAAACTGGGATCTTTGTGTCGCCTTTCAGAAGAAATTGAGATCTTCGAGTTGCCTTTTGGAAGGAAGTGAGATCTTCGAGTTATTGTTAAAAAGAAAGCAGGATCTTCGAGTCCCAAAGGAGATCTTTGAGGGATTGAAGGTGATATTCAAGATGCGAGAGAGAAACCTGAGGAATTTTCGAAGAACCTCTCTTTGGTGTGAAATGCAACATATATTAAAATGGTGGTCCAGAGCCCTTTTTATTGCTTCTGGGGGGGGGGGGTTCTTGGTAATTGCACCACTAGGGGCATGGCTATCCGCACCCCATGATTGAAGATTTTACTATCCACACCCTCATGATAGGAGGATTTTATATCCGCACCCCCATTGTTGGAACCAGGAAAATCCCAATTCGCAAGAGGTTCAGATCAAGAGGGGTCAAATTCTACTTGTCTAATGGTTGGGAGGGACGAGCTTAGGCTAGGGAGAGATGAGAGGGGAAAGAGCTTTGTGAGTTGCATGTAAACAGGAGCACGCGAGCTGCAGCGAGGAGCTCCGTCCATATTTCCGGAAATTTATAGGAATCTCCCCTCCAAAACCAGAGATGAGCTCGGCACAAATGAGTCAAAAGGATTTTTGGAAACCTTTAGGGTGGGGTGCAACATGCCTCAAAATATGCCCTTGGGATCCTATTTATAGGCAACTATGAGAAAAGGGAGAATAAACGGCCAAGAAGTAAATAACCGCAAATTTTATTGCTCCAAAAAGATAAATAATACATAGGTATGCCCCCATATTTATAGAAAATGGGGGAGATGAGAGAATACAATAAGAGATATGGGACAAAATAAGAATCCGCCCGGTTAGGTGGTTTGACAAGGTCAAACCGTAATACTGGACAACGAACTACATGCGACCATCTGTCTGCCACTGCTTCTATCCACCAATCCGCTGTTGCGGTCAAGCCACCAGCGGCAAGCCATCAAACCGCAGATGCTAGAATACCTCAAACCGCATCTGCTAGGATAAGAACCAGACCACATGGACAAACCGCCACACCGCCCGACCACCCGACCAGATGGTCAAACTGCCAAACTCCAACACTCCCCCTGAAGCTGGAGCGTATATGTCAATCATGCCCGGCTTGCTACAATCAAAATCGGCGAAAACTGATTTTGTGAAGAAGTTTGCCAGTTCTTTATCAGAAGTGACAAAGGGAGTACAAATCAGATTCTTCAAAATCTCCTCTCTAATAAAGTGACAATCAACCTCTATGTGTTTTGTCCTATCACAAAAGACAGGATTCTTTGATATGTAAATGACAGCTTTGTTGTCACAGAACATAGGAAGAGGATGATCATAGACTTCTCCCAAGTCCAGCATAAGCGCCCGCAACCACTTCAACTCACAGGTAGTTGAGGCCATGCTCCTATACTCTGCTTCAGCACTCGACCTTGAAACCACTGCCTGCTTCTTGCTTTTCCAACTAACAAGGTTTCCTCCTACAAAGGTGCAAAAACCAGATGTAGAATTTCTATCTTCCTTATTATCAGCATAGCTGGGATCAGAATACGCATCAACTTTCAGATGACCATTCTTCTGAAACAGCAATCCCTTCCCTGGAGACCCTTTCACAAACTCTAGAATCTTCATAGGAGATCAAAGATGACACTCTCTGGGATTCTGCATGAACTGACTGACCTTTCCAAATGCATAATAGATATCAAGTCTAGTAATAGTAAGATATATGAGTTTTCCTACAGGGCGTCTGTACACAGTGAAATCTGGGAGAAGAGGAGAATCTTCAGTCCACCCTTTATCATCTCCAATTGCCATCGGGCAACGAGCAGGTTTCGTGCCAAGAAGAATGGTTTCTTTCAGGAGATCTAGCGCATACTTTCACCATGAGAGAACCACCGAATTCCTCTTCCGGGAAACCTCAATTCCCAGAAAGTACTTTGGAGTTCTCATATTCTTAGTCACAAAATGTTGTTGAAGATGGCGTTTGGCTAGATTATTGCCTTCTTTATCACCAGTCAGAAGAATATCATCAATATAGACAGCAAGAACCATAAGCACTTTAGTGGTTTTCCGTATAAACAGAGAATGATCAGCAGAGCTTCGATTTAACCCAATAAGGGAGACAAATCCACTGAACTTGTCAAACCAAGCCCGTGAACTCTGCTTTAAGCCATAGATCGCCTTCCAAAGCTTGCATACCTTTGACTCCCCCTAAGCAACATACCCTGTAGGTTGCTCCATGTAAACCACTTCCTGCAAATCCCCATAGAGGAAGGCATTCTTTACATCTAACTGAGACATCTCCCAGTCTCGATTAACTACTATAGAGAAGAGAACACGGATAGTGCTGATGCGAGCAACAGGGGAAAGTATCAAAGAAGTCTACCCCATATGTCTGAGTAAACCCTTTGGCAACGAGCCTTGCCTTATAGCGATCAACCGAGCCATCTAGAAGATACTTAACCATGAAAACCCACCTGCAACCAACCACATCAACTCCCAGTGGCAGGGGGATAAGAGTCCAAGTCTCTCTCAGTTAATGTATGCATTTCTTCATCCATAACAGCTTTCTACTGTGGACTAGCAAGAGCCTCTTGATACATTACTGGGATCATAGTAGAAGAGATAGCAAGAGCAAAATGCTGGCCATTCGGGGAAAGCTGAGCATAGGAAACAACAATATCAATAGGATGCTGAGTGCATTGTCGAACAGCCTTTCGCAAGGCAATGGGAAGATTAAGGTCACTGTTGACCAGAGGAGGCAATGTACTATCAGAAGAAACAGAAGGACCTAGAACAGGCACAAAAGACTCCAAATGCAACACATCAGGCTACAAAGAGAGACGGGGCAACAGGAGCAAATGTGGAAAGAAGCTGGATCTTGCAGAGGTGCCGAGATAATAGGCAGAGAAGAAGCATCAAAGGGCAAGAGAGAGGTAGTAGGAGAGAAATACGGAGTATCTTCAAAAAAGGTAACATCTACGGAAACATACTGCTTGCGCAGAAGTGGATCGATACATCGATGCCCATTTTGAGTAGGATAATAGCCAATAAATATGCATTTAACTAAACGAGGAGAAAGTTTGTCACGTCTAGGAGAAGGGACGTGGACAAATGTCGTACATCCAAAAGTTTTAAGTGGCAAAGGAAATGGTTCTGCCTCTGGATACAAAATAGAAAATGGAGTTTTTCCTTAAAGAACAGAGGAGGGAATACAGTTAATGAGATAGCAAGAGAGAAGAACTGCATGACCCCAATAAGACTGAGGGACACTCATTTAGAAGGAAAGACTGCGAGCAACATCAAGAAGATGACGATTCTTGCGTTCAACAATGTTATTCTGTTGAGATGTATAAGGACAACTCGTTTGATGAACCAAACCTTTGCTTATGCAGAAGTCAGAGAATTGAAGGCTGACATATTCCTTGGCATTATCAGTACGAATAACCTGAATAGGCACACGAAATTGTGTGGAAATCTCGTTATAAAAGGTAACAAATACAGAGTACAACTCAGACCAGCCCTTCAAGAGATACAACCAAGTACTTCTGGAGAAATCATCAATGAATGTAACAAAATACAAGCTTTCTCTACCAACAGTGGCAGTAGGAGAAGGAACCCAGATGTCAGAGTGAACAAGTTGAAAAGGACGCATAGAACTACATCCCTTCTGAGCTGGGAAAGAATATCGATGATGTCTACCAAGCTGACAAGCCTCACAATTCAAAGGAAGATCCCCGAAGGACAGTTCAAGAAAAAGTTGATGAATGAGGCGAGAAGGAGGATGACCAAGACGACGATGTCATAGCTGAACAGATGAAGAAGCAGAAAGAACAACGTCGTGGTCAAGAAAAAAGAGACCACCACTTGCATTCCCAGTAGCAATCAGAGCTTTGGAGACAGAATCAGAGAAAGAATAAGTGGTGCCATTAAAAGTAACCGTGCAATTCATCTGAGTGCAGAGAGAATGAACAGAAAGTAAATTGTACGTGAAATTTCAGGATATATAGAGTATCTTCGAGCAGCGAAGACGAGGAGAGATGCACAGTCCCACTACCATGAATAGGAGCAGAAGTCCCATCCGCAATCACTACAGGAGATAACCTGTTTTGGGCATTCAACGAGGAGAACAAATGAGGGTTGCCGGTCATGTGACAAGTGGCACCTAGAGTCAATAAGCCACTTGTTCAGAGGAGGCCAAAAGAGCATGAGCTGAATAGGAGAGAAGGGAGACCATCTTCAAAGGAGAAGAAAAATGCTCAAAAGAATTCTAACCGCACGGTTAAAAACAAGTCGGACAAGAACAAGCCGACAAACGGGTCACATAAAGAGAGTGACCACAAGAAAAGACCAGCAAAAAAACAAACCGCACGGTTTGTGGAGAAGCTGAAAAGGACAAATTCGCAGCGAGAAGCGAAGGAGCAGTGAACAGAAAGCAAAGAAACCCCATAAGACGACCACACAGTCACGGTGTCAACACACCAGCGACAAGAAAAGAAGCCGTGACTACGATGTGGAGCTTGCGAAGGTAGAGAAGCGGCATCGACTATAGGAGGCTTAGCAAGAAGAAAGAGAAAGAGACTGCACGGTCAGGCGACAAAACACCAGCGGCAAGGAAGGCGCCATGACCTAAATGCAGAACTCAGAGTAGGGAAGAGAAGCCATACGAACAAGAACGAAGTCATGCGGACACGACAAGCCGCAGGAAGACAACCGGCAGGAAAGGAGGGAAGAAAGCGTGAGCAGCGAAAGAAGCACAACTCTAAAAAGTCCGCACGGTCAAGGTGACAACACACCAGCAGCAAGGAGGAGGCCGCGACCAAAATGTAGAACTTTAGAAAGACCGCGCGAACAGACAATGAAGCCGCACGACAAAGAACTAGTCACAACGAAGAGCGACTAGCACAGGAAGGGAAGGGAGGGAAGCGAACAGAAAGACTCCAGTGCGGGAAGAAAATCGGAAGAGACCGCACGGTAAGATCAAGAATTCGTGCGGGAATAATCTGATTGGAGCAAAGGATCGATTTGCTCCGATACCATGTGAGAAAAGGACGAATAAACGACCAAGAAGTAAATAACTGCAAATTTTTTGCTCTAAAAAGATAAACAATACATAGGTATTCCCCCATATTTATATAAAACGGGGTAGATGAGAGAATACAATAAGAGATGTGAGACTAAATAAGTATCCTCCCGGTTAGGCGGTTTGGCAAGGTCAAATCGCAATACTGGACAACAAACTACAGACGACCACCTGTCCGTCACTACTTCTATCCACCAATCCGCTGCTACGGTTAAGCCACCAGGCCGCTGGTGCGGCAAGCCATCAAACCACAGATGCTAGAAAGCCTCAGATCGCATCTGCTAGGATAAGAACCAGACCGCTTGGACAAACCGCTAGACCGCCCGAACAGCTAACCACCTGACCAGATGGTCAAACCGCCAAACTCCAACAATAACCTAGGGGTGGTTTGTGAGTAGACACCCATCTCCCAAGGAGGAGGGCATTCAACGAGTTAACTGATGACGTCGCCCTACTCGCAAGGATATAGATGGTAAGCTCGCTCGACGAGTTCATGTATTATGAGAGAAGAGCTCGTAGATGAGATAGACTCAAGCATAAAACCCGATGGTCTGGCTTATATAGAGCTCGTTGGTGGGCCGTAGTTTGTTGGGAGAGGAGCTTGCGGTGTTGTAAGTCATACGCAACAAGCTCGTTTGGCGGTGGATGCGAGCATCAACCCTCTAGCGAGCACGTTGTTGAGTTGGCATGCTCTCAATTTTTCCCTTGGCTCCCCCGTCTTTCCTTCTTTTGGTCAATAGTCAATATTCGGAGGTACGGAGGGTATCCACTAGGTCGGGGTCCAACTAGATGAATAAGGGTTGTACAAAATCTCGGCTCTTTGCGAGCTTGCTAAGATCTCGGAAAGAAGAGTTCAAGTTTTTTTGGCGAACTTGAAATCCATGGGTTCTCTCTAATCAATACACCTCTCTTATAAATTGGGGGTAGGGATGTGGAGTTTCGCCCATTTGTTGATTACTTTTCATAAAGAATTATGACCTCGCCTGATAAGATAAAAGCCTCGGTGAAAGTGTCTATTAGTCAACCTAAATCACCTAGAGGGGGGTATATAGGTGAGTTTTGTGTCTTATAGCGGAATAAAATTTGTACAAAAATAAGCACACAAAAACACAGATTTTATAGTGCTTCCCCGAGTTGCGTACGTCCACTGCCCCGCCTCGCCTATCTACCACGAAGGGCTAGATTCTGCTACTTCACATTTATCTCAGATTGAACACAATCTTACACCTCGCAGTCTCAACTCCTATAACTCGGAGATAACTCTCCTACCACTCAAAGAACAACCTCTCCTACAATTCGGAGAACAACTCTCCTACCACTCAGAGAACAATCTCTCCTACAACTCGGAGAACAACCTCTCCTACAACTCGATCCTAAAATAAGGATCTGCAACTCGGAGGCAAAACCTCCTACAATAGTATAAAAGATTTACACAAACAAAGATTAAAAATAATCTTCTTCAGATCTAAAATCTTCGGTCTTCCATTCCTCTGAAAAGTAGATCTTGAACGTCTTGCGGAACAAAAGAAACTGAAAGCTTTGTAGACATGATCTGAACACACTGATCAACTAGATCTGAGTAGTATGAGAAACTTCAGAGATCAAGGATCTAGTCGACACGCTTGATTAAGAACGAATCGTGCAGCAAGTCGTTGTCGGTCGAGAGAATCGTGAAAAACCGTATCGTACGCAGACCAGACTTTTTCTTCTTGAAATTTCTCGATTTAAACAATAGCACGATTAGGGTTTCTCGAAATCCACCCTAGGTATTTATAAGAACTTCTCTTCTCTAACGGCTAAAAGATTCCTTCCATAGCGAGAAATTCGCGAGTTACTGTACATGGCGGTCTGGACGATCCGAGTCGGAAATTTGAAAACAAAGAAAAATAAACCCAAAGTAATATTCACCGAGTATCATCGAGTATATATGGGTATACTTGTCGAAATGCTTCGAAACTCGGCGAAAATAACTTAGACGATTCTAGACAGATTTAACAGATAACTCAACGCTTTCTGATAGAGATACTATATGAATTCGACGGATATCGACTAGCTTACTCGACGAATTCGATGAGTATCGACGGATACTCTCAACGTATTCGACGCATAGGCAAAGTGATATTCGACGAATTTAACTTAGAGAAATTCATAGAAGTAAATTCGATAACTTAAGGCATATCCAGTGAGTCTCGACGAA
This sequence comes from Platanthera zijinensis, assembly GCA_039513925.1. Classification (NCBI taxonomy): domain Eukaryota; kingdom Viridiplantae; phylum Streptophyta; class Magnoliopsida; order Asparagales; family Orchidaceae; genus Platanthera; species Platanthera zijinensis. Next base: position 256,749,166 of record CM077079.1, read on the forward strand.
TTCGTCGTGTATAGAAATTTGGCGAACACTAACAGCTGGAGTTCCGAGCGTAGAAATGCATCCACGCCTCTACAGGTGATCCAAACAAACGAGAGAACCCTTAGACTCTTGTCACACAAGATCTAGGTTGGAGTAAAGCACTATGCATCTTCACGTACTGCTAGATCTGCTCCAGAAGAGGCGGTGATGTCGGGAGTCAAAAAGGACTAAGCGACGACGACAGGATCGGGACTTTTAGAAACAATTTTCGTCGGCCTTTTCCTCTCGGGTTACTGTCACATTCGGCTCACGTATTTTCGCATAGTAAAACCCTAAGACATCTTCTATTTATACCCAAAGGAATAAACAGCAGAAATTCGTCGCTATCAGTAGAACCGTAACACATGGAATTTATCTCGACGAATCAACACTTGAATCGATAAAGCTTCGATTGGACTCAACACACTCAACGCCATCACTCGACGAATCAACACTTGTCTCGACGAAGCGTCGAGTGGACTCAACGCACTCAACACCAGCACTCGATGAATCAACACTTGACTGGACGAAGCATCAAGTGGTCTCAATGCACTCAACAACAGCACTCGACGAATCAACACTTGACTCGATGAAGCGTCAAGTGGTCTCAGCACACTCAACGCTTGATAGTTCTTAGTCCTTCACTCATCAAATATGAGTAAGAACAACATAATCCATTCCTCCAATTTCTCCAAACGCTCGTATGTGCAACCCTATAGGCTCATATTGCGTTGGCAGTGAGACTACATGCTTGATCACTTCCAGATAACAATGGTAACACCAACAAATCCTTCTTCTTGGATATGTGAATTCCTCTATTTTGGCATATAATGGTAGATGCTACACAAACACGCTGAAGAGATCCTCCTGACGGGTTGATCTGTGTATCCCTATTATCTTTGCATTTAGAATCCAGAATCGAAGTACGGTGTAGATATATTGTGTGAAGCCCATCCGGACAGGTTGGTCTGGATCGATGATGATTGTTTTGTATGCTGGAGAAGACTCTGTAGTAAGCGTGTAAGTTTTGGAGTTGCGTGGTGTGCAGGTGACTGCAGAGAGAGCACTAGAGTGGACCTCTAAGAAAACACCCATTTGGAGGGGAAGAATCGATAGTCTGTCCCCTACCACGCGGCGGTAGCACAACCACCGACGGTAGCTCCCAGTGAGCAATGTTTTGGTAAGGTATGTCTCGTGGAGACCTGGGGGCCATTGTTTGGTAAGGCCTGGCTTGTGGAGACCTGGGGTTCCATTATTTTGATAGGCCTGTATCTTGAATACCTAGGAGCCATTGTGTTGAGCTGAGATCCTAAGGGGCCTGACTTAGGCAACCGTGAGTGCTAGCCTTGGTACATATCCGAGTTATGTACTGTTGTGAATGGGAAAGGGGAGGCTGGCCCGCATCGTGGCTTGTTGTGCCCGACGATTTGAGCAATAGGAAAGATCTGAATTGTACCCAACCTTATGGTGTTCGTATTGGAGTGAGTTAGTGGCTTGAATCTCAGCATAACTTTGCCGTAGCATAGGGTGAGTCTTTGGCTTCGACCCAGAAAGACTAGTGAATGCTAAAATTATGCTAACCGTCGCTAAGAACGGAGGTGGGACTCTGGGTATTTTCAGTACACCGATAATATGCCCTGAGTGCACAGGGTGTGTGGCCGGTAGTGCCAACGTCTGTGGTGAATGGTGCTTAAGTTACACGTTTTGTTTTCTATTATATATATGCTAAATGCTTGCATGGAAGGAACACCGCCACCCCGAGTGAGGGGCGGGGTCGTTATAATTTAGTCAGCTAATGCTGACCGTTGATTGTTTGCCACCTTTGGGGTGGGATGATTTCATGCAGGTGTCGCAGAGCCAAGAGATAAATAGTGGTCTGAAGCCCATGGTAGCTAAATGCTATGCTGGCCCTTGAAGGCCAAAGGGAAGTTCTCTTTACTATTAACTATTTCATGTGTGGCTGGCCTGCGTGCCGAAGTATGTAAGATATTATCATTTGAGGAAACTTTGTAAGGCGTTAAGGCCATAAATTTCGGTGTAATGTTGTTATCATTCCTAAATGGATTTTAGTGGACATTCTTGTAGTTGGGTTCTAAACTTTAAAACTTATCTTTTACTAGAATGCACTCTGAGTTAGGATGTGTATTCAGATTATGGTCTCAATACGTAACTCTGCTAGCTGTCCGTAGAATATAGCGTGGGGCCCCAGCTGGACCTTCTGTTATATCCTATATAACGGATATGGGTGTTACAATTTGGTATCAGAATCTGGTGTCGGTCTCTCTTATTGGAATTTGTGGACGAATTCTTTTAAGGGGTAGTGAACACGTATATGTGAGCTACTGTTATAACATGATAGAACCCATGAATGTCCATTTAGGAATGAAAAGACACATGTTTGAGGAACCTGCGTGTTTCTATAATTGCTTTTTGGCAATATGTTTGGTCGCCTAATTGTGTGTTTAACGATTTTAGGTGACTATGAGTGGTGCAGAGCAATCCCAACTTCAGTACTTTGCGGAGAGTAGTGCGCCTAATAATGTGTCTGCGACCCCTCCTTCTGCTAAAACCATACGATTGGTAGCTGAAGTGGCATTCGCCATGATTAATGCTCAGCCAGGGAGGCAAGTGAAACCTCCTGCCCCTAATGTGGGCCAGGCTCCTCTTGGTGTGCCCAAACCTATAATGGCGTATCAAGTGGCTGTATAGCCTTTTGTGCCAAGAAGAGCGGCAGAGAAATAGCTCATGCATGTGATTAGCTTTAACCCTCCAGTGTTTATGGGGATTGGAACCCCAATGCAAGCTGAGTACTGGCTCTCTTGGATTAAGAGAGTCATGTTGGCAACGGAGACGAAGGAGTGACAAAAGGTTACTATAGCCACATTTCTTTTGGATGGCGAAGCAAGGTTGTGGTGGGATGAATTAGAGCTACATCACTTTACTGGGAGACAACTCACCAGCATCACGCTTGATGAGTTTTCGAGATTGTTTCTGGCGCGATATATCCCGTCAGCGCAGAAAATTTCCATGGAGAATCAGTTTTAGAGACTAACCCAGGGCGAGAGTAGTGTTGACGACTACCTGCATGAATTCACGAGATTGGGTAGATATGCAGGTTCTACCTTTACTGACGAGGAGCGTAAGAGCAATCGGTTTTATGAAGGACTGCACGATGATCTTAGGTTGATTCTCTCAGGTCCAATGACGCAGGGTTTTCTGACCTTGGTCAATATAACCTAATCCCTGGAGCAAGACATGAAGCGCGTACAACATAAAAATAACTCGACGCTAAAGAGGACAGAATTTAAGGTATCAAATTCATAGAGGTCTGGATACCGAAAGTGAAACAAGAAGCCCAAATCTGTTGGACTGGCTTCTCCATCTGTTACTTCTCGGGCATCGTCTAGGTAAGGAGGCCCGATCCATTGTTTTAATTGAGGCTAGCCGGGATACATTTCCTGGGAGTGTTGGAGTGGCAAGATGGAGAAAAAGGCAGGAGCATCTTATGCTGAGAAAGGGAAGACGGTGGAGTCAACAGTGTCCCATCAAGCTCCAGCCCAACCCAGAGTGTTCAACCTTGGACAACAGGAGGCCATCAAGCAAGACGATGTGGTTACAAGTATGATTTAGATTTTAAATTTATTTCTTTCCATACCGTAAACCTTGTGCACTAGTTGTGTGACTGTCTTATATAAGGCTTTGTCTTAATCTTGGGATGTCCAGCAAGAGCACTATTTGATACAGGAGCTTCACACTCCTTTCTGTCTGAGGACTTTGTGTCGCGTATCGGAGTACCTTCTTCTGTGGCAAAAGAAAGACTGGATGTGTTTCTGCCTAATGGATGCTCGATGTGCATGGATAAAGTTTGTTGCGTGAAGGTGCGGATAGGGAGTCAAGAGTTTGACTTGGAAGCGTCACTACTGCCGATAGTAGAGTTTGATGTAATCTTTGGCATGGATTGGCTCTCGGAGCAATGTGAACACATCGATTGCAGTCTCAAGATGGTCAAACTGGGTCTGAATACGAGTTGTGAAACTACCTTTTATGGCATGAAGGGATCAAGTAAGACGGTGATGTCTGCTCTCTAGGTAGTCAAAGAAGTATGAGAAGGCACGGAGTTATTCTTCACCCTATTAGAGGCTAAGAAGCCCAAGCCTGGTTTGATCAGTTTCACTGTGGTGTCAGAGTTTGCTGACATTTTCCCCAAAGATCTCCGTGGAGCTCAATCTCAGAGAGAAATCGATTTCACCATCGAGCTGGTGCCAGGTGCCAAACCTATGTTGCGATCTTCGTACCGCTTAGCACTAAGGGAGATGGCGGAGTTGAAGGTGCATCTTCAAGAACTGTTAGAGCAAGGGTATGTGAGTCCAAGCTCGTCACTTTGGAGTGCACCAGTCCTCTTTGTGAAGAAGAAGGACTGTAGTCTGTGGCTGTGTATCGATTATCGAGAATTGAATAAGTTGACAGAGAAGAATAAGTATCTGATTCTGATGATCAATGATCTGTTTGACCAACTAGTTGTATCGACTGTGTACTTGAAGATAGATCTGAAAACTAAATATTATCAACTGAGAATCAGGGAAAGTGTCATTCCTAAGACAACATTCAGTATACGATATGGGCATTATGATTTCACCGTTGTTGAAACTAGACATCAATCTCTGTGGAGTTCAGGGTCCCAAAAAGGGTGTGACCTCGCACTTACTTCCCTCGGGATAACACGCCAGATTGAAGATTCAGAAACCTAGGAACAAAACCGAGGTCTCAACTAGGAGATCCCACCATACACCAAGAAGATCAAAGAGCTCCCTCTCCCAAGCTAATGCTGAGCTAGGGCACCTTGGAGAGAGCCTAAAGAAGAAGGAAACAAGAGAAAACTGTTGATCCGTCCCTCCAAAGGTGCCCCCTCGGTCCTATTTATAGATTTCTAAATTTTGTCTGACAACATCATAACTCCACTGTTCATAATTACTATACACAACCCAATTGGGTCTGCTAACAGCGTAGCCCCGCTGTTCTAGAAGGCTATTTACAGTCCTTCAAGGGCATCTAAGTAATTCTGTCTCTGGACCCTACTGGGCGAGTGGTACATGAAGGCGAGTGTTAGGTGAGCCAGACAATCACCTCCACAACTCCCTAAAAGGGTGAATGCGAGATCAATATGCCACTCGCTTATATTGGCGAGAGCCCTTTCACCTACTATGGGAGGGAGCCCTTTACTCCTTCTAGACGAGTGCGACTCTGCATGCCCCACTCGCGTACTTAGACACTTGGACCAGAATGTCCTACAAAGCCTTGAACTTGCCAGAGGGGCCCACTCAGTGAATAAGAGGTTGTACAACGGTCATGTTGTTTGGGCTGATGAATGCGCTGTCCGTGTTTATGAACTTGATGAACAAGGACGTTCAGGGAATATTTGGACTAGTTCATGATAATCTTTATTGAAGATATCCTGGTGTACTCCCAGTCTGAGGATGATCATGCCAATAATTTACACATAGTGTTGGAGACCCTGAGGAGCAATCAGTTGTACGCTAAGTTCTCTAAGTGTGAGTTTTGACTGTCTTCAGTAGCGTTTCTTGGTCATGTTGTTAGTGGCGAGGGTATCCCGGTAGATCCGATGAATATTGTTGCGATACGAGAGTGGCCTGTGTTGTGTTCTGTAGTGGAAGTCCGGAGTTTTCTGGAGCTGGCAAGCTACTGTAAGTGTTTCGTGGAGAACTTCTCACAAATAGCGTTACCCCTCACGACCTTGACAAGAAAGGATCAGAAGTTTGTTTGGTCGTCAGCGTGCGCGCAAGCTTTTGAAGAGTTGAAAAGTCGTCTGATCACAATGCCTATTTTGTGCTCTCCATGTGGATCGGAAGGCTATGAGATCTACAATGATGCCTCAGGGAGTGGCTTAGGCTGCGTTTTGCTACAATATGGGAAGGTGATAGCTTATGGGTCGCGCTAGTTGAAAGTGCACGAGAGGAACTATCTTGTTCATGATTTGGAGCTAGCGGCCGTGATATTCGTTCTGAATTTTTGGATGCACTACCTGTATGGCGTAAAAGTCGATATCTTTACATACCATAATAGCCTGAAGTATCTGTTAGATCAGAAGGACTTGAATATGCGCCAGCGAAGATGGATGGAGTTCCTTGGGAACTACACCTTCAAAATACATTACGTTTCGGGCAAGGGAAATGCTGTTGCGGGTGCGCTAAGTCGTAAGATTTTTGCATATGCCAAGTGGATACAGATGCATGACAAGCGTGTTATTCAAGACTTGGAGGCCCTGGAGATCTCTTGTGTTGATAAGAGGTCTAGTGCTGAAGCATGTTTGAACTGGACAGAAGTGCAGTAAGACCTCACAGACCGGATTTGGCAGGTGCTGGATGACAGTATGAGACGCTACATGACATAGTATTTGGATGGGTCAAATGCCCAATTTATTGTAAATGATGGCCTATTGTGAAAGGACAGTCGGTTGTGCGTCCCAAAAGTGGGCAAATTACAGGAGGAGTTGATGTATAAAGCACATTTTACCAAGTACTCAATCCACCCGGGGAGCACAAATATGTTTAAAGACAAAAAAGGTTATTCTAGTGGTCAGGATTGAAAAGGGACGTAGCACTATACGTGGCGAAGTGTCAGACATGTGCCTTAGTGAAGACCGAATGTCAGAAGCCCGGAGGATTTTTGAAGTCATTGTCTATACCGGAATGGAAGTTCGACGACATATCTATGGATTTCGTGCACGATTTACTGAGATCGCAGAAGGGGAACTATGTCATATGGGTGATCATTGATCATTTGATAAAGGTGCCATACTTCATTCCGAATAAGAAGGACGATTCAGTGGAGAAGCTGGAGAAGATTTACGTAGACAATATCATATGATTGCATGGTGTGCCCCGTAGCATCGTTAGTGACTGAGATGGGCGCTTCACGTCTAACGATTGGAGGCTTATACATCAACTGTTGGGTACCAAGCTAAAGTTCAGTACGACCTTTAATCTGCAGACGGATGATCAGACCGAGCGAGTAAACAGGATGATGGAGGACATGTTTCGCATGTGCACCCTAGATTTTGGGAAAAGGTGGGAGGACAACCTGTATATGATCGACTTCGCCTATAACAATAGCTACCAGACAAGTATTCGAAGGGCGCCCTTCGAGGCCCTTTATGGTAGAAAGTGTCGTACTCCTTTGTCGTGGCTGGAGACGGGTGAATCAAAGTTGTTTAAGCGGAAGGAAGATGAGGATGCAACTTCGATTATTTAGACAATATGGGAGCGGTTGCTGATTGCTCAGGATAGGCATGCTAAGTATTATAATTCCAAACACAAAAATGTCAAGTTCATCGTGGGCGATTGGGTTTACCCGAAGATCAAACCGTTCAAGGGAGTATCAAGGATTCGACGCTTGAAAAAGCCAAATCCGAGATACCTTGGGCCGTTTGAGATATTAGAGCGCATTGGTGAAGCATCTTATCGATTGAAGCTTTCAACGAAACTAAGTGGTCTGCGCGACGTATTCTAAATATTAGTATTATGAAAGGTGGTGTTAGAGCCTACACAGGTGGTTGCTACAGATCAGGTGTCGATTGATGGTGGGTTGACAATGAAGGTCAAGTCCATTCATATAGAGGATAAGGAAGTCAAGCAGCTTCGGAATAAGTCTATTAGAATGTTCAAAGTTCGTTGGGACAACTGTGACCGTGAGGAACTGTCATGGGAGCGCGAGCAAACCATGAAAGACGAGTTTCCCAAGCTATTTCTTTGAGGTATGCACCTGTAATATTGAAACTTCTTTACTTCACTGCAATGTGTAAATTTCGGGACGAAATTTCTTTAAGTGGGGGAGATTTGTAATGTCCCAAGTTTCCCGAAGCAGGAAATGGTTTCTGTCAGATACTGCCCGACTGTATGGTTAACACCAGTGGTAGTATACTGGATTTTGTCACAATAGTATTCAGTGAGTTACCGCCTGGCGGTAGGTTGATACCGCGCAGCGGTAGCATGGTCGATTTATCGATAGAGTTCTTTGTGCGCTACCACCCGACGACAGGGTTAATGCCAGCGGTAACAAAACTGTTTTACTCGGAAGACCTCTCTGTGAGGTACCGCGTGGCAGAAGCGCCATTTCGTCGAGGGAGGCGTGTTGATACGACACATCATCTACCGCATGACGGTAGGTTGTTAATGCGTGGCGGTCGCAGGACAATTACGGCGTGGCCACGTGTCCGCCTGTTATTGGAGGTCGTGGGCAGTGGGCGTGTGAAGCAATCTAGTGTTTGCGGTACCACGCGATAGTAGCTAGTTACCGCGCAATGGTAGCTCGGTTTAAAGCCTAGGAAGTTACGTTTTCAATTCATTTCTCTTAGGGCTAACTCCTGCTGGGTTGCTGGAGATGAGAAGAGGAGAGTCGAACGAAGGATATCCTATCGTCGTTAGGATTTTAGAGCTCTAATTCACGAGCCGAGTTTGGGTTTACGGAGGCAAAGCCATTGGGGTCATTTCCATCCAGCTAGATTCTCTCCCATGGCGCTGAAATGAACGTCAAAGGGTAAAGATCCTTCTTCTTAGACATGTGAAGTCCTCTATTTTGGCATATAAGAGTAGATGCTCCACAAACTTGTGGAAGTGATCCTCCTGACGGGTTGATCCGTGTAACCCCATTATCTTTGCATTTAGAATCTAGAATTAAAGTACGGTGTAGGCATGCAGTGTGAAGCCCATCCGAACAGGTTGGTCTAGATTGGTGATGATTGTTTTGTATGTCGGAGAAGACTCCGTGGAAAGCGTGTAAATTTCGGAGTTGCGGGATGTACATGTGACTACAGAGAGAGTACTGTAGTGGGCCTCCAAAAAATCACCCATTTGGAGGGGAATAATTGATAGTATATCCCTTGTTGCACGGAGGTAGCGCTACTGCCGGCGGTAGCTCCTAGTGAGCAATGTTTTGGTAAGGCCCGCCTCGTGGAGACATGGGGGCCATTATTTGGTGAGGCCTGTCTCATGGAAACCTGAGGGGTAATGTTTTGAGAGGCCTGTCTCTTGAAGACCTGTGGGCCAATATGTTGAGCTGAGAGCCTGAGGGGCCCGGCTTAGGCAGCCGTGAGTGCTAGCCTTGGTACATATCCGAGTTATGTACTGTTGTGAATGGGAAAGGGGAGGCTGACCTGCATTGTGGCTTGTTGCACCCGACGATTTGAACAACAGGAAAGACCTGAACTATACCCAACCTTATTGCGTTCGGCTTGGAGTGAGTCAGTGGCTTGAATCTCAGCATGACATTGCTGTAGCATAGAGTGAGTCTTTGACTTCGGCCCGGAAAGACTAGTGAATGCTCAAATAATGCTAATCGTCGCTGAGAATGGAGGTGGGACATTGGGTATTTATGGTAAACCGATAATGTTCCCTAAGTGCCCGAGGCGTGTGGATGGTAGTGTCAACGTCCATGGTGAATGGTGCTTAAGTTGCACGTTCTGTCTGCCATTATATATATATATATATATTCTAAATGCCTGCAGGGAAGGAGCACCGTCAGCCCGAGTGAGGGGTGGGGTCATTATAATTTGGTCAGCTAATGCTGACCATTACTCTGTTTGCCACCTTTGGGGTGGGATGATTTCATGCAGGTGCCGTAGAACCAAGCGGGGAATAAAGGGCTGAAGCCCATGGTAGCTAAATGTTATGGCGGCCCTCGAAGACCAAAGCGAAGTTCTCTTTACTATTAACTATTTCATGTGTGGCCGGTCTGCGTGCCGAAGTATGTAAGACATTATCATTTGATGAAACTTTGTAAGGCCTTAAGGCCATAACTTTCAGTGTATTGTTGTTATCATTCCTAAATGGATTTTAGTGGACATCATGTTGTTGGGTTCTAAACTTTAAAACTTATCTTCCGCTAGAATTCACTCTGAGTTAGGATGCGTATTCAGATTATAGTCTCAATACATAACTCTGCTAACTATCCGTAGAATATGGCGTGGGACCCCGGCCGGACCTACTATTATATCCTACACGACGGATGGGGGTGTTACACGGTGATTCTAAAAATTACGCTGGAACCGAAACCGGAACTAGAATTTGTCAAAAAAATAAGGTTTTTGTTCTAATTTGAAGAACCGTTACCATAACGGTTCAGCTCATGGTTTTAGTAAAAACCGGAACCGTGACAACTCTAATTGAGTGTAAGCATGCCAAAGCTCGCGTCCCGAGGCGCTTGGCGCGTGACACAGTTGAGCTCCTAGACATGGGAGAGGGACTTACTCCCAAGAAAGCGCTGATTCACTGCCGGTCCAATGCTTGGAGAAGACATAGGAGGTATGTCAGAGCTTGCTTCTTTTGGCGAGGTTCGAACAACCTCACATAGACTAATTCTTTATTACTTGTGTAGTGGGCTTGAGGATCCGTCACAGACCATAATTGGGGATTATTATGTTCCTTCCCTGCGAGTAAGGAATGGCATGGACATGCAAAGTGAGCTGAATGTTAGGTTTTCCTTTCATGTCGACCCTCCTGGTAGGCCCTTATTTTTTCAACTTATTTTGGTTTGTTTTGCTAGAGTGACGCTTGCTATCTTTCGGCATGCCATTTCAGCGAAGGCCCCAACATCTCAAAGCTAACGGAGGAGACCATGCTCACTATCTCGTCCAACACGTTGATACCCCTACCTCTAGTGCATGATGCCATTGAGGACTAGGCGCCGAGTTCCAAGCCATCGAGCTCAGAAGCTCGCGAGGCTATCGAGCTTGTGATGAATTCTATAGGCGCTCCTCTAACTATGGCTACCTGATTATGTTAGCGGCAAAGCCTCCTGGGTTGCCTCCTTTAGGGTCTCCTCAACTTCTATTGTTGAGCTCCTTGGGAGCGTTGTGGCTAACGCCTCTGAGTGCGCACATGGGTATGCATTCGCGTATCGCATTAGAGAGCCAGCTAGACCCTAAGGGAAAGGGTATCGATGTAACGCCTCGCCCAGATCATGTTGGGTAAGTAGTGGTCATCATAGCGGCCACTCACGAGATCGCACCTTCGGGCAGTCTCGAGGTCGCCACCGTAGACAGTTTCGGGAATGCCACCAAGAGTTGTGGTGGTACTCCCATACTAGGGCAAGGGACAACACACCTCATTGTCAGTGTAAGGATTTTACCGCACACATTTGTTGGTGAGGTCATTCGTTTTTATGATTGCTGGTTGATATTTGCAGGGAAAGCGCCGTCAATGGACATGCCTCATCGCCGACCATCATCGCCTGCAAGTGAATTCTTGGCGGATCCTGGCGAGTCATTTTGCAATTATGTGGCACATTCACTAGCGTTGTTCAACTCAAATGAAATACACGGGGAATCCGGGCAATGCGCTCTGCGACAAATAACGGACCTAATTCTAAAGCAGTCAAACTTGGTGTTCCATCTCGGCTACACGGACTTTCAAGCACTGAATATCGAAATACTTCTATTCGACACTCTCCAGGCGATAGTTGACGAGCCTTTAGAACTTCTTTGACCAATGGTTCAATGACCAATCTAGAGGTTTGTGTTAGAGCATGCGTTCCGCATTCCCTAGTTTGAGAATAACAAATCTCAAACGTATTTGATTATAGTTTGTTCAAGGTGTGCAAATATCACAAGTAAATTCTCCTATGGAATAGTTTCAAAGAAAATTTTGGCTAAGTACAAAATTTCAGTACCGCCTGCGATCGTGAGCTACCGCCCGCGGTAGTATTGATGACGTCAGCCACGATCCCGCACGGTTAAGCCAAGGCGCGCACAACTTTGAGATACTGCCAGGCAGTATCGCGATATCGCAGGCGGTAGCCCCACAATCTTGCATGCCTACTATCCTCTCGATATGATCAAAATGGCATTGTACACATGGCAGCACGGTGATACCGCCCGCGGTATTGATATACCGTGATATCGAGATACGGAAAGCGGTAATGACCTTTCATATAAATTACTGTACTTAGACGAATTTCGGGTATACACCTCCATGAGCTTTCATTCCCGTGCATTCTCATTTAGAGCTCTATGAAACCAGAAAAACTTCCAAGTTCCTAAGAAAGTTCAAGGACGAAGAGATCGTTCGTGCACATCAACTCTGGCAATCTTTACAAGCCTTTATCATCTTATTCAGCACTGAATACCAGATGGAGTTTTAATCTTAGTTTTCATATTTTGTAATCTTTTTCCTTCATTGTAATCGATAGTAGAATCAATGCCTTATGAGTGGCGACTAGGCCCTTGTGTGATTTAGGGAGAATTCACCACCTTGTGCGCAACGACTAGGTTGTGAAGAGATCTAGGGGGAGGCTAAAGGCTTTATCTAGGGAGATATATGCTATAGCCGGCCGGTTCTTGGGAGAAGGATCGGTGAATTGACTAAAAGAAGATTTGTTCTTGTAGCCTCGATTTCAAGCTTAAGTGAAATCACATCTTATGTTTATCATTCTTTGTGAAATGAAAAGTATCTGTTTTTCTTTCAAAATTGGCTTTTAATTATTGTTGTTTCAACTAATTGTTTTGCAAGAAAATTCATCTTAGTTGATTTTACTATTTTGTCTAAGTCATAAAGTTATAATAAAAATTCAAAATCCCTTATTTACCTCTCATCTAAGGGCGACTCAAGATCCAACCCTTGGTATCAAAGCGAGGTTACTCCAAAATGATTTTACCACCGGGAGTAATGTTGCATCACGATCACACATTTATTGAGGATCAAGGAATTAGTAGATCATCCTTATTCACGAGCACAGACTATAACTATTGAAAAACTCAAATGCAGTATTTTCTAATTGCATTAGATATTGATGTATGGGGCATGGTAGAATAATGTTAAACTCCACCTAAAACAATAGTTGGAGAAATTTCTATGGAAAAGCTTAAGGATAAGTGGGATGATCAAGATAAATCAAGATACAAAAATAATACTAAGGCTTTGAATGCTATATTTTGTGTGTTAGATAGAACTGAGTTTAATGGGGTTTGCGCTTGCGAAACTGCATTTCATATTTGGAGTTTACTTGAAATCACTCATGAAGGTACTTCCCAGGTGAAATATTCAAATTTATTTGAACTGGAGTTAGAGTTTGAAAATTTAGAATGAAGTTGGTGAAGATGTTGATTCCATGTACACAAGGTTCACAAAGATCGTCAATGATTACAAAGTTCTTGGCAAGAGTTTCTCAAATGGTGATTTAGTTAGAAAGAATCTTTGATTGCTTCCCCCGAATTTCAATCATAAAGTGACTGTCATCTCGGAGTCACGCATTCTAAAGACTCTTCAGGTTGAGAGCCTCATCGGAAATCTCAAAACTCATGAGGTGGAGTTAAAAATTCAACAACAAGAATATAATTGGGAGCCAAAGAAAAAGGCCTTGGCTTTGAAGTCAAAAAGGAAGAAGAAAGTTATTCTGTTGAGGATAGCAAAGAAGATGAGGAGAGTTTATTTGTGAAGAAGTTTAAGAAATTTATGAGAAATCCAGAGAGGAATACGTTCAAAAAGTTCTTCAAGAAGAGGGCTTTCTCGTTTAAGAAAGAAAAAGGGAAGGCTAGTGATGATGAAGGAGAACATCCTCCACCAGAACGTTTCCATTGCAGAAGGGTTGGACGTATCCGGAGCAAGTGCCTAAAGTATCTAAAAGAGAAAAAGGACAAGAGGCACTTAAAGAAGGACAAGAGGAATATATTAAAGGTAGAGACTTGAGATGATTTCTCATCCGAGGATTCAAGTAAATCAAGCACCAACAACGATGAGGAGTACAATGGGTGCTTAATGAGAAAGAGCAATACATCATCTGATGATGAATGCAATGTCCAAAGCAACACTGAGGTAACTCCTCCCACTTATGATGAACTATATAATGAATTTTTACAAACCTGCAATTTTTTTGATAAAAGTTAGACATTGATTTGTTAAAAACTGAAAGCATATATTTATTAAAAATAAATAAAAAATATCTTCTGAACTAAAAGTACTTGAAAAAGAGAAAATGACTTGTCAAGAGTACGATCACTCTTTGGCAAGAGTTCAAGAATTAGAAGAAGGTCTTGCTAAGTCCTAATCCATTGTTAAAATTTTTACTAAGGAGAAATGAGACTTAGAAAGATCTCTCAAATCTTATCATTCTCAAGTAGAAGATGGCAAGAAAGCTTTTGCTAACGTGTGTGTCGTGCTAGTTTCTGAAAACACCGCATTGAAAGCCCGGATCCATGACTTGAATATGACGATTAAAATTTTGGAATTGGCCAAAAATTACTGGATATGATTTTAGTCAGTCAGTGTCATGGATCTGCAAAATTTGGGCTTAGTTACTGTTCTGGAAGCTACCCGGCTATACCCACTACCATCGGCGACATCAAAAATTTCAGAAATGTTAAATTTGCTGATCAAAAAATCTAATCACTCTATCGATGTTGTGTCATCTTCCAGTAGGACTCCACATAAAACCTTAAAATGGATCTCATCACTCGTTATTCCATGTGCCAAATATAATAGGTTCGATCACACCACGACTCCTGCAGAAAGAAAGGCAAATGTGCTCTTACACAAATCTGGGTGCCTAAGGTATCCATCTATACTATGGGATGAACCACTTATGTAGCCAGATCTTTACTCTCATCTCCATTTTAGGTGTGTTGGCAGACTAAGGACAAAGAAGATGTGTGGTATTTAACCTCTAGCTGTTCAAAACATATGACAGACAATAATAAAAGTTCCTTAGCCTTGAGATGAAAAAAGGAGGAATAATGACTTTTGGCGACAACAAAAAAAAGAAGGATCATGTGTATCGGTGCAGTAAATAACGATTCATTTACATATAGTACTATTTCAAATGTACTATATGTAGATGGTTTGAAACATAACTTAATTTCTATTAATCAATTATGTGATAAAGGTTTAAATGTTTTATTTGAATCATCTACAAACTTGTGCAAAATTATCGATTTGAAATCACATGAAATTCCTTTTACTGCACCTAGATTTCATAATGTTTATATGTTGACATTTCATGATCTTTCCCAATCTTCTTTAAAATGTTTTATTTCAAAAAATAAAGAATTAGAATTATGACATAGGCGTCTTGGTAATTCTAGTGCAAAACTAGTTGTAAAACTTTTAAAAAATAAATTGATAAAAGTTTTACCTTTACTAAATGTAAAGTTGTCTTCTTTATGTACTCCATGTCAAAAAGAAAAATGTTCAAAATCTTCATTTAAAAGCAAAAATGATATTTCTACTATTAAACCTCTTCAATTACTACTACAAGTTTAGATGGTAGAAAATACACATTTGTTTTGATTGATGATTATTTTAGATTTTGCTGGATTGTTTTTCTAACTTCAATATCTGAAGCACTTTGAATTTACAAAATTATGTATTCATATTCAAAATGAATGTGATTTAAAAATTAAATGTATACACTCAGATAATGGAGGTGAATTTGAAAATGATAGGTTTATTTCATTTTGTACTGAGTTAGGAATCAAGCATGAATTTTCCGCTTCACGCACACCACAACAAAATAATGTAGTAGAAAGAAAAAATAGAACTAGCTCGTACTATGCTTTTTGAATATAAATTACCTAGATATTTTTGGGTTGAAGCGATTAGTACTATATGTTATGTCATTGATCATGTTATGCGTCGTCTATTTTTTAAATCTCACTCCTTATTAATTGTATTTCCAAAAGAAATCAAATGTGTCATATTTCAAAGTTTTTGGTTGTAAATGTTTTGTCTTAAATATAAAATATGCACTAGGGAAATTTGATGAAAAATGTGATGATTTTTTTATTGATAACTAGCAAAGCCTATAAAGTTTATAACAAAAGGACCAAAATAGTTGAAGAATTGATTCATGTTAAGTTTGATGAATTTGTTCCGTGTTTAAATAAAAGTCCTATATGAAATGAAGAAGAACCCTTTTCTCTTTTAGAGCCTGAAGATGATGACTTGCTTGGTGAAAAAGAAGAATAAAGAGAAGACAAAGAAGAAGAAATGGAAGTTGAGCAATATTTTCTACCAAGTGAACTCATTTATACAAAAGATCATCCAAAGGAACTTATAATTGGAGAACCATCAAAAGGGGTTCGTACTCGTTTTTCTTTACATGATTTATTTTCGAACATATGTTTTATTTCCGATATAAAACCACAAGATCTTTCAATCACTTTAAATGATGAATCTTGACTTTTAGCTATGAATGATGAACTTAGTCAATTTGAACGTAATAAGGTTTAGAAACTTGTAGAGAGACCTATTGATCATCTTGTTGTAGAAGCTAAGTGGTTTTTTAAAAATAAATTAGATAGTGAATAAAAAATCACTAGAAATAAAGCTAGGCTAGTAGCAAAAGGATATGTTCAAATAAAAAGGTTGATTTTGATGAAACATTTGCATCCGTAGCACATCTTGAAGATGTTAGAATTTTTCTTATATTTGTTAGTTTTAAAAAAAATTTTAAATTATTTCAAATGGAGGTGAAAACTGTATTTTAAACAGGTATATTAAAGAAGAAATTTATGTAGAACAACCTCCTGACTTTGTTAATGAAAAATATCCCGATCATGTTTATAAATTGGAGAAAGCGTTTTATGCTTTGAAACAAGTGCTTCATGTACGGTATAAAAGATTACTTTATATTTGTTAAAGAATGATTATAAAATGGGAAGTGCAGATAATATAATCTTCATTAAGCATGTTAATGATGCTTTAATAGTTTTACAAATTTATGTTGAAGACATTATTTTTGGAGCCACTAATGAAGAGTTATGTAATGAAGTTGTTATAGTTATGACAAATGAATTTGAAATAAACATGGTAGGAGAACTTAGACATTTTCTAGGATTTCAAATTACCCAAATACATGATGGTATTTTTATTTATCAATATAAATATATTCATGATGTTCTTGAAAGATTTGGATTTGAAAACCTTAAACAAGCTAGTACTCCTATGCGTGTCTCAAATTAGGAAAAGATGAAAGTGGAATTTCTATTGATAAAATCTTATATAGAGGGATGATAGGATCTTTATTATATTTAATCGCATCTAGACCTGATATTATGTTTGTAGTGTGCTTATGTGTTAGATTTCAGGCTAATCCTAAATAATCAAATTTGAAAGCGACTAAACGAATTTTTAGATATCTTATTGATACTTCTAAATTAGGTTTGTGGTATCCTCATAATGATGATTTTATTTTACATTGTTATTCTGATTCGGATTATGCTGGTTGTTCTTTACATCGTAAGAGCACAAGTGACACTTGTCACTTTTTAGGCCCTTTACTTATTTCTTGGTCGAGTAGGAAACAAAATTATGTTGTCCTCTCCACCACTAAGGCCAAATATATTACACTAGGTAATTGTTGTGCACAAGCCCTTTAGATGAAACAAACGTTAGAAGATTTTGGGGGTAATTCAACAAACCATAGAATTAAAATGTGATAATAAGAGTGCAATTGATCTAACTTACAATCCAGTACGTCATTCATGATCAAACACATAGACGCCTGACATCATTTCATTAGAGACCATATTAAAAAGAATCATGTACAATTCAATTTTATTGGAATGGATTCTCAACTCGCAAACATATTTACAAAACCACTTCCAGATTCACACTTCACTATGCTAAGATTAAAGTTAGGAAATTTAGACATTTCAAATTATAATACTCAAATTTAAAATAACAAAACTAATTAATAAAACTTCATAAAAATATAGAGATCTACGTGGCATAAAGTACTTCAAATCACATAACAAGACACCAAATACACATATAAATTACCTTGAAAACATAACAGAAAACTACAGCAATAATAATACTGATGGCGGTAGCTAGATATCGTCGGGGAGTAGTGAAAAGTGGCCAAAATCCTGCACTGGTCCGAAAATCACATTTCCTTGCTATCTCCACTGGCCACCTGCTGGTCTCCACTATAACTCTATCCCCTATCTCTTTGCCTTCGAGTTCATCGTATCGAGTGGCGCAGCGGATCTATCACGGGATTCTCCCATTTGTGCCCTTCTGTAGGAGTAGGTTTCTTCTTTGACCCCCCTAACCAACCACTTTAACATTTTCTGCTTTCCACTCAATTTCTTAGTAGTGTCTTCTTTATGTTCTTCAACGATTTCTCGTAACTCTCTGATTTCTTCCCAAATAAAACCACCTCTCCGAAGTGGTGGCCTAGTAGACAATGATGGTTCACTCTGAGATGGTGTAGGTTGTATCATATCTGTGTGAAAAATGAGAGGAAAATAATCATCCCAGTAAAAATATCTAACTATCAAATCATACTTCTTAAGCAAGATTCTTTGGATAATACTTCCCAAAGGGAGAATATTGAGTCTTTTTCTCAAAGGATCTTTCATTCTATGAGTCTGATGGATAATTGACAATAACAAGTCTGCCACGTCAAAATCACTACTCTCTAAAATGTCATGAGTGACTACACTCAACTGTGCTGTGATAGTTTTTGTGTCACCTGTCTTGAGCATAATGATATGCCTCATTTTTTTTGTATCATATAAGCATCTGGTGTTAGAGATGCAGAATTGGTGATGAGATTCTTACTACCCACTCTATGAAAAGAAAGATTCAGTACCGACCAATCACGATCCTTTTTGTAATTCTCTACTATATCCAAATAGTCATCTTTTTCTTTCAATCCAAATTCATTTCTAAGATCTTCATGAGTTATCGCAACTATTTCCATTTGGATATACAAAATCACACCTCCGTTTAAATCAGCATTCTTGGGGTCTTCAAGATGGTTATAAAATTCTTTTATGAGTATAGATGAAAAACTATCAGGAATTATGATAGACATTATACCTACTCTAACAAGCATGTCATAAATATTATCATGTTCTGTCACATTGAACTCCACAAAATATGGAACTCCAATCGATGCTTTCTCAATCCCCGAATATGATTCATAAGAAGCATGAGGATTGTTGCTTGAACCTTTTCTAGCCTTTCCTCCTGATGCCATTTCCTGAAATGAAAATAGAAACAAAAAATCACTTAGCACTGCCACCAGGCAGTATCATTTCTTCCATCATAGAATAGCTTAAATTCGAAAATATACTACAGAAATAAATCTTTATGCGTTCACCTGAAATCTAACATGTTGGTCCCAAAAGTAACTTAAACTAAAGAGATCCAAGCAACATTTTGAAACAAAATTTTATCTTTCCAAACATATTTCCAAGATCTACATGGATCTCTTCCAACTTTTAATTTTTTTTATTGATCTAAAGATAAAACCTAAATGGATCTTCAATATATTCCTAAACTCGAAAAACCCTTTCAAAAATTTAAGAGGTCTAAAGAAAAATACCTAAAAGGGCTTGATATCGTCGAATCTGGAGATACTCTCGCGATAGGGTTTGAGGAAGAAATGGAGAAATCGAGATCTGATTTCAGATCTCGATTTTTATACTTGACCGATACCGCAGGCGGTATCGTGCTACCACAGGCGATAGTGTGTTTCATCCATTTTCTGGTATTTCAACTACTTATGTAAATTCCAAAAATACATAGTCTAAATTCCAAATATCTTGGTAGATACGCAAAATTTATTACTTGAAATTTCATTCGGAAAAATTACTTATCAATGTTTACTTCTCTTTTTAAGTCTCATAGAACATTGTATTTAGACATATCATGCTTCTTATATCACTTCTACTATGCAAAACAAAGTTGGAAGAAAATTTATGGAATTGTTTTTGCATGCCTCTAAATATGAGAAATATTTTATATTCGATAATGATTCCTTACACTCACACTTTTGAATAATTTACATGTGTATTTAAATCTTTCTTCTTCATGACTGTGCTTTGTAATACTTAATCTCTTGAACTCCATAAATTACTTACTTCGTGAATGATTCATGCACTTATGTTTTATTAGCATGGCTAAATACAAAAAAATCTAAGTTTGTAAAACAAGTGAATTCAGAGTCCTTGATCACAAACAAAAACAAAAAACGGTTAGAAATGATGAATAAAATAAATTGACAAGGATACTCCATTAAGCACTACTTACCATCCTGAAAAATCTTAATGAGCATTATGAGATTGAGCACCTTGGAAAAACTTGTAAAGTGTCTAGTGCAAACTATGTATGGCCATTTCTTAAAAAAGCTTTATGCTATGAATTCATGGTAAGAAGTAAAGTTCTTTATGACTTTTTCAATGTTATGGTTCTAAATTCATATTATCATGTAATCTAAATTTATACACTTATATTCTTTATTCAAACACTACATATACACATCATTGTCTTATATAAAGTTTCTTCTCATGAGAATTGGATCCAAAAATATATCTCATCTATTCTTTTAAACTTGAGTATTTAGCATAAATGTCACAACATGCGTTATGCAATGTTTATATTAACTTGGTTTTCAAATAACATAACATTGTGTTAGTAGTCTTACAATTAATTTTTCTAACTCCTACTTGCATATTTATCAATAAATTTTCTTTTTTCGCTATGTTCTGTCTTGCACTCTTTTCACTCTACACTAAATAATGCTTTATTTCTTCTAATGACTACTTCACTTATCCTACCTTCTTTTGATAATATCAAAAGGGGGAGAATTCAACCAGAATAAGAAATCAATATACAAGAATAATAGATTTAAGTGGAGAATAAGAATACAAAGTAGAAATTTAGTTATGTAAGGGGTACATCCATATATGGGGATCCTTTGAAATTTGGTTATGTAAGGGGTACATCCATATAGGGGGAGCCTTTGCACTATGCCATCACCATCTCGCTTATCTAAGTATAAAACAAAATCTATAAGTCATAGTTGTTTTTTTCAAAGAATTTTTTATTATAAAAAGGGAGAGATTGTTGGAGCATGCGTTCCACATTCCCTAGTTTGAGAATAACACATCTCGGATGTATTTGATTATAGTTTGTTCATGGTATGCAGATATCATAGGTAAATTCTCCTATGGACCAGTTTTGGAGACAATTTTGGCTAAGTACAAAATCTTAGTACCGCATGTGATAGTGAGCTACCGCCCGTAGTAGCATTGATGACGTCAGCCATGATCCCGCATGGTTCAACCAAGGCGCGCACAACTTCGAGATACCACCAGGCAGTATCACGATACTACAAGTGGTAGCCCCACAATCATGCACGTCCACCATCCTCTCAGCATGATCAGATTGGTGTGGTACACGTGGCAGCACGAGGTGATACCGCCCGCGGTATCGAGATACCGTAGGCGGTAGCGATCTTTCATATAAATTGTTAGACTTAGATGAATTTTGGGTACATACCTCTAGGAGCTTTCATTCCTGTGCATTCTCATCCAGAGATCAATGAAACCAGAAAAACTCCCAAGTTCCTAAAAAAGTTCAAGGGAAAAGAAGAGACAGTTTGTGCACATCAACTCCGACGATTTTCGCAAGGCTTTACCGTCTTATTTAGCGCTCAATACCAGAGGGAGTTTTAATCTTAGTTTTCATATTTTGTAATCTTTTTCCTTCATTGTAATCAATAGTAAAATCGCCACCTTGTGAGTGCCGACTAGGCCCGTGTGTGGTTTAGGGGGAATTCACTGCCTTGTGCGCAGCGATTAAATCGTGGAGAGATCTAGGGGTAGGCTAGAGGCTTTATCTAGGGAGAGATATGCTATAGATGACCGGTCCTTGGGAGAAGGACCGATGAATTCATTAAAAGAATATCTGTTCTCGTAGCCTTGATTTAAAACTTCATTAAAATCGCATCTTATGTTTATCATTTTTTGTGAAATGAAAAGTATCTGTTTTGCTTTCAAAATTGACTTTTAAGTACTGTTGTTTCAACTAATTGTTTTGCAAGAAAATTCATCTTAGTTGATTTTATTATTTTGTCTTAAGTCATAAAGTTATAGCAAAAATTCAAAATCACTTATTCACCCCTCTCTAAGGGTGTCATAAGATCCAACAATTAGAACTTAGGTTGATACACACTTTCGAGGATTTATAACTGCTTTGCTCAATTTGTCAACGACCACCTAGGAGGTCTGGACTTAGGTTGTTACATGCTTTCAAGGCTTTTGAACTGCTTTGCTAGATGGTTTAATGACCAGCCAGAGGTATGCGATTAGATTGTTACATGATTTTGAGGCTTTAGATTTGCTTTGCTCGACGTATCAATGACGGTCTGAACTTAGGTTGTTACACGTCTTCAATGCTTTAGAACTGCTTTGTTTGATGGGTCAACAAAAAACCCAAAGGTCTGGACTTAGATTTTTACATGCTCTCGAGGCTTTAGAACTGTTATGCTTTTCACTAAATAGTCAAGATGAAGAGTCCTCACTACCTTATGGGGATCAATGGGCAGGCGAGTGGGATAAGCTTTATGTCAGGGGGGGAGGGGATTGCGGCTATCATGTAATGAGGGAGCTGATATAAGTCGCGATTGAAAAGGAGCGGTCTTAGGAGAATGTGCATAACCCACAGAGTCCTTTATTTGCTCAATCAGAGATCTAGAGTCGGTAGGTGAATGTTCATGGCCTAGACCTCTCGTGGAGGTAGCTTATTTTACGATGCCAATCCTTGCTCAATTTTATGTTTTGTATAAAACTTTTTTCTGAAAATGAACGAACCAGAAAGGTTATATTCATATAGACATAAATACAAGAATTGTGATACCTATCTCATGTTTGGCCCTTATTTTGGGTCGTTTGTTCATGGATATAATATTTTTCAGGTCATCATTGATCTAGGTGTTTTCTAGTACTTCGCCTTCCTAATTTTGCAGGTGGTATCCTCCAATATTAAGAGCTTTTAGGACTATAATGCCCCCAGTTGGAGTTGAGCTTCCCCATGCTTGTCGACCTGGCAGCCACGTCGACATATTTCAAGACCAGATCACCTTTTTCAAAGTGCTTGATCCTGATATGCTGGTCAAAATATTTTGCCATTCTATGTTTTGCCTCCTCTTATCTTGTCGTGGCGAGATCCTAGAGCTCTTCTACTGAATCCAAAGTGTTTGGTACATTGGAAATAATGCACTTGATTTGAAGAAGCCCTTTCAACTCAATGATATACAAAAGTATGTATTTGATGTATGGTTAAGTTTCATATGCAGGGTGAAAACTTGAAGAAATGATGAAGTACAAAAGTGTCGACACACCTCATAACTATGTCTACACTTTATAGAAGAAGTGCTGAGTACAAACTTGAAACAAGTACAAAAGTGTCGACACCCAGCAGACTGTAGTGTCAAGACAATTCAACTGTCTCGACACAGTGAAGATTTAAAGTAGATGTTGACACCCAACAGAAAGTTTTGTTGAGACGAGTCAACTGTCTCGACACCTTCAAGTTCAGATTGGAAATTATATCAAGTACAAATGTGTAGAGACTGCTAAGATGTCTCGACACTTTGCAGTTTACAGTCCTAAGAACACTAAGTATTATTGTGTCGAGACACTTGGGACTTCTCGACACTTATGATCCTGAAGTTGTACAGAGTCAACAAAACTGAGTGTCAAGTCAAGTCAGAAGTGTCATGTCAGCTACAGTGACTTGACATCTCATCAGAATCTGTTTGAAGGAACACTTGAAGTATGATGACATATGATGATGTCATAAATCAGAAGCCAGCAACCAGTGAAGGCTATAAATAGAGGGGTCATCTACACAGAACACAATTAATCAATTCACTCATTCTAATTTCTTCTAAGTTAGAGAAGGGCGACAACTCCAAGAAGAAGGAAGACACGAGTCTTCAAGAAAGTCTTCTGATCCTTTTAACAAGCCGATCAAAGGATTAAGTTGGATTTATTCAACAAGTTCTTCAAAGATTCAAGTCGATCATCATCAAAAACATTGAAGATCCAGTGAAGTTTCATTTCAGCCAGTCTGTTCATCAAAAATCAATCCTGTGTTGTTGCTGAATTGAAGAATCTGTTTACTCAGATAGTTCTACTTGTTATTTCCCTATTAAGCCTGTAAGATCTCTTTGAGATCTGAGTGTGTAGGAGATTTATTCTCTGAGTTATAAGCATGTATTATAAAGGTTGAGGTAGGGTTCTTGAGGGACCTGAGGTAGGTAATTTGTGTGGGATCACTGTGGTGTAAGACTTGTATAATCTGAGGTAGGGTTCTTGAGGGACCTGAGGTAGGAAATTGGGTGGATCTCTGAGGTAGGACCTGTTGGTCTGAGGTGTAGGTTTCTAGAAAGAAAATTAGTTTGTAAGATCTGTTGATCTTAGTTGAAGAGGAGGATATATAAACTTCTAGCACATTGCTAGTGAGGAAGAAAGGGGAAAGTGGATGTACCCTAGATAGGGGAACCACTATAAAGCTTCTATGTACTATGTGATTGTGTGTGCTGTGATATGTGATTGTTTATTTTCAAGTATCTGTTGAATTATTAAGTATAAGTGCTAAAGATTTTAAAAGACACATATTCACGCCCTCTAGGTGATTAACTACCCATAGATTTATATTTCAAGTGGTATCAGAGGGAGGTTTTTCAAAGAAAGACCTAACATTCAGAAAAAGATCCTAAGGGTGGTTGATACATATCAGATCTCATGGATTCAGAATCTCATAAAGAACTCAGTTCTATGAAGCTTCCTATATGTACAAAGGATAATTTTGTTATTTGTAAGCAGAGGGTGAGATTATTCATAGAGGCATATGATCCAAGAATATTTGTCACAGTTCAAGAAGGACCATACATTCATATGAAAGTATTTGTCCTAGATGCTAATGTGCAAAATCCAAAAAGTCTATCTGAAATGACCAAGGATGAGGTGGTTCTAGCCATCATGGATAAAAGAGCACAGAACATAATTGTGAGTGCTATAGACAACTCTACCTTTCAGAACTTAGTCCACTGTAAAACCTCCAAAGAGATGTGGGATACTCTAATAGTCTATATGGAAGGCACTGAGGAAGTCAGAGATGACAGAAAGTATCTACTCAATCAATAGTATGAGGCTTTCGGGAAAGGGAAGACAGATTCTAAAGAACGTTGTTATGAGAAGTTCTTTAGAATAGTCAATGATCTTAGGAACTATAGTAGACAATTCTTTAACTATGAGCTCAATGATAAATTTCTGAGATCTCTAAACAAAGAATGAGACATAAATATATGTGTAGTAAGAGAAATTGGTAATCTAAGGAACATGTTACCCCAGAATTTGTATGGGAAACTGTTGACTCATGAGTTACAGTTAAACTCAAGAAAAGCTGAAGATGAATCTGCCAGAAGTTCAAATTATTCAAGATCTATGGCTTTCAAAGCAGACATATCTAAGAAGACTAAAAGAGAAAGTCCCCCATCACCAAGAAGTGATGAAAATACAGTCAGTTCTGGGACTAGTTCTTCATCAAAAGAATTGTCAGATGGTGAATTGGCATTGTTCACCAGGAAATTCAAGAAGATGATGAGAAGAAGGAAGCAATGGAACAAGAAGACATCATCTGGATCAAGTTCCAGCAAAAATAAAGACAAACACAGAAACAACTCTGTGGTCAGGTATGATTCAAATAAGAACAAATAAGTTAAGACTGACATTATTTGTTATTGTTGTAACAGGCCTGGAAATGTCATTGCTGACTATCCAGTAAAGAGAAAGGAGAACAGGAAGTCCAAGGAAAAGAAGTTCTACAAAGATAAGAAGTCAGAAAAGTGTCTGATGGCAAAGAAGCAAAAAACTTTATCTAATAGTGATTCAGATTCATCTGAATTAGATGAAGAACATGCTCACATTGGATTGTTCTCCTGTAAAGAGGATTTCATCAGAGAAACCATATATAAGAGAAAGAACTCCACAACTACATCACTATGTTATGACTCTGAATATGATATGGAGGTCAACTTAATGGCACTTACTGATAATCAGGAAACAGTTGACTATCAGAACACTGAGGTAATCTTTGACAAATCTATTTGTTCTATAAATTCTATTCATGAGACTGAGGATGAGTCAGACTCATTTAGCTCAAATTTTGATTCACATGAGTTCAACTCTGAGGCTGAACTGCATCAGCTCACAGTTAAGTTTGGAATTCTGCTAGTGGCTCTTATAAAGAGCAAAAAGCTTATCAAAGAACAAGCCATCAAGATTGCATCACTAAGAGGTCTTAAGTACCATCATGAGATGGCTACTCAGCAGATTGGTCTTCAAAGTTCAAAGTTAGCTAAGCTAACTATGATCATTGATGATCAAATCATGTTGCTCAAACAAAGAGATGCAACCATTCAGAAGTTAGAACTCAAACTCCAGAATGAGAAAAGACTTGTTCAGCAGTTCTCTAAACCTAAGAATGTGCTCCCCAAAATAGATACCTTATCAGGAACTCCTGGAAGTGGTCTTGGTTATATAAAACCTAGGAGAAGGAGAGGCAGAAAGCTGATAGGACAAAAGGTTCCAGTGTTGCCACAACCCATCTCTCAGACCAAAGGAAAAGAAATCCAGAAGTCTGAACCAGGAGCACCTAACACATCTGTGAATAGGAAAGCTATTCCTAATGTGTTTCCTCCAAGGAGGACTGCTATGACAGTGAGGCAAAACAAAAAACTTGCTCACAGTCAATATGCAACTATAAAAGTTATTGATTTCTGTCCTAAGGAATGTCAGCATAAAGTTCATACTGTGCCTCCAAAGAGGAGATACAACAGATATGAATGCTTGTATTGTGGAAAGATTGGACACTTTGTCATGGACTGCTGGTTCAATCACACAGTGTCTAATGGACAAAAAATGTACCCAGCTAAGAAATTCTCAGACGGTCTCAATGGAGCCCCAGCTAACAAGCACTTAGGACCCACAACAATATGGGTTCCTAAGGATAAATAAATCTTTATTTTGTAGGTATGTCCAAGCACCAGAGATAGGCCCATCTGGTACTTGGATAGTGGATGTTCCAGACACATGATTGGAATAAAGAGCAATTTGAGGGAGTTTATTCCATTAAAGGATGGACCAAAGGTGATCTTTGGTGGAGCTGACAAAGGGATTACCAGAGGTTATGATACATCAAACACAATAGGAGAAGACTTGAACCTAAAGGAGATGTCAATAGAAGACTCAGTTCCAGCAAGCCAAAGTATACAATATGGAGTCAACATTATTGAGGAAGAACTTGCACAAGAATAGCCAGAAGAAGAGACTCAGCAAAAAAATGAAGTTGTTCAAAGAGAAGAGGTCACTTTACCAGTTGTTGTCTGACATCTAAGGGATCATCCAAGGGACTGATCATTGGAGATGCAGCTCATGGTGTGACCACAAGAAGTAGACAATAAAACACTGTAATGTACTCAAGTTTTCTGTCTCAAACAGAACCAAAGAAGTTTGAAGAAGCCAATATAGATCCATTTTGAATAGGGGCTATGTAGGAAGAATTGGACCAGTTCAAGAGATGTAATATCTGGAAGTTGATTCCCAAACTAGATGACTGTAACATCAAAGAAACCAAGTGGATCTACAAGAACAAATTAGATGAGAATGGTGTTATAGTCAGAAATAAGGCTAGACTGATTGCAAAGGGCTATAGACAAGAAGACGGTATAGATTTTGATCAAACCTTTACACTAGTGGCTAGATTGGAAGCTATTAGACTCTTCCTAGCATATATAGCCTACAAAAGATTCAAGGTTTAGCAAATGGATGTGAAGTCAGCCTTCCTTAACGGTAACCTTAAAAAAAGGTCTATGTTGAGCAACCCTCGGGTTTTATTGACTATACTCATCCTAATTATGTTTATATTTTATTAAGAGCTCTCTATGGGTTAAAATAAGCCCCAAGGGCTTGGTATGAGACTTTGTCTAAACTCCTTCTGGAGAACAAATTCTCAAGAGAGAAAATAGACAAAACACTATTTCTAAGGGAAGTCAAAGACAAGACTATCTTAGTACAAATATATGTAGATGACATTATATTTGGTTCTACTAATGAGTTACTTTGTACCAAATTTGTCAAACTAATGTAAGAGTAGCATGGGTAAACTCAAGTTTTTCTTGGGCCTCTAAGTTAAGCAACTATAGATGGAATTTTCATTAGTCAGTCAAAGTTCACCAAGGAGTTTATCAAGAAGTAGTGAAATGGAAACAACCACTTCCATGAGAACTCCTATGAGATCCAATATGTCTTTAGACAAGGATGGTGCTGGCAAGTCAGTTGATATCACCTTGCATGCTACTTGTGTCTGTGCTAGGTATCAAGCTTGCCCTAAGGAGTCTCGCTATATAGCAGTTAAAAGAATATTGAGATATCTAAAGGGCACACCTAGTCTTGTCTTATAATATCCCAGGAATAGTGATTTTGGACTAACAAGCTTTTCAGATGCAGATTATGCAGGTTGTAAAGAAAATAAGAAAAACACTTCAGGTTCATGTCAGTTCCTTAAAAGAAGGCTAGTGTCATGGAGAACCAAAAAGCAAACAAGTGTAGCAATATCCACTGCTGAATCTGAATACATTTTAGCTGAAAGTTGCTGTGCACAATTGCTTTGGATTTAGCATCAATTACAAGACTACAACATTCCACTAAGTAAAACTTCATTATATTGTGATCCTACTAGTGTCATTTCAATTACAAATAATCCTGTGTCACATAGAAGAATTAAATATATTGAGATTAGATATCACTTTATTAGGGAGCATGTAGAAAAAGAAGACATTAATCTAGAATTTATTCCTATAAATAAACAGATTGCTGATATTTTCACTAAGCCCCTAGATGAAGAGAAATTTATTTTCTTTAAGTTTGAACTTGGCATGTTAAATCTGGAATAATTAATGCATACATAAAAACTAATGAAAATAAGAATAAAATATTAATCAGTACTTAAGTTTACTTAATTAAATATCAAGTAAAAACATCTAAGTATCAAGTTTCTATAGTTCAAGAGACAAAATATTGGATAATTCAAAAGTTGTGTCAAGACACCAGAAAATGTGTCGAGACATCAAAGGGTGCCAAGACCTTAAGGTATATGTCGAGAGACATTATCCTTGTGTCGACTTGTGTCGACACATCTCGACAGATAGTTTTTCCAGTGTCGACACTAGGTCTTTTCCTAAAAAAATGGAACAGTCTAAATGGAGCGCGCCTTTTCGACTTCAGGAGAGCCTAGACTATAAATTGGGTATGAGAATAGAGGTCGACTATGCCTTCTTGAGATCTTGAGAGTTTGATTTCTGATGTCGAAACCTATAACTCCATTTCATCGACACACCTCTTTCGATTCCTTCTCTCCAATGGCTCCCAAAAGTGACAACAATGTCTTCGAAGGATATGAACTCGTTCGACATGGATTTGACTCGGCATCAGAAGAAATCAAGGATGTGATAACCCTTATCACAGGAGTCGGATTAGAGTATTTGCTCTCAGAACCATCCAATATCTTGAAAAGAGAGATTCTTGAGTTCTTTTTTAATGCCCAACTGGATTCAAATGCAGACAAGATTAAGTCTACAGTAAATAGAACGAAAGTTAAGATCACAACAAGAAGGTTGACAAAGATATTCCACTTACCCAAGGTTGATCAAGAAGATGACCTAGATTTTTCCATGACTGTAGAAGCTTTGGAGTGGTGTGGATTGGCCCCAACCACAAAGCTTGGAAGCACCCTGGTCAGGAAGGGAATGAATACTCAAGGCAAATTTCTGTCAGAGATTATAGGAAAAGTGCTGCTATGCAAAATAGGAGCACATGACAGAATCTCTACTCAAATGTTTGAGCTGATGACAAGGATAATATTCAAAGTGAAGATCAACTGGAGCAAAATTGTCTTTGACAAAATAGCAAAGAGCATCAATAATCCCAATATAGGAAGGATTATAAGCCTATATTTGGTCCAAGCACTTCCTGACAGTCTCAATCTCAAGATTAGATCTAAGATCAATCACATGAGAAGAATGGACATACGAATTATAGCAAGATGGGATAGAGTATTAACAAAGAAGAATAAGAAAGTAGTGGTTGTGGAAGAAGAATATTCTAGTGACTCTGAAGAACAAGGAAGCTCCAGCACAGAAAAACATGATGATGCAGCACCAAAAAATTCTCCAAGGATCTCTCCTGGTACTGGAGATCAGATACAGGGGGAGACAAGACCAGAGAAGGATCATATTGAGGGGGAGGACCCCAATGATCTTCCAGACTTAGAAAATGTTCCTGCACAAGATGTGCAAATGTCTGATAAAGAGAATGAGAATGCAGTCTCTAAGGAGATTGAGGAAGAATTTCCTATGGATAAAGAAGCTGATATCCAAGGGAAGTTACATGATACACTCCCAGATGATCATTATTCTGATGCTTCAGCACAACTAGAGGATGAAACCTTGGAGGAACTAAATCTTGGTGAAGTAGGTATAAGGGTTGAGGGGGAGATAGCAGATTTGGCCCCAAACACTGAAGGAGCTAAAGAGCCTACTTCAGTTGAAGTTGTCAGTTCTTCAGATTCTGATGAGGAGGAAGCCTCTCGGCTCAAGAAAAGAAAAATTGAGTAGGAGCTATAAGAAAACAGTTCAATCTTGAATAGCATCTGCTCCTCCTCTTGATTTTAGCTCCCTATTGATTCAAATGCAAATAATGTTAGATCAACAAAGAAGACAACTGGAAAAATATGTAGATGAAAGCACTAAGGAGGTACAGTTCCAGCTAGCACAAGATATCAAATCCATTAGATTTGAGGTCAACTTGTTGAAGAAGGATGTGACTGACTTATTCCAAAGAGGAGCAAATGATGTAGTCTACCTTGCTCGACAGCAGGAGTCAAAGGAGACTCAAAAATATATAGCTGTTAAACACGGATATGTCCTTGAGAATCAAATAAGAATGACTAACAACATGATATCAATACATAATATTTCACTGGGGAAGCTAGCTGAGCAAACTACAGCTCTAGAGACAAAGATAGGCTCTACCTCCAAAGATGTTGTATCTCAGCTATCTATACATGCAGACTCTTTATTTAAGGAAGTCAAGTCTTCTGGCAAAGAACTGATGACCACTTGCTCAAGGTAAAGACTCATCTCACCTCAGGGGTTAATCATCTTGTAGACCAAGTAAGATTTCATAAGGATGACTTAAGAGATCATATTGAGAGAGAAGTCATAAAGGGAGAGAGAGTAATGATAAAGTCAAGCCCTGAGCATGTTATTTGGACCTCCAATAGCATTAGAGATACTCTAGGCTTTCCTCCCATAAATTATGATGAAGATCAAACAGCTGAGTCTTAAAGCCAACCAGCTCAGTTTGAGGATATTTACACTGTAGTACATACTATGTACAGTCCTCCACCACAAGTTCAGAATCTAGTATATGAGAAGGTGGAGATTACTGCTCCTGCCTTGCTCAAAGAAAAAGAAGCTGAATTATCTAAGAAGAGATTCAGGGAGCAGGCTGAAGCAAAGCCAGATTTTGAGCAGTGGAGTCCAACTTTCAGATCTATTATACTCACTGCATGGAAAGCAGTTAATAATAATATAGCTCACAGGGGCAAATGGTACTAATAACAAGAATGGGTCAAGCATACAAAGTAGCAGGAGATCATTTATAAATTCAGGAAAGATCTGAAGGCAGGGAAGATCCCAGCTTATTCTATAGAGCCCAATAAGTACTTCCCCAAGCCATATCATTATGCTGAAAGGCAAAGGCTCAAGGAAGAAGAGATCTCTAAGGCCAAGGATGACAAAGGCAAGAATAAGGCTGATGGCAAGGTGCCTGAAGTTAAAGCTAAAGTTCAATCAGGAAGAGGCATTATCATCAAAGAGTCAGAGCAATCTTAGCATTTTTTTCTCTTAAGAAAACTTTATACTTTTGTAATTTTGTTTTAGGATATTGTTAAAACTGAACAGTGTAATGTTTTGAGCAAATTGGAATGAAGAAGTTTAGTTGCACTTTGTTATATCTGTTTAATTTTTGATGTTTCCTTTATAATTTTGTTACATCACTTTTCATGTACATCATAATTATCTTATTTTGGTATTGTGGTGTATATCATTGAATTGAGGTTATGACATCTCCAAATAGGGGAATATTGTTGGGTACCTTGGAAATAATGTACTTGATTTGAAGAAGCCCTTTCAACTCTGATATACACAAGTATGTATTTGATATATGGTTAAGTTTCATGTGCAGGGTGAAAACTTGAAGAAATGACTAAGTGCAAAAGTGTCGACACACTTCACAACTATGTCTACACTTTATAAGAGAAGTGCTGAGTACATACTTGAAGCAAGTACAAAAGTGTCGACACCCAGTAGACTGTAGTGTCGAGACAATTCAACTGTCTCGACACAGTGAAGATTTAAAGCAGATGTCGACACCCAGCAGACAGTTGTGTTGAGACAAGTTAACTGTCTCGACACCTTCAAGTTCAGACTGGAAATTTTATCAAGTACAGATGTGTCGAGACTGCTAAGATGTATCGACACCTTGCAGTTTACAATCTAAGAACACTAAGTATTATTGTGTCGAGACACTTGGGACTTCTCGACACTTATGATCCTGAAGTTGTACTGGGTCAACACAGCTGAGTGTCAAGTCAGGTCAGAAGTGTCATATCAGCTACAGTGACTTGACATCTCATCAAAATTTGTTTGAAGGGAAACTTGAAGTATGATGGCATATGATGATGTCATCAATCAGAAGCCAGCAACCAGTGAAGGCTATAAATAGAGGAGTTTTCTACACAGAACACAATCAATCAATCAATCAATTCACTCATTCTGATTTCTTCTAAGTCAGAGAAGGGAGACAACTCCAAGAAGAAGGAAGACACATGTCTTCAAGAAAGTCTTCTGATCCTTTAAACAAGTCGATCAGAGGATTAAGTTGGATCTACTCAACAAGTTCTTCAAAGATTCAAGCATATCATCATCAAGAACATTGAAGATCCAGTGAAGTTTCATTTCAGCCAGTCTATTCATCAAGAATCAATCATGTGCTATTGCTGAATTGAAGAATCTGTTTGCTCAGATAATTCTACTTGTTATTTCCCTATTAAACCTGTAAGATCTCTTTGAGATCTGAGTGTGTAGGAGATTTATTCTCTGAGTTGTAAGCCTGTGTTATAAAGGTAGAGGTAGGGTTCTTGAGGGACTTTAGGTAGGTGATTTGTGTGGGATCACTGTAGTGTAAGACTTATATAGTTTCAGGTAGGGTTCTTGAGGGACCTGAGGTAGGAGATTGGGTGGATCTCTGAGGTAGGACTTGTTGGCCTGAGGTGTAGGTTTCTGGAAAGAAATTGAGTTTGTAAGATCTGTTGATCTGAGTTGAAGAGGAGGAGATATAACCTTATCTAGAACATTGCTAATGAGGAAGAAGGGGGAAAGTTGATGTACCCTAGATATAGGAACCACTATAAAGCTTTTGTGTACTCTGTGATTGTGTGTGTTGTGATCTGTGATTGTTTATTTTCAAGTATCTGCTGAATTATTAAGTATAAGTGCTAAACATTTTAAAAAACACATATTC
Organism: Platanthera zijinensis; assembly: GCA_039513925.1. Lineage (NCBI taxonomy): Eukaryota > Viridiplantae > Streptophyta > Magnoliopsida > Asparagales > Orchidaceae > Platanthera > Platanthera zijinensis. Next base: position 256,782,635 of record CM077079.1, read on the forward strand.
ACCCCATTCTAGGTGATTAACTACCCATAAATTTATCTTTCACAAATACTATGTGATGGCCTAATCATTTTTGAGTTGTCATTTTTCGCATACCTCCTTCGTTGCAACCACTTTGGGAATCGAGACCTCAAATTTCACTAAAATGAGAGCCTCAGAGCCGTTGGATAGCTGGAATGGAGTTTCTCCAGTAGATGAACTCGGATTTGTTCTTAGAGCCAAAAGAATCGGCGAGAGTTGCTTATCCTAATCATCTCCCAGATTCTCAACCTTATTTTTCAAGAGGTTTAGAATTAGCTTGTTGGTGGCCTTTACTTGGCCATTGCTCTAGTCTATATGACGAAAGAACTCATCTTTTTCATAGCAGACAAACTAAAAACCATTGTCGGTGATGATGACTGTGGTACGCCGAATAGACACACTATGCTAACTCGACCTGGCAGCTGCGTCGACAATTTTCAAGATCAGATCACCTTTTTCAAAGTGCTTGATCTTGATATGCTGGTCAAAATATTTCGCCATTCAATGTTTGTCCTCCTCTTATCTTGCAGTGGTGAGATCCTAAAGCTCTTCTACTAAATCCAAAGATTATGTGAGGGCCTAATCATTTTTGAGTTATCATTCTTCTCATGCCTCCTTCGCTGCAACCACTTTGGGGCTCGAGACCTCAAATTCCACTAAAATGAGAGCCTCAGATCCGTAGGATATCTGGAATGGAGTTTCTCCGGTATATGAACCCGGAGTTATTCTCAGAGCCTAAAGAAGCGGCGAGAGTTGCTTATCCCAATCACCTCGCAGATTCTCAACCTTATTTTTCAAGTGGTTTAGAATTAGCTTGTTTGCGGCCTTTACTTGGCCATTGCTCTAGTCTATATGATGAAAGAACTCATCTATTTCATAGCAGACAAACTGAAAACCATTGTCGGTGATGATGGCCTGCGGTATGCCGAATAGACACACTATGTCTCCCCATAGGAAGTTCTGAACCATTCGATACAAGGTTTTTGCCAAAGCGCATGCCTTTGCCTCTATACACTTTATGAAGTAGTCGATCATCGCCAAGATGAACTGACGTTGTCCGTTAGCGAAAGTAAAGGGTCCTAGTAGGTCTATTCCTCAGATGGTGAATGACCAGGGGATGTGATAGCCCTTAGATCCTGAGCAGACATGAGCTACAACGAAGCATATAGTTGATATTTAGCATAGATCCAAGCGAATCCCTTTGCGTCCTTTCGGATGGTTGGACAAAAGTATCCTTTACATAGCACTTTTTTCTCCAATGTATGGCTCACCGAATAACTGTCACACTCGCTGATGGATCTAGTGGACAACCTTAGAGGGGGGGGGGGTGAATAGGTTTTTACGCTTAAATAGAAATTCAAAATATTTTTGTCCAGAAAAACAAGTGCTGGAAGCTACCGTGGGGCGTTAGGTTGCTAATGCACGATGGTAGGTCACATACCTCATTTTTCTAGGCAAGTTCCTCCTTGGAGATCTACGCACACTTTAGTGAATCACCGGCTAACAATGACAATGCTATAAAAAATAAACAAAAACAGGAAATGAATTTTATTAAAACTGAATCAACAACTATTTTTACCAATTACAAATTGATCCCTATGACGCTGGAGATCGAAGGCGGTGAAGGAAGAAACACTTTTGATTTTTTATACCGACCCACTACCCGGATTGGTTGGCTCTCTCCCTTTCCCTCCATGAAAGGTCTTCGAGCCGGATCTTCACCTTCACGCAAGGAAGTGTCTTAGAGCCCCGCTAGATCACTCAATCTAGACATCCCTTCACCGGGACAATTTCTCACGGAATCCTCCCCGGATTCCGACGACCTCTACCAGTCGATTTCCCTCACCACAAGAATAGAGAAATGAGAAAAAGTACAACAAGAATGAAAGATTAAAGTTTGAATATCCCTCGAGATGATTTCTCCGTTGAGCGATCCGTGACCGGTGCTTAAGATCTTCGTGTGGATGCAACCGATAAACTCCTCGTAATCGTTGATGTGTTTGGCTCGCCGAAGTTCTTTGTGTGCGAACGGGAGGGAGGCGGTTTCCTTTTCCTTCGACAAAGACGATAGAATGGAGCACAGTGGCGGCTACCAAACCCTAAGAATGACAGATTTAAGTCTCTATTCGTCTCGGCCAGAAATTCAGAAAACGAGACGTCTTTTATATGTCTTTGTAAAAACAGGCTACCGTCGGCAGTAAGACTAGGGCCCAGCGGTAAGTTCATGCGCTTGATGTTGACAGCTGTCCTGCAAATTTGAAAAATATTCAAAACGAATATTTTCCTCCTTTTTGTGCTAGCGCGGCGCGGTAGGGAGGTATCGCCTGGCGATAGTCCAGTCGTCTTGACGAATCCATCTCGACGATCGTTGAGTGTGCTATCGCGGCGCAGTAACAAGTTAATGTCTGCACGGTAGCATCCCGAGCACCTGCCTGAATTAAATCCTCAAGCTAGAGCAGGCGGTAGGACTAGCGCGGCATGGTAGCAACCCAAGCGTCATGTCTATTTAATTCAGGCTACCGCCCGGTGGTAACTGCTACAGCTCAGCGGTAGGTTCTAGAGGAGAGCTTGCTTGCTTCGCTTGGACCTGTAAACCTACACACTCTACCAAACACAAGATGTGATCAAATACAATATTAGAATTGATACTATCAAACTGAGGATATGTGAACTGTCAGCTTCAACAAACTCTCCCTTTTGATAATATCAAATCTCGTTCATGAGAAATAACAATGAAGTGCATGATACAACATATATATAAGAGATAATCTTTAAGCTCGGGTTTCAGGTTGCATATAACTTCCCCTACACACGTGCTCCCCCTATGTACTTGTTCTATATACTCCCCATATCTACGTACACACAGCGAAATGAGCTCCCCTTACATGTGATTTACCCTTACCCATGACTCATGAACAATCTGTTGTGCTCCCCTACATGTGATCTACCCTTACCCATGACTCATGAACAATCTATTCTCCCCTTTTGATATTATTGAAAGGGGGTGGGCCATACAGAAAGTGAACATACGCTTGTACGGGAGAAAAGGAATGCAGTATATAATGAGCGTGATAAAGAAAGCAGACAGTGCACGTTATAGGAAGTGATCGAGAGGTGAAAAACAATAGGGGTGACCAAACAGAAACCAGAGAATATAAAACATAGAGGTCAAACTAATGAGCAGAGTACACAAACACAGTTCAAATAAGTTTTCAGAGTTAAAGAGGATTGGACAACGCAGGTTAAACTAAGCACACAATGATTTAGAGTACAATGTTAATAGAGTTATAGAATTAAAACAGAGGAACATTGTACATGCCAAGAATAGAAATCGTGTACTAGTACTTACGTGCTATAGACATATAATTTCGTTTCAGTACACTTCTTATGCATGTAAGCGTTAGATAGAGTAATGACATGTGTACGTGTAGCATCAGAAGACAAACATAAATAGAGTTAACATTTATTACCTGTTTTATCTCAATAATTCAATATGCTATCACGAGAGGAATAAAGTGAAAAATCACATCACGTTTCTATCTATGTTATACCAGGATTAGAACTATGGGTACTAAGCTTAAGGTTTTAGTCTTTGCACAAGATCGAAGTGATTCTTTGGACCAAAGTACTCATCCTCACAATGCTCATAAAGACTTATCAGGAGGAGTGAGTAGTGTTTGGGGGGGGGGGGTATCCTTGACACAAGATTGGATAGCATGTAGTTTTTTTTTCATTTATACGATTCGTACTATCAATTTTATAATTTTGATTTCAAGGACCCCGAATCAATCAAAATCTACCCACATAGATAGATACACTTTAACTTGTATACACAAGACTTGACCACTAGAGATTATTCAAGTTATTTCTAACGTGTTAGACACAATATCACAAGGTATAACATGTAAGCATATAATTTCTACAAGAGTGCTCCGTCTAGGGATATGTGAATAACATTCCGCTACCTAAATCCTCACATATACCTAGAAGCATATTCAACGAATATTAACATGTCTAGTCACACTTAGTAGCTAAGCACATATAGATTCAACACATCATGACATAAGTAGACAACGTTAATAGGGATTAACAAGCCTAAGTCAAACATTGTACATAATCATTATGCTCTATGTTCTAGTCATGTGTGTCCATAGAGTTATCAATCCATAGTTTTTGTTGTTGTTAATTTTTGGGTTATATATATATTTTTTGTATTTTTTGATTTAACAAACAACAAAAAAACAAAGAGAACACCAAAAGAACGACTAAAGACGTGTTTTTTTGTTTTTTTTTTCTATTTTTGTTTGAAAGAACAAAAACAAAAACAATATAAGCATGACACAAAACGTAAAACGAACAAAAAAACACTCCTATGACAATTGGTGATGCAACATGACTAGGTAGAGAGATCCAAAACGCCCAACTCGAGTCGAAGTAACGAGAAACGAGCATTTGAGAGGGGTTTTGTGAAGATATCAACTAGTTGGTCGTCGGTTCCAATGAAGCTTACTCTCATGTTCTCTTTCTTAATGTGATCCCAAATGAAATGATGACGAACGTCAATATGTTTGGAATGAGAGTGACATACTGGATTATTCGTCAAGTCTATGACACTCTTGTTGTCACACCTAAGGTTAACATTCTTACAGATTATGCCAAAGTCCTCTAACGTTTGTGACATCTAAAGTGCTTGTGCGCAACAACTTCCTAAGGCAATATACTCGGCTTCAGCAGTAGAGAGGGCAACAGAGTTTTGTTTCCTACATGACCATGAGACTAGTGCCGGACCAAGGAAGTGATAGGTACCACTTGTGCTCTTGCGATAAGAGAGCATCCATCGTAATCAGAGTCAGAGTACCCGTGAAGTTTGAAGTCAGTGCTGTGGGGGTACCAAAGACCAAGATTTTGGGTGTCTATTAGATACTTAAAGATATGTTTAACCGCTTTGAAGTGTGATTCTTTAGGATCGGCTTGATATCTAGCACATAGACAAACAACGAATGTAATATCGAGCCTAGACGCACTTAAGTAGAATAGTGATCTGATCATTCCTCTAAAAACAGTTTGGTCCACCGAAATGCAACTTTTATCTTTCCTAATTTTAGAGAAGCACTCATTGGAGTTTTGACTTGTTTCAGATTTTCAAAGCCAAATCGCACAAGCATATCTTTTATGTATTTCGATTGGCTTATAAAAACTCCATCATTACGTTGAGAAATCTGAAATCCTAAGAAATATGTTAACTCTCCAATTAGACTCATTTCAAATTCAGACTGCATTAGAGTGATAATTTCTTTTCATAATTTATCATTTATGGCCCCAAAAATAATATCATCCACGTAAATTTGTAAAAAAAATAAATCAAGATTCTTGTGCTTCACAAATAGAGTGGTGTCTGCCCTACCCATCCTAAAGTCATGTCCTCGAAGAAAAGTGGTGATCCTATCATACCAAGCACGGGATACCTGCTTCAGTCCGTATAAGGCTTTCACCAACTTCTATACGTGATTTGGGTAGTCAGTGTTCTTGAATCCGGGCGATTGCTCGACATACACCTCTTCCTTAATATATCCATTCAAGAATGCACTCTTAACATCCATTTGATATAATTTAATTTGTTTGTAACTCACAAACGCCAAAAACATATGAATGAATTCAAGACATGCAACAGGTGCAAATGATTCCTCAAAATCCACACCCTCTATTTGTGAGTAACCTTGTGTCACCAACCTAGCTTTGTTTCTAGTTATCCTAGATTCACCATTAAAATTATTTTTGTATACCCATTTCAAACCTATAACTAGACGGCTATCAGGACGCTCCACTAACACCTAGACTTTATTTCTCTCAAATTGGTTTAACTCTTCATTCATAGCCAAAAACCACGATTAATCCTTTAAAGTTTCTGAGATGTTCTTAGGTTCAATTTTAGATAAGAAGCACAGATTTGAGAAGGATTCATGCAAGTCCGATCGATTTCTAACTCCATGTGAGGGCTCTCCTACTACTAGTTCTCGTGGATGTTGCTTTAAGAAATTTAGAGTGCTTGGAGGCCTATATTCGTCAGCATGAGTTGGAACATCAACCGACACTTCTCTCTCCTCGCCCTTAGCTTCTAATTGCGCATCCTCATCAATTTCCTCTTTGTTTGGCCTAGGTTCTTCAGTTTGTGTGTTTTCGTTAAAGTGTACGTGAGTCGATTCTTCAACAACTAAGGTTCGTTTGTTATAGACCCTATAGGTACGACTCGTACTAGAGTATCCTAACAGGATGCTATGGTCTGATTTTTCGTCAAGTTTTGTTAAGTGATCCTTAGTGTTTAGAATAAAGCATCGGCAACCAAAGACTCAAAAATATGATACTGATGGCTTCTTATTAAAGTAGAGCTCATACGGAGTTAGCTTAAGAATGGGGCGAAACATGACTCGATTCACATAACATGTTGTGTTAACCGCTTCTGCCCAAAATATCGAGGCAAGTCGAACTCGGCGAGCATGGTGCATGCTAAATCTTGTAGACTACGGTTCTTTCTCTCTATTACCCCGTTCCGTTGGGGAGTACGAGGGGCTAAGAATTCGTGTTTAATTCCTAAATTATTACAATAGTTTGTGAAGTTCTAATTCTCAAATTTTCCCCCATGATATGTCCTTATGCATTTTATTTTTAGTCCCTTATCATTTTGAATTCTAGTGCATAGATTAGTGAATTCAAGGAACATGTCAGATTTATTCGTAAGGAAGATCGTCCAACAATAACTGGAGTAGTCATCTATAAGAACAAACGTGTATCGTTTTCCACCTAAACTGCATGTACTAAGAAGATCAAACAGATCCAAGTGAAAGAGTTCAAGTGGCATAGTCGTGGAAATTTCATTTTTTTCTCTTGAATGAGGTTTTAACAAATTTCCCTTTTTGACACGGAACGCATAATGAGTTTAAACTACCGCTTAATTTAGGAAGTCCACGAACAAGTTTGTTTTTCGATAGTTTGACAATTAGTTTACTTCTTGAGTGTCCCAGCCTCCTATGCTAAAGATATAATTCATCATTCTTGGTAACCTAGCATTTCAAATCAGAGGAAGATATATCTTCAAATCTAATGGTGTAAACATTATGAGTTCTATGAGCAGTAAGTAAAACACTATTAATTTTAGTATCTATTATCTTGCAAGAGTTCGTAGAGGATTCAAATATAACATTCAGGCCTTTGTCACTAAGTTGACTAATTAAGATTAAATCATGCTTAGTATATCTACAAATAATACATTTGAAATTGAAAATGCTTTGTTACCTATGATCCCGATTCTAAGAATGCATCCTTTACAATTGTCCCCAAACGTCACCATGCCCCCCTTCTTATTCTCTAGACTAAGGAACTTGTCTTTATCTCCTGTCATGTGCTTGGAACAACCAGAGTCCAAGTACCACACATTGTCCTTGTCCTTAGCCTACCAACACACCTAAAAAGAAGATGAGGGTAAAGATCTGGTTACCCAAGTTGTTCCACCCATACGATAGGTAGAAGACTTCGATAGCCAGACTTGCATAGTTTTCTTGTCACCTTTCCTCAGACACGACCTGTATGTGTGACCAAACCTTTGACAGTTTGCACACAAAGTATAGGCAGTGGATGTTGCCTTTATCCTATTCTTAGAGCTCGTGCTTGAGGATGGAGATAGCCTTTCAGAATTATTGAACTTATTGTGTGATTTTTTATAGTTCATTTTAGGCTTAGCTTGAATATGATTACCGCTCGGCGGTAGCGTTGGACTTACATATTTTAGTCCAAATTTTCTAGATCCATGACACTGTTCACCCAACAACATATTCAGAGATTTTTGCCCTATTCCAAATTTCTGGATAACACAGTTAAGATCATGGATCCTCGCCTTTAGGGCGGTGTTTTTAGTGACTAGCATTACACACTGATTGGCGAATTGTTGCTTACCTTCTTCTATCTTGGAAAGAAACATTTGAAGTCTTTTCTCCAAGACATTCTTTTCATTGATGAGATTGTTTGTTTTCAATGATGCCTTGGAGAGACTTGCTTTTAGCTCTTCGATCGTTGTCATCGAGTGAGGACACTCTAGGTACTCGATCATCTCTTTACCGCATTTTATTAATTCACTCTTTAAATTTTCTAAGTCCTTTTTGATTTTCTTGTTTTCATTTTTAATGGACTTTTTCTCAAGTATAACACTATCTAACTTATCACATAGATGTTCGTAAATTTCAAGGAGTTCATTATAAGAGGGTGGGGTTACCTCAGTGTCGCTTTGGATAATGGACTCATCTTAAGACTCATCTTGATTCCTCCCCATGAGGCATAGATTTTTCTCGTCTTCACTACTTGAGTCTGAGGTGCTTGACTTGTCAGATCCATCCTCGTCCCAAGTTAGCGCCTTTAGCACCTTCTTCTTCTCGTTGTGCCGGCTCTGTTTCTCCTTTTCCTCCATCTGGAGCCTTGGACATTCCCTATTTATGTGTCTAGGCTTGTGATAGTGATAGCACTCAGGTAGGATCTTCTCATCATCACTCTCCATCTCCTTTGACGTTTTGTTCCACCTCTTGGTTTCTTCAGCACCTTTCTTCAGGAATTTCTTAAATTTTCCCTGCCTCTTGGGATTCTTCATGAACCTTTTGAACTCTCGGACATAAAGGCTTTTTTCAACGTCTTCCTCAGATTCTTCAGCAACCTTTCTCTCCCTTGCAGCCTTCAGTGCCAGCTCCTTCTTTATTTCCCTGGGATACTCCTTAGCTTGAATCTTTAATTCGAGTTCATTTGTATTCAGGTTTCCAACGAGGCTATTTATCTCCAGGGTGCCAATATCATGTGATTCAACAATAGCAGTCACCTTCGGGTTGAAGCGTGGAGACAAAGATCGCAGGATCTTACTCACTAGATATCCATTTGAGTAGCACTTCCCGAGGGATCTTGAGGCGTTGACAATCTTGGTGAAACGGGTATACATGCTGTCAACCTCCTCGTCAATCTCCATCCGGAATTGTTCGTATTCAGATTCGAGTCAGAACAGCTTTGACTTCTTCACCTGCGAGGTACCTTTGTGAGTAAGCTAAAGTAAATGACATATATCATACGCATTTTCACAATTGCAAATTCTATTAAATTTAGATTTATCCAATGCGCAGAATAAAGAGTTCATGGCTTTTGCATTTTTTGTACATCTGAGCTTGTCAGCGTCATCCCATTTATCCTGCGATTTGACTAAGACGGTATCACCTACAGTGGTAGTGGGTGCAATGTATTTTATTTTAATCATGGCCCACACGTCCATGCTTTGTGTCATCAAAAAGATTTTCATTCGCGTTCTCAAGTGATTATAGGAACTCCCCATGAACAGTGGGGGTCTACTCACACCTTGTCCCCAGGGAACGCGTGAATCGCGTTGGCTATCTTACTTCTAGTTTTTAAGCCTTTTCTAAGTAACCTAACTCTAAAGCCACTTGATGGATCTAGTGGACAACCTTACGGGGGGGGGGGGGGTAAATAAGGTTTTATGCTTAAATAGAAATTCAAAATATTTTGATACAGAAAAACAAGTGTTGGAAGCTACCGCGGGGCGTTAGGTTGCTAACGCGCGGCGGTAGGTCACAGACCTCATTTTACTGGGCATGTTCCTCCTTGGAGATCTGCGTACCCTTTAGTGAATCACTGACTAACAATCACAATGCTATAAGCAATAAATAGAAACAGGAAATGAATTTTATTAAAACTGAATCAACAATTGTTTTTATCAATTACAAAAACTTGATCCCCATGAAGCTGGAGATCGGAGGCGGTGAAGGAAGAAACACTTTTGGTTTTCAATACCGACCCACTACCCTGACCAGTTGGCTCTCTCCCTTTCCCTCGAAGAAAGATCTTTGACCCGGCTCTTCACCTTCGCACAAGCAAGTGTCTTAGAGCCCCGCTAGATCACCCGATCTAGACATCCCTTCCCCAGGATGATTTCTCATGGAATCCTCCCCGGATTCCGACGACCTCTACCCATCGATTTACCTCACCACAAGAATAGAGAAACGAGAAAAAGTACAACAAGAATGAAAGATTAAAGTTTGAATCTTGCTCAAGACGATTTCTCCCTTGAGCGATCTGTGACCGGTGCTTGAGATATTCGTGTGGATGCAACCGATCCACTCCTCGTAGTCATTGATGTCTTTTGCTCGCTGAAGTTCTTCATGCGCGAACGGGAGGGAGGCAGTTTCCTTTTCCTTCGACGAAACGGCGGAACGGAGCACAAAGGCGGCTACCGAACCCTAGGAATGACAGATCTAAGTCTCTATTCGTCTTGGCCAGGAATTCAGAAAACGAGATGCCTTTTATACATCTTTGTAAAAATAGGCTACCACCGGCGGTAAGACTAGCGCCCGACGGTAGGTTCACGCGCTTGATGCTGACAGTTGTCCTGCAAATTTGGAAAAATATTCAAAATGAATATTTTCCTCTTTTTCGTGCTAGCACGACGCGGTAAGGAGGTATCTCCTAGCGATAGTAATATCGTCTCGATGAATCCAACTCGACAATCGTTTAGTGGCTATCGCGGCGCGATAACAAGTTAATGCCTGCGCGGTAGCATCCCGAGCGCCTGGCAGAATTAAAATCCTCAAGCTAGGGCAGGAGGTAGGACTAGTGCGGCGTGAGAGCAACCTGAGCATCATGTCTATTTAATTCAGGCTACCGCCCGCGGTAACTGCTACTGCTCGACGGTAGATGCCAGAGGAGAGCTTGCTTGCTTCGTTTGGACCTGTAAACTTGCACACTCTACCAAACACAAGATGTGATCAAATACAACATGGGAATTCATATTATCAAAATGAGGATATATGAACCGTCGGCACCAACACTCGCTAGAGTGAATCTCCTCCAGGACTCGTGGGAATTCTTCCTCTAAAAGGCATTGAGCCAGAGGATCAGATATGGTCCTCTGATAAAGAACTCCATCCAAAATTAAGTAATATACCAACTTGTGTCAGTACCACGATCAATGGGAGCTCCCCAATGCTTAGATAGGTGATGAAAGAATCCACCCAGGATAGACACTTTTCAATCTCCATTAATTCTCCAATTTTGATGGATGGCTTGAATAGCTCAGTCAGGGTGCCTCCGACCCTTGGACTGTACTTGGCCATCTGATTGGTCACACACCATTCTCTTCCCTTGGTGCATGAAGGGTGAAGAACGACCTAAAGGTGCCAATCAGGCCATTACCTTCAGGAGGTACTTCAAGAGGATTGGTTCCCTCGCCTCGAATCTTTGATGCAACTACCAGGGAATCAATGTGGATTCAGATATCCTGGATCATGAGCTCTGTAGCCAGGCAGAGGCAGACAATTACGACCTCGTTCTCCACTTGATTGTTGGTGACCTGGAAAAGGATTTCCATTGTCTGCTTAATCTTCATCCTATGTGGGATTATTAGGTCGATCCCCACTCCAAGTGATTCTTTCCCTGATGCGCTATCCACAAATATGAGCAAGGGGACGATTTCTTACCTGCCTTTATACTCTCCACTTTTGGGGGAGAAGTTTGCCAAGAATTCTGCTATCCCTTCGGCCTTGATAGCCATTCGAGGTAGATAGGCGATGTCAAACTTGCCAAACTCAACAAACCATTTTGCGAGTCGACCATAATGTTCCACCTTTAAGAGGATTGCATTCAAATGATGATTTATCACCACCATTATGGTATAACCTTAAAAGTATGGCCCCAGCTTCCTTGCCGAGGTGATAAGCACGAAGGCTTGCTTCTATAGGCATGGATTGCGTAGCTCCGCCCCTTGGAGGACTCTATTGGTGTAGTGGATCATCAACTGTTTCTTAACCTCCCCTCGGAGTAGGACCAAGCTTATAACTTCTGATCTTACTCTGAGGTATAAGAGGTGATCTTATCCTTCATAGGGCCCCTTATAACACCCCTGCTCGTTCCAAGGAATATAACAGCGGGTCCGGTCGGGACCCCACACCATATTGAATGAACAAACAAAAGAGTTACTCAATGAATATCAATCCATAACACTAAACTACAACGCATAATAGAATTATACGCTAACGAAAGCATTTATATAAACTTGAACCAGAATGTCCCCATCACTAAAGGAATGATTAAACACAATTAACATTGTCTTGCTTAATTTAGCCTTAAGGCCTTACACACGAACAAATGTTAAAATACTACATGATTTCCATACATCGGCACACATATCGGCAATAGTTAAAACAAAACTTGGGCCTTCAAGGGTCTGCATAGCTTGGACTCCCGCCCGCTATTTTTCGCTTGGCTCTCTAGCACCTGTACCTATACGAACCACAAGGATGTGGCAACAAAAGAAGGTAACGAGTCAGCTTTTGCTGACCACTATCCACAAACACGCGGCATAACGACCCCACCCAATACCCGGGGCGATGGTATTCTTTCCTTGCATAAAGTCAACAGTAATAACATATATAATACAAGAGTGCGCACTTTAAGAACCAACCATGACAGACGTTGGTGCGACCGACCAAACGTCTCATGCATTCAGGGGACATTATCGGTGTACCGAATATCCGGGTTTCACCACCATCCTCAGTCCCAGACCGATGGTAACATTGAGCATTCCCTAGTTAGGCGCATCGCCACGACTCTTTTCTATGCCAATGATGAAAGCCAAGTATGTTAGGCACTTTAGTCGTGTGACATAGTGCGGGTACAAATCAAACAATTATCGTTGCTCAAATCACAATGTCTATGAGATAATAGTGTGGGTCAGCCCGTCCTTTCTCGTTTCCCCATACATAAGGCTGGCACTCATGACCAACAAAGTTGGGCACTCCTGGCTCTCATCTTTACAAGCTACACACCTTATCCCCAGGACCTAGGCTTGCAATCACATAACAGCTCGCTGGGAGCTACCACCAGCGATAATACTACCATCGTGTGGTACCTAATAGAACTATGATTTTGCTGATTTTCCAAGTATTTCCTGGAGTTAGCCTCCAAGACCCCCTGTCACGCTCTACAACACTCAAAACCCGAAAATGACAAACAACACAGACTCTTCTCCGACATGCAAATATCAATATAAACATTACCAATCTAGACCAACTCGTCTGGATGGGCTTCACACAACATGCTTAGATCTGAAGTCGAAACGGACGTCTATATGCAATATATGTCGTGGATGAACTCAATCGACCTGAAGAAAGTCTACTCGTACGCTACTTAGTGAAAGAGGCAGATCGCTACTTAGCAAATATAGAAACAAAAGATGGCACACGCGTCCTAACGAGAGGAGGAAGATCGTTACCCTTGAAGTTCTCTTTTGCACCATTGCTCAAAACTCCAATCGAATAGAAAGAACCGCACTAGGCCACTCTCCGTGGAACTTGACTCGGCTCACAATTTGGAGCTCCGAAGCACTGGAAATGGTGGAAAACTCCTTCTTCCTCTTCCTTAGCTCTCCCCTTTCTCTGCCTCTAGAAAGAGAAAACCCAAAGTGAAATGAAGTGCAAACCCACAACTCTCAGCCTTAACCCTAAAGGAAACACAACTCCACCGTCAAATTTCACTTAAAATCCATGGATGACCACGATTGAAACTAGATTTCCTGTATAGAGTCCTACCGCTGTGCGGTAACAAGCTACCGCTGCATGGTACCTCGGTCAATGGCTTCTTAAGCAAGCCCACCGTTTAAACCATCTACACAATTTCCAACACGTGTCTGCCAGTACCTGACACACTATCGCCACGCAGTAACACACTACCGCCGAGCCGTAGTAAATTTGATGTATCATGACGTCAACTGCATTAAAAGGTCCACAACCGTCAGCGGTAACAATACCGTTGGGCGGTACCTCATAGAGAGCAATGACAATTAAATCAACAACGTTACCGCCGGCGCTAGCACTACCACCGGACGGTAGCATTCAGAGAGTTATTTTTGTGTAAAATTTTGGGGTGTTACACCCCTGAAGCAGAGGGGCTTGCAACAACTGCTGCTTCAGGGCATGAAAAGTTGATTTGTATTCGGTGTTCCACTCGAAGTTCTTATTTCCACAAAGAATTTTGAAAAGGGGGAATCATTTCCCTCCCGCCTTGGACAGGAATCGACTCAGTCTTATGAGTCTCCCAGTCAGCCAATGCAACTCATTGATGTCTGTAGGGGAGTCCACCTCCATGATGACCTTTAATTTGTCAGGATTACTAGATTAGGCTCGACTCATGCAAGAGTGAGGAAATGCCCCAGGAACTTTCCATGCCTATATTTATGTACCTCGATCTCCAGTTCGAAGCAACCATCTCTAGCTCCCGCACCTCCTCGACCACTTTCAGGCATGTTATTCCTACTAGCACCCTATCCACCTCTTTGGCATCCTCTGTAACACCCCAGTTTCTATACTTGAGCCTCTAGAAGCTAGCGCATGACGTTAGATATCTATCGCTCGGCGGTAGCCTGGAGTTGAGTGTGTTGAGTAGAAGGTGTTGAGTGGAGGCGTTGAGTGGAGGCATTGAGTGGGAGGCATTGAGTGCTAGTGCACGGCGTTAGCTAGTTACATCTTGACGTTAGCCTCCTTGCGTAGAGACAGAATCGTTGAGTGAGCTACCGCGCAGTAGTATTTCTACCGCCGGCAGTAGCGCGTCTTTATTTTTGGCTGAGGGCTAAGGAAGCTACCGCGGCGCGGTAGGTGGTTACCGTCTGGCGGTAGCAAAAGGAAGCAGTTCCGTGGATCTGTGTTCTGACCATCTAATTTCGCTTCGGTTTTGATCCCATGACCCAGGACACTCCGTCCAAGGGGCATAAGTATGGCTGAAACACTCTTTCCCCTCATTTCTTCTCATTTGAGAGTTGAAGTTTGGGTTTTTAGGAGAGAGGGTTTAGAGGAAGAGGAAGAGCATCTTCCGTCATTAACGAAGCTTCGGGGCTCTGATCGTCGATCCAAGGCCAGATCCGTGGAGAGGACTTTAAGGCGCACCCTTTAACCCGTGCAAATCGAGTTTTCCATGGCTAGGAAGAGGATTCGTAAGGTAACGACACTTCTCTCGGTTTTTAGGATGAGTGCATGGCATCCATTTTTATTCTTAATTTCTTTCAAGCTTTAGGCATCGGATCTCTTAAATGAGAGGGGTTCGGGTTGCCATGGTTCAAGAGAAGCCACCGGGTCGATTGTGTCCATCCCCGACATGATATTGCACTAGAAATCCGCTTTGCTAGTGGATTAGGCATTGTGGGTGAAGCCGTAGTCGCGATCGTTAGTCTGACTCAGTGATGTTGCATAACGAGCCTTAAGGATTTTGCTAGAAATCCTTTTGCGGCAAGATGTTGTTTGTGATGTGGTTTCCCCCTTATTTTCGTGTGATTACGAATGGTGGATTAGGGCAGGAAAGGCTATTGATTGTGATGTTTTAAGGCGTGGCTTTGTCTCTATGGTCGGCTGACTAGCCCGTGACGTGCAAGTAACGTGTGGAGAGTATCCCGGCGAGACAAGTCCCCTTCTGTGAAACTGACGATAACGTCAAGCTTTGGACAAGCCCGAACGATGAAGCCCACGAGCGGGTGGGGTTAAGCAAGGGTTCTTAACATCGGTTTGTTGTTTGTGAGACGGAATCCTGACATGAGAAGTCGGAGCTTGTAGGCAAGCCCGAGTTTTGAGACCCACGAGCGGGTGGGGCCTTGGCAAGAGTTTCGTGTGGCGACTTGTATGCCATTAGGGGAAATTGAAAGTACCCGTGTGTTTGCAACTTGAACGCCGATGGGGAAATTGGAAGTACCCGTTTGATGATGTGTGATGATGTGTTAGATTCATGCATTTTAGGGTGCCTTGGGTGAAACCGAGGATTGCATACATGCTGCATTGTAGGCCCCTTTATTTTACCTACTCAACATAGAAATATATTTGTTGTATAAGACATTCAAACATGTTTTATTACTTTCTAAGTTCATGTATATTTGCATATGAAGTGTTGACCTGCAGGGTGATGGAGTGCTCCGGGGTCCGCTGGGGACGATCCGAGGAGATGTATTGGTTACACAGTTGAGGTCAGCCTTTGCTGACCCAAATTACAACAAATTTTTACAAGGAAAGGATTGCAAGCGAGAGCAAGCTCGCCGGCCAAAAAGGCCTAAGCCTCATGAAGTGAAACTTCTGTTATTTGCTTGTGTTTGTCAAGTGTTTTTCTCCATGAACTGTAATCTGGATTGCATGTCGAGGTAGCCTAGGAGTGCTAAAGCACATTACTTTGTTTGTTACTGTTTCAGACTTGGGACT
This sequence comes from Platanthera zijinensis, assembly GCA_039513925.1. Classification (NCBI taxonomy): domain Eukaryota; kingdom Viridiplantae; phylum Streptophyta; class Magnoliopsida; order Asparagales; family Orchidaceae; genus Platanthera; species Platanthera zijinensis. The sequence goes on from CM077079.1 coordinate 256,798,918, forward strand.
CATGATTGTTGTAAGGCCTCAAGGCTGTTTTGATACTCCTATGATGGTGGATAACTTCTAGCATTGTTATTTGTTTCCGTTGTTTTTAGTCTGAGTTTTGAGATACGTAGTTCTTTTATATCACTTTTTAATGCTTAAGCTATGAAGTCTGTAAGTTGTGGAGCCCTGGCCTGACTCATATTATACCATCATTACAGGGGAGACGTTACAATTTGGTATTAGAGGGAGGTTAGTGTCCAAGGTAAGATTTAGTGGTCGATTTGACATAATCGAATCGCATAAAGAAGTTATCCACATAGGAGTATCATGGGACCATGAGTGTCCTAGTGTCTAAGTTTTACAATTAGAATCTGATTCTTGTTTTATCTTACTTTTGCTAAGGATGCAAGAGACGATGCGGGGACGTCGAGGCCGCAAGAGGAGCCTTTGCGAGTAGTGTTACTGCTCTGGGTCCTATGGGCATGGGTGTAACCCCGGCCGATTTCTGTCGCATGCTTGCAGAGGCAATGGTGGCAGCCCAAGCTGCAGCAGAAGCGCAAGTTGCGACTCATGTTGCATAGGTAACGAATCATGTTACCCCAGACGTGACACCGACCATACCGGGCGAAGGAGCCAGGCAGGCAGAGCCATTAGCTGAGAGAGTGGTATTTGGGCAGGGAGACCGACAGATGAAGTATATTCTAAGTTTCCATCCTCCAACATTTAAGGGAGTCGGCACGTCAACCGATGCGGAGGACTGGTGGGCGGGGATTCAGGAACTTCTTGGGGTGGCAGAGATGCCAGAAGAGAAGCAATCTCAGTTTGCGACCATCATATTAGAAGGTGACGCTAAGTTGTGGTGAGTGAGCCATAGCGGCCGCCAGTTTCCTGGACGCACCCCGTCCATAGGAGAGTTCGGGAATGCCTTCCTAAATAAGTATATCCCTTCGTTAATAAGGTTAGCCCTTCAGCGACAGTTTCTGCACTTTGTGCAACGGGATAAAACTATAGATGAGTACGTTCAGGAGTTTACTCAATTGGGTCGTTATGCTAGAACGACCATGGCTGACAATGAGGAGAGGGACAATCTCTTCTACCATGGGTTGAGGGAGAATTTGAGACAACCCCTTATAGATATGAAGAATGCGGGTTTCAACGAATTGATAAAAGCTGTCAGGACATTGGAAAGTGATATGGAACAAACCCAACGTCGAAAGGGACTGGCAGTCAAGCAGGGAGAAGGAAAGTCTTCTCAATCGCAAGGGAAGTATGAAGGGAGAAATGGAGGAAGAAGTCTCATCCCTTCTAGTCATGAGAGAAGAGCAGTATAACGTCGGGGGGGGGGGGGGGGGTCTCGTTTCAAGGGACCACCAACGTGCTACAAGTGTGGCATGTCAGGCCACATAGCCCGTTTTTGTACTGAGGGTGATGTTGAGCAAGAGCCAAGGCAGGAAAAGTCAGTGTGTTCCAGTCCCAGTGCTGCGGAGAAAGGGAAGATGGAAGAGTCGAGCGCTTCACGATTCCAACCCATGCAGCAAAGGGCTTACAACCTTGGGCAACAGGAAACGATTCGAGACTTTTATGTGAAAGTTTAAGTTTGTTTATTGGCTTTATACTTTCGAGACTTTTATGTGTATTTCTTGTGTTTTAGGCTTCGTGCTAGTTTCCGGTTACCCCGCTAGGGTACTGTTTGATATGAGAGCGTCGCACTCCTTTCTTGCGGAAAGCTTTATCCGGAGAATTGGAGTCGAGCCCTTTTCGGTGGACGCAGAGCTTAGGGGGCGCATGCCCAATGGGTCTTTCATGACCACCGGGAAGAAATGGCGCATTGGTGGAGTTTAAACGGAATTGACTTCATGTTGGTAGCAGCGGTTCTACCAATAGCCGAGTTTGATGTGATCTTGTGGATGGACTGGCTAGCAGAGCAGCGCGCCAGTATTGACTGCCTATCTAAGGTGGTGACTCTGAGATGCGAAGGAAAGAAAGAAGTCAAATTTGAGGTCCTTAGTGGAGTGGCCTATTCCCTGATTTTGGCCATGCAGTTGGTGCGGGCAGTTAACTAGGGAGGAGTAGCTTTAATAGCGTTATTGGAAGTTCAACTTTCCAAGCTATCACTTGGAGAAGTGTCGGTAGTGGATGAATTCGAGGATGTGTTTCCTAAGAAGCTTCCTGGAGCACCTCCTTGATGGGAGATCGATTTCTCGATTGAGTTAGTGTTAGAAGCCAGGTCAGTGTCACGTCCTCCTTTTAGGTTGACACCGAAGGAGTTAACCGAACTTAAAGTACAGTTGCAGGAACTGTGTGAGAAAGGGTATATCATACCAAGCTCATCGCCATGGAGTGCGACGGTGTTGTTTATGAAGAAGAAAGATGGTAGTATGCGGTTGTGCATAGAATACTGTGAACTGAATAAACTAACCATCAAGAATAAGTATCTGATTCCACGGATAGATGACATATTCGATCAGTTGGTAGGGTCAGTGGTGTACTCTAAGTTGGACTTGAAGTTGGGGTACTACCAGTTGCGGATTCGAGATGAGGACATACCCAAGACAGCTTTTGGTACGAGGTATGGCCACTTCGAGTTCTCGGTGATGTCGTTCTAGTTGACGAACGCGCCCTTGGTATTTATGGATTTGATGAACTGAGTTTTTCGGGAGTACTTAGACTCATTTGTGGTGGTCTCTATCGATGATATTTTGGTGTACTCCAGAAATGAGGCAGAGCATGAGACTCATTTGAGAGTAGTCTTGCAGACTTTGAGAGAGAACCAGCTTTATGCAAAGTTCTCGAAGTGCGAGTTCTGGTTGGAGAAAGTAACATTTTTGGTCCATGTGATAAGTAGTGATGGGGTGGCGGTAGATCCGGTGAAAGTTGAGTCCATCAGGTATTGGCCAGTTCTGAGCACTGTGGCGGAAGTTAGGAGTTTTCTTGGACTAGCCGGGTACTATAGAAGATTTGTGGAAAACTTTTTGCGGATAGCTCTGCCCCTAACTACTTTGACTCGTAAGGACCAGAAGTTTGTGTGGACTCAGGAGTGCAATCAAGCGTTTGATACCTTGAAGGAAAGGTTTATGTCAGCTCCAATCCTAAGTCTCCCTAAAGGGACTAAAGGATTTTCGATTTTCAGTGATGCGACAGGATGCGGTTTGGGTTGCGTGCTAGTGCAACATGCCAATGTGATAGCCTTTGGATCTAGACAGTTGAAGCCTCATGAGAGGAATTACCTCGTCCATGACTTGGAGTTGGCGGCGGTAATTTCTGCGTTGAAATTGTGGCGGCACTACATGTATGGTGCGAAGGTGGAGATCTTCACGGACCACAAAAGCCTGAAGTATCTTCTAGATCAAAAAGACTTGAACATGCGACAGCGTAGGTGGGCCGGGTTCCTTGGGGACTACGACGTGCTGATTCAATATACGTCGGACAAGGCCAACATGGTGGTCGATGCCTTGAGTAGAAAATATTCTTGACAAGAGAATTGGATTGAAGCTCATGATGAGCGATTGGTGCGGGATTTTGAATACCTTGGCATTGAGTTTGTAGCAAGAGGCGAGTCTAGCATGGTTCAGTTTAACTGGATAGAGTTGCAGAATGACTTGTCCGATCGTATCCGGGAAGCGACCAATGTGGATGTGGAGTTCCAGCCATTTGTGGTGGAAGCTCAAAAAGGAGAGAGTAATACCTGGGAGATGGTTGGTGGGATCTTAAGAAAGGATGGAAGGGTATGTGTACCGCAGTTCGACAAGCTCCACGAGGAGTTGATGTTTGAGGCTCATCTCACGAAGTACTCCATTCACCCGGTGTTGAAGCCAAAAATGACCGAAGCCAAAATTGACTTTTGTGGAGTCTGACCCTTGGGGAAAGGGGTGACCTCACACCTACTATGCTCGGAAGAACGTCACGGACCGAAGACTTAGGAAACTATGAACTTACCCTCGGCTCTAGCGTGGAGGTCCCACCTCACACCCGGAAGACCTTTGAGGTCTCCCCCTCCCTGACCAATGCTTGAGCTAGGTGCCTTGTAGGAAGAAAGCCAAAGAGATTTTTGTGGCTAAGGAATGAATGAATGCTCTCCAAGGCACCCTCAATGATCTATTTATAGCTTTTTCAAGTCCTAGGGGTAAAATGACCAAAATACCCCTAAGGCAACTAAGCCTCTAGCCAATAGAAAAACTCCACATCGGGGGGTAGAGAGGTAATCGCCCCCCCCCCCCCAGGGCATAACGGTAAAAACATGGTCCGGAGAGAGGTCCAAGGGTGGGAGGAGCCACACCCCTTATCTCCCTGGGAGCTGTCCCGCCGAGACCCTGGGAGCTGTCCTGCCGAGACCCTGGGAGCTGTCCCGCCGAGACCCTGGGAGCTGTCCCGCCGAGACCCTGGGAGCTGTCCCGCCGAGACCTTGGGAGCTGTCCCACCGAGACCCTGAAAGCTGTCCTGCCGAGACCCTGTGAGTTATCCCGCCGAGACCCTGGGAGCTGTCCCGCCGAGACCCTGAGAGCTGTCCTGCCGAGACCCTGGGAGCTGTCTCGCCGAGACCCTGACAGATGTCCCGTAGAGACCCTGGGAGCTGTCCCGCCGAGACCCTGACAGTTGTCCCGCTGAGACCCTGGGAGTTGTCCCGCCAAGACCCTGGGAGCTGTCCCGCCGAGACCCTGACAGCTGTCCCGTCGAGACCCTGGGAGCTGTTCCGCCGAGACCCTGGGAGCTGTCCTGCCGAGACCCTGGGAGCTGTCCCGCAGAGACCCTGGGAGCTGTCCCGCCGAGACCCTGGGAGCTATCCCACCGAGACCCCTGGGAGCTGTCCCGCCGAGACCCCTAGGACCTGTCCCGCCGAGACCCTGGGAGCTGTCCCGCCGAGACCCTGGGAGCTGTCCCGCCGAGACCCTAGAGCTGTCCCGCCGAGACCCTGGGAGATGTCCCGCCGAGACCCTGGGAGCTGTCCCGCCGAGACCCTGGAGCTGTCCCGCCGAGACCTTGAGAGCTGTCCCGCCGAGACCCTGACAGCTGTCCCGCCGAGACCCTGGGAGCTGTCCCGCCGAGACCCTGACAGCTGTCCTGCCGAGACCCTGGGAGATGTCTCGCCGAGACCCTGGGAGCTGTCCCGCCGAGACCCTGACAGCTGTCCCGCCGAGACCCTGGGAGCTGTCCCGCCGAGACCCTGGGAGCTATCCCGCCGAGACCCTGGGAACTGTCCTGCCAAGACCCCTGGGAGCTGTCCCGCCGAGACCCTGGAGCTGTCCCGCCGAGACCCTGGGAGCTGTCCTGCCGAGACCCTGACAGCTGTCCCGCCGAGACCCTGACAGCTGTCCCGCCGAGACCCTGGGAGCTGTCCCGCCGAGACCCTGACAGCTGTCCCGCCGAGACCCTGACAGCTGTCCCGCCGAGACCCTGGGAGATGTCCCGCCGAGACCCTGGGAGCTGTCCCGCCGAGACCCTGACAGTTGTCCCGCCGAGACCCTGGGAGCTGTTCTGCCGAGACCCTGGGAGCTGTCCCGCCGAGACCCTGGGAGCTGTCCCGCCGAGACCCCTGGGAGCTGTCCCGCCAAGACCCTGGGAGCTGTCCCGCCGAGACCCCTGGGAGCTGTCCCGCCGAGACCCCTGGGGCCTCCCGCTACACCCGTACCCTAAAGAGGGGCCGGGGCGAGTGCCGGCCTCCCGCCGCACTCTCCCCCTGAAGAGTATTCCAAGCACTAGCCTGCTAAGCTCCTTTTTTCCTCCCCTACTAATATATTTCCAAGGCAAGACCAAAATTGGCCACCAAGAGTGCCAAGACGTCCAAAAAGCTTAAAACTATATAAGGGCGAATACGGGATTGTACACAATCCCCGCTCTTTTCGAGCGAGTCCCACGCTCGGAAAGAAACATCCAACCCAACGTATTCGCTGAGTGACCTCTTCTCACGATTTGAAAGATTATAAGGTCTCTCCGAGGGGTCAACCTGCCATGCCAGCTTGATGGGAGCCTGGGTGGCGAGACCTCCTCCGGGCAAAAAACACTTAACCTCCCGGAGGGGTTAACCTACCATGCCAGCTTGATGGGAGCCTGGGTGACGAGACCTCCTCTGGGCAAAAAACACTTAACCTCCCGGAGGGGTCAACCTGCCATGCCAGCTTGATGGGAGCCTGGGTGGCGAGACCTCCTCCGGGCAAAAAACACTTAACCTCCCGGAGGGGTCAACCTGCCATGCCAGCTTGATGTGAGCCTGGGTGGCGAGACCTCCTCCGGGCAAAAAACACTTAACCTCCCGGAGGGGTCAACCTGCCATACCAGCTTGATGGGAGCCTGGGTGACGAGACCTCCTCCGGGCAAAAAACACTTAATCTCCCGGAGGGGTCAACCTGTCATGCCAGCTTGATGGGAGCCTGGTTGGCGAGACCTCCTCCGGGCAAAAAACACTTAACCTCCCGGAGGGGTCAACCTGCCATGCCAGCTTGATGGGAGCCTGGGTGGCGAGACCTCCTCCGGGAAAAAAACACTTAATCTCCCGGAGGGGTCAACCTGCCATGCCAGTTTGATGGGAGCCAGGGTGGCGAGACCTCCTCCGGGCAAAAAACACTTAACTTCCCCGGGGGGTCAACCTGTCATGCCAGCTGATGAGAGCCTGGGTAGCGAGACCCCCTTAGGGTAAAAACACTTAGCCTCCTGGGGGGGTCAACCTGCCATGCCAGCTGATGAGAGCCTGGGTGGCGAGACCCCCTCAGGGTAAAAACACTTAGCCTCCTGGGGGGGTCAACCTGCCATGCCAGCTGATGAGAGCCTGGGTGGCGAGACCCCCTCAGGGTAAAAACACTTAGCCTCCTGGGGGGGTCAACCTGCAATGTCAGCTGATGAGAGCCTGGGTGGCGAGACCCCCTCAGGGTAAAAACACTTAGCCTCCTGGAGGGTCAACCTGTCATGCCAGCTGATGAGAGCCTGGGTGGCGAGACCATCCCGGAGTCTAAAAACTTAGCTTCCATGAGAGATCAACCTGCCCTATCAGCTAGTGAGAGCCTGACAGCGGAATCATCATCGAAGCAAAGGACTTGGGCTTCCACGAGAGATCAACCGGCCTTGTCAGCTAGTGAGAGCCTGACAGCGGAATCATCATCGGAGCAAAGGACTTGGGCTTCCACGAGAGATCAACCGGCCTTGTCAGCTAGTGAGAGCCTGACAGCGGAATCATCATCGGAGCAAAGGAATTGGGCTTCCACGAGAGATCAACCGGCCTTGTCAGATAGTGATAGCCTGACAGCGGAATCATCATCGGAGCAAAGGACTTGGGCTTCCATGAGAGATCAACCGGCCTTGTTAGCTAGTGAGAGCCTGACAGCGGAATCTGTTGGGTATTGCATCCACAATGTACCTGATTTGAAGAAGCCCATGTGCAAGCCAAGGTAAATAGACAATGTATTTGATGAAATATTTTTTAGTTGTGCTTGCAGTTATTCCATGCTAAGTACACACCAATGTCAGGGTGTAGTGGGTCAATATACACGGGTCTGTGCAACGTAATCCCTCGTTGAGCAGATCAGTGTGTTGGCCTACGTGTACTCTCTCTATTGGGGTGTACTTAATTTCAAGTACATGGCTATGATAAAGTAAGAGCAGACAAGGAGCAAGGATGGGCCAAAGACCTGCTCACGGGTGGAAAGACGAGAATTCGTCCAAGTATAACTCGTCGAGAATCACTAAGTGATTCTCGCCGATTCGTCGAGAATCACTAGTGATTCTCGACGAGTCGACGAGAATCACTAGTTGATTCTTGCCGGGTTGGGCCGGCTGTCTCGACGCAGTCAGAAAAACCTTCTAAGGCAGAATCGTCGAGAATCACTTGGTGATTCTCGCCGATTCGTCGAGAATGACTTTGCATTCTCGATGAGTCGGCGAGAATCCAAGGTGATTCCCACCGATTCTCCCCGGCCTCTATAACCTGTGCAGCCAGAATTCTCTAAGTAGAATTCGGCGAGAATCGTAAGTGATTCTCGCCGATTCGTCGAGAATCACTCACGATTCTCGCCGAATTTGACTTGGGCATTTTTCCAAGTCTGCCTGGACCGGTCCACGTTATCATCAGGATTTTGAACCGGACTTTTGTCTTACCGCTGGTGGGGCCCACAACGGTCATATACTTGACCTAATATATATATACCCCGTATGTATGAACAGGGGCAGATAGAAAAATACGCGAATTCAAAAAGGACGAGCCGCCGTCGAGCCCTAGATCCCGATCTTGCTCCGCCGATCGTCTCCGCCGTTCGTGCAGTAGTCGCCGCTGTTGATCTCAAGTTCTTCCAGATCACCGGCGACAGAAGCTTAGGTTAGCATAGCGTCTCACGCGTCTAACTAGAGATCCCTTGTCTCTTGATTCGTTGATCGGGAAAAACCTTCCCCTTCCGAATCGATCGAGACGACCGATCCTGGTGTGACCGTTGGAAGACCTTGCTTCCCTTGCTACGAAGTTTGAATCAATATAGCACAGCATCAGCTCTCCGTCGCCGCCGGCTATTCCGAGAACCTTGCCGCCGCTCGAAGCCTCCGCCGGTATCGGGAAGATTCAATCCAAGGGAGATCTAGGTTGTGGACTCTTCGTTGACTTCAAGAACACGTCGTCGAACGAAGAGGGACACCTTTGTCTCCAAACGTCGTTTGTATTTCTTACAAGCTATTTTCAATTTCTTTGTAACGGACCGATTGGTCTCTAATTGTAAGGGTTGGGTGCAACCCGGGTTGTGGGAGTGTTGACTCCTACGTGTGGAAGGGTTCCTTCCGTTAGTGCAAGGATTGGATTTCAATCCTATTGGTGAAGTGACCGAGTCGTCCCTGGTTGGGAGATAGGTCGAAGGGGGAAATTGGACGTACCCAAATCGGGGAACCACTATAAATTGCCTGTGTCCTCTCTGTGCTTTGTTGTTTTATTTTCTTGTGCAGGTATAATTTCAGTTCCGCTAACACGCTGCAAAGACACCTATTCCCCCCCCCCCCCATAGGTGAAGGTAGTTGACACTAGGTGGACTTTCAAGTGGTATCAGAGGGAGGTTACTCATCAAAAAGGTTCACACCTTGAGTAGAATCCTGCCACCAGTGTCAAGAAGCAGTCAGATATCTTCCATGGACGGACTCAAGCACTCCGGCAAAATCCTAGTATGCACCAGACTAAACTTTCCTATCTGGAAGGAAAGAATCAGATTCTACATGGAAGCAGTCGACCCCCGGCTCTTCATGATAGTGGAGGAGGGACCTTACATTCCCACTAAGGCCTCCACCATTGATCCTACCAAGAAAGTACCCAAGAAACTTTCGGAAATGGACAAGGACGAAATGGTGCTGTTCGGACTCGACAAGAAAGCTCAGAACATCCTGGTGAGCGCAGTTGACGACTCTATGATGCAGAACTTCAGCAACTGCAGGAAAGCCAAGGATCTCTAGAGCTGTCTGATTGTCCTAATGGAGGGCACAGATGAAGTGAGGGACGATCGGAGATCCCTCCTCAATAAGAAATATGAGGCCTTCAGACAAGGGCCAAAGGAGGAGATCGGAGTCACCTTCGAAAACTTTCTCAAGATCGTCAATGCACTCAAAGGATATGGAAGAGTGTTCACTGACGGTGAACTCAATGACAAGTTTCTTAGGTCCCTCACTAAGGAATGGGACACAAAGATCTGTGCCATCCGCGAGTTTGGCAGACTTGCGGAAACTGATCCACAGATTCTGTTCGGGAAGCTCATGTCCTATGAGCTCCAGTTGAACACAAGGAAGGCTGAAGAGGAAGCAGAGAAGGCCGCGGCCAAGGAAAAGACGGTGGCACTAAAAGCCATTCAATCCAGAAAGGGCAAGGGTGTCGCTTCTTCCCGTGCGTGGAAGAGGGATGAGGAGGAAGACTCTGAGCCAAGCTCCTCCGACTCAGAGTTATCTGAGGAAGATTTATCCCTTATCACACGGGAATTCAAGAAGTTACTCAAGCTGAGGAATCAGAGAAAGAGAAACGGCTCCTCCTCAAGGGATCAAAAGAAGAAATATTCCTCTGACAGGTATGTTTCCAAATCGAACAAACACCACTCTTCTGACATTATATGCTTTGGTTGCAACAAGCCAGGACACGTCGTGGCCGATTGCCATCAAGGCAAGAGGGAAAAGGGAAAGGGAGAGGAGCACAGGTCCTCAAAATACAAGAAGAAGGAGAGGAGTTATATCGCAAAGAAGCCAAAGACGCTGAGTGAATCTGACACGTCAGACACCAGCGATGATGAGGAAGCCTACTTTGGGCTAATGAGTCGCTCTGACTCAGAAGGAGAATGCCCCCCATTTACTGGGAAGGTAAAAGCTCACACCCCTCTCTCCGACTCTGACTCTGATCCTGAGTCTCAGGATGATGACCCTGAGGATAGCCCTTCTGCCCTTGAAGCTGAGCTCCTCGAAAAGTATAAGCTTCTGCTCAATACATTCCTGAAATGTCGAAAGAAACTGAAGGCGGAGAAAAAGGAAGTCAAATTCCTTAAAGGTGAGAGTGTATCCCTGAGGGAAGAGATCACCAGCTTGATCTCCCTCCGACAGGAGCACTTGGACCTGACTTCAAAGCATTCAGAGTCTCTTAAGCTCCTTGATCTTAAGCAGGAGGAAGTCGACAAGTTGGAAGAACTACTTGCGGCAGAAAGGAAGATCGTCAAGAACTTCTCTATGCCAAAAACTGTTCTTCCATTAGTTGATACCTTCTCTGCTCAAGCCAAAGGAGCTGGTCTGGGGCATGTAGGGGTATCTAGTTCCTCATCCAGGAGAAACAGGAACAGGAGGAAGAATAAGGCTGCCAAGAAAGCCTCTGCTGATGAGAAAGGAAAGGCCCCACTCTGCCCTGTTGAGTTCAGAAAGCCTAGCTTTCCTTGTAACCAACATGACTTTGAGTCAACATATGGGCATCACTTCAGGCCCTCGGTTGCAAAGCCAAAGAGCCGATATGATGGGTGGACCTTTCCCCGTAACTTCAGTGAGAGTGTCTTCAAGGCACCTTATGAGGAAATGCACTTGGGAAATTATGGTCAATTCTCTAGCGGCCATAATAGGAAGCAGGCACCTAAAGCCAAGCCTATTACACTGAAAAGCCAAGAGGTGAAGAAGTCATGTGACTGTGGTCATCATGTTGCCTCCACCTCCAGGTCTTCGGCCCCAACTGAACCCTACGTTTCAAAGGTTCAGCAGGTGCCCAAGAGGAAGTATAATAGGTTTGACTGCTGGTGCTGTGGCAAAATTGGTCACTTTGTCGTGGATTGTTGGTTTAATCCAAAATATAACGAGACTCCTTATGTTAGCAATGCGAGGCCGACCACTCGTAGAGTTAACCAATCGAGGGGGAGTATGCTAACAAGGATTCTAGGACCCAAGTTCGATTGGGTTCCTAAGGCAAATTAATTCTGTCTTGCAGGGATGTCCAAAGGCCAACAAAACTCCTATTTGGTATTTGGACAGTGGATGCTCCCGTCACATGACTGGGACAAGAAGCCTGCTGAGGGAGTACTCTCCAGTCGAGGATGGACCCAAAGTCATATTTGGGGGATCTGATCGGGGAGTCACCAGAGGTTACGGTACGATTTCCAACGGTATACTCTCTATCACTAACGTAGCTTATGTTGAAGGGTTAAATCATAACCTGATCAGCGTAAGCCAGTTATGTGATAAAGGGTATGACGTTAAGTTCTGCAAGGATAAATGCCTGATAATATCATGTGACTCTTCGGAGACCGTATTAACAGGCATTAGGAGCAGAAATATTTTTTGTTTAGACTTTCTTAGTTTAGATTCTTCTACTCCAGTATGCCTCGTTGCTAAAGGCAGTGCATCTCTTTGTGAACAATGGCACAAGAGATTGGCACACATTAATTACAAGACAATTAATATGCTGTTCTCCAAAGACTTAGTAAGGGATGCTCCCATTATTAAGTGCATCAAAGATAGTCCATGTCCTGCATGTCAGATGGGCAAGCAGACTCGGGCTACCTTTAAGGGCATCCCAGACAAAGATTCCTCCAGATGTCTATATCTTCTGCACATGGACTTGTTTGGTCCAATGCAAGTTCATAGCTTAGGAGGGAAGTCGTATACGCTAGTGATTGTAGATGATCACTCTCGGTTTACGTGAGTGTTCTTTTTAAAACGCAAGTCTGATACGTTTGACATCTTCACCAGTTTTGTCAAGCAGATACAGAACGAACTTAACTGCTCAGTGGTCAAAATCAGAAGTGACCACGGAACAGAGTTTGAGTCTAGGGCTATGATAGAGTTTTGTGGAGAGCTTGGTATCTTTCATGAGTTCTCCTCCCCTCGCATTCCTCAACAGAATGGAGTGGCGGAGAGGAGGAATAGAACACTCATTGAAGCGTGCACGACAATGTTGACTGACGCTTCTCTCCCAGAATACTTCTGGGCCGAGGCTGTCAATACGGCCTGTCATGTACAAAACCGGGCATTGATCAACAAGAGCCATCGTAAGACTCCTTATGAGCTACTAAAAGGCAAGAAACCAACCATGTCCTATCTGAGGATTTTTGGCTGCAAATATTATGTACTGAATAATGGGAAGTACCCGCGTACTAAGTTTGGTGAAAAATGCTTCGAAGGCATATTCATGGGCTATAGTAGCCACAGCCGGGCTTATAGAGTTTTCAACAAGAAAACCCTAGTGATAGAGGAATCAATAAATGTTGTATTTGATGAAGGAAGCTTGCTTGACTGCAAGACTTCTAGTTGTCTTCCTGAAGCTGCAGGTGCCAGACTCGAAAAGCTACAACTGGATGATCCCGAGAAAGATGCAACTCCAAAGTATGTCAAGGTCTCCACATCAACGACGATCGGAGAAGTTGAAGCTCAAAATGAGGCAAATCCTTTAGAAGAAGGAGATGCCCAAGAACTAGTTGAAGCTTCTGATGCAAGAATTCTAGAGCTCAGACACGTGAGTGATCATCCCAGAAATCAAATCATTGGAGATCCCCGAGACGGTGTCAGAACTCGCCGAGGTACTCTTAACGAGATCTTGCATCTTAGCTTTCTGTCGCAGGTGGAGCCAAAGAAGTTCGACGAAGCGAATAGAGATGCTGCATGGATTTTGGCCATGCAAGATGAATTGCATCAGTTCGAAAGATGCAATGTTTGGACGCTTGTGCCCAGACCACAAAAGCAGAATGTGATTGGCACCAAGTGGATCTTCAGAAACAAACTGGATGAACATGGTGTCATCATAAAGAACAAGGCAAGACTAGTGGCTCAAGGTTACCGACAGGAGGAGGGGATTGATTTTGACCAGACGTTTGCACCAGTTGCACGGCTCGAAGCAATACGGCTATTCCTATCCTATGCCTCCCACAAAGGATTCATAGTTTATCAGATGGACGTAAAATCGGCTTTCTTGAATGGAGATTTGAAAGAGGAAGTATACGTCGCTCAACCTCTAGGTTTTGTCAATCCTACTTATCCTAATCATGTATATTTTCTTAATAAAGCGCTATATGGCTTAAAACAAGCTCCTCGAGCTTGGTATGAGACTTTGTCTAGTTTTTTTCTTGAGAACAAGTTCTCTAGAGGAAAAATAGACAAGACATTGTTTCTCAGGGAAGTCAAAGGCAAGATTTTGCTGGTGCAAATCTATGTTGACGACATTATATTCGGCTCAACTGACAACAATCTTTGCAAAAAGTTTTCCAGACTTATGCAAGGAGAGTTTGAAATGAGCAGTATGGGGGAGCTGAAGTATTTCTTGGGACTTCAAGTGAAACAGTCTGAGGAAGGAATCTTCATCTCTCAGACGAAGTTCACAAATGAACTCCTCAAGAAATTCGGAATGAAGAATGCAACCTCTATGAGGACTCCAATGGGATCCACTATGTCTCTGGATAAGAATGAGAAAGGTAAACCTTTCGATGAAACCAAATACAGAAGCATCATTGGATCCCTGCTCTACCTTACTGCCAGTAGACCGGATATCATGTTCTCCACATGTGTTTGTGCCAGATATCAGGTGAACACTAAGGAATCTCATTATGTCGCTGCAAAGCGAATTCTTAGATACCTTAAAGGTACTCCCAATCTTGGCTTGTGGTACCCGAGAAACAATGATGTCGAGCTAATAGGTTTTTCAGATGCTGACTTTGCAGGGAGTAGGGATGACAGGAAAAGCACCTCCGGAACGTGCCAATTCCTCGGAAGAAGGCTTATATCCTGGAACAGCAAAAAGCAAAATTGTGTCGCAACCTCCACAGCAGAGTCTGAGTACATCTCGGCAGGAAGCTGTTGCGCACAACTCCTATGGATACGGAACCAGTTAGCAGACTATGATCTCCAGTTCAAGGAAGTACCGATGTACTGCGACTCCTCCAGTGCAATTGCTATTGCCAACAATCCGGTATCGCACAGCAGAACGAAGCATATTGAAGTGCGTTACCATTTCATTCGGGAGCACGTGGAGAACAAGGACATCTCTCTCTGCTATGTCCCCACGGACAAGCAGATTGCAGATATTTTCACAAAGCCCCTAGACGAGGCCAAGTTCAGTCTCTTCAAAACTGAATTGGGGATGCTCAACTATGAGGAATGAAGTCTCCAGACGCTCCTGGCTCGTGCATCTAGGGGGAGCATCTGCCAGAAACTCAAGTGAAAACAGAAGTGCACGAACTGAGGGGGAGCATGGTGTCAGGTGCACCAGACCCAGATTTGCAGAAGCCGAAAAGGGGGAGATTACCCTCTCGGCTAAGGCTAAGGTAGCTCAATGTTCTAGTTTGCTCTCAAGTAACTGGTAATGCATATCGCTATCAACTCACTTTTAAGTTTTGGTTTTTCATTCCTATATGCTCTATTCACCTTAGCTTGTAGGGTTTAGGCTTCTTCAAATAGGGGGAGATTGTTGGGTATTGCATCCACAATGTACCTGATTTGAAGAAGCCCCTGTGCAAGCCAAGGTAAATAGACAATGTATTTGATGAAATATTTTTTAGTTGTGCTTGCAGTTATTCTATGCTAAGTACACACCAATGTCAGGGTGCAGTGGGTCAATATACACGGGTCTGTGCAACGTAATCCCTCGTTGAGCAGATCAGTGTGTTGGCCTACGTGTACTCTCTCTATTGGGGTGTACTTAATTTCAAGTACAGGGCTATGATAAAGCAAGAGCAGACAAGGAGCAAGGATGGGCCAAAGACCTGCTCACGGGTGGAAAGACGAGAATTCGTCCAAGTATAACTCGTCGAGAATCACTAAGTGATTCTCGCCGATTCGTCGAGAGTCACTAGTGATTCTCGACGAGTCGACGAGAATCACTAGTTGATTCTTGCCGGGTTGGGCCGGCTGTCTCGACGCAGTCAGAAAAACCTTCTAAGGCAGAATCGTTGAGAATCACTTGGTGGTCGAGAATGACTTTGCATTCTCGACGAGTCGGCGAGAATCCAAGGTGATTCCCACCGATTCTCCCCGGCCTCTATAACCTGTGCAGCCAGAATTCTCTAAGTAGAATTCGGCGAGAATCGTAAGTGATTCTCGCCGATTCGTCGAGAATCACTCACGATTCTCGCCGAATTTGACTTGGGCATTTTTCCAAGTCTGCCTGGACCGGTCCACGTTATCATCGGGATTTTGAACCGGACTTTTGTCTTACCGCTGGTGGGGCCCACAACGGTCATATACTTGACCTAATATATATATACCCCGTATGTATGAACAGGGGCAGATAGAAAAATATGCGAATTCAAAAAGGACGAGCCGCCGTCGAGCCCTAGATCCCGATCTTGCTCCGCCAATCGTCTCCGCCGTTCGTGCAGTAGTCGCCGCTGTTGATCTCAAGTTCTTCCAGATCACCGGCGACAGAAGCTTAGGTTAGCATAGCGTCTCACGCGTCGAACTAGAGATCCCTTGTCTCTTGATTCGTTGATCGGGAAAAACCTTCCCCTTCCGAATCGATCGAGACGACCGATCCTGGTGTGACCGTTGGAAGACCTTGCTTCCCTTGCTACGAAGTTTGAATCAATATAGCACAGCAGCAGCTCTCCGTCGCCGCCGGCTATTCCAAGAACCTTGCCGCCGCTCGAAGCCTCCGCCGGTATCGGGAAGATTCAATCCAAGGGAGATCTAGGTTGTGGACTCTTCGTTGACTTCAAGAACACGTCGTCGAACGAAGAGGGACACCTTTGTCTCCAAACATCGTTTGTATTTCTTACAAGCTATTTTCAATTTCTTTGTAACGGACCGATTGGTCTCTAGTTGTAAGGGTTGGGTGCAACCCGGGTTGTGGGAGTGTTGACTCCTACGTGTGGAAGGGTTCCTTCCGTTAGTGCAAGGATTGGATTTCAATCCTGTTGGTGAAGTGACCGAGTCGTCCCTGGTTGGGAGATAGGTCGAAGGGGGAAAGTGGACGTACCCAAATCGGGAAACCACTATAAATTGCCTGTGTCCTCTCTGTGCTTTGTTGTTTTATTTTCTTGTGCAGGTATAATTTCAGTTCCGCTAACACGCTGCAAAGACACCTATTCCCCCCCATAGGTGAAGGTAGTTGACACTAGGTGGACTTTCAGAATCATCATCGGAGCAAAGGACTTGGGCTTCCACGAGAGATCAACCGGCCTTGTCAGCTAGTGAGAGCCTGACAGCGAAATCATCATCGGAGCAAAGGAAGAAACGAGCCACCCTCCGAGGCACTCTCGACCCTGCCAGCTGGTGTGAGCCTGGTATGAGGAGATCCTCTCGGGGGTGGGAGATGGACATATCACCTAAGCTTTTTCAATTCCAACATCCTCTAACGGGGAAAAAAAGATGGGTTACATGACCCCTTCGACTCAGCTGGTCGGGGACTGGACTCATTACATCATAAAGAAATACAAGACTCTGTCGAGGTGAGACTTCTTCAGAGGGCCTGGGCCTGATGGCCGTCGTCTGTTTCCTTCTCCTCGGACACTTCCATCCTGCTCAGGCTCTCCATGATCTTCTCAATCTCCTCCGCCTTGGACAACCAAGAGATGGTGTTGACAGCCGTGACGTAGTACTGCCTCGCCATCCTGGAGTCTCCCTTGATCCTGATCTGAGTCCCCTCTGAGTTGAACTTAAGGCACTGGTGAAGGGAAGACGGCACACAACGGAATCCACTGATGAGGAGTCTCCCAAAGATGGCGTTGTAACTGCTTGGGGCATCAATAATGACGAACCTGCAATTTCTTGAGGTCCCCCCTAACTTCACCTGGAGTCCGACTCCACCTTCAACTTCCTTCCTCTCCCCTGAAAATCCAAACAGGGGTCCGTCTGAGGCCAGCATCCTCCTTGGCTCTACCTTCATCCCGTCAAACGCTTTCTTGAAAACGACGTTGACAGAGCTTCCGTTGTCAACCAAGATTCGGGAGACGGTAAAGCCTTCGATGGCTGCCTGGATTACCAGGGCATCGCAGAAGGGATCCTCATGCTCTGGCATGTCTTTCGATGAGAAGGTGATCTTTTCTTCTAGGGGCGGGGCCTGGGACGTCGAGGCGACGCTCCGGCGGTACATGACGTGGAGACTTGCCTTTCGAGCGGCTTCGATCCCCCCCCTGTGGATCACAGCTATACCACCTCGGGGTCCTACATCGACCCGGTCCTCGCATACATCATCACCCCCTCCTTGGGGTAGAACTTTAATCCGCTCCGGCGGCAGTTGCTGGGCTGGACCCCTCGCCCCCCTTACCTCCAGGAACTCGAGGCAGGTGGCTGTTGCGTGCCCCTCCACCTGGTGGAAGTCACAGTACAGTAGTGCCCTTTCTCCCCTCTTTCGGCGGGCTGGGCGATCTCTCTTGTTGCCTCTTCCTCCTTCACCTATTGCCAAGGCCTGCTGGGGTGGGGCAGGAGCTGCCTAGGGGCTTGCCTCTGAAAGTTGTACCTCCCTTGGCCCCCATGGAAGTTCTCTCCACCTGGGACGAGAGCTCTTCCTGGACCTTGGGCAGGTCTTCCCTGCTGCCTCCATCCTGGTTCCGGACCCTCCTGTCCCTGGAACCCCTGAGCTCTCTGCTCCTCCCTCCTTCTTCCTTCATGATGCCTTGGGCCACCTTGCTCCTTTGACTCTGTCTCTGTTATCTTCGCCAACTTCTTGACGAATGCCGGGTTGGCCGCCTCCATGGCTATCTCCTCTGCCGCCCTTTCCATCAGCTCCTCGAAGGAAAGAGGAGCCTTCCGAGTCAAGCTCATCTTGAAGAAGCCCTCCTTCAGCCCAACGGTGAAGGCCATCTGGAGGGCATACCCTGGCACTTCTTGGATGTCAAGGACCTCCTCCTGGAACCTGTCAACGTAATGGGCCAGCGACTCCTCGGTCCTTTGCTTTATCAGGAAGAGGGACTCAGGACCTTTCTTCCTCTTCTTGGAGGTGGAGAAGCGAAGCTGAAAGCTCCGGCTCAAGTCTTCGAACCCGAAGATGGACCTTGGAGGGAGTTGATGGAACCAGTCTCTCGCATTCTCTTTCAAGGTGATCACAAATAGACGGCACTTGAAGGCGTCCGTCATCGGCCTGATGGAGACGGCATCCTCGAACCACTGCAGGTGCTGGACGGGGTCATCCTTCCCGGTATAGTAAGCCATGTCTGGCTCTCTGAACCCCTCGGGAACGGGAGCTGAGATGATCAGCTCGCTGAAGGGTGACCCTCTAAGGGGAGTTCTCGCCACCTCTATCCGTGCAACCTGCTCTCTAGGAGGGCTAGCTCTCGCCGGGCTGCGGAACAGCTCCCGGCCGAGGAGGTCTCGCTCGACCCCCTCTCCCATCCTCTCCTTGTCAGGTCGCCTACCTGGTGCACTTCCTTCTCCCCCTGCTGGGGTCACCTCGCCTGTGCCCCTAGGAGGCAACTCGCCGAGACCACTCTGGGTCAGCTCGCCGCGACCCCTGGGAGCCAGTCCCTGGGTGGTGGGGGTTGAGCTGTCAGCCCGAGGGGCAATGCTTCTAAGCATCCCCATGATGCCTTCGATGGAAGCCATGAACTCCTCCCTTACTACGAAGGGTCCGGGGTTAGGGTGCTCGCCGAGATCATCACCATCTCCCTGATCTCCAGCCATGACTCTCTCCTGAGATCTTCTGTGCTGGTCACTCTCCACGCTCACCGCACCAAAACTGTTGAAGCCAAAAATGACCGAAGCCAAAATTGACTTCTGTGGAGTCCGACCCTTGGGGAAAGGGGTGACCTCACACCTACTATGCTCGGAAGAACGTCACGGACCGAAGACTTAGGAAACTATGAACTGACCCTCGGCTCTAGCGTGGAGGTCCCACCTCACACCCGGAAGACCTTTGAGGTCTCCCCCTCCCTAGCCAAAGCTTGAGCTAGGTGCCTTGTAGGAAGAAAGCCAAAGAGATTTTTGTGGCTAAGGAATGAATGAATGCTCTCCAAGGCACCCTCAATGATCTATTTATAGCTTTTTCAAGTCCTAGGGGTAAAATGACCAAAATACCCCTAAGGCAACTAAGCCTCTAGCCAATAGAAAAACTCCACATCGGGGGGTAGAGAGGTAATCCCCCCCAGGGAATAACGGTAAAAACATGGTCCGGAGAGAGGTCCAAGGGTGGGAGGAGCCACACCCCTTATCTCCCTGGGAGCTGTCCCGCCGAGACCCTGGGAGCTGTCCTGCCGAGACCCTGGGAGCTGTCCCGCCGAGACCCTGGGAGCTGTCCCGCCGAGACCCTGGGAGCTGTCCCGCCGAGACCCTGGGAACTGTCCCGCCGAGACCCTGAGAGCTGTCCTGCCGAGACCCTGTGAGTTATCCCGCCGAGACCCTGGGAGCTGTCCCGCCGAGATCCTGAGAGCTATCCTGCCGAGACCCTGGGAGCTGTCCCGCCGAGACCCTGACAGCTGTCCCGCAGAGACCCTGGGAGCTGTCCCGCCGAGACCCTGACAGCTGTCCCGCTGAGACCCTGGGAGTTGTCCCACCGAGACCCTGGGAGCTGTCCCGCCGAGACCCTGACAGCTATCCCGCCGAGACCCTGGGAGCTGTTCCGCCGAGACCCTGGGAGCTGTCCTGCCGAGACCCTGGGAGCTGTCCCGCAGAGACCCTGGGAGCTGTCCCGCCGAGACCCTGGGAGCTATCCCGCCGAGACCCCTGCGAGCTGTCCCGCCGAGAGCTGTCCCGCCGAGACCCCTGCGAGCTGTCCCGCCGAGAGCTGTCCCGCCGAGACCCCTAGGACCTGTCCCGCCGAGACCCTGGGAGCTGTCCCGCCGAGACCCTGGGAGCTGTCCCGCCGAAACCCTGGGAGCTGTACCGCCGAGACCCTGGGAGATGTCCCGCCGAGACCCTGGGAGCTATCCCGCCGAGACCCTGGAGCTGTCCCGTCGAGACCTTGAGAGCTGTCCCGCCGAGACCCTGACAGCTGTCCCGCCGAGAACCTGGGAGCTATCCCGCCGAGACCCTGACAGCTGTCCCGCCGAGACCCTGGGAGATGTCCCGCCGAGACCCTGGGAGCTGTCCCGCCGAGAACCTGACAGCTGTCCCGCCGAGACCCTGGGAGCTGTTCCGCCGAGACCCTGGGAGCTGTCCCGCCGAGACCCTGGGAACTGTCCTGCCAAGACCCCTGGGAGCTGTCCCGCCGAGACCCTGGAGCTGTCCCGCCGAGACCCTGGGAGCTGTCCCGCCGAGACCCTGACAGCTGTCCCGCCGAGACCCTGGGAGCTGTCCCGCCGAGACCCTGACAGCTGTCCCGCCGAGACCCTGGGAGCTGTCCCGCCGAGACCCTGGGAGCTGTCCCGCCGAGACCCTGACAGCTGTCCTGCCGAGACCCTGGGAGCTGTTCCGCCGAGACCCTGGGAGCTGTCCCGTCGAGACCCTGGGAGCTGTCCCGCCGAGACCCCTGGGAGCTGTCCCGCCAAGACCCTGGGAGCTGTCCCGGCGAGACCCCTGGGAGCTGTCCCGCCGAGACCCCTGGGGCCTCCCGCTACACCCGTACCCTAAAGAGGGGCCGGGGCGAGTGTCGGCCTCCCGCCGCACTCTCCCCCTGAAGAGTATTCCAAGCACTAGCCTGCTAAGCTCCTTTTTTCCTCCCCTACTAATATATTTCCAAGGCAAGGCCAAAATTGGCCACCAAGAGTGCCAAGACGTCCAAAAAGCTTAAAACTATATAGGGGAGAATACGGGGTTGTACACCCGGGCAGTACAAAGATGTACTTGGATATGAAGAAATCCTTTTGATGGCCTGGTTTGAAGCGGGATGTAGCTTGGTACGTGAGTCAGTGCCAAACTTGTGCCTTAGTGAATGCTGAGTGTCAAAAATTGGGCTAGTTCCTGAAGCCTCTTCCTATCCATGAGTGAAAATTTGATGACATCTCTATGGATTTTTTGCATGGCCTACCTCGGTCGCAGCAGGGTGACGATGTGATTTGGGTGATCGTGGATCGCTTGACCAAAGTGGCTCACTTCATCCCAAATTAGAAGGAGGATAGCGTGGAGAAGCAGGTAAAACTGTACGTTCGCAATATTATGTGGTTGCATGGAATTCCCAAGTGAATCGTTAGTGATCGCGATGGACGGTTCACGCCCAAGGACTGGAGATTGGTACAGAAAAGTCTGGGAACAAAGCTCAAATTTAGTACGACGTTCCAACCTCAAACCGATGGTCAAACCGAAAGGACGAATCGTACTATGGAGGATATGCTGAGACTTTGTACCCTTGATTTTGGCAAGAGGTGGGAAGATTACTTTTTCATGGTGGAGTTGGCCTACAATAATAGTTTCCAGGAGAGTATCAATATGGAGTCATACGAGGCTTTGTATGGAAGGCGATGTCGAACACCGATGTCATGGATAGAGGCGAGAGACACCAAACTTTTGGGAAAAGAGGTGGTGGTCGATGCTTGTGAGTTGGTGCGAACGATTCAGGAGCGCATGAAGGTTGCTCAGGATCGGCAGGCGAAGCATTTCAATGCGCGCCATAGGAACGTGGAGTTTGCGGTAGGCGACTGGGTATATTTAAAGATAAAGTCGTTCAAAGGTGTTTCGCGGATTCGCCAACTCAAGAAGTTGAGTCCAAGGTTTTGGGGGTCGTTCTAAGTCGTGGAATGAATTGGAGAAGCAGCCTATCAGTTGGCATTGTCCCCAGATCTTAGTGGATTACACGATGTCTTCCATGTTTCAGTTTTAAGGAAAGCCTTGGTGGAGACAAGCGTTGTAGTTGAGTCAACGACGGTGCCGGTAGAAGAGGATTTGAGGACGAAAGTCCGTTCGGTTGGCATAGAGGATTTAGAAGTTTGACAGTTGTGGAATAAAGAGGTTAAGCTTGTGAAAGTGCGCTGGGATAATTGCGGGCAAGACGAATTCTCCTGGGAGCATGAGCAAGCAATGTGGGAGGACTTCGCAGAACTTTTTGCTTCATGTATGTCTTTTATTTGAGTACATGCTTAATTTCGAGGACAAAATTCTTCTAAGAGGGAGAGGAGTTGTAACACCTCAGTTTCTATACTTGAGCCTCTGGAAGCTAGCGCGCAGCGTTAGATAGCTACCGCTCGGCGTTAGATAGCAACCACTCGGCGGTAGCCTGGCATTGAGTGCGTTGAGTAGCAGGTGTTGAGTGGAGGCGTTGAGTGGGAGGCATTGAGTGCTAGCGCGCGGCGTTAGCTAGTTACCGCTTGGCGTTAGCCTCCTTGCGTTGAGACGAAAGCATTGAGTGAGCTACTGCGCAGCGGAATTTCTACCGCTGGCGGTAGCGCGACTTTATTTTTGGGGTAGGGCTCAGGAAGCTACCGCAGCGCGGTAGGTGGTTACCGCCCAGTGGTAGCGGACGGAAACAGTTCTGTGGATCTGTGTTCTGACCGTCCGACTTTGCTTCGGTTTTGATCCTATGGCCCAGGACACTCCGTCCAAGGGGCATAAGTAGGGCTGAAACACTCTCTCGCCTCATTTCTTCTCATTTGAGAGTTGAAGTTAGGGTTTTGGGGAGAGAGGGTTTCGAGGAAGAGGAAGATCATCTTCCGCCATTAACGAAGCTTCGGGGCTCCGATCGTCGATCCAAGGCTAGATCCGTAGAGAGGACTTGAAGACGCACCCTTTCATCCGTGCAAATCGAGTTTTCCATGGCTAGGAAGAGGAGTCGTAAGGTAACGAAACTTCTCCTCTTAGTCTTTAGGATGCGTGCTTGGCATAGATTTTTATTCTTGATTTCTTTCAAGCTTTAGGCATCGGATCTCTCAAATGAGAGGGGTTTGGGTTGCCATAGTTCAAGAGGAGCCATTGTTGGAGCATGCATTCCGCATCTCTTGGTTTGAGAATAACAAATACCGTGATGTATTTGATCTACTATTTTGTGTGTTTATAGTGTACAGGTTGTACAGGTTGAATGAGGAGATAAGTCCTCAGTCATGGGCATGATCCAAGGGTGTGTACACTTTATAAAAAAAAAAAATGACGAATTTTGCATGCTAAACTTCAAACAGCCATAACTTTCAATCCGGGAGGAGTTACGGAACGTGCCACCCCATTCCGGAATGAGAACGAAGTCATATACACCATGGAAATGGTTCGGATGGCAAAAGTGAAAAGGAGATGTCGCCAGGCGATAGCCACTGTCGCCCGCCGATATCCACTATCGCCCGGCGATAGCCACTGTCGCCCGGCGATAGCCACTGTCTCCCGGAGATAGCCACTGTCGCCCGCCGATATCCACTGTCGCCCGGCGATAGCCACTATCGCCCGGCGATAGCTCCACGATCAAATCATCCCACGAAAATCTCAGAATCATGGAACACGTGGCAGCCAGATAGGATATCGCCGATCTACAACATTCAATGTCACCGGACAATATCGCTAAAATATAAATGTGATTCATTTTTCCGTGGAGATCAAGGATTACAGAATTTAGAGTGTTCCTTCCCGTGCAACTGATCCAGAGAGCTCCAGCCTTCAGAAAACTCTCATTTTCTCAAGAACGTTCAAGAGCGAAGAAGAGACGGTTCGTGTGCAGCATCTCAGGAAATCTTTGCAAGGATTCAACGTCGTCTTCAGAGCTTCATTTTGAGGGAGTTTTTATTCTGAATTTCTATTTTATAACTTATCTTATCATCTTTGTAATTGGTAGAGAAATCACCGTCTTGTGCGTGGCGTATAAGTCCTTGCGTGGCTTAGGAGGAAATCGCCGCCTTGTGCGTGACGTCTAGGTCCATGTGTGGCTTAGGGGAAAATCGCCGCATTGTGCGTGGCGTTCAAATCCTTGTGCGGCTTAGGGAGTAATCGATGCCTTGTGTGCAGCGTCTAGATCGTGGTTAGATCTATGGGGAGGCTAGTAGCAAGATCTAGGGAGAAATACGTTTTAGCCTGCCGGATCTTGGTAGAAGGACCGGCAAAATCAAAAGTTAACTATGTTTTTCATAAGCCTTAATCTCTAGCTTCATACAGATATCATGTATATTGGTTTATTACTTATGAAATAAAAGATTATCATTTCTGTTCTTGTTTATTTCTAAGTGTTTAATTTTATTATGAAAAATTAGTTTTGATTTCTTTAATTATTTCATCAAGTAAATTAAGATTAAGAAATAAATATTGTCAACCCTTATTCACCCCCCCCCCCCTCTAAGGGCGTCGTAAGATCGAACAGCCACCGGGTTGATTTTGTCCGTCCCCGGCATGATATTGCACTAGAAATTCACTCCGCTAGTGGATTAGACATTGTGGGTAAAGCCGTAGTCACGACCGTTAGTCCAACTCGGTGATGTTGCATAACGAGTCTTAAGGATTTTACTAGAAATCCGTTTGCGGCAAGATGCCATTTGTGATGTGATTTCCCCCTTATTTTTGTGTGAGTACGAATGGTGGATTAGAGCAGGAAAGGCTATTGATTGTGATGTGTTAAGGCGCAACTTTGTCTTTGTGGTCGGCTGGCTAGCCCGTGACATGCAAGTCATGTGTGAAGAGTGTCCCAATGAGACAAGTCCCCTTCTGTGAAATTGACGAGAACGTCAAGCTTTGGACAAGCCCGAGCGATAAATCCTACGAGCGGGTGGGGTCAAGAAAGGGTTCTTAGCATTGGTTTGTTGTATGTGAGACAAAATCCTGACATGAGAAGTCAGAGCTTGCAGGCAAGCCCGGGTTTTGAGACCCACAAGCGTATGGGAACTTGGCAAGAGTTCCGTGTGGCGACTTGTATGCCGTTAGGGGAAATTGAAAGTACCCGTGTGTTTGCGGCTTGAACGCCGATGAGAAAATTGAAAGTACCTGTTTGATTATGCGTGATGATGTGTTAGATTCATGCGTTTTAGAGTGCCTTGGGTGAAACCCAGTATTGCAAACATATTGCATTGTAGGCCCCTTTATTTTACCTACTCAACATATAAACATGTTTATTGTATGAGACATCCAAACCTATTTTATTACTTTCTAAGGTCAAGTATATTTACATACGAAGTGTTGACCTGCAGGGTGATGGAGTGCACCGGGGTCCGCTAGGGACGACCGGGAGGAGATGTGTTGGTTTCACAGTTGAGGTCAGCCTTTGCTGACCAGCGTTACAACAAATTTTTACAGGGCAAGGATCGCAAGCGAGAGCAAGCTCGCCGGCCAAAAAGGCCTAAGCCTCATGTAGTGAAATTTATGTTATTTGCTTGTGTTTGTCAAGTGCTTTGCTCCATAAACTGTAATCCGGCTTGCATGCTGAGGTAGCCTAGGAGTGCTAAAGCACATTACTTTGTTTGTTATTATATCAGACTTGGGACTCATGATTGTTTCAAGGCCTCAAGGCCATTTTGATACTCTTGTGATGGTGGATAACTTCTAGTATTGTTATTTGTTTCCGCTATTTTTAGTCTGAGTTTTGAGATACGTATTTCTTTTATATCACTTTTTAATGCTTAAGCTGTGGAGTTTGTATGTGTGGGACCCCAACCGGACCTATATTATACGGTCATTACAGGGGAGGAGTCACTTCCTCTTTCCAACCAATGGTGTTGATTGAGAGAAGATAACACTCTCAAACCACCTTTGGATTGCTCCTGATCTGAATTTGTACCCCTCGGTTGTACTTCAAACAACGGTGAAAAAATGATGGTATAGATTGGAACGCGCTGATGAGCGGTCTCCTAAAAATAGCATTATAATTGCTTGGAGCATCGACGATTATTAACCAATAGTTCTTAAAAGTGCCACCCAGGGTCACTAGCAGCTTTGCCCCTGCTTCAACCTCTTTTTGTTCTCCGACAAATTTGAAAAGCAGCAATCAGAGGCTATTACCCTTTCTATCTCTACTACCACAGTGTCAAACACCCTTTTGAAGATGATGTTGAATGAGTTGTCATTGTCAACCAAGATTCGAGCAGCTGTAAAGTTCTCGATGACCGTCTGGATGACGAGAGCGTCGTGGAAGGGATCTTCATTTCCCGACATATCCTCCATCGAGAACGTGACTTCGTCGATCTGGGGGGGGGGTTATGAGAAGTCGATGTGGCGCTCCTCTTAAAGATGTTGTGGAGGATACCCTTGCGAGAGGCCTCCACTCATAATCCTCCATGACTATCCCTCCTTCTGTACCTACATTGAATCGTTCCTCACATCTTCCTTTTACGGGGGAGGGGATTAGCACACCTCTAACTGCCACTTCCTCCTGCTGTCCTCCGTGCCCTCTCTCATGTGCTCTTCTGGCCTCCTCTGCTTGACCCTGAATTGCCAAAAATTTCATGCAGGATGTGGTGGCATGGCCTTCCACTCGGTGGAAGTCACAATAGATGACCCCCTTCCTTAACTTATGCTCTTAGTTGGTGAATCTTCTTTCTCGATTTCGAGTATGGTGATCAACCAACATCGTCTCCTGAGGTAGAGATAGAAGAGGCCTTCAAAACTCTTGCCACCTTTCAGGCACATGAAAATGAGCTTAACGCACGAGGGAAAAGTCGCGGGCCAGACCCGAAGGGATGGAACCCTCCTCCAGTTGATCTCCATGGAGGTCTATTTTATGGGGCTAGAACCTTCTCTTGGGTTCCCTTTGCCTTAGAAACACCACTTGCCATCTGAAGTATTCGCCTTGCTTGCGAACGTCCCCTGCCTTTCAGACTCCTCTGAAACTCTTTTGTGCCTCCTACTTTGCCAGCCTTGAGAGAGAGGCCAGGAAGTTCCTATTATTGTACTCCTCCTCGATGAACCGCCTTGCATGGTCAATCAGGTCCTCGAATGAGACGAGAGGATCCCGATCAAGTTCCATCCTAAACAATCCCTCATGCAGACCAAAAAGAGTTGTCGACCCCTTCTTCCTCTTCTTTGAAGTTATTAAATGCAATAAATGGTCTCAAAACAAGTCCTCGAAGCTGTAAATTAAACTTGTGCGTAACATGTGAAACCAATCCCAGGACATCCCATTGAAGGTGATCGCGAACAGTCGACATTTGAACTGGTCCATCATCGCCTGGATTGAGATGACGTCCTCGAACCAATGTAGATATTGGATGGGATCATCCCTACCCATTTAATAGTTAAACAAGGGCTCGTTGGAGCCCTCGGGGATTGGTGTGATCAAGATCTCCTTGCATAATGGACTCGTTGTCCCATCATGGCGAGATGTCCTCTGTCAAGTTCCATCGTCCATGTGGAAGCGAAGATTTTTTAGGGTAATGCGCTGACTTTCGCTGAACAACACTCACTCCTCGTCAGCGAGGCTCCTGGCACTTTTCCAGGTCGTCGGGACGGCCCGACACCCACTGGCAGGATGGCGTTACGCGGAGAGATCTCTGTGAGATCGGCAACGGGTGCCAGAATAGCTCACAAGGACTCCAACATCCCTTCCCTAAATTCCGTGAAGTCGGGTTTAGTGACGAACTTGCTTGGGCTCACCTACTACTGATCTTCATCTCCGTTGTTTCTTTGCTCGACATTGAACCTTACACTAGATGTTCTTCCTATGATCACGGTTTACGCTCACCACACCAAATTTGTTGGAACCAGAAAAATCTAGGTTTGGTGCTAGAGGAATGAACTTTAAGCTTAGTCAAGTTTCAAAACAAATCATTTCATGTTGTTACTCTATTATTATGTCAGCTCTCCCGTAAATCATCTAGCTCTAATTGGCATGAACTTTTCACATTTTCACAGAATAATCATCATGATCACATAAATATCAACACATCACATAAAAAAAAAGATGAATAAAAGCATTAATAAAACCCCCATTTTAATTCCCACAAACAACACTACATTCTCTCCTCTTCAATCCCCTTCATTACCCTCCACTTCTTTATCAGAAGTAACTGAAGGGGGCTCGAACTTGCTGAAAACCCTGAAAGCAGAGGCGAGAGAGAAACAAATGAAGCAAAAAAGAGCCAAGAAATGGAGAATCAGCGAGATTTTTGCTCTGCTGCAGAACCTCCCAAAATAGCTACAAACCTCACTCCATGAGACCTCTCTGTCTCCCTCATGGGCCAAATACAGAAGCTCGGCTGCCGCCGAACTGGATGTCACCATTAGATAAACTACAAGCTGTCAACATATAATTACCTTGTCAGGGCATGACAGAACATCATAAAAAATATCGCTTTTTTTCATTTTATTATAGCATTTCAGGGTCACTTATGGCCTAATTTCTAGTTCATTAAATATATTTTTAATAAGCATCGGTGTTTTAGTTTACAACGCATTTCGTCGCACCATGATTTAGCTGCTAATTTTGTTTTATATAGTCTGAATCATATAGTTTGTAATGATCCTAAAGCTTCCATGAACACGGCCTGTCATATTTGGCCCTGCCAAACGAAAAAAAATTCATTCTTTGCTATAAAAACTCAAACTTTTCACTCACATTTGAGCAGATTCTAGCACAACAAGACTACCCGGAATACAAAAGAATCCACACCCATCAAACATAAGTCAATTGAAATGAATAAACTATAATAATCTAAAGTAAAAGGAATATACAGACATATGATTTAGAGGGAGGCAGTATGGAGGGACTTGGTAGAACTTAACCTGGTCTAGAAGAAAGAAACCCCATGACGATGTTCTGTTCTCTTTAAGGAATATCAGAAGAGCTGCGGAGATGAGAGAATAGAGGGCGGATATGCAGTTCACTGAAAGCAAGAACCTGTAGAAAAGCTCATTAATGTGCACACACACACACAGATTTGGAGAGAAAGTGACTGAAATTTAGTGAGAAAGTGACATAGAGAATGAGAGAGAGGGGGGTTTGACCTGAAGGCAGAGATGCGGGCGAACTGTATGTCGCCATATTGGTAACTCGTGTCGTTGGCCTGCGACACCATGACTGCTGAGGAAATCGCGAGGGGAAGAACAGAGAGCCTTAGAAAGATTTCGAAAAATCTGAGGATGAGATGCAAATCCTTCATCTTTCTCTCAGCTAGCGAAAGAGAGGGGAAAGGACAGTTCGTGAGCGAGTGAAGAGACGAGGGCTGTAGCAAATGCTGCAGCTGACGTGTTGGTGGGTGAAATGCTAAGAGTGTAAATGTGATTCCATTTGAAGGCATTAGTGGAGGCAGGGTTTTTTGGGTGATGTTATTAGTAGACTTATATTTGCTTTTAGTAAATCGTTATTATTAGCAAATTATGAAATTAAAAAAAGTGATTATTTAAAAATCAATCTGTTACCAATAAATTACAAAAAAAATTATTTTTTTAAAAAAAAAATCTATATTCTTTTTCCTCTTCTTTGATAATTCTGATGGAGAAGAGCTTGATTTTGAATTCTCCATAGAAAGACAAAATCTCAGACTTGTCTTTAGAGGAGAAAATATATTGCTTCACAACTTGTTTTGAGATTTTTCTATAAAAATTTGTGGGGAGATTAAGATCATTTTTAAGATGGAAATTAGTCTAAGCAAAGGCAACTGTTAACCGCAATCCGGTTTTAGCTGCTCATACCTCATTATTAATCGCAATCCGAAAATATAATCGTATCCCAATTTTTAGCGTGTCGCACCCCAAAATTGTTATCTTCGAACTCTGCACAAAATCCTTAAAAAAGAACATGTTCAAAATAGATGTGTGAAAGAAGAGGCAAAAGAGGCAGCCACGATCTGGGAACATATCCAGGGTAGATGTGTGGAAGTGTGGATTAGCATCACCAGCTAAGGGGAAGAAAAGTGGGAGAGTATATAAATAAAGTCACACTTTTATATTTGTTCAAATAAACATGAGGATGATCTATGATCCACCCGCGCGCGCGCACACACACCGTACCGAACCGGATTCGAATTTGGGAAATAATTGTATTAAATTGTGTTTTTTGTACAAAATAGTTTTGACACTTTTGAATCCAAATTTTCTTAGGTTGCATCGACATGCGCCAAAAAGTACTCGACGTATGTCTACTGGAGTTGCATCGATAAGAACCCAGGGGCGGAGGTACACAGGGGCCTGTGGGGGCCTGTGCCCCCACGTGATTTTCCGTCCGGTTCAGGTGAACCGAATGTCAGCAGCCTATACATGACCCAGGCGAGTAAACCCTAACTCCCTAAGCGGTGAATTTTTTTGCGGGCTGCGAGTCTTCCACATTCCCTCCCGAGTCCCGATTCCTGCCGGCTTCCGGCGACCCAGGCGCCCGGCTGCCTCCGCTGCCGCTCGATCCATCGATCGGCGAGTCGGCGATCACCGACCACCGTCCTGTTGCAGTGCTGCCGCAGTGCCGCTCGATCCACCGACCGGCTCCGGCGCTCCGCCCCTGCACTTGCAGAGTTGCAGTGCTGCAGCGCTGCTGCTCGATCCGCTACTCCGCCACTGCTCCGATCGCCTTTCAGGTAAATTTCTTCCCCAATATTGTGTCTCGATTCCAAGGGCATTAAATTTCTTCCGACAAAGGACATTACTTTTCTTTGTTTTCTCGATTCAAAATTGTGTCTTTATGAACCTAATAATGTCTTAATGTCATATATAATATATTTCAAGTTGAAAAATCTGACGCTAGGTAATTTATTCCAATATTCTTGTACAGTTGTACTTGTACATCTCTTGCATTCAAACTTTGTTCACCTGTGCTTATTATTGAATGGAAACTGCGTTAGTTTCTTTCACGGCCTAAGTATATTGAGAAAAGTTTACAAAACCTAGATAATTGAGTTAGGGTTTTTTGTGATTTCCAACAGGTTCTTTCATTAGTAAAATCATTTTTGTGCATTGGTCTATGAAAATTTATTCTACAATATAGGTTAGTAATTGCATTAGGATTTTTTGTATTTTATTGTATTTTTCATGTATTAATGTTAGTTTTTATTCTATAATGAACTTTTTTTAAGAAGAGATGTATTAATGTTATTTTAATGTATTTTTCATTTGAGAATTTTTATTTGTTATTTTTTCATATTCTAAGTGTCTTTTGCCCCCACGCTCCAATATTCCCACTGTAAGAACCATGTGTTGACTTGAATCGATAAGATCTCGACACATGCGTCATATGAACTCCATCAATTTGTGTCGACTTGAGTAGCGTGAAGGTCTCAACGTGCGTCGACAAGAACTCGACGCAACCTGCATCGACTTCTTTTGCTTTGGTCTTTCCTGCGTCGAAATGATCTCGACGCATGCGTCAACTTCTCTTTCAGATTACATTACACGCTCTTTTCTTTACGCATTTTACACAATTAATATTTTACGTTGAAAATCGAACGTTTCTCTACATAATTACAAATTATCAATTATAACCGTTCTAATTTATTACGTGCTTAATATTTTACTGTTATACGATGCTCCTATTAAGAAAATTTGTCTAATTCATTTTAAAAAGATGCTCTCGAAATATTCGGCTCTCAGTTTTACTCCTTGGCTCAAGCTTTTCGATGATCTTTTTCATGGTTTTATTTTCTTCACGTTTGCTTCATCAAGTGATAATTCAGATGCTCTGTGCTTCTTCAGTGTCCGCGCACAACGAAGTTTAGGGTTCTAGTCAGGTGTTGTACCTTGGAGAAGCGAGCATCGGTTGAAATTTCAACTGGAGGGTGGTGCAACTTCTTTAGGACAGTGATCACACGTCTTACACAGACTCAATTCTAAACCTTATTATATTTTGATTTTCTTTATTTCTTATTCCTCTGGTTATAAGTTTTCCGATTATTGTTATTCAAGTTCTGGTATTACTATTATTATTTATTAGATTTTCAAAATTAAACTATTTAAAATATAGGAATATATGACAATTATTCTAACAATTTAAAAAAGTTGTAAATGCACATCATATAATCTCTTGTAAAAAGGTTGTGTTGAACTATCATCCTGCAAACCGTGTAGTACCAGTAAGAACCTATTGAGTATTTCTTAAAAAGTCCAAGAATAACAAGATAAATAAAATCAAATAATCAAAATGACTTTCTCTGTTTTCATTTTAATATGTACTAGAATTTATTGTTTGTATTTAAATTACAAAAAAACTATAATGACATCTAGATCTGAGGATTCTGTCGGAATAAAACCTAAGAAATTCAATGGAAATGGTTTTCGTCGTTGGTAAGCCCAAGTAGAATATTGGCTCAAAACCTTAGGTTTATTATCTGCAATTTTTGATGCCCCGATTGCTGAGAGTAAAAACCTCAACGCTACAACTGCAGTCGCCTCATCCCTTCCATCGTCTTCATCTAGTCCAAATACCATTAGAACGTATGTTAAACATGTTTCTTATAGAGATTCGGTAGATATAGAATATCATTGCCGCAACCGAATTCTTAGTGTCTTGTCCGACAGCCTTTACAATGTCTTCCTTCATTATCGTGTGATTAAGGATTTATGATATGTACTTGAAGCGCGTTATAACCTTGACAATGTTGGTATAAAATACTATAATGTTTCAAACCTCCACAAATTCAAGATTGATGTCTTCAAGTCAATTAATTCTCAACTCCATCAACTAAATTAGATGTTGTTCAAGATCCAAGCCGATAGCTCAATTCTATTCAAAAATTATCTTGTGGCATGTCTCGTCAATTCTCTTCTTGATTATTGGTCTAACTTTAGTACTAGACTAAGACATGATCAATTTAGCCTCATTTATATTCAAATCTAAAATGTTATACACGTAGAGGAGGAACATAAAAATATAAATGTTAAAAATCTTAAAGATCATACTGCTAAAGTAAATATGACGAAATCACATAACGACCATTTCTCTCACCATCACTTCAAAGCCATGGGAAAGAACCATAGCAAACCTTTCCATCCAGGTTCCCGCCATAAAAACCCCTATCATCTCAAACCTAGTTCTTCAAACCCAAACCTAGGTAATGGGAAATGGTACGTGCTTCAACTACAGCCACACAAATCATCTGTCTATAAATTTCTTAAACAAGAAGACAGAACCCGTGATTGGCAAATCCCATGGAGCCAAGCCTCAAGCCAACCTGATATAAGCACTAGATAAACCTATCTTTAGGTTAGATTATACTCCTAGTCATCTTCTCACTTGCTCATCAGATTGGTGGCTTGATTTCAGAGAAAATGTTCATACTTCATTTGATCATTCTTGTTTTGCCACTTTTTAGGACATTAGTGGACGAAGCGTGATCTTAGGAGATACTTTGTCGTCACAAATACTTGGACGTGGGTGAGTGAATCTTAGGTTGACATTAAGGAAGACACTAGTCATAGATGATGTGCTTTATGTACAGAGAGTTAGGAAGAATCTTGTGAGTGAATACTTATTAGTTAAGAAAGGTTATAAGATTGGATTAAAGTCGAACAAAGTTATAATAACATTTCATGATGCATTTATTGGTAACAGATTTGTTTGTGGTGATTTATTCAAATTAAATGCGTTTTTTTCTTTAGAACTGTTTTCATTTTTATTCAAATTAAATGTTATTTTTTTAGAAGTTAATAAATTTCATGCTCTTTAATTTCAAGTTTCTCTTTTATTTTTTGACGTGCTAGATTAGGATATGCAAATTTTGATTGTATGAAAAAAATAATGTCCTTAAATCTAATTCCTATAATAAATATCGCACTAAGTGTTAAATGTGAAATTTATGTGCAAGCCAAATTTGTTTAAAGACTTTTAAATCAGTTGATAGAACTTCAAAACTTTTTGAGTTAATTCACTCAGATGTGTGTGATTTGAACCGCCAACCTACTAGAGGTAAAAATTAATATTTTGTAACCTTCATTGATAATTTAACCAAATTTTGATACATATATTTAATAAAATCTAAAGATGAAGTATTTTCATATTTTAAGATTTTCAAAGCTGAAGTAGAAAATTAATTTGGATTATCCATTAAAATTCTTAGATCCGATCGAGATGGAGAATACACTTCGAATGAACTAACCAAATTTTGTCAAGAACATGAGATAATTCATCAAGTAACTGCTCCCTATTCACCTCAATCAAATGGTGTAGTTCACTTTCTCTTTCATCCTAAATAGAATTCCATCAAAACAAAATGATAAACTACTTTTGAATGATTTAAATTAAGGAATCCTAACCTCAAAAAATTTCGAGTGTAGGGGTGTTTGGCAAAGGTTGTGATTCCTGGACCTAAGAGATAGAAAATAGGATCTAAAATAATAGACTCTATTTCATAGGCTATGTAACTGATAGTAGTGCTAATAGATTTCTTATAACTAATTCTCTCATTAGTGAAATCTCTAATAACACTATTATAAAAGCTAGTGATGTAGTATTTTGAAGATAAATTTTCATATAAATTAAATAACATATCTCAACCTTCTACTAGCTCAACACAACGTTCTTCTACAGACCCTGTAGAAATTGATGAACTTAGAAGAAGCAAAAGATATAGAACCAAAAGAATCTTTGCAGAGGACTACTTCATTTATTTAGTTGAAGGAGATCCTAATTATACGAGTAAGCTATGACCTCATCTGATTATCCCTTTTGGAAAGAATTCATAGATTTAGGAATTAATTCCATTTTAGAAAATAAAATAAGGATACTAATTGATCTACCTCCCAGTGCCAAAGTTATAGGCTGTAAATAGATTTTTAGGAAGAAACTAAATTCGGACAACTCCATAGATAAATATAAGGCTCCCCTTGTTGCTAAAGGTTATATCCAAAAATAAGGAATAAATTATTTATATTCATATTCTCCCATAGCTAGGATCACTTCTCTTCATGTTCTAGTCGCCTTAGCTTCGATCCATAAGATGATCATTCATCAAATGGATGTCAAGACCGCCTTCTTGGATGGATACTTGGATGAAGAAGTCTACATAACTCACTTGAAGGTTTTGTGGTCAAAGGTCAAGAAAACAAAGTTTGAAAACTAATTAAATCTCTTTATGGACAAAAACAATCCCCTAAACAATGACAACAAAAATTTGATTATATAGTATTTTCATTTGGATTTAAATTTAATGAATTTGAAAATTGTATTTATGCTAAATAAGATAGAAATACAACCGTCTTGATTTGTCTCTATGTAGATGATTTCTTATTAAATTCAATTAATATTATTAATGAAACTAAAAAAATCATCCAAATTTGATATTATTAACACTAAGAATGAAGCTAGTTAAAACTGATAGAAATGTATTATTATCATTTTCTCACTTGTTTGAGAAAACGCTACATAAATTTAACTTATATGATTCAATACCCGCATATACTCCATGTGACGTTAGCATAAAACTTTATAAAAAAATTGATGAACCTATTGACCAACATAAGTATGCACAAAAGATATGATCACTACTATTAATTCTAATCGCTCTAGGCCCGACATTTCTTATGTTGTAGGTCAGCTAAGTAGATATACTAGTAATCCAAGTGATGATCATTGGATAACATTAAATAGAATACTTAAATACCTTAACAGAACTATAGATTATAGTTTAGTATATACTGGTTTTACCGAAGTACTAGAAGGATATTCAGATGACAATTGAGTGACTAATTTGTTAGACGTTAAGTCTGCGGCTGGCTATATTTTCCTTCTTGGAGGAGCCGTCATTTCATGGGTTTCTACAAAATAAATTGTGATCACTAGAAGCACTATAGAATCCAAGCTTATTGCTTTAGACACTACGTGCCAAATCGGTATGGCTTAAGAATTTACTTTCTGAAATACCTTTACTCTAAAAACCAATACCTGTCATTTCTTTGCATTGTGATAATAAATCTGTTATTGATTTAACTGCTTCTAATATTATTAATTTCAAAATTATCAAGTTCCTGAGAATCGAGTACAAATCAGTGAAGCAAAGAAGACGAAAAGTGATATCACTCAACTATATAAAGCCAGAATTCAATCTGGCTAATAATCTTACCAATGGATTGTCCCGAAGGTAGATTTAAATGTCATCGAGGGGAATGAGGTTTAAGCATACATGATTTGTTACCAACGGTGGATACCCAACCCATGTGATTGGAGATCCCATGAATTGAGTTCAATGTAATAAAAACAAAGTCGTTGATGTATCGTAGTTGAGAGCACAAAATTTAAGAGTTGAGAAACGTACCTTCTCCTCATTCATATGATATTATGATCAACGTAGCAGTTTATGATGAACTTTAAGTTATTAATGATTGTCAAAGATATATATATTTGTGAGATATTAGTTACGAAATATCTCTTGAGGCACCATCTATGTGAGGGTAGTCGTGAGGTTGCGACTTTGGGATCTAAGATGAACCCTAATAACACTCATGAAAAATCAAGGAATGTGTATGGTCATTAATGTATCCACTGTCATAACTCATGAACAACTAATCTTTTGCATGCTTATCTCATTTACCGGTCAAAAGTTTATAATTCAAAATCTCTGAAACATTATACTCTTCGATAGAGGAAACAAGTATTAAGTATAGTTTCAAAGTAACCATTCTACCTATACTCATTGCTTTAGATACAACTTGATGAAGCAAATTTGTATTTGATTTTATTTATCGTTAGTAATGTCATAATTTTATAAATTTGCATTTTGGTTTTTCATTTTTGTGGGGAATTGTTATAAATGTAATATTAAACATTTCATATGTATTATTTTTGGAGCCTTGGTTGGTGTTTTGTGTTGGGCTCCTTATACTCTATAAAAAGCTCTAAAACCAAATGAAAGGAATCCAAATATTTGGAGAGAAACTTTGCATGAAGGAAAGGATCGATGAACCCTTTAATCCCGCCTTGCATAGCACCTAACATGTAGAGGAGTATATAAATAATGTCACGCATTCATATCTCTTGAAAAGAACATAAGAAGGATTTATGATCCACAACGCGTGCACGCACCGCACCAGATCCGGTTTTTTGATTTTTGATTTGAGATTTGGGGAATAATTGTATTGAATTAGATTTTTTTTGTACAGTATAGTTTTGACACTTTTGGATCTTAATTTTGTTAAGTTGCGTCGAGATGCATCGAAAAGTACTCGATGTACATCAACTAGAGTTGCGTTGATAAGAACCTTGCATCGACTTGCGTAGATAAGATCTTGACGCATGCATCGATAAGATCTCGACGCACGTATCGATATGAACTCCATCAATTTGTGTCGTATTGAGTAACGTCGATAAGGACCCAACGTACGTCGACAAGAACTCGACGCAACCTGCATCGACTTCTCTTGCTTTGGTTTATCTTGCGTCAATATGATCTCGACACATGCGTCGACTTCTCTGCCAGATTACATTACGCGTTCTTTTCTTTACGCATTTTATGCCATTAATATTTTATGTTGGAAATCAAACATTTCTCTGCACGATTAAAACTTACAAATTATAATCATTCTAATTTATTACATGCTTAATTTTTTACTGTTTCATGATGCTCCTATTAAGAAGAATTATTAGAATCATTTTAAAAAGATGATCTTGAAATATTCAGCTCTCAGTTTTACTCCCTAGCTCTTGCTTTTTGATGATCTTCTTTGTGATTTAATTTTCTTCACATTTGCTTCATCAAGTGCGAGTTCGAGAGCTCTGTGCTTCTTCGTTGTCTGTGCATAACGGAGTTTCGGGATCTAGCAGGGTGCTATACCTTGGAGAAGTGAGCATCAGTTGAAATTTCTACCGGAGGGTGGTGCAACTTCTTTAGGGCAGTGACCACACGCCTCACTCAAGCTTGATTCTAAACCTTATTATATTCTGTTTTTCTTTTTTTGTCATTCCCCTGGTTACAATTTTCATAATCTTGTTATTCGAATTATGGTATTACTATTATTATTATTATTATTTCAAAATTGGAAAATATATAAAGTATAGGAGAATATGAAAAATATTCCAACAAAAATCTCGCAAGAAACAAGCAGTGGGTTACCAGAGGGTTATGCTGAAAATGGCCAAAACATACCCATTTATTAATTTAGATCCTTTCCAGCATGTTGGAGTAGCATGTCTTGAGCGTAATGAATCTATCCTGGTATCCCCCCAGACATCCTCCAACTTCCTCCTCGCACTAGAACACGCAACATAAAGAACCATCATCACGTTCTCCAGATTCGCAGAGCTCGCAACCTTCCTCAAAATCATCAACACAGGGTGGCCGAACGCCCCGCCCTAGGCAGTCGTCGCCCGCCTCGTGAGGCCGAGCAGACGGCCAGCCATCCGGCCGACTGTCGCTCAGCCTCCCGCCGCAAGGCCAGCTGGCGCTAGGCTGCCCTCGGCCTGTACATCCACCCGGTCGGATTCCTTGGTCGGCCCTCATCGCCGGCCAGCCCCTCCATCGGCGTCGGATGATTTCTCCTCTATCGTCTGATTGCAACCACTCAATCTCCACCGTCAAATCGTCGCGTAACAACCTCGTGTAACCACCTGTCATGAGGGGTGCATATAACCCAAGAATTATAATTGGTGTGCACATATCAGTTCTCTTAAAAATACTCGTTATAAAATATAAGGTGTTGGTCTGCGAATAAATATGATGTGGTTATGGTCTGCAAATAACTGCATAGCCATCATAACCTTCTCAAAAGTACATAAATAGAACCCTAAGGTCCCATTCATTTCCATCTTCTCCTCCTCCAGCTTCTGCTCCTACGCATGTGACAGCTCCATTGAAGATCTCTTTACAACTTCGAAGAATCTTTCGAAGATCTTCGAGTGTCATCGAAGATCCCATGAAGATCTTCGATCTTCTTTGAGCGCTCTTACGCGCTTTCCACCATTAACACGCTCATCCCGGCGCACATTGCATCCCGCCCACATTGCTCCCCATGCACATTACACTCATTGCGCCTTGTGCATGTTGCGCTCTGCGCCCATTGTGCATGTTTAACCGTGTGCACTACACACAGCGCATATTACCCCAGCTTGCCTCTAAAGGAACGTTGCTCCAGACTCCTCCGCTTACGTACAACAAGAGACAAGCCGCAGGCTTTAGATCGATTGTGCTGAGCGCACCCTCCAGCCAATAACAAGTCCGCCGCTTCCGACTATTCCTTGCGAAGTAGGAGGCAAGCCACTAACACTAAGGCACACAGAATGTGTCGCTCAAGCCATCAAACTGCAACCAATGACTCCAGAGCGTGCAGAGCGCATCACCACACTCAACACAAGAAGAAATACTTAGCTCCGCAAGCGGTGGTCTGTCACCCTCAGAGCCTTTCTCTCTCTCCCTCAATTATAACAAGAGATGACATATCGCTCTCGAGTTCTCTACTACTACCTGTAACGCACCAAGAAGATAGTGAAAGTTTGGTCAGCACAGCTCCGACCACGCGGTTTTTCACCCATTTCTACGGTTTTTCATGCTAAAAAAAATCATTGTCTACTGTACCTTTTACAATGACAGGAGATCGCACTCGATTGTTCCATAGCTAAGACGATTCAATTTAGACCGATCTACTAGGAGTCTCGTGCTGACCCACAACAATAAGTATATTCTATTATATTATTGGAGATTTTTTTTTAAAAACATTAGAACGGTTTAGTGATGTATTGTTTCTTCATATTTTGCTGCTTGTATTAAAGATAGAAGTATTTTCATAAAATATATACATTTTATATTAGAAATTTTTATTTTTAAGTTAAAATAGATAGTATTCATTTCACTTTTCAAATTAATTCATTACTGATCCGACGAGATCATTAATCTCATCATTTTATATTTTTTTTACTTTAATCAAAAAATAAGACACTTTTAGATAAAATGAGAATCGATCATCATCATAAAATGGACATCCATTTGAAATCCCAACTGAAGGGTGTTGTGGACCGCTCGAGGCTCTAGGTAGACCGGTCTAGCTGAACCATAGCCTGAAGAGCCATCGAGTGTGCAAACAGTCTCAGAAAAAGAAATCTAACATGGGGATTTTTCTTAATGTAGAAAAACCCGTGAATCAGGTGAAAAACCACTTAGCTAGATCAGTGCAGACCAAACTTCCACTAGTTGGTGCTGCTTTACAAACTTCTTTAGAGAATGTAAGGGCGATAAGCCGCTCCTCGTTATAACTTGATGTGGGTGAGAGAAGAGAGAGATGTTCGGGGGGCAACAGACCGCCTCTCACGAAGCTAAGTATTTGGCACTACATGTGGAGGAGAGCTCGTATGTGCTTTGGAGACTTGGCGAGATTCTGCTTGCACTTAGACACCGAAATTGATGAGGCTGGTGGTTGGCTGGTGAATGCAGAATGTTGGTCGTACTGCAAAAGGTTTCTTTGCTTCGATGAAGGAGTGATGCAGGATAAACCGCTCGGTCTCCTACAAAGATGACTGAAGAGGAAAATCTTCGGGTGATCTTTGAAGTGCTTGAAGGAATTCAAGAGTGGATTCAAAGATCGAGGAGACTTCTGACGGAGTTCCTGAGCATGTAGGAGTAGAAACAGAGGAGAGAAAAGTTTCGAATTAAGAGAGATATGTGGTCCTAATTATTGGCCCCCAAGGGTGGTAACGGTAGTTATGTGGTTATCCGCAGACCGTAACCAACATTTTTACTAATTACAGACTATTTTTATATAGTTCGATAGGCACCTTGTTTTAATAATATTATTATGCATAGAACGATATGATCACGACTATTTGCACTCACCCATTACCGGTGGTTACGCCGGTGGTTATGTGGGTGGTTACTCGTATATCAGATAGAGGAGAACACGTAGGGATGAACGACTGATGGAGGAGGCCCGACCGACCGGGGTGATTGGCGGTGAACTACCGACGATAGGAGGCTGACCGGAGAGGGGGAGGAGATGGTAGCTGGCTGGTATGCAAGCCGTATAGCACGGGGAATCGATCCGGGAGGCTGGTCGCGGCCTTAGAGGCCTCTCGCAGGCAGTCCTGGGGCGCATGACAGCTGACCAGGAGCCTGTCCTTACTGTCACGCATTGGGGGTACCCGGCCATGGGTGTCTGGCAAGGTGGCCTACTGCGTGGCATGACTGGAGGCGACGATTGTCATAGATATTTTGATGATGTGCGCTATGGTTTTGGGTAGTTGGCACGCGAATCACACGGGGATTGGGCAAGCGAATCATGCTCCAAGTGATTTTCCCCATAACTCTCACTTTGTTAGTAGGGGACATAGGAATCTAAGTTATATGCAGACCAGAATTCCTATTAATTGTGGGTGACCCATCATTTACCCCCCAAAGTCCCCGATGTCCAAATCCGTAGAGAGGGGTGCAGGGACTTTTCGTGCAAGAATGAGTTGCAGCAACCATGTTGGTGGCGAAGGAAGGGTCATGGGAAGAAGCAGGAGGAGGTGCTAAGGTATGGAGCGAGGCGAAGCAAATAGTGATCGTGTGAAGCACACGTGGGGTGCTCCCATGCTCAGTTTGTGCGCACACGGGGTACTCTAGCATGTAGGGTGTGCGGGGGGTGTACCCGCGTGCAGAGCATGCACGCGGGGAATTTCCATGCGCGGAGCCATGTGTGCTTAGGGCCCTCCCGTTTACCGAGTTTTTGTGTGCGCGGGGTGAGGTGGTGTTTCTTGCGCGCAGGGCTCGGAAGGGAGGCGACTTGTGAGGGGTTGACGCCCTTTTTGGCATATTTTCCATTTGTGAAATTTGACATATATATTTTTTATTTATTTGTACAAGTGTCAAGGCATTGTGCGCAAGGTCGGTCAATATTACTGTGCTCTACACTTTCTACAGAGCAGATTGCCACCTGCAAGGGGTAGTACAATATACCTTCTGGGCTAGAGATAAAGATACCATATATTGAGGATCAGGTTCATAATCCTACATTGGGATGGATGACGTTGCGCGAGTCGTCGTTTAGGTCCGAGTTTTAATTGCCATCGCGTGAGGAGCTGGTTGAGATGTTGTAGCATTGCGGAGTGCTGGTGTCGTAGTTTACTCCTCTTGGGATGATATGTATCATGGACCTGATAGCCTTTTTTTCGAGAGCATGGCTTGAGATTATCTCTGGATCTCTTCAGAGACTGGAGCGAGGTACGCACCAATGGTGGTAGTCGTGTAGAGGTCCATAACAATAAACTAACATTGGCTGGAGTTCGAGAGTCAGTTGGAGAGGAGCCATAAAAATACTGTGATATGTCCAGAACTGCTGGAGCCTTCAGGAACTTTGGAAAGCTCTTCCGGACAGCCGCTACTGTAGAGTGAAGGGTCATGTGCGCAAGTTTACCCTAGTGTTAGGGTTTACCAAGCCATATGTATTGGAGAGTCCTCTTTTCAGCTTCTCCTCATTTGTAGAGGAGAAACGAGTGCTGCTATGTGGCCCTTCTGTCGATCCAGAGTGTTCTATTGCAGTGTCGTTGGTTCGACATCGGAAGAGGAAACTGCTGTTCGAGGGTTGCAGAGATTCGGTCCTTGAGCGTCGTCATTCTACCTGGGTTAGAGTGCATCCGGAAGGAACGGTTCCTTGTAGTTATAGAGTTGATGAGGCAACATCGGTTGATCTGGACCTTGAAGTCTTGGGCTCCTCTGCCCCCAAGGCTCCTTGCGAGGAGGTTCTGGCACCGCTCCCGATGAAAGGAAAGTACGTGTCCTCTTTTTGTAGGCGATGAACAACGTGGTAAGTACAACATTTTACCTTGATTTGCTTTGTTATCTTGAATTAATTCTGACTTGTTCTTTTTGTTGTAGATTGGTCTCCAGGAAGACATCACCCTTACAAGGAACGAACACTATGTGAGTCTGAAAGACAAGTATCTGACACTTCAGGAGAAGCTCCGGGGAGCAGAGGGCTCCCTTTTTGACA
Organism: Platanthera zijinensis; assembly: GCA_039513925.1. Taxonomy (NCBI): domain Eukaryota; kingdom Viridiplantae; phylum Streptophyta; class Magnoliopsida; order Asparagales; family Orchidaceae; genus Platanthera; species Platanthera zijinensis. The sequence goes on from CM077079.1 coordinate 256,841,857, forward strand.
TGAGAGGGAAACAAGATCGTGACATATCTCGCTTCTGGCAGATTGAATTAGAGTTGAAGGCCGAGGTGGCGCGACTGCGGACGGAGCTTTAGAAAGAGAAGTCTTCAGTGAATAAGACGGTGTGGCTTTTGGAGAGCGCACATGGCGATGTTACCTGTCTGGAGACTGAGCTGGGGGCCTCAAAGGCCAAGGTGGGACTCCTTTCCTTGCAGGAGCGGCTTGCTAAGCTAAATTTCACCAGAGTTTCTTAGTACAAGGATTCTATCGACTTTTTGCGGGATCGCTGCTTGCTTTCCGATGAGATCCGTGAGGAGGTCTGGACTAGGGAGGTAGATCCAGAGATGGAGTGCATGCGAGAGGTGGCATTCTGGCGCGGGATGATAAAACTCTCTGGTTGGTGTCCCAGAAGTGTTAGTGTGATGTGGCCAACCATGGCTTTGATGACCTTTCCGAGGAAGAGTGTGTTGACTTTGATGCCGATGACAAAGAGTAGCTTTTATATCTTGTACTTCGTCTGTCTTCACGACGTGGTTATACTTGCATTTGTGCTTTGCGGTAGCTTTGTACATTGCTTACGGTGCTTTGAACACTTTTTATGTATTGCATGTTTTCTTGTTGACTGTTCTAACTTTGGGTATCTGCATTTGATGATGTTTGTGACGTTGGCACTAGCTTTTGCATTGGAAACTCTGATTTGCTTATTTGATGTTGGTGGGTTAAAGATCAGACCCGAGGCAATGTCGTAACCTATTACAAGGGAGAAGGGCGGACGCTTCAAACCGGGTAGTGAGATATTAAGATCAAAGAGTGGGGGATGTTGTTGAGTGTGGTGGTGATGGGCAGACCTTCAAACCTGGGTGACTATGAGGGGGGAAGGCCCTGACGGTATCGTGACCTACTGCGGGGGAAAAGGGCGGACCTTCAAAATGCGATAGTGGGAGGTCACTGGAGCGTGGCCCAGAGAAAAATGTGAAATTTGGGCACTTCGAACCGTTTGTGAATATGAGGGGGGGCAGGTGCTGCCGTTGCCGCGATCTACTACTAGAGAGAAGGGTAGAACATCGATCGACGATAGTGGGAGATCGCTAGGGCTAGGATCCCTAGAGAGATAATGAAGTTCGGATACTTTGACCCGCTGGCGAGAGTGAGGGGGCAGGCTCTTGCGATACTGCGACCTACAGCGGGGGAGAAGGGCACTCATTCGATCTATGGTAGTGGGAGATCACTAATGCTGGGAGCCCTGAAGAGACGGTGAGTTCAGACACTTCGGACTGCTGGAGAGTGTAAGGGGGAAGGCCCTAATGACACTGCGATCTATTACGGGGTAAAAGGGCATACGTTCGATCCGCGACAGTGGGAGATCGCTGGGGCTGCGAGCCCTAGAGAGGCGGGGAAGGGCAGACACTTCAAACTGCTGGCAAACACGAGGCAAGACCTGGCCATATTGTATCATACTACGGGGGAGAATTACATACCTATGATCCATGACAGTGGGAGATCGCTGAGGCTGGGATCCCTGGAGAGGCAGTGAAGGGTGGGCACTTCGAACCACTGACAAAGCGAGGCAATTCTTAGCGATACTGCACCCTACTGCGGGGAGAATGACAAACCTTCAAGCTGCGGCAGTGAGAAGTCACCAGGGCTCATTCTAGGAGCTCAGGCAGAGGGCGAACACATTGAACCACTGGAGATCACGAGGAAGTCCCCGGCAATACTGCACCCTACTGTAGGAGAGAAAGGCAGACATTGGATTTACGATAGTGGGAGGTCGGCGGGGCTCGGCTCGGGAGCTCTAGTTACGAGCAAATACTTCGAACTGTTGAACTTACTATGCGGGCGAAGGGCGGACCTTCAAGTCGGGGTAGTGCGAGGTCCTGGGGACTGTCCCTAAAAACTTTCCTGCGATGGAAGAGTTAGGAGAAAATAAAACATATCACATTAATGGAAATTTTAGTTTGTGCACAAGCATATACTTGCGACTTTAAAGTGTTAGTAATCATTTAATAGACAGATAAAAAGTAGACATTACGTGAATTAAGCCGGAATATAGTAGGGCTTTTTCCTGTCAGATTCCTAGCTTCTCTTTAGGTTGTTTCTTCTAGGGTCTTCTTGACTCTCTTGTTCGGCCTGTGCTGGTGAAGTCCCTTCTTCTGGTCATACTGACATATGGAGTTTCTCCTAGCACAGGTTGCATTTGTTGCAGATATTAGGTTCGTGTTACCACTTGGTTTCCCCTGGTGACTCTTATCCCTGCCAGCATGACAAATTTCATGACAATGTGGGTAATGGAGGGGATAGCTCTGAACGATGTCTGAAGTGGACAACCGAAGATTGCATTGTATGGAGACTCTGATTTGACTGCCACGAACTAGATATGGTACATTGCATTCATTGGAAGTCTCCCACAGTTCAAGGGAGAGTTATCTTTCCTTTAATCCGGACTGGTCCTCGGTTAAATTCGAAGATTGGTCTTACAGCTTCCTGAAGTCTTTCCTTTGGAATTCACATTCCGTCAAGAGCTGGCATGAACATGATGTTGAGTAAGCTGTTATTTCCTACCAGTATCTATTTGACGCGGAAGATTGGATCTTCGATCTCAACAATGATGACTAGCGGATCTTGATGTGGTTTGAGTAGTCCTTTTAAGTCATCATCTCCAAAATTGATCTTCTTTGTGATTGATGCACTTTGACCTTCCTTGTGCTGGGTGATGAAGATTATGGTGGCGAATGGGGAGCCAGCGATGGTCTCCACCATTCCCACAAATTATCTGCTTTTATGCGCTTTATGATGTGCAGGTGGCTGCTATCTCCTTAGCCAGGTTGGTTGTTTCTTGTTTGATCTTATAGTAACCTTCCGAGCGAGGGCGCCTTGACTGATGAGTCACTCAATCTCATCTTTTAGCTTGATGCACTCCTTCGTGGTGTGGCTTGTTACCCTATGTGATAGTTTAACTTTCAAGGCAGCCTAAATACCTAGAGGGGGGGTGAATAGGTACTGCTTCTCTTATAAAAACTTCTAGGCAGAATTCAATTTAATAGCTAACACTATAAGTACAGCAATCACAGAAAATAAAGCATCACAGATTGCACAATGTTTTATAGTGGTTCCCCAAGGTCTGGGTACATCCACTTTCCCCCTTCACCTATCTAGCAGTATACTAGATTCGGCCAAACTTCCACTTATCTCAGATCATCAGATCCTACAACTCAGAACCCAACTGGTTCCTACAACTCAGGCACAACTGCCCTACCTCAGCCTTACCCCAAGGCCTACAACTCAGAGAATATCCTTCTCCTACACTCAGGAAAACAGCCCTACCACTCAGAGTTCAACACTCCTACACTCAGCCTTTATAACATAGGCTTACAACTCAGATCTGTGTAAACAGATCCTACAGAAATATGGAAAATATTATCTAACTGTCTTGCCTAAAATTGAGAGAGAAAAGGCCAAGACAATTCTTGATCAGCTGATGAAATCAACTGTTTCTGAGCTTTCTTCAAAGCTTCTTGAATAAGAACTTAGCTGAGTTGATTTCCAAACAGCTTCTTGAGAATCCACTGGTGGTTTCTTTCTTCTTCTTCAAATTCTGGCTTGATCTCTCTCTATCCAACACTTTGAATGATTCTTCTGAATTCTGATTAGAACTCTTCTTTGATCTATCCTTAGATAGTCTTCTTAGATCTCCCGGAGAAGATCTTCTTAAGTGCCTAGCACTTTCTTGAAATGAATTGGATCGTAATCCTTCTCAACTTTTTGATTCTCAACAATGTTTTTCAACAGTTGCTTTCTCCTTCTGAATCTGTCTATTTATAGACTTTCTTCATGGTAACCGGCTGATCCGGTTTTTTAACCGTTTTCTGACAAGTCTGACAGCTTCAGTTAACTGGTGGCAATCCTCAGCTGTCAAGTCTCCAAACAAGTCCTGTGCCTTAGTCTTGAACCATAAGTTGTCGAGACAGTCTGTCAGAAAGTGTCGAGACCATCTGTTTATTTGTGTCGACACAATTGACTTTGGTGTCGACACAGTCTTCAGTGATGTCGACTAAGTTGCCTTTGAGTCGACACAGCTCCTTCTGAAAATAACTTGGTCTTGACTCTTCAGTGTGTCGACACAAGTCCTGTGTGTCGACACAGTTGTTGTAGAATCATAACTTAGTAAGTGTCGACTTAGCCTTCAGGTGTCGACACATTCATTTTTTTTAACTCTGCTATAATATGTCGACTTAATCATAATGTGTCGACACATTCTGTTGGTGTCGACAAACTTGAGGTCGACTATTTTCTTCTGTGTCGACACATTCAGCTGATGTCAACAATCTTGAGATCGGCTATACTCTTCTGTGTCGACACATTCTCCCAATGTTGAGGTCGACGCTTTTCTTCTGTGTCGACACAAATTCCCAGTGCTGTGTCGACTTACTTCTTCTGTGTCGACACTTTTTTCCCAGTGTAGTTGTAGACTAACTGCTATGTATCGACACTGCTTCCCAGTATTGTGTCGACAATTTTCTTTTATGTGTCGACACTGCTTCCTCTATGTCGACACTTGGACTTAGAATTTTTCTGCATACTTTATCAATCCTTCACCTGCACATGTCAACTAAAAAGAAACATCAAATACACCTTGATATATATCATTGAGCTAGTTTGGGCTTCTTCAAATCAGGTACACATTTTCCAATGTACCCAACAATCTCCCCCTATTTGGAGAAGTCATAACCCTTCTAGCCAATGATATACACCATTTATAAACAGTACTAAATGATGATATATGATATGACAGGAATACTTAATATAAACAAAACATAAACAAAATAATCCATCACAGAATGCACATTATAATATGCCAAACAACATTTTGTTTATAACTGGGTAATGTTTGATTACATTGTTTTTCATTTAATGATTACATCACAACATTACAAAACAATATGAAGGAATTAAAAAAAAACATAATCAGGATTGATCAGGCTCTTTAATGATAATCCCTTTTCCAGATTGAATTGTAGCTGTCACAGGAGCTTCTGATGCTTCAGCTATCTTCTTTCCTTTTAGATCAGCTTTCTTCTGAGCTTCTTCCTTGATCCTTTGCCTTTCAAAGTAGTGAAAAGGCTTTGGAAAGTACTTGCTTGGCTCCTTAGCATCAGATGGCAGCCTCCCCAGCTTAGCTTTCCTTCTAAATTGGACTATTGCTTCCTGTCTTGCCTCATACTTCTGCCATTCTATTTCATTGTACCATTTCCCTCTCTCATGAACTTTATCTTGTACAGCTTTCCATGCAGTGAGTATTATGTTCCTTGAAGTAGGACTCCACTGCTCATAATCTGGCTTAAGTACAGCCTGCTCTCTGAATTTCTTCTTTGCTAATAGAGCATCTTGCTGTTCTTTCAGAGTAGCCTCAGGCTTATCAACTTTTCCAAAGACAATATTAGTAACCTCCTTTGGAGGACTATACATTCCTTGAACTTTCTGATCAATCATGTCAAAATCTGGAGGGGGGTAAATGACTTGGGCAACCTCAGGTTGATTGCCTTCAAGTAGATTTGATTGTATTCCTGACTCAGCCACCATAGCATCATCACACAATGGGGGATATCCCAAAGTGGCTCGAATGCTATTGGTCACCCATTTGGTGTGCTCTGAGCCTGCATGAATTAGCATCCTCTCCCCCTTTATGGCTTCTCTAGATACATGATCTCTTAGATCTTCTTTTTGAAATCGGATTTGGCCATCCAAATAATTCACACCCTCTTTGAAAAATGGTTTTAACTTTTGAAGCTTTTCAGATATTTCTTTTTGAGAGGTTGTGATGGCAGTCTTAACAGATGCAATGGCAGCTTGAAAATTCTTATCAAAATCTTCCCTTTCTTTGGCTCTATCTGCAGGCAGACGTGGACCAATCTTCTTTACTTCCTCAATGATCTCATTATGAGATTCAGTTAGATTATCATTCATTCTTAGCTGGTTTTCCAACACATAGCTTTGCTTCAAAGCAATGTCATCCACCTTTGTAGTAATAGCCTCCTGTTGTTTAGCTAGATACACCACAGCATTGCCACCCTTGTGGAAGCAATCTGTCATTTCCTTTTTATGCATGTTGACTTGAAACTGGATGGACTTTATATCCTGAGCTAAGTCAAACTGAAGTGACTTGCTATTTTCATCAACATACTTTTCCAGAGCCATCCTTTGTTCATCCAATTTTACTTGTAGATCTACCATAAATTTATTGTAATCAAAGGCTGGAGATACTTGTAGAGGTGTGGTCTGTAAAGCCTGCTTATAATTCTTGCTTCTTCTCTTAAAGACAACCAGTTTTCTTTTCTTTGCCACCCTGGCATCTTCAGTTTCTGTTTCAGATGAAGTATCTACATGAATTCTTTCTTGAGGATGATGAATTGTATCTGTTCCAGGGGCCTGTTGCTCAGCTTCAACATCCACTGGCTCACCCTCAACCTGTGGCTCAACTTCAGCTTCCTGATCAATGTCTATACCTATGGACTTCTCAATATCTGGTCCACCTCCTACTTTATCAGCAGTAGTATCAATATCAGGGAATAACTCCTCCATAGTAAACTCCAGTTGAGCTGTAACTTCTTCAGTAGTTAAATCTTGAGACAAGTTTAACTGTGCATCCTCTTGTACTTGCACTTCAGTATTTGTAGTATCTGGAGTAGGAGTGGACACTAGCTCTCCCTGAACCTGTGCAGTAATAAGAATATGAGCAATGTCTTGTATAGTAAAATACATTAGCTCCCCCTATACCTGAGCAGGAGTAGATACCTTTGGAGCAGGAGTGGAAACTGGCTCCCCCTGCATCTGTGCAGGTGTTGACACTTCCTGGACTATAGATGAGGCAAGCTGTTCTTCAACCTGTGTCCTCAGTGGGTCTTCTTGTAATTGTACAGATTCTTGATTTTGTGTAGGGGATTTCACAGGGGTGTCTGGCCTGCTCTCTTCAGGCACATCCTTGGACAGCACCCTATCCCACCTAGAGAACAATCTCATATCCATTCTTCTCATATGATTAATCTTACTCCCTTGCAGTTGCTGCATCACTTCAGGAATCACTCCAGTGAGATACAGGCTCATGATCCTAGCCATGTTAGGCTTCTTGATTCCTTCTTTGATCTTGTCAAAGATCACTCCTGACCAATCAGTAGGAATTGTAAAAACAATCCTGGTCATCAGGCTGAACATATAGGCAGAAATCCTATCATGTCCACCTGTCTTGCAGAGGATTACTTTCCCAACTACTTCTGACAAGAACTTCCCTTGCTGATTCATACCCTTCCTGTTGAATGCAGCTCCAATCTTCAATCCTGAGTCCAGTCCACACCATTGAAGGGCTTCCCTTGTCTTAGATATAGGAACTTCCTCTTCATTCTCAACTACTTGCAATTGAAAGATCTTTCTTAAACTTCTTTGATTAATCTTCACCTTAGTCCCTTGAACAGTCGACTTAATCTTGAGGCCAGTAGAGTGAACTGATGTAGAGATAAAGAACTCATGCACCTCCTTCTTCCAGATTTTAGTAGGTTCTGAGATGAGAAATTCTAACCCTGACTCGGAGAGGAGGGTGATAACTCCTTGAACATCTGGTGGCGCCTTTGCAAATGCCTGGCGCACCAACTCATACCCTTCATTGATGTTATCTTCAATCCTTGGCGCCATCGTTTTGTCAAGAAAGCTTGAGAGAAGAGAGAAAGATAGACTGTCGACACAGGGTTTTAGTCTCGAAAACCTTGGAAGCGTGTCGACAGAATGCGTTTTTGACCTATTTATAGCCTCAGTTGAAAGAAGTTCAAAAGGCGCCAAAAACAGTCAAAATGTGTCGACACAGACGGAATGTGTCGACACAAACTTCTATTAACTCGACATTTCTTCAGCCTACTATGTGTCGATACCAATTTGTGGTTATGTTGACACCGTGGTTACATAGTAGAAAGACAGAAATTCTGTGTCGACTCTAAGGATAAGTGTCGACACATATTCTGTAAGTGTCGACACCATTTTCCTGGTTGAGTCGACATTACATTTCTGGTTAAGTCGACAATATAACTCTCAAGTGTCGACACATATTCTCTGTGTCGACACAATATTTCTGACTTGTCGACATACTTTCTCTGAGTCGACACATTACCACTGAATGTGTCGACACATTCTTACTTAGCCAATTTTCTGTAACTTCAATGTGTCCTTTTTAACACTTGATTATGTTGTTATTACCTTTACTTACTTATATACCACTTCAATTGCATTGTTAATGATTTTGTTAATACATTAATCAATGGTTAACATACCTAATTCAATTTTAAATTTATTGAATTTGGTTTCATCTAAAGGCTTAGTAAATACATCTGCTATTTGATAATCTGTTTTTACAAATTCCAATGAGATGTCTCCTCTTTCTACATGTTCTCTAAGAAAATGGTATTTGATTTCTATATGCTTAGTTCTACTATGAGAAACTGGATTATTAGCAATAGAAATAGCACTCTTTGAATCACATAAAAGGGGTGTTCTACTTACCTGAATACCATAATCCTTAAGCTGATGCTGCATCCATAATAGCTGTGCACAGCAGCTTCCAGCAGCAACATACTCTGACTCAGCTGTGGAAATTGCCACACTGGTCTGCTTCTTACTACTCCAAGATATTAGTCTTCCTCCCAGGAATTGACAAGTACCTGTAGTACTCTTTCTATCCTCTCTACATCCTGCAAAATCTGCATCTGAATAGCCTGTTAGTAGAAAATCTCTATTCCTAGGGTACCAAAGACCTAGAGTAGGTGTGCCCTTTAGATATCTCAGAATCCTTTTGACTGCAGTATAATGAGATTCTTTAGGGCAGGCTTGGTACCTAGCACAGACACATGTTGCATACATAATGTCAGGTCTACTAGCAGTGAGATATAGTAGAGACCCAACTATTCCTCTATACAATGATTCATCAACAGGTTTACCTGTCTCATCTTTGCATATAGGCATACTAGTTCCCATAAGAGTTCTCATGGTGGAGGATGACTCCATACCATACTTCTTAATTAATTCTTTGGTGAACTTAGACTGGGATATGGACAATCCATCATCAGTCTGTCTTACTTGGAGTCCCAAGAAGAACTTAAGTTCTCCCATACTGCTCATCTCAAACTTCCCTTGCATAAGTTTGGCAAACTTTTTACAAAGGTTGTTTTCAGTAGATCCAAAGATTATGTCATCAACATAGATCTGGACTAAGATGATCTTTCCTTTGGATTCCCTAAGGAATAGAGTTTTGTCTATCTTTCCTCTTGAGAATTTATTCTCAATGAGGAAGGTAGACAGGGTTTCATACCAAGCCCTTGGAGCTTGTTTTAACCCATACAAAGCTTTCCTAAGCTTATACACATAATCAGGTTTAAGAGGATCTATAAAACCTGATGGCTGCTCTACATATACTTCTTCTTTAAGATCACCATTCAGAAATGCTGACTTCACATCCATCTGGTATACTTTGAAGTCTTGGTAGGCTGCATAGGCAAGGAACATTCTGATTGCCTCCAGCCTTGCTACTGGAGCAAAGGTTTGATCAAAGTCAATCCCTTCTTCCTGCCTGTATCCTTTTGCAACCAATCTTGCTTTATTCTTCACTATTATCCCACTTTCATCCAGCTTGTTCCTATAGATCCACTTAGTGCCAATTATGTTGTGGCCTCTTGGTTTAGGAACAAGCTCCCAGACTTTGCATCTTCTAAATTGATTCAGCTCCTCTTGCATAGCATCAATCCAGTGTTGGTCTTGGATAGCTTCTTCAAACTTCTTAGGTTCCATCTGGGACAAGAAACTTGAATGCAAGACTGTGCTTTGATTTTTGCTTCTAGTTTGCACTCCTTGTCTTGGATCACCAATTATCTGATCAGTTGGATGATCTCTTAGATATCTTATAGCTGGAGGAAGATTCCCTTCAGGTTGAGCATCTCCAGCTTCTTCATTCTGCTGAGCCTCTTGGTTTTCATCAGTTTCCATTATCTCTTGTACTCCCCCTGGACAGTAGCCTTCATTTTCCAATGCTCCATCTTCCTTTGAAGCTTCAGCAATGGAGAGCTTGTCCATCTTCTTGCTTATACCTGTTGAGTCATTTGATCTACAAGACAACTCACTATTGATTAATCTTGTTTCATCAAATACAACATGCACAGATTCTTCAACAACTTGAGTAGTTAAGTTGAAGACTCTATAGGCCTTACTATTTGTGCTGTACTCAACAAATATTCCATCCTGGGATTTGGCAGCAAACTTAGTCAAATATGACTTGCCATTGTTAAGTATATAGCACTTGCAACCAAAGATCCTAAAATAGGATAGATTTGGTTTTCTGCCTTTCACAATCTCATAGGGAGTCTTTCTGTGGCTTTTGGTGATAGAAGCCCTATTGATGACATGACAAGCAGTGTTAACTGCCTCAGCCCAAAAATATTCTGGGAGAGAGGTGTCACTCAATAGAGTTCTACCTGCTTCAATTAATGTTCTATTCTTTCTTTCAGCAATTCCATTTTGCTGGGGTGTTCTTGGTGAGGAGAACTCTTGGAAAATTCCAAAGTCTTTACACAAATTTGTTATGCTTTCAGAATGAAATTCAGTACCATGATCACTTCTGATTTTGACCACTGTACTATTCAGTTCATTCTGAATTTACTTTACAAAATTAAGTAGTACACTTGGGGTTTCAGATTTTTGTCTTAGAAAGAACACCCATGTAAATCTAGAATAGTCATCTACAACCACAAAAGTGTAGACCTTCCTACCTAGACTATGAACTGGCATAGGACCAAAAAGATCCATATGCAAGAGGTATAAGCACCTCACAGAATCCTTGTTTTCAAGGCTTTGAAATGAGGATTTTGTCTGCTTGCCCTTTTGACAAGCTGAGCATACCCCTTCCTTTATACACTTAACTTGAGGCCCATTCCTCACTAGTTCTTTACTAAGGAGTTGGCCAATTGTCTTGTAGTTTAGATGAGCCAATCTCTTGTGCCACTTAACACAATGGGAAGCATTGTCATCAGCTACAAGACAAATGGGGGAAGCCTTATTTTCACACTCAAAATTAAGGCAATATACATTTCTCTTCCTATACCCAGTCAAAATGATCTCTTGATCACTTGACCTTTTGATATGACATCCATCCTTACCAAATGAAATGTCATATCCTAGATCACTCAGCTGGCTTATGCTTATTAGATTATGTTTCAAACCTTTTACATAGGCCACTTGGGTGATAGTAATTAGGTTAGAAGAAATGTTACCAAACCCTTTGATGACTCCTTTTTCAGATCCACCAAAGATCACTTTATGTCCATCTTTGACAGATGAATACTCCTTCAGCAGCCCCTTTGTTCCAGTCATGTGCCTGGAACAGCCACTATCCAAGTACCATATAGGGGCATGGTTACTTGGATTCACCTGCAATACAGAATTACTTACCCTTAGAACCCAAGTAAGTCTTGGGTCCTTGGTTCAGGTTAGCATTAATAAAGTTCTCATAACCTCTTCTAACAGGTAGACTCTTATTCTTTATAACACTTGTGTTATACCAGCAGTTCAATGCAAAATGGCCCCTCTTGCCACAGCACCAACATTCAAACTTATTGTATCTAGACCTAGATACATCCTTGTCAGAAGAATTTCTGTTCATTGTGTTGGTACCCTAGTTTGATTTGAGTTTAGTCCTCTCCTTTGTGCTCCTTGACCCAAGAAATATCTATGGTCAATGGTTAGAAGTCTAGCTGTAGAGTCCTCACTTTTCCAGATTGAGAATTTGGTTAAGTAGTTTTTCGTTCGACTATAGTCGAACGCCGTTCGACTATCGTCTATCGGCTGATCGACGATCGTCTGTCAGTTGGTCGACGCTTTGTCTGCGCTGATAGTTCGACTATCTGTTGATAGCTCGACTATCTGTTCTGCGCGGATAGTTCGACTATCTGTTGATAGGTCGACTATCTGTTCTGCGCTGATAGTTCGACTATCTGTTGATAGGTCGACTATCTGTTCTGCGCTGATAGTTCGACTATCTGTTGATAGATCGACTATCTGGTTTGTTTTGATATGTCGACTATCTGTTGATAGGTCGACTATCTGTTTTCTGAGGTAGGTCGACTATCTGCTTGATAGGTCGACTATCTGTTTGCGCTTGATAGTTCGACTATCTGTCCTGATAGATCGACTATCTGATAGTTCGACTATCTGTTCTGATAGGTCGACTATCTGCCGAGGTAGTTCGACTATCTTCTTCGATAGGTCGACTATCTGGATCGTTCGACTATCTGCCTGATAGATCGACGATCTCCGTGCGTCGGTCGACGATCTCCGAAGGTCGTTCGACGTTTTCTGCCTGCCTTTATATTTTGTATTTATTTATTATATTTAATTAATTAATACATTTTCTGGCACATTGTTTTAAGCTGTATGATAAAGTTTCCAGGCAATATTTGCTCCATCTCTTTTGCCTGAGTCAAATCTTTTTAAGATAAAGTTGTTTGTCTTATTAGCTGTTATTATAAATTACTTTATCTGCTGACAGCCCTTTATAGCCGTTAGACTGAAAAGTCTTCTTCTTTGCTATAAAGAGATTATTTCTGATGTGACTTTATTTAGTCCTTCTGTTATTTGATTTAAGTCTGCAGCTTCTTTGAAAGAGGTTTATTCCCTTTGTAGAATGTTTTGCTGCAGAGATGTTTCTGTCTTCTTGATATTTACAGCCCAGGTCTCAAGGCTCAGAAGAAGACAAATAATTCAAATGGAAGAGAGCCGTTGCTTGCTGGTGTTATATAAAGAACCCTTTGAAGAAGGATTCAAGCTAGCTAATAGCTAACCAGTTGTTCATTCAAGCTTTCAAGCCTTCAAGCTTTCTGCTCTCAGAAAATTTCCATCTAACTGAGAAGTGTTAAGATCTTCGACTCTTCTTCAACCTGAGTTTTCCTGCTTTCAGGAAGTTCAAACTCAGAGATCCTTTGAAGAAGAAGAAAGAAGAAGATAACTGCTTGAAGAGATTTCATTTTATTATTTATTTTCTTCCTGTAGCTTTTTCCTTCAGAACTTTCTGAAGAGTTTTTCTGCACTGAAGCAAGACTTCACCTGGACATCTTTGAGCCAGGGGGAGCCTTGATTCTTTAGAGCTTTCTACCTCAGTGCAAGTTTTTGTGCTTCTCTAATCTATTGTAAAATAGAGAAGACATCTTAACCTTATTCCCCCTCCTGTACAGGGTTATTACTCCCTTCAAAAGTATCCTTTGGTGGCAGGGCACCTGATCAAAAACCTGTGCTTGGTTTTTAGACACCTGATCAAAAGTCTAAAGGGTTTCTGAATCTACCTGAAGCAGATTCTGTTGGTGGCAGGGCACCTGATCAAAAACCTTAGTGGATTTCTACCGTGTGGGTAGAAGAGTGGACGTACCCAAGTTGTTTGGGGAACCACTATAAATTTCCTTGTGTCGTCTGGATTCCTTTGTTTAATTCCTGTATTGTGTCTGTGATTAGATATAACTAGGTTGCTAGTTGTTGGTTAGGTTTTCCAAGCCTTAACTGTAATTACAGTTAGCTTGAGTTTGTGCACTCCACTTGTGTTAGGCTCTAGGGTTAAATCTATATCTATAATCTTTCATTCCGCACTTCACTCCAAGGGAGTTGGGTAGACCATTAAGTTTTGTCTAGTGCAAAATTTGATAACTCTATTCACCCCCCTCTAGAGTAGTATTTATCCCTTCACTTTCAATTGGTATCAGAGGGAGGTTGACTGACTGAATAGGCTAACACCTAAGTCACAAGATCTTGATAGATACCAAAGCTTATAGATATTCACTATCATGGCCCAGTCTAAGGATTATTCAAGCACCAGACCTCCAGCATGCAACTTAGCTAAGTTTGGCATCTGGAAGGCAAGGATCAAACTTTATATGAATTCCATTGATGAAAGTATTTTTGCTTCTATTTTGTCAGGTCCCCCAAGAGCACCTGCTGCTGCCACTGCCTCATCATCTGATATGAGTGCAGTGCCTCCTCCAGATTATAATGATGAGTACAAGAAGGCCAAAAGTGCAGATGCCAAGGCAATGAACATACTGGCTCAGACAATGTCTGATGAGGTGTTCCAGAAGGTTGCTGACTGCTCCTCAGCAAAGGCCATGTGGGACACACTGAACCAGATTGTAGCTGGTTCAGCTGATGAAAGGAAGGACAGAAGGTCCAACCTGATCTCACAGTACGAGAACTTCAAGAAAACTGATGCTGAATCAGTTGAAGCTATGTACACCAGGCTCAGCTCAATCATTAATGAGCTGAGGACCCTGAACAAGGACATATCATTGACAGAGGTCAATGATAAGATTCTTATGTGCTTCCCTAGCACATGGGATCTAAGAATCTGGCCCATCAAAGAAGCCAGAAGTACTAATGAGATCTCAACTGAAGCCCTTCTCGGCAAGCTCAAGTCTTTTGAGCAAGTGTTGAAGATAAGGGAAGCTGAAGCTGAAGCAAAGACCCCCACTCCTACAAGAAAATAGCAATCTCTAGCTCTTAAGGCTGCAGATGTTTCTGAAGGCAGCCAATCTAATGAGGAACTTATGGCACTGTTTGCCAAAAGGTTTCTCAAGATGGGGAGAAAGGAGTTCAGAAAGAAGTCTTCACGTTATGAAGACAAACCAAGGTATGATCGCTCTCCTGCTAAAGAAATTATATGTTATGGTTGCAGGAAGCCTGGACACATCTTGCCAGAGTGTCTAGAGGAGAAGAACAAAGACAAGAGAAAAGATAAAGAACAGCACAGGAAGCACTCCAAGCCATCCTCCTACAAAAACAAAAAGAAGGAGAGAGGTTTCATTGCTGAAACCTGGAGTGATTCTGATGAAGAATCCTCCTCATCAAGCTCCAGTGAAGATGAGGAAGAGAAGAAGGCAAAAGAAGTTTGCCTCATGGCAATAGATGCCTGCAGCAACCACTCTGCTGCAGAGAGTTCTGATTCTGATGAAGAGATGCCTACAGAAGATGAGGTACTTTTTTCTTATGATTTTACTTCAGAAGAATTTAAGTTAGAATTTAAATCTTTATGTTTAGATTTAATTAGCTCAGAAAAGGAAATAAAAGAACTTAGAAATAGGTTAGCTGACTCAGAATCAATAGCCTCTGAAAACATTAGGTTAAAGGAAGATCTCACTACTTGTAGTGAAGAAATTAAATTTCTTAAAATAGAGTTAGCTAAGTCTAAGAGATTAGAAGAATCCCTTAATGGTAGAAGCCTTAAGTTATTAGAAATTACCAGCATGACTAACACTAGGTCAGGTAATGATAAACTAGGCTTAGGAGCTTCTCCTAGTGAACCCCCAGTCATTCTTAAAAATAATCTTTCAACTCCAGTGAACTTCATTTCAGCTAGTGGAAAGAAGAACACTGAGCAAGTAAACCTTGTTAATAAAACTTTAAATAAAGCTAAGAGAGAAAAGAGAAAGAAGTTTTTTAAAGAAATGCAAAGAGCGTCGAACGCAGCTCGACGATCGGAAGCTCAATGGTCGAACGAAGGTCGACGATCTGAGCACCCATCGTCGAACGTCGATCGACGATTTCAATATGATTTTCAAAATCATAATCAATTCCATAGAAACCTAAATGAGAATAGAAACCCTAGGTTTGTTGACCCATCATCAGCATGGAGAATCCCACCTAGGAGATCTCACCCACTAGGCTATCACCCTCATCCTGCATTCTCATACATTTCCAGTTTTTCTTATGTGAAAAACAAGGGACCCAAGGTTACCTGGGTCTACTCTGTCTAAATAATTGTCTTGCAGGTGAAGGCCTATCCAATCACTCAAAATAAGTGGTATTTGGATAGTGGATGCTCTAAGCATATGACAGGAAATAAAGATCTACTGTCAAAGTTCAAAGCTAAGCTCGGCCCAAAGGTTATCTTTGGAGACTCCAGCTGTGGTCAGACAGAAGGCTATGGCAAGATCACAATTGGAGCAGTTACTTTCAAGAGAGTTGCTTATGTCAATGGACTGAAGCACAATTTGATTTCAGTCAGCCAGCTGTGTGATGCTGGCTACCAGGTTTCATTTTCTAACTCCTCTTGCAATATTACTTTAAATAATAATATTGTTTTAGTAGGTATTAGAATAGGTAATATTTATTTAGTAGATTTCAATTCATCTCACTCTGAAATCTGCCTGTTTAATGAAGTAACCCTTAATAATAATTCCCTATGGCATAAAAGGCTTAATCATGTAAACCTTAAAAATATATCTAGGTTATCTAAGCACAACCTTGTTAGAGGTTTACCTTCTTGCCCCTACAAGAAGGAGAGCCTATGCAAGGCTTGTCAGCTAGGCAAGCAAACCAAGAATTCTTTTAAATCTGTAAATAAAAGTGATTCTCCTAGAATCCTGTATTTATTACATTTGGACCTTTTTGACCCAATAAATGTACAGAGTTTAGGAGGGAAGTATTACACATTAGTAATTGTAGATGACTTCTCTAGGTTCAGTTGGGTTTTCTTTTTGAGAACTAAGTCTGATAACTTCAAAGCCCTTACAGACTTTCTACTATGTGTGCAGACTGAGTACTCTACTCATGTGGCCTTGATCAGAAGTGATCATGGTACTGAGTTTGACTCTCTTCTCATGCAAGAATTCTGTGAGAGAGAAGGTATCAAACATAGTTTCTCAGCTCCTAGAACTCCTCAACAAAATGGGGTAGTTGAAAGGAAGAATAGAACACTCATTGAAGCTGCTAGCACATTGTTGGCAGATGCTAACATGCCTCTATCCTATTGGGCAGAAGCTGTTAGTACAGCCAACTATGTCTTGAATAGAAGTTTGATACACAAACTTAAGTGTAAAACTCCTTATGAGTTGCTTAAAGGAAAGAAACCAAAAATTAATTATTTTAGAGTTTTTGGCTGTATTGTTTATATTCATAATAATAATAAAGAATATATTAGAAAGTTTGAAGCAAAAGCTTCAATGGGAATCATGCTTGGATATTCCCAAGTAAGCAAAGCTTATAGGGTTTATAACAAATCAACCTGTAAGATTGAAGAATCTGTGCATGTGACTTTTGATGAGTCTTAGATGTTTTACAAGGAGAAAGAAAATTCTCCTTCCTCAAGTTCTTTGCAGATACATGATGCCCCTCAAGAAATTCTTCAACTATCAACTCTTCAGATCACTGAATCAGACAGTGATGAAGACATTGCTGAAGCTGTTGAAGCTGTTGTTGTTCCACCAACAGTAGATCAAATTCCTCCTGAGGAATTAATCCCAACTGTTGCTGAAGATCACATCCCACCTGCTGATATTGTCACACTTAGAGATCACCCCACATCTCAAGTGATTGGAGACATATCAGCTGGTGTGCAAACAAGACATCAATTAAGACAGGATGTGATGCATGCTTGTTTCCTCTCACAGGTTGAGCCCCTCACCTTTAAAGATGCAGAGCTAGATCCCCACTGGATCATTGCAATGCAAGAGGAGCTCAATCAGTTTGAGAGATGTAAAGTTTGGACTTTGGTTCCAAGACCTAAAGGCCAACTGATCATAGGCACCAAGTGGGTGTATAGAAACAAGTTAGATGCAAATGGAATTATAGTAAGGAATAAAGCTAGGCTTGTAGCTCAGGGCTACAGACAGGAGGAAGGTATAGACTATGACCAAACCTTTGCTCCTGTTGCAAGGCTAGAAGCAATAAGGATCTTCTTGGCCTATGCAGCCTTCATGAAGTTTAAGGTGTTCCAAATGGATGTCAAAATTGCATTCCTGAATGGTGAGCTTAAGGAAGAGGTGTTTGTTGAACAACCACCAGGGTTTGTTTCTTCAACTCAGCCCTCACATGTGTTTAAGTTGCAGAAAGCTCTTTATGGACTAAAGCAAGCTCCTAGGGCCTGGTATGAGACCTTAGCTAGTTTTCTGTTAGAGCACAACTTTACTAGGGGAGTAGTTGATAGAACCCTTTTCGTCAAGCATCACAAGGACACAATCCTGTTAGTTCAGGTGTATGTAGATGATATTATTTTTGGCTCCACTGATCCCAAACTTTGCAAAAGGTTCTCTGACCTGATGCACTCTAAGTTTGAGATGAGTAGTATGGGTGTGCTGTCTTACTTTCTTGGTCTCCAAGTTAAGCAAGATGCTGATGGTATCTTCATCTCCCAATCCAAATATGCCAAGGAATTGGTAAAGAAATTTGGGATGGCTGATGCTTCAGCAATGCCTACACCCATGGCTACTAATGTAGTTATTGATTCTGATGATCACGGCAAGCCAGTTGATCAAAAGAATTATAGGGCCATTGTTGGTTCCCTATTATATCTAACTGCAAGTAGGCCAGATATAATGTTTGCTACATGCCTTTGTGCTAGATTCCAGGTCAACCCCAAGGAATCTCATCTGATTCTTCTAAAGAGAATCCTGAGATACCTGAAGGGATGTCCAGATCTAGGACTTTGGTACCCAGCTGAGTCAGAGTTTGAATTAATTGGATATTCTGATTCTGATTATGCTGGTTGCAGAGTTGACAGGAAGAGCACCTCAGGAACTTGCCAGTTCCTGGGAGAGAGATTGGTCTCTTGGTTCTATAAGAAGCAGGCTTTTGTCTCAACTTCAACTACAGAGGCTGAATATATAGCAGCTGCCAGTTGTTGTTCACAGATCCTGTGGATTCAAAACCAGCTTGTGGATTATGGTTACTCACACAAGAACACCAAGATCATGTGTGATAGCACCAGTGCTATCTCAATTGCACAAAATCCAGTGCACCACTCTAGAACGAAGCACATTGAGATTCGGCACCATTTCCTGAGAGATTGTGTGGAAAAGAACAAGATTTGTCTTGAGTTCATATCCACTGAGTTTCAGAGAGGTGATATATTCACCAAGCCTTTAGATGAACAGAAGCATCTGTTCTTTTTAGTTCAACTAGGCATGATTAATGGACGAGACTAAGTGTGACTTTATCTGCCTATGTTGAAATCTGTTTGAAGATAGTCGAACGATGATCGAAGATCGTCGAACGGATTAAGCCTATCGTCGACCTCTGGTTAATGATAGCTTATCTGTTTGAAGATCGTCGATCGACGTTCGACCATCGTCGAACAGGTCGGGCTCATCGTCGATCTCTGGATGACGATAGCCTGTTGTTTGAGAAGCCAGAAATAGTCGAACGATTGTCCGACTACTCTGCTTCTGAGCCGATCGTCGAACGACCGTTCGACCATCGGGTCTAGATCTTTTTAATAGACCGACTATATCCGGTCTGATATAAAGCCGATAGTCGACCTAGGTCAAAAGATCTTTTGCTTTATCGTCGACGGAGCGTGCCCTTTCGCATTCTGCTTTCCCGCTTGCGATTTTCTGCCGCTTCGTCCCCTTCGTCTTCTTCGTCCTTCTCGCGTTTCTCCAGCGAATCCATGGCGGTCCCTCCAGCAGTTCTGGCCGTCGTGAAGTTTGATGCAGGATTTAGCGTGGATTTTGACGCATTCAGCAGCTGCGATGCAGGAATCGTAGAAGTTCTACAGCTATGCAGGGATCAAGGTTTAGAAAAGTTAATGTCTGCAAGGATTAAGATCAACATTCCAGAAATCAAAGAATGGGCTTTCACGTCGTCTTCCACAGACGAATCGATGACTGGTACCATCGGCGGAGAGGAGGTAATCCTGACTCCGGCCGTCTTATCTGATGTTTTTGATTTAGTTAATGGTGACGAGGATTATGAGCAAGATGCTCAGGAATTCGGAAGTATGCTAGTTGAGCTGGGACATGCTGAGGGCATTCCCACGAAGCTGCTCAAAGTGAATTTTCCTTTCAAAATCAAGTTTCTGGCTGAGATAGTAGGAAAAGTGCTCCTGGGTAAGCACTCTGCCCACGATAATATAACAAGGCAGCAATTCGCACTCATGTGTGCAATTGTTAATCGGAAAAGGATCAATTGGGCAGCAGTGATGTTTGATTTAATAAGAAAGAAGAATGGCAAAAAGGAAGTTACCCTAGGAAGGGTTATCGGAATTTTCCTGAAGGAAAGGTACCCCCATCTGCTGAGTTCAACTGCAACAACAATCAACGCCAGCAAGAATATGGATCCCCACCTGTTCTCAAAGTGGAAGAGAACTTTTGTGTAGTCTGCTCCAGCAACATCTGAGGACACAAGGACCGTATCAGTCGCTCCTCACCATGGTGAAGCTGGCTCAGCTCTTCCTTCCTCCTCCTCTGCATTGTTGTCTGCCTCAGTTGAAGTTCCATCAACTTCAGCTGAAGTAAGACCTTCTTCCTCTGCTGCTCCAGAAACAACTACGGTTGTTCCTCTTTCCCCTCCAGCCTCTCCTCTACCTACTCATCTGGCTAGGATATCTGCTCCTAGCTTCGATTTGTTAGGATCAGAGAGAATTCCTACTCCTCCGTCTCCCATTCATTCCCAAGTTAATTCCCCAATTAACTCTCCTGCTCCATCTCCAGTTCGATCCCCTGTCCACACCATTTCTCATCCCAGCACCACTCCCATATTTGCTGCAGCTCCATCCACTTCTCATCCATCATCTATTGAAATTTCTCCTGAGCTTATCTCCCGCATTGTGGAGCTGATTACCCCGTCAATCAAAACCATGATTGAAGAGGCAATCGCTCCCCTTGCAGCCTCCATTGATCTCTTAACTGCATCCATCAAATCCATTTCAAAATCTGCTGAGCCATCTTCCTCAAGGGGCCTGGTTTCAGTAGCCACTGAAATCAGGCAGGGGGAGATGTTCCATGAAGATGCCTCAGACCATCCTGCCTCCCCTTCAGCTATAAAAGATACAGTCATGTCTGTCCAGGAAGAATCTGCTCCTACTGAGAAAGAAATAGCTCCAGTTTTGTCTGATAAGGAAATAACAGATGGAATCATGTTGTCTGAATTTGCACTGAAAGTTTGCCTGGAAGACCTTACCACTCCTGTGATTGCTAGATTCTTAGAAGGAATTATAACTTCATATCTGAATGAATCATGGGAAATAGTCAAATATGAAGGTAACTCATTCATTCGTTTTGTTGATGAGTCTATTAATTTGTTAGTTTGTGAATTCCTGGAAGGAATGATTTCTGTTTATTTAGCAGATCTATATTCATAATTCTACAGATGATATTAGAGAAAATTTATCCGCTCAGATAATAGAAATTGTCTCAGAGGCTGCTCCAAGTATTCCTGATATTCCAGTAGATCCTGAACTGGAATCTTTTCTAGATGATAGAGATGAATCTGAAAATCAAGATAAAGTCAAAGATGGCTCTCCTGTTCTGAATTTGGAAGAAGTTCAAGCAAGAGCTGCCTGGGATTTAAGAGTAAAATCTTTGTTAGAAGAGAAAGAAAAGGAATTGCAAGTTGAAAAGTCAACCATCTGGGATGACTCTCCAGGGTTGGACTTAGACTCCCTTCTGGCTCTGGATGCCATGGAAGAGGAAAGAGAAAAATCTGCTCTGAAGCTTAAAGAAAAGGCTGTTTCTGAAGCCTATGACCCGTATGAAAATCCTCCATCATCTCCCTCTGATGATGAGGATGATTCTGATGTTTCTGAGAGATCAAAGAGAAAGAAAGCTGTTTCAAAGAAAAGGAAAGCTGCTGCTCCTCCTCCTCCAAGTAAAGATAATGACACTCCCTATTATATTCTGAAGGGCATTGACCCTAAATCCAAGGATTTTCAGCACTGGATGTGGTTTTCAAAGAATCAGCAGAAAGAAAGAAAAAGGACTAAGAGGTATGACAGTCCTGTCTCAAGATGGACTCCCAAAGGTCCTCCTCCTCCTCCTCCAGGTGCAGGAGCCTCTGGGAACCTATCAGCTAATCCTGCTGCCTCTTCTGGAAGATCTGCTTCTTTTCAGCCCCAGCCAAGACAAAGTTATCAAAGCTCGCAAGGCAAATCGTTTTCTGAGAAAAGTGTTTCAAAAGGTAAATAGTTTACTTTGTTTTAAAAATTTCTGGCAAGATCCTTTTGCTAAGTATTCTCTAAAATCTTATCTAGATAAAGTATCTGAGGCTGCTCCTCCTGAGCCTGTTTATGAAAATCCTGAGCTTGATCCTAATTTTAGGATGGCTCGTTTCCAAGAACTAGTAGGAGCAGCTCAAATTAGAAAAGCTAGAGCCGAAGGAAAAGATACGACTGGTTTAACTACCATGTCTGTTTACAGAAAGAAAGAGCTTGAAAAGTTCCAGGTTAATCCTGAGGTTTTTGACCCATCTAAATACATGGAAAAGCATCCGGAAGCAGTAGTCCCAAGATCTACAGAGCTGAAGATCATTGGTGCGCAGGACCTGAAAATGTCAAAGAAAGAATCAGATGATCCGTTAAGGAAAATATCTTTTGTTTCTAGCTCCTCTGTATCTAAGCCTGACTCTGTTGATCCATAGTTTGATTAACTGCTGTGCTATATTTGTTTATCTGTTTGATAATCTGCTAGTCTATTTCCTGTATTATTTTAGTGTTCTATAGCTAGCTGTTTGTTTTAGTTTTTGAGAGACTTAACTCAAATAGGGGGAGATTGTTGGTACCCTAGTTTGATTTGAGTTTAGTCCTCTCTTTTGTGCTCCTTGACCCAAGAAATATCTATGGTCAATGGTTAGAAGTCTAGCTGTAGAGTCCTCACTTTTCCAGATTGAGAATTTGGTTAAGTAGTTTTTCGTTCGACTATAGTCGAACGCCGTTCGACTATCGTCTATCGGCTGATCGACGATCGTCTGTCAGTTGGTCGACGCTTTGTCTGCGCTGATAGTTCGACTATCTGTTGATAGCTCGACTATCTGTTCTGCGCGGATAGTTCGACTATCTGTTGATAGGTCGACTATCTGTTCTGCGCTGATAGTTCGACTATCTGTTGATAGGTCGACTATCTGTTCTGCGCTGATAGTTCGACTATCTGTTGATAGATCGACTATCTGGTTTGTTTTGATAGGTCGACTATCTGTTGATAGGTCGACTATCTGTTTTCTGAGGTAGGTCGACTATCTGCTTGATAGGTCGACTATCTGTTTGCGCTTGATAGTTCGACTATCTGTCCTGATAGATCGACTATCTGATAGTTCGACTATCTGTTCTGATAGGTCGACTATCTGCCGAGGTAGTTCGACTATCTTCTTCGATAGGTCGACTATCTGGATCGTTCGACTATCTGCCCGATAGATCGACGATCTCCGTGCGTCGGTCGACGATCTCCGAAGGTCGTTCGACGTTTTCTGCCTGCCTTTATATTTTGTATTTATTTATTATATTTAATTAATTAATATATTTTCTGGCACATTGTTTTAAGCTGTATGATAAAGTTTCCAGGCAATATTTGCTCCATCTCTTTTGCCTGAGTCAAATCTTTTTAAGATAAAGTTGTTTGTCTTATTAGCTGTTATTATAAATTACTTTATCTGCTGACAGCCCTTTATAGCCGTTAGACTGAAAAGTCTTCTTCTTTGCTATAAAGAGATTATTTCTGATGTGACTTTATTTAGTCCTTCTATTATTTGATTTAAGTCTGCAGCTTCTTTGAAAGAGGTTTATTCCCTTTGTAGAATGTTTTGCTGCAGAGATGTTTCTGTCTTCTTGATATTTACAGCCCAGGTCTCAAGGCTCAGAAGAAGACAAATAATTCAAATGGAAGAGAGCCGTTGCTTGCTGGTGTTATATAAAGAACCCTTTGAAGAAGGATTCAAGCTAGCTAATAGCTAACCAGTTGTTCATTCAAGCTTTCAAGCCTTCAAGCTTTCTGCTCTCAGAAAATTTCCATCTAACTGAGAAGTGTTAAGATCTTCGACTCTTCTTCAACCTGAGTTTTCCTGCTTTCAGGAAGTTCAAACTCAGAGATCCTTTGAAGAAGAAGAAAGAAGAAGATAGCTGCTTGAAGAGATTTCATTTTATTATTTATTTTCTTCCTGTAGCTTTTTCCTTCAGAACTTTCTGAAGAGTTTTTCTGCACTGAAGCAAGACTTCACCTGGACATCTTTGAGCCAGGGGGAGCCTTGATTCTTTAGAGCTTTCTAGTTCAGTGCAAGTTTTTGTGCTTCTCTAATCTATTGTAAAATAGAGAAGACATCTTAACCTTCTTCCCCCTCCTGTACAGGGTTATTACTCCCTTCAAAAGTATCCCTTGGTGGCAGGGCACCTGATCAAAAACCTGTGCTTGGTTTTTAGACACCTGATCAAAAGTCTAAAGGGTTTCTGAATCTACCTGAAGCAGATTCTGTTGGTGGCAGGGCACCTGATCAAAAACCTGAGTGGATTCCTACCGTGTGGGTAGAAGAGTGGACGTACCCTAGTTGTTTGGGGAACCACTATAAATTTCCTTGTGTCGTCTGGATTCCTTTGTTTAATTCCTGTATTGTGGCTGTGATTAGATATAACTAGGTTGCTAGTTGTTGGTTAGGTTTTCCAAGCCTTAACTGTAATTACAGTTAGCTTGAGTTTGTGCACTCCACTTGTGTTAGGCTCTAGGGTTAAATCTATATCTATAATCTTTCATTCCGCACTTCACTCCAAGGGAGTTGGGTAGACCATTAAGTTTTGTCTAGTGCAAAATTTGATAACTCTATTCACCCCCCCTCTAGAGTAGTATCTATCCCTTCACTTTCACATTGCTGGTGCTGTTGCAACTTCACCTACTGATTTCTTAAAACCATTGGGTTTATGACCATAGGTAGGCCTGCTTGCCTTAACACCCTTGTTCTTCAGAACATTTGTCTTAATATGACCTTGAATGTCTTCATGATCATATATGTTAGAAGGCACTTTCTCCTTACTAAACTTTATGGGGACTGAAATATTTAGTGGCTGAATAGAGGCTTTGCCTTTCCTTTTGAATCTGCCAGCCCTGGAGTTACCTTTAATTCCTAATCCAGCCTTACCCTTCTGAGTGACAAATTCATCTATCAAGGGTAAGACAGATTTTGGCTTAGAGTAACTAGCCACTAAATCCCTTTCAATTCTAAGTCTGGCCTCCAGACTCTTTACTTGATCATTAGTATAATTAATTGTGCCCATCTGAATAATAGTTATATTCTTCAGCTTGGCAATTTCATTTAATTTTTGATCAAGGACTTTTTCTAACTCAGTTGTTGCTACCCTTAGTTCAGCAATTTCCTGAGCCTGTGTTTTAACCAGGTTCTTGCTTTTCTTAAGGGCCTGCAACAAGTCCCCATACTTGTCTATCAACTGATAGACATCTCCTTCAAATCCAGATGCATCTTCATCACTTGATGCAGATGTAGCTGATTCTTCACTTGTACTACAAACAGATGTACAGGAAGGACAGTTTACCTCATTAGGACCAGACTGATTCTGGCATATGTCCTCTTCTGATCTTGTCATCAAACCCATGCATTGATGTTCATTGATGGAGTCTAGCAACTGCATAAACTCCTCTTCCTCAGATACAGCATATAGTCCAATATATGCTTCAGCTTCAGATCCTGATTCTGAAGTTGACTGGTCTGACAGACTTTTATCTTTCTTTGCTACAAAGGATTTCTCCTTCTTGCCTTTCTGATAAGTCTTCTTCTTTTCTGAAGATTCCTTCCTTTTGTTAGGACAATCAGCCACTACATGTCCAGGCCTATTGCAACAATAGCAGACAATCTTTGAAGTAGTGGCTTTGCTGGGCTTTGATCTGCTTTTATCTTTCCTTGATGACCTTCTCTTCTGATAATAGTCATCAACTTGCTGTGATGAGGAAGGCCTAGACTTCCATTGCTTCTTTTTCAAGAACCTTTGGAATTGCCTTGTAAATGCAGCAAAGTCTGCATCTGAATCACAGCTTTCTGAACCCTTATTTGAATTTTCAGAACTATCTTCTTCAACTTCTTTAGGAGGAGATGGTGATTTCCTCCTACTCTTTCTAGTGGCTTCAGCATTAAATGCCACAGTCTTTTCTCTATGCTCTCCTCTTGAGTTTCTTTCCTCCTCCTTCCTTACCATAAGTTGCATTTCATAGGATAGCAACTTTCCAAACAGGGTTGGAGGAGATATCTCTGCCAATTTAGCCACTTCTCTTATGGCACAGATCTTTGTATCCCAATCCTTTGATAAGGATCTTAAGAATTTGTCATTCAGTT
Source organism: Platanthera zijinensis (assembly GCA_039513925.1). NCBI lineage: Eukaryota > Viridiplantae > Streptophyta > Magnoliopsida > Asparagales > Orchidaceae > Platanthera > Platanthera zijinensis. The sequence continues at coordinate 256,867,951 of CM077079.1, forward strand.
CATAGGTACTGAAGACTCTTCCATAGGATATTAGCTCATTCACAATTCTATAGAATTTCTTATAGCACTCAGTTATGCTATCATATTTTCCTTATCTAAAGCTTTCATACTCCTGATTTAGCATAGACTTTCTGTCCAGCCTTACTTCTTCAGATCCCTCCATGTAGACAATCAATGTGTCCCACATCTCCTTGGAGGTCTTGCAGTGAATCAGATTTTGAAATGTTGAATCATCTATGGCACTAACAATGATGTTCTGTGCCCTTTTGTCCATGGTTGCCAAGATGATTTCATCCTTGGTCATTTCTGAATAAGTCTTTGGTATTTGGATATTTGCATCAAGAACAGATATCTTCATTGGAATGAAGGGCCCTTCCTGTACTGTGATGTAAATCCTTGGGTCAGATGCTTCCATAAACAATCTGACTCTTTCTTTCCAGATCCCAATGATTTCCTTCTTGCATATGGGTAATTTCCTAGACCCTAGCTCCTTATGATTCTCTCCAGAACCCATCTTCTTGAATCTTGAACCTGCCTTTCAGATCTACCTCAGACTGTTAAGTCCTTTTTGAGGAACCTCCCTCTGATACCACTTGATAGTTTAACTTTCAAGGCAGCCTAAACACCTAGAGGGGGGGGGGGTGAATAGGTACTGCTTCTCTTATAAAAACTTCTAGGCAGAATTCAATTTAATAGCTAACACTATAAGTACAGCAATCACAGAAAATAAAGCATCACAGATTGCACAATGTTTTATAGTGGTTCCCCAAGGTCTGGGTACATCCACTTTCTCCCTTCACCTATCTAGCAGTATACTAGATTCGGCCAAACTTCCACTTATCTCAGATCATCAGATCCTACAACTCAGAACCCAACTGGTTCCTACAACTCAGGCACAACTGCCCTACCTCAGCCTTGCCCCAAGGCCTACAACTCAGAGAATATCCTTCTCCTACACTCAGGCAAACAACCCTACCACTCAGAGTTCAACACTCCTACACTCAGCCTTTATAACATAGGCTTACAACTCAGATCTGTGTAAACAGATCCTACAGAAATATGGAAAATATTATCTAACTGTCTTGCCTAAAATTGAGAGAGAAAAGGCCAAGACAATTCTTGATCAGCTGATGAAATCAACTGTTTCTGAGCTTTCTTCAAAGCTTCTTGAATAAGAACTTAGCTGAGTTGATTTCCAAACAGCTTCTTGAGAATCCACTGGTGGTTTCTTTCTTCTTCTTCAAATTCTGGCTTGATCTCTCTCTATCCAGCACTTTGAATGATTCTTCTGAATTCTGATTAGAACTCTTCTTTGATCTATCCTTAGATAGTCTTCTTAGATCTCCCGGAGAAGATCTTCTTAAGTGCCTAGCACTTTCTTGAAATGAATTGGATCGTAATCCTTCTCAACTTTTTGATTCTCAACAATGTTTTTCAACAGTTGCTTTCTCCTTCTGAATCTGTCTATTTATAGACTTTCTTCATGGTAACCGGCTGATCCGGTTTTTAACCGTTTTCTGACAAGTCTGACAGCTTCAGTTAACTGGTGGCAATCCTCAGCTGTCAAGTCTCCAAACAAGTCCTGTGCCTTAGTCTTGAACCATAAGTTGTCGAGACAGTCTGTCAGAAAGTGTCGAGACCATCTGTTTATTTGTGTCGACACAATTGACTTTGGTGTCGACACAGTCTTCAGTGATGTCGACTAAGTTGCCTTTGAGTCGACACAGCTCCTTCTGAAAATAACTTGGTCTTGACTCTTCAGTGTGTCGACACAAGTCCTGTGTGTCGACACAGTTGTTGTAGAATCATAACTTAGTAAGTGTCGACTTAGCCTTCAGGTGTCGACACATTCATTTTTTTTAACTCTGCTATAATATGTCGACTTAATCATAATGTGTCGACAAATTCTGTTGGTGTCGACAAACTTGAGGTCGACTATTTTCTTCTGTGTCGACACATTCAGCTGATGTCAACAATCTTGAGATCGACTATACTCTTCTGTGTCGACACATTCTCCCAATATTGAGGTCGACGCTTTTTTTCTGTGTCGACACAAATTCCCAGTGTTGTGTCGACTTACTTCTTCTGTGTCGACACTTTTTCCCAGTGTAGTTGTAGACTAACTGCTATGTGTCGACACTGCTTCCCAGTGTTGTGTCGACAATTTTCTTCTATGTGTCGACACTGCTTCCTCTGTGTCGACACTTGGACTTAGAATTTTTCTACATACTTTATCAATCCTTCACCTGCACATGTCAACTAAAAAGAAACATCAAATACACCTTGATGTATATCATTGAGCTAGTTTGGGCTTCTTCAAATCAGGTACACATTTTCCAATGTACCCAACACTATGGATCTCGCAATACTTTGTTCGATCCCTTTTGCCTATGGGGACCTCCGCAATATCTATAGTGTTGGATCATCTTGAATTGCGTAAAGCGCATTCTCGCGTGAGGTATTGAGTTGCGCATACTCTTGGTAAGGTCGGGGAGGCTAGTTCCCGTAGCAATCCTGCTGAAGGGGATTTGCTCTGCTCTCTTCATAGCGCCTTGGTGCTAGCTCTTCTCTTTTTCTCTTCACTCCTCCTTCAAAGTATTGATGGAAAGCTTCAATGGTTTTGTCTACCGTGCTCTGAGCCCCGACTCTGTGTGATAGATCATGATAGCTAGGGATCGTTTCTCTCATTAGGGTAGAGTAAGATCTATCGGGTCGAAGGCCTCTAAGGAAGACTCCCTGTAAAAGCTCGAGATCTACTTTGGGGATCTGTCTTGCCTCAATTGTGAATCGGCGGAAGAACTCTTTATGGGTCTCCACCTCATTCTAACGAATCCCGGAGAGATGGAATGGGTCCTTGATGATTCTGTGATTGACGATGAACCGTTCTAAGAAATTTTAGGTCAGTTGAGCGAAGTTTCTGATAGTTCTCTCTCGAAGGGAGTGGAACTATGTTCTTATCTGGCCCTACAGTGTGGTCGGAACACCTGACAGAGAAACTAGTTTGGTGCGTTGTAGATCCGGAGGATGGTTGAAAAGTGGTTTATGTGCTCGAGGGGATCTCCGGTCTCGTCATTGGACTCTATGCTCAGAGGCTTGAATCCTACTGGGATTGGGTACGCCAAGACCTCTAGCGCTGGCGGTGAACCATTTCAGACGGTACGGTGGATGTGCATGGATAGACGTCCCACCTGTCTGTACTCCTCTGTTATCAACTCTCTTAGATCTTCTCTGGTTAACCTTCCTGCGAGGTCCATGAGGAGCTCGCCCTCTGGAGGTTACGTTGCGATCCAATTTCGGCGGCCCTGGTCAATCGAGCGGGATGTACAGTGCTTGCTGCTGTCGAGTATTCCTCGAAATATTCTTCGTGGAGGTTCTCATCTTGATCTGGAGGTGGAGGAGGTAGATTGATTGGAGCGGGAGGCATTACAGGGGCCTGAGCTATTCCCAGGTTTCTTAGTAGAGCCAACATCTCGGCTTGCTGCTCTTTCATTATAGTGATATGTCGTGCCAGCGCAGTTGCGGGCGTGTTCTCTGTCTTCTTTATTCGAAGGGGGGTGGGGGTTGATGAGGGAGTGAGACAATCCGGGATCACTGCAACCTTCTTAGGCTGATCCCTGGGTTGTGCGGGTGCTTCTTCTTGCCATAGTCTCTTCTTCCTATTACCACTGTGTAATAGGTACTATTTTTCGGGTCTTCTTCAATCTTTGGGAAACTTCGGTTCTCGTAGACGGCGCCAAATTATTGCAGATCGCTCAAGGCTCTAGGCAGCCCGAACAAACTTAAGTGCCTTAGCCTGAATAGTGATTGAACGTGCAAATAATATTAGAAAAAGAAAACTGATAAGTGGATTTTTTTTACGAGAAAAACTCGTGAATGGGGTGAAATACCATGCGGCCGAAACAATGCCGACCAAACTTCCTGACTATTTGGGTGGTTATCCGTGTATTATGTGCAGACCGTACGATCCCTCCTATTTACACTCACCCATTACCGGTGGTTATGTTGGTGGTTATGTGGCTTGTTATTCGTGTATTGGGAGGAGATTGCGCGGAGACGACCGGACGTTGGAGGAGGCCCAACCGACAGGGGCGGTCGGCGGTGAACTTCCAGCGGAGGGAGGCCAATCGGAGATGGGGAGGAGACGGCGGCCAGTCGGGAGGCTGGCCATGCGGAGTAGGGAGGCCGGTCGGGTGGCCGGCCGCGGCCAATGCGGCTGCACGGTGCGGGATGGCCGACCGGGAAGCCGAATGCGGCTAATGCGTCCACTTGCGGGCAGCCGCAAAACGCGGGGCAGCTGGTTGGGAGGTCGGTCGTGGCCCTAGAGGCCGCTCACGGGCGGCCGCGGTGTGCGGGGAGGCCGACCGAGAGGCCGACCGCCGTTCCTTGCTGCCGCGCTACGGGGGCGCGCGTTCATGCGCGCCCGGCCGGGTGGCCGGCCGCGGGGGCGTGACCGGAGACGGCGGTTGCCGTGGAGATTTGGATCGTGTGGGCGGTGGGTTTGGGTGGTTGGTGCGCAGATCCTATGAGGATCAGGCGAGCGAATCGCGCACGAGATGGTTTTCCCCATAACTCTCACATTATTAGTGGGCGACATAGGAATCCCAGCTATATGCAGTCCGGAATTCCTATAAATTATGGGTGATCTCAAATAAAGCTTATATTTTATTCACCACAAATCCCACACATCGGATCCGATCCGAACTAAGCCAAATTTAATTATACATTTCTCTGTACTTCACTACTTCATTGATTCGAATCAGCATAACACGTGTTGTTTAGCACAGTGGTCGCGGTTAATCAACTTTGGCTCGATTTAGCATGGTGGCAGCGGTTATGAGCGCGGTGATTTATGGACTGTCTTTGTGACAGCCCGACCACACCAAAGGAACTTCAGCTAGTTTTTTGTTCAAAACTAAATTTTTTTCTTGGTGGTATATATAACCATTATCTTGCGAAACATGCATTCTATGATGACAGATGTTTTTGTCTGATCTCATCAGAGCAAAAAAAACGACCCAAAACTGAGTCTTTGGTTCCAGCTCAAATTAAGGCAAGACAGTACTTCAATTAAAATTCCACTCATTTGCATCTTCTTTTACAATTCGCAGCATTCAACGGTGAAATTAATCCAGGGCACGTTTATGGTTATAATTTTTTTGTAAAATTGTTGCGGGTAGCTCAGTTTTCCACCAGTGCAGAAAATCGGATCGCCTTAGTTCGAGGGTGAGCTGAGCGTGCAAGCAGTCAAATGAAAATCAAGTTGCAATGACGATATGTTTTGGCGTGGAAAATCCAGAAAAGGTGAAAAACCATATGACCGGATCTGTGACGGGCCGAAATCCTAGTATTCCTTTGTTGTTACAAGAGTTTGAGTTCTGAGAAGGGTGATAGACCACCTCTCCATTTGCAAGCTTTGAAAGCAGTGAAAAGGGGAAAATGGACAAAGTCCATGAAGCATTTGCGAGAGTGTCCATAAGAACGTCCACGAGAGCGTTCTCCTATGCTTTCTCCTATGCACCTTTGAGATGGTTTTGGGTCCCTTCGAGCTAGTGTGGTTCGTGCTTGTGGCTCACTCGATTGGGTTGGCTTGCTTTAACGTTTTGGTCGAAGTCCTACCATTACCACTCATAAATCTTTATGAGAAACCCCATCAAATGCCCCCAATTTTGGCTGGTCATGATGCACAAAGCGACAAACCCGAAAATTTTAAAATCGTGCGGTTTTTGAGTTGCAGGCTTTGAACATGTTGACATGCGTGCATGACAATTTATTACATGTTTGCGGAGTGAAACATTATTTTTGTTAAGCCCAGAGATTTAGGTTGATCACTTTGCGCTATAGGGCGTTAATCATACGTGATGACGATCCCGTAGTTGACATTGAGCATGGGATCTTGGTAACCACTAACTTGCGCAATGCTTTTGTTTTTGTTGTCTTGACGCGGTAACGCATTTTTGCACATTTGGTGGCCCTTGCGGCGTTTTACAGAGACTTCCTCCTACTCAAGTTCCTGGTATTATTAAAGATTGAAGTGTTTTGTTTTCCTCAACATTCCTTTTTTCATGACCACACAAATTTGATGTCGTGTGCTCGCATCGGAGATTATTGATTGACGTTAGCGTCGGAGATTGATACTAGGACGCAATGCACATGGACGTTTGTCCCCCTCGTCCTAATAGCACGGGAGGACTTAGAGTCTGTTTTTACAAAATGATGCAGAAGGATTTGGGGTCCTTCCTGGGGAGGATTCCATAGGAAGATTTGCAGCTCACTCCAATCTTGAGGAGTAGGACTTGGGGTCCATTCTTGCCGCATAGTAGGTCACGAGGTTCATTTGTTTGTGAGGCGTAGAAGGTCCCAAGGTCCGTTCTTATTAGAAGACATAGAAGTACTCGGTCCCCATTCTTGTGTGGGAGCATAGAAGGACTCGATGTTGCTCGACGTAACAACCGTGAAATGTCATTTTGAGAAAATAAGCTCAAAATTGATCTCAGTCAGTTCATTAGACTCATAGGCCAATATAAAAGCAATGCAACTCATTTCGTTCAAGTTTATGTTATTTCAAGAAGTTGACTAATATAGGTTACATTGTTTGATGCAGTCGCCCCGAAATTACTTTTTAACAAACAAGCTCAGAACAAATCTCAGTCAGTTGCATTGGACTCGTATGATCAATACTATTGCAATTTAACTCATTTCGTTCAAGCCCAATGATGTTTATTCAAGTTGACCAAAACAAGTTTTGACAAGTTAAGTAGTGTCTCGAAAAGCATGAACAATTAAAATTCTACCCCATCATGTCACCATTGACACATCACACGACGGTTAGGACCCACATTGACTTTGACTCATATGAGGGATCCACTCTACGGTTGAATTTGTTAGACCTGTGGCCAAACATGGGGGGGGGGGGGAATAAGGTTTACAATAGTGATGCGTGTTTTTAAATCTTTTCGTAGAAGAATACACTTTCTGGATGCTAGCGCGGGACGATAGAGTTACCGCTAGAAAAATCTTACAAAAATTGTATCCTTATAAGTTCAGTTGGTTCGATTCGCACAAGTTATCGTGTCATCATTTACAAGATTATGGTTTAAGGCAAACATGCAAATTTCAGATTTAGTTAGAAGTTACACACAAATATCAAAACAAATAAACGTGATTTCATTAGAAGATTACGGTGAATATTACAGTAAAAAAATATTGATCTTCATGGCGGCGAAGATCGTAGGTGGTGAATAGAAAAACTCTTTGGATTTTTTATGCGACCCTCCCCCCGAGGACCAGTTAACTCTCTCCCTTCTCCCATAGAAGGTTTTTGAGCCCTATCTAGCCCTCCCCGGTTTAGACGTCTTCCCCGGATGGTTTCTCAAGGACTCCTCCCCAGAATTTGACATCCTCCCCAGACGATTTCTCTTAGGACACAATACAATCAAAGAGAAAAAATATAAAATAGAAATAAGACAGTAAATCTAAAGAAGAAAACTAGTGCTCCCTCAAAGAAAGTCTTCAGAGGCAGTGAGTGGTCGGCGCTTGTGATTCTCGTTCCTCGGGCGCTCAATCGTCGTAAGATTCTCATTCTCGCTTGCGCTCTATGAAGATCTTCTTCCTTGCTCAAGTAGGTGCAGATTCTTTTTTTCTCTTCTTGGATGGTGGTTGCTTGCTCTAGAAGTGGCGTGGAAACCCTATTCTCATGTATCTATCCATGGAGAAAGAAAATTGCTTTTATACTGTATTTAAGTAAGCTACCGCTAGCGGTAGGGTTACCGCGTAGCGATAGACTCCGCATACACATTTTCTCCTAGTTATCCTACTCCAGGTAAGGAAGGTGGCTGCACTTTCCCTCTGATCATCTATTAATATAGAGCGATAGTGCTAGTGTAGAGTGGTAGGCGTGATTGATTTGGCGCGTGCAAAGCTGTCCATCTATATGTAAGGATGGTGGCTGCACTTTCCTTGTAAACAAGTGTTACCGTGGAGCAGCAGCGATACCGTGAGCAGTAGCGATACCGTGAGCAGTAGTGATATCGTGAGCGATAGCAATACCGCGAGCGGTAATGACTTTTTCCTTATATGGCTACCACCATGTTCCTGTGCAGATCACACGAATTTCCGACGTGTACATCCTGGTAGCGCGATGCATTATCAGCATCACATGGTGGTAGTCATATGACTAGTCTGGTAGATACGCCTTCCAGTCAACATAAGAAATCTAGTCGATACACCATCTAGTCAACATAAGCAGTCCAGTCGACATAAGTTGTCTAGTAGACAATACAACAGGATCTAGCGTTCCGCGATATCACTAATGTTGGTGATGGTATCACTAATGTCGACGGTAGCTCACAGATTTAATCAACATAAGAAGTCTAGTCGACATCCACTGCACTCTATTTGAGCATTTGCAATCGACAAGTATTAAAGGAGCTAAAGCCTGGTGGTATAGTTAACGCTGGTAGTAGATCACAGATCTAGTCAAAATAAGCAGTCTAGTCAATATCCACCGTGCTCTGTCAGAGCATCTGTAATAGACAAGTACTATAGGAACTAGCGCCCGACGACATCGCTAATGCTGATGGTAGTTCACTGATATTGAATTTCCTGTAGACTTGCAAACCTATAAACTTGCACACTATACCCAAAATAATGGTAATCAAATACAGCTTGGGATTTATTATTATAAAATCTTAGAGATGCAAAACATCTATTCTAGCAAACTTCCTTTTTTGATAATAACAAATCATGTTCTTGAGAGATTCATAGTGGTAAAGTCTAATTTAATACATGCTTGTAACATGAACATGTAAAGCATGTAAGAATAAACAAGAATTGTCATATAAGCATAAGGTTCGATATGACTCCCCTATATATGTGCTCCCCTTAGCTATCTGCACTATATCTCTCCCTACCAGTGATCCCCCCCAGATGACTAGATCATGAACTTGCTCTCCCCCTTTGATATTATCAAAGAGGGTCGGGGTAATCTAAATCATGAAAAGCATATGCGAGAGAGGAAGCAGAGTAAACATGTAGAACAAAGCATACACATGCAAAAGGAAAAGTAAGAAAACATAAAGAAAGGGGCTCGCATGAATAAAATCAAAGAATTGTAATTTATAACTCTTAATCTAAAGGAATAAAAATATCAAGATATGTGTGTATAATTCGTAATTCGTCGAGATTAGAAATGTCTAAGGAGACATTTATTCGCAAACCTTGAGGAAAGCTTGGGTGAGTAGAGGCAAGCAGAGGCGAGCATAGGAGAGCAGATGCGAGCAAAGGTGAGCTTGGACGAGCAGAGACGAGCTTGGGCGAGCAGAGATGAGCATAGGTGAACTTGGGCGAGTACCTCGCGAGTATGGGCGAGTAGCCCTTGTAACTCACTTGAAGAGGATGGATACTCGTCAATCCCCCCATGATTTCTCTATAAATAGACCCCCAGGGGTACTAGAAATTGGACTTTGGAAGAGGTTGAGGTCCCCCCAAGTTGGATACTCGTCAAGCCCATGTCTTTCTCGTACCACACCCAACTGATATGCTCAAAATAGATTTACATATTAACGCAAGTGCACGTGTCAGATCAAGTAATTAAAGTGAGTTAAGATCATTCCTATAGAAAAGTGATTAATTTAGCGCTCGCAAATACTAGCTCCACCTTTTCTTTAAATTCAAATGGATTAATTAGAGTGAATTTTGATAATGAAAAATTTAAAGAAAATAATAAGACCAAATAATGCTTACTTAAAAATACTTTTATCAATTTAGAGAAGTAGTCTTGTGCATTCATTTCCTTTGCCTATTGTGATGAGTTTTTAGAGTGATCCTTTATAAAATACTTGGTAAACTATCCTTCAAGGATTTGAAAGTGGAAATCATTATCTCTCGATCTTTGAAATCTATTTACTCTAATTCCCCCAGTTATCTCTAACTTAGGTAGAAAAAGAATAGCATGAAGCGCACAAATTAATGTTGCTAACACAAGATGAAATCTCTTTCTCTCTTTATGTTATAATTAAAATTTATATTACACTTACGACACTCCTCTCTCAAATCTTGGAGTGCAGTATAAAGATGGAATTTGGCTTAAGATTTACGCAACTCCTCTCTAGAATCTTACTGCGCAAAAGAAAGGATTCAACCCTAAAATAATGTAACTCCTCTCTTGAATTTTGCCAAGTAATTTAGAAGAAGAATACTTAATCCAAAATTTCATAAGATAGGAACATAATTTCAATAAAGATAGTTCTCAACAATCATAAGAAAGAATTAAAATCATAACATCACAACAAAACAAAATACTCTCAACATACAAGACTTAGAAAATTAGTTCATGATGGAAAGACCAAACCACACAACAAGAAAGATCTTACAAAACATGATGATTAACTCCAAACAGTGCATGAATTTTTCTCAAGATTTTTGCTCTAGCCACCGACCATCTTCTTCCTCCTCTAGCTGATCCTCCTCAGAATTGTGATAGTTATTATGATATTAAGGATCTATTAAAATCCTCCTCTCTTCTCCCTTGTATGCTGGTCGAACCCCTTCTTTTCAGCCCCTCAAATTTGGTTCAAAAGAGAGATATCTCCAAGGGATCTTTTTCCTTTTATATAAATTATCCTCTTTAAGGGAAAATCCTTTTAATGAAAAATGATATCTTTACATGTAGAAATGCAACTCTTTTAAGATGATATTTTGCTCTTTTATTTCATGTCAAAACGAACCAAGGCCCCCCTTTTCAAATTTTGCAAATGACGCCAAGATTTAAATTTAAACTTTAAATTTTGTATTTCACCTTATTGCAACAACTAAATAGATTGTTGCAATAACCTGCACAGGACAAAATATAAGTTCAGCTTAACTTCTCCAGATCGAATTATTCAACATTTCTAGCAAAAAAATATACGAAAAATAGCCAAATTAATCACAAATGAAATAAATATGAATTTACCTGTATTTTTACTCATTTAAATCATTTTTTTTCATTATGATGAATATTAAAGGAAAATAAAGAACCAGATGACTTCTTTTTGAGAAGTTATCACACCTCCACACTTAAATTGTTGATAATCTCTAACAAAGATAATTCATATCAATAACTTGAATGAAGAACTCTATTAAGATGTAAATTCAAATGAACCCTTTTCTTGAAAACAAATTAATAAAAGTCTACTCAAGAAATTCGTTTTACTCAACTGATAAGCTTTTCAATCAATATGAGTTCAAGCATTCACAAGTCCATTAGTTTGATAAAAGATAATGTTCAATTAAGAATCTAGTGTAGTTTGTGTTTTTCTTTAAAAAATAATTTACTCATATAATTTTTCTCATTTAACCTCCACATTTATTGGAAATAATAAGAATAAACTAAGCTTTCGATTTAGCCTCCACATAAGTTGGTAGTTCAATTAAAAGTAGGATTGAATTTAGCTTGGTTAGGAATTTATGGATAAATTTGGTAATGAAATGACATTCCCTAGTTAGTAATTTTAATAATTCACCAAATTATGGGGTTTATTATATGTTTTTTAAATATTTTCTATACATAGTTAGGATCATTTCAAGTATAAGTGCACATACCTAGGCTACATATCATTATGATATATATATATATATTTATCATAGTTGAGATCATTCCAAGTATGAATTCACATACCTAGGTCGTATATTAATATGACATACTTTTTTTTTCATCATAGTCAGGATCATTCTAAGCATGTAGACATATACCTAGGCCACATATCACTATGAAATTCAATCATTTTTTAAAAAGAGAAATTAAACATCCATAAACAACTAACTTACTAAGATACAACTAATAGGAACATAGAGAATTTAAGCATGAAATAATGTATATAAAAATGAAAAAGATTCAAGCTTAAATATTTTAATGGATGATCGAAATAGAATAACTACATAAGCTCATGTCTTGACTTACCTCACTAACTCAGTTCTTACTTATCCTCCCTGTTATTTTTAAAAGTCAATATCAAAAATTAAATTGGGAGTAAACAAAAATTTTATGCATAAAATAAATGCTTAAGCGAGCTTTATCCAAAAAAATCTTACTAACTTCAAATTCCTTAATTGAACTCTTAAAATTATTTAGTCATATCAATTAATTATCATTTAATAGCTATATTAACTTATTGATTAATTAAAACAAGAATTAAGATCATTAGATTTGCGTTTAAATATATTATTCTTCACTAAAATGGTAAGAGTTATAAAACCACCATCTCCATACACGCTTTTGCTAGTTCTTAACAAATATTATTTTAAGCATGAAAAACATTTTTGTTACTTATTTGAATGAGAGATCATTTAATCAATGAAAACAAAAGGACAGAAATTAAATACTTCTTGTAAACCCGCAATTCAAAGCGTCATTCCATCTCTTCCCTGTCATACACATGAGGCGAAATGAGTTCAAATATCCTGATGCTAAGTCCAAATAAAATGTACCTGCTGTGGTGAGCTCCAAAAATAATTATAAGAGTAAACTGAAATAATAGAACAAATAAGCAAACAACAAGAAAACAACACACAAATCTGGGTTATCTCTCAGTCACATTTTTTTTTCTAAAATAAGGATACTAAATAAGTAAATAACTAAAACTCTTAATTACTATTTCATCATAACAACAAGATTAGTTATAGGCTGCTTTAAAATAATAGCTAGAGATAAAAGTAAAGGGTCTGAAGACCTGACAGTAGGGATAGAAAGGAGGATCAATCCTCCATCCCCAAATCACCTTATTTTTTAATTTTTCTTCTCTTACAATATCATATTAGCATATGAATATCTCTTGCCTCCTTGAAGCCAATCCTTCAAGGTAAACACGAGTAGTGACAGTGTGGTGGAATAAAGAATGAATTCCGTCACTGCAACATACTTCTCCAGCCATAATTGATTTTCAACATTATCTAAATACAGGTCAATAAACTCAAACTCCTACAGGGATGTATTAAAATTATTTGAAAGAGGATATATAGGTGGATCAACAGTGGCATGGGTAAGATAAGTGGAAAGAACATGTGGTTGAGCTTCCTCTTATGAGGGAAAGTAATCCCAATCACAAAGAGAAGAGCTCCCCACAATTTCAAATTCAGTTCCCAAAATATTTTCCAGTACTGAATCCCCTAATACATGTTCAAGCATAGAAGCGAGGTCGGGAAACAAAATAGAAGAAAGATAAATAATTTCAAATCATAGGAGTGATCTGAGTTTCACTCCCATCAGATTCTAAAGATTGATTGATGTCAGTATCATAAGTATCATAATAAGGGGGCTCGAGAACTCAAGGGCCTCGATGGTGAGTTAAAACTCCTTATCCAATGAAGAAGTGCAAACCTCTTTCTCATAAAGGATGTTCTCTTCATCCCACCTTGGTATGTCGTGTGCCAAAGAATCATTCCCTCCATCAGAGAGAATAACATCTTCGTCCCACTTTGGCGTAGTCTCAGATTCTAGATCCTCACCATGCATAAAATCTTCGATTAGATCGATAAAAATAGGTGTAAAAAAGTTTTGCTGAGAAAATTTAGGAACACCATTAGTATCTAATTCAAAAAATGTATGTTCGGGTTCCTCCATGGGTGAATCACAAATATGTGATGAATTTGTATGAGGAGGTAGCTCCCCCATATCATCGCACCGATCAACAACAATAATGATGGGTATATCAGCAATAGTCCCGCGTAGACAAGGTGGTAATGCGCATATATCATCAGAATCATAAGGAATGCCAGAATGAGAAAAGGATGCGAGGATTTGGATAATTGATTTGTTATCCACCTCTCTTTGATGTTGAAATACAATGTAATCTTTCAAAGCTTGCTCGGTGCTACGACAAATCAAATGCTTCCTAACAATACTGCTCGATAGCCAAGGTGTCGAGACATAAGATTGAGGAACTATTTAACGTGGGGACACAAGGTTATAATGATTTGTCGTACAAAATTGGGGACCTAAATATTCTCTATGTTTCGCGGGCCACGAAAGAAACCCAACAGTCCCCATGTGACACACATTAGTAGTATGACTAAATGATTCACGCCACTCACATCTCACATGTGTATACATTTTATTTTGAACTAATGTTGTTAAAATAAAATTAAAACTTTCTTTATAAAAATAAACCACACATAAAAATTATTTCGGAAACGGATAACCTGCTTTATGAACTTTAAAATACATTATGATGAAATAAAACTAAAAATGATATTTAAATTTTTTTTAAAAAAAAGACATTCACTATACAACATTACAAATAAAAATATGAATAAAATATAAATTTGAGCTCTAAATATTCAAGGTTCACTAATATTATAAGGGAAAAAAAAACTAAATTAGTTGCACCTCCTTGGCAACAATGCCAAAATCTTGATATGTCCAAAATAAATTTGCGATTAATACAAGTGCACGTGCCAAATCAAGTAATATAAAGTGAGTTAAGATCGTTCCCCACTGAGAAGTGATTAATTTAGCGCTCACAAATATTAGCTCTACTTTTATTTAAATTCAAATGGATTAATTAGAGTGAATTTTGATAATGAAAAATTTAAAGAAAACAATAACTAAACTAAATAATGCTTACTTAAAAATATTTTTATCAATTTAGAGAAATAGTTTATACATTAATTTTCTTTGCCTATTATGATGAGTTTTTAGAGTGATCCTTTATGAAATACTTGGTAAATTATCCTGCAATGATTTGAAAGTGGAAATCATTATCTCTCGATCTTCAAAATCTATTTATTATAATTCCCCTAGTTATCTTTAACTTTGGTAGAAAAAAAATAACATGAAGCGCACAAATTAATGTTGCTAACACAAGATGAAATCTCTTTCTCTCTTTATATTATATTAAAATTTATGTTACACTTATGATACTCCTCTCTCGAATCTTGTAGCACAGTATAAAGATAGAATTTGGCTAAAGATTTACACAACTGCTCTCTCGAATCTCGCCGTGCAATATAAAGAATTTAACCCTAAAATAATGTAACTCCTCTCTCAAATTTTGTCATGCAATTTAGAAAAAAATACTTAATCAAAAATTTCCATAAGATAAGAATATAATTTCAATAAAGATAATTCTCAACAATCATAAGAAAGAGTTAAAATCATAACATCACAATAAAATAAAATACTCTCAACATACAAAACTTACAAAATTAGTTTATGATGGAAAGACCAAACAACACAACAAAAAAAATCTTACAAAACATTATGATTAACATCAAACACTGCAGGAATTCTTCTCCAAATTTTTGCTCTAGCCACAGGCGTTCTTCTTCCTCCTCTAGTCGTCCTTCTCCAAATTATGGTGGTTATTATGATATTGAGAATCTATTAAAATCCCCCTCTTCTCCTTTTTATGCTGGCTGAACCCCCTCTTTTCGGCCCCTCAAATTTGGTTCAAAAAAAAGATATCTACGAATGATCTATTTTCTTTTATATAAATTATCTTCTTTAAGGGAAAATTCTTTTAATAAAAAATGATATCTTTTCTTATAAAAATTCAGCTCTTTTAAGATGATATTTTACTCTTTTATTTGATGCCAAAACGAACCAAGGTCCCTCTTTTTCAAATTTGCAAATGAAGCCAAGATTTGAATTTTGAATTTCAACTTGTTGCAACAACTAAAACAGATTGTTACGACAACCTGCGCATACTAAAATATAAGTACAACTTAACTTCTTCAGATCAAATTCTTCGATATTTCTAGCAAGAAACCATAGGAAAAATAGCCAAATTAATCTCAAATAAACTAAATATGAATTTACTTATATTTTTACTAATTTAAATCATTTTTCGTTATTATTATGAATATTAAAGCAAAATAAAGACAAGATAACTTCTTTTTGGGAAGTTATCACCAACTTTTGATTGTAGAGGGGAAGTTTCTCTCAAACTTCCGGGTACGTGGTGGGACCTCCCTACTGGAGCACTTGGGATGCGCTTTTAGATAGTTTTCTCTCTCCTACACTAGCTATCCGAATTGTGGTATTGGAACACAGAATCATTAACCTTAGGCTGTATTGATCCAAATTTTAGAGTAGAGATTTTCTAAACTTCAACAATGTGAAAATTTCATAAGTTTTGGATATTGAATACGAATCTAAATAATCAAGATTGTGCGTACAATATTATGAGATTTATAGAGTTTATACAAAGTAATATTGTATTTGTCATGAATAGTTTTTGTGCATTAGAACATTCATGTGATAGACATATAATATAGTTTTGAGTCCAATTCTTATGCATTGAAGTATTAGATGAAACAATGACATGTGTAAGTGTAACATCAAAATAATTAGCAATAAGTGAAATTATCATTATTACATGCTAGATCTCAGAAAATCTATATTAGCTAACACAAGAGACATGAGATGATAAATCATGTCACATTGGTTCGATTTACACAATAATAAGATTAGAATTAAGGCACTAACTTATTTTTCATGTATTGAAGAAGATCGATGAGATCCGTATAATCAAGGTGTTCAACCTCACAATGCTCATTGAGACTTATCAGGAGGGTGAGTACTTTTTATATGTGGGTTGGGGGGGGGGGTAACCTTATAAGATGTATTGATAGCATGTAATTTCAATAAAAAATTTGCACTATTATTTTTATGATTTCTTTTCTTTTCAACTAAGGTACCTGAATCTATTAAAATTTACCTTTATAGGTAGATACACTTTAACTTGTATACAACAATCATATCAATAAATTTTTGGCCAAAGTTCTAAATCCAATACATTGGAGATAAACTTCATGATATTGATTTATCAAGTCTTGCATAGCGTGTTAAGCATAATATCACGAGTTATAACATATAAACCTGAAAATTTTACTTTAGTGCAAACTCTAAGGATGTGTGTAATGTAGGATGTGATTGTTTGACCTAAATCCTCACACATACCGAGAGACAGATTAAACATACACTATACATCAAATAACACTCATGAACAAATACCAGTAGATTGAGACATTCTATGACATAATGCATATAATGTAAACCGCGGTCAATTTTCTAAAATCAAACACTGTACATACTCTATATGGTTTATGTTCTAGTCATGCATGTCCAAAAACTAGTGATTTTGTCAGTTTTTTTATTAAATTTTATTTTTGTATTAATTTTCATTTTTGATTTAAACAAAAACAAACATTTAAATCAAATTGCAACAAAAATCAAAACATATTTTTTGTAATAATATTTTTTTGTTTTAAATTTGTATAGTTGTTTTTCAATATGTTAAAAAACACAATTTAAAAAAAATTGTTTTTTTTATTCATTTATAATAGTTTTTGTTCAAAAATTAAAAAAAATATATGAAATAAACTAACAACGAAATTGAAGCAGCAAAGAAAATAAAACAAAGTTAGAGAAGAAAATCAATAGTTAAAGGAAATTACGCTAGCGCCGACGACATGGCTACTGCTGACAGTAACTAACAGAGACTCGGTTTTTCAAGAAAATACCCAGTTTGTGTTTTGTTGCTTCTAATTTTTTGTGATTGTGTTTTGTCTTTGAAAGGTCTATCTATTGTAACGAAAAAAATCAGAAGAATTCACAAAAATTGCGGATTTTAGAAATTAGCCTAAGAGATCCAAAGCTTTGAGTCCAACGTTGACATATCCAATTGTCAGGCACTAGATATTCATCAATATCCCTAATTTGTAAGTTTAATTTGAATTGTTGGAAATTTTGAAAGGGATACAAATTTTTTGTTTAGAGTTACCACCGGCGGTAGATACTACCACACAGCGATAGTGTGCGTTAAGTATTCCTGAACCAGTCCGATTTCCATTTCGACCTAGCTATTTTTCCATTTTTTTCCTACTTCCCCAGCGCTAGTCGTGAGATAACTCCTTTTCCCTTCTTAGTTTTGAGATATCTAGGTGATTTGAATGCTTGGTTTTAGTTTTTATGCTAGATTCATGGAAGATTTTGGTATATTATTGAGTTTTTGTGCTAGATTGGTGTTAGGGTTTTCATGTTCTCCTTTAGATTTGTGTTTGGGTTTAAAGATCTCGGTTTAAACATGAAAATATAGTTGTGTAGTTTTATTTTTCATTCAAGAGAGGTTTGATTTTTGGGGATTTTATGCACATGGAAAGGGGGGAATTGAACTTTCGTCCACTATTATGCACTTTCGTCCACTATTATGCACTTTCGTCCACTATTATGCCGCGATAATAGCTACCGCGTGGTGGTAGTGTTCTGATATATACACTTTAATTTTCTTAGTATTGATTAGTTGTGCCCCCTTTTCTACTTCAAATTATGGCCTCTTCCAGCACCAATCCCAGAAGGAATTTCTCCAAACAGCCTTATGCAACTACACAATCCTATCCTGCCATTGAGAGTGCTACTGTGAGTGTGAGCATGGCCGTTGGGATGGATGTTGATGAGTATTCCAATATATACACCTATTTGGCAGATTCAGGCATTTTACAGGTCATATCTTATGTGGAAGGGTTCTCGTCAGTTCTGGTTTGGAAATTCTCCATGTTTTGTGACTATTCTCCACGTCGACTTAGAGAGTGCATACATCAAACATTCTAGTAGAAATCGGCTCGACACTGTTGAGTCGTTCAGGACTTCTAGGTACTGAACACAAATGAATCAGGCGCTGCACAACGAGATCGATGGTCATGAGCTTATTACGTCTATTTCTTTTGATACTCCCAAAGCCTGTATTATCCAAGATATCCCTTGCCACTCACTCATGTTCAAGTTCGGAGATACAAGGAAGATCACAGACCATTTGACATATGGTGGCTTACTATGTTCTGGCAGGTATCCATTTTAGAGTCTCAGATTTGATTTTATCGACGATGTGCTACACTTTTCTCCTAAAGAGACCCAAGCGCCTATAATTGAATTCCTTGTCCCTGGGAAGTAAAATTCAAAAGATTTTGGTTGCCAAATATTCGACAATCAATTGGACCCTTTTTCCAATTGATTGTCGACCGCAATCTTACATAGTTGGGGATATCTCACTAGTCCCTCACCCTGGTCCTTCTACCTCTCGGCCACCATTTTGACGTGGGGGAGGGGGTTCAATTCGCGAGCCTCGACAGGACAAATACAAAGATGATTCATGAATCCGGATAGGGGATCAAAGAGATGAAGAAGGAAGTCGGAGGTTTGAAGAGGATGATGAGGTCCGTAGTGCGCAAGCTGAACATCTCTCCAACCACGATAGAGGAGGCGAAGTGGGAGCACCCTCAGGACGAGCCTGCACAGCCTTCCCTTCCCCGATCCAGAAAAGGGAGAGAGAAAGAGAGTAGTGAGAGAAGCAGCATGGGTAGTGAGGATTGATGTATTATTAGTTGTATGTTTAAGACAACTTTTTGGACAATGTATGTGTTTCCGTTTGATATCGCCCAACAGTGGGTGGGCGCTGCTATCCGCACCGCGGTTTTGGCTATTCGCACCGCATTTTCTCCTAATTTTTTGTGTTGTTTGGAAATACGTCTTGTACGTGCATTTTTAGGAAATGTGTTCAACACGAAAGTTGTAGATCTCGACGAGATCTACAACTTTCGTGTTGAACACTTTTCCTAAAAATGCATGTACAAGGCATACTTTGGAAATACACACAGGTTTTACACCTTTTAGAAATACGCCTTGTACGTGAATTTTTAGGAAAAGTGTTCAACACGAAAGTTGTAGATCTAGTCGAGATCTACAACTTTTGTGTTGAACACTTTTCCTAAAAATGCACGTACAAGGCATACTTAAAAAAATACGAAAAATTAGGAGAAAGGGCGGTGCGAATAGCCAAAACTGCGGTGCGGATAGCAGCGCCCATTTTTTATTATAGCCCAGCAATCTATGCTTAGAGTTTGGTGAGCGCACAGGAAAACGAACCTGGCAGTTATCGCCCAATGGTAGCTCTACGGCTGTCAGTAGAAAGCATTAGCTGAGATTTTGTTGCATATTTTTCTTAGTGCATTTTGCAATCTTAGTATTAGTCCTGAACTATATGGAGTAGGATTTTGATAACTTTACATTTAACTTTGTCCTAGTCCATCTTTTTTATATAGAAAACTAACTACGAGATTTAGGTATTCAAAAAGGATCAAGTGTGACGATTTCTTTGGGTGCCTAAATATAGCACGGTGATTGATACAAAGACATCAGTGAATGTGATCTTTCAAATGAAGACATTACAGTGTGTTTATGAATGGGTCTCCATTCATACCTCGACGGAATTTTAGTTTTATTTGTCACATTTCCATAATTAATATTTCCATATTGAGGCTTAAAATGAAAGTGATTTTTGAGATTGTATTAATTGGAACTTTGCGTGCATTCATGTTACAGTTGGGTGAGGCATGGGGTAGTGTACGATATGTTTTATTATGAACTTGTGGATATTGTGCTAGAAAATAGTGGTTGTTAGAAACTCATCTTGGATGTCTTTCATCGATTACATTTTGTGTTAGTTAAGTATTCAAATTCTTGATTTGAGAAATTCTTAACGACTTGTGAGAGTGATGTAAGCTGTGATTTGAGTGCATTACTTTTCATAATAAGATTACGTCGTGCCTTATTATAAGCAATTGTGCTATCTGTCAAATATGGAATTTATATGGTTCTTATAGTCATGTCGTAAGTCTTCAAATGTTTCATCTATCTCTTTCATTTCAATTCTATAGTTTTTGCGCACACCAAAACTATTTTTCAAAGATAAATTTTATAGAGTTCGTGATTTATTTTTCATTTCTAACATCACATTTTTTCCCAAGTGCTTCATTCAATGCGGTAGAGATTAAATTGTACTTTTCTTTGGATATAAAAGAAGAGCTTACCGTGCTTTCAAGCTTGGTATTATGATTTGAACACAAGATTCCTTTATCTCTTTCTTCCTTGCTTGATGTGTTAGTAATATCATCATCCGTGTACAACCCCGTATTCGCAGAGTGAGGGTCCCCCAGCAGGCGCAAGGCTTGTTGTGCAGTTTTAAGTTTTTTTGAGGGTTTTGCACTCTTGGAGGCCAATTAAGTATGGATTTGTGTTTTACACTAGTAGGGGGATGAAATATTTGACTCCCCCGGCCCCTTTGAGGGGTCGCCCAGGCCGAGTACCCCCCAGGACGCTGAGTACCGCCCAGGCCGCCGAGTACTGCCCAGGACGAGTACCCCCCAGGCCGCCGAGTACCCCCCAGGCCGCCGAGTACCCCCCAGGCCGCCGAGTACCCCCCAGGCCGCCGAGTACCCCCAGGCCGCCGAGTACCCCCAGGTCGCCGAGTACCCCCAGGCCGCCGAGTACCGCCCAGGACGCCGAGTACCCCCCCCAGGCCGCCGAGTATCCCCAGGCCGCCGAGTACCCCCGGGACGCCGAGTACCGCCCAGGACGAGTACCCCCCCAGGCCTCCGAGTACCCCCCCCCCCCAGGCCGCCGAGTACCCCCAGGCCGCCGAGTACCGCCAAGGCCGCCGAGTACAGCCCAAGCCGTCGAGTACCGCCCAGGCCGAGTACCCCCCAGGCCGCCGAGTACCGCCCAGACCGCCGAGTACTGGCCAGGACGAGTACCCCCCAGGCCGCCGAGTACCCCCAGGCCGCCGAGTACCCTCAGGCCGCCGAGTACCCCCCAGGCCGCCGAGTACCCCCAGGCCGCCGAGTACCGCCCAGGCCGCCGAGTACCGCCCAGGCCGAGTACCCCCCAGGCTGCCGAGTACCGCCCATGCCGCCGAGTACCCCCCAGGCCGCCGAGTACCCCCCCAGGCCGTCGAGTACCCCCCAGGCCTTGTCTCCTGCTCACCTGGCTCGAGGGTCTGCCCTTTGTGGACTGCGATTAGTTGTTTAGTATAGCGGATGTGGCTGTTGGCAGACCAGTTTGTGGGCATTTTGGTCATTTCAGAACAGCAGGATGGGGTTATTGGCAGGTCATCCCCAAAAAACTATAAATAGACCCCTTTGGGTACCTTTGAAGAGGATGAGTTTTTGACTTCCTCCTCCCTTGGTTTCTTCTTCTTGGTTGAGTTGAGAGAGCTCTCCAAGGTACCCGGCTCAGCCATTAGTGAGGGAGGGGAAGTGCTCTTGTGACCTTTCGGGTGTGTGGTGGGACATCCACGCTAGAGCCGAGATTCTGTTCCTAGTTTCCCAAGTCTTTGGTCCGTGACGTTCCCCCAAGTGTAGTAGGTGTGAGGTCACCCCTCTTTTGGGACCTCGAACTCCACGATAGACCAAGTTTTTGGTTTCAACATTTGGTGCGGTGAGCGTGGAGAGTGACCAGCACAGAAGATCCCGGGAGAGTGTAATGGCTGGAGATCAGGGATGTGGTGATGATCTCGGCGAGCTCCCCCACCCCGGACCCTTCGTAAGAAGGGAGGAGTTCATGGCTTCCATCCAAGGCATCATGGAGATGTTGAGAGGCATTGCCCCTCGGGCTGACAGCTCAACCCCCACCCCCCAGGGACTAGCTCCCAGGGGTCTCGGCGAGCTGACCCAGAGTGATCTAGGCGAGCTGCCTCCCAGGGGCACATGCGAGATGACCCCAGCAGGGGGAGAAGGAAGTGTACCAGGTAGGCGACCTGGGAAGGAAAGGATGGGAGAGGGGGTCGAGCGAGACCTCCCCGGCCGGGAGCTGTTCCCCAGCCCGACAAGTGTTAGCCCTCCAGGCGAGCAGGTCGCGCGAGTAGAGGTTGCGAGACCACCCCTCAGGGGGTCACCCTTCAGTTAGCTGATCATCTCAGCTCCCGTTCCCGAGGGGTTCAGAGAGCCAGACATGACTTACTATACTAGGAAGGATGACCCCGTCCAGCACCTGTAGTGGTTCGAGGATGCCGTCTCCATCAGGCCAATGACGAATGCCTTCAAGTGTCGCCTCTTTACGATCACGTTGAAGGAGAAGGCAAGGGACTGGTTTCATCAACTCCCTCTGAGGTCAATCTATGGGTTCGAAGACTTGAGCCAGAGCTTTCAGCTCCGCTTCTCCACCTCCAAGAAGAGGAAGAGGAGTCCTGAGTCCATCTTTCTGATAAGGCAGAGGGTCGAGGAGTCGCTGGCCCACTATATTGATAGGTTCCAGGAGGAGATCCTGGATATCCAGGAGATGCCAGGGTATGCCCTCCAGATGGCGTTCACGGTGGGGCTGCGCGAAGGATTCTTCAATATGAGTCTGACCCGGAAGGCCCCCCATTCCTTCGAGGAGCTGATGGAAAGGGCGGCAGAGGAGATAGTCATGGAGGCGGCCAACCTGGCATTTGTCAAGAAGTTGGCGAAGCTAACAGAGTCGGAGCCAAAGGAGCAAGGTGGCTCAAGGAATCAGGAAGGAAGACGGAGAGAAGAGCAGAGAGCTCAGGGGTTCCAGGGACAGGAGGGTCCGGAACCAGGATGGAGGCAGCAGGGAGGACCTACCCAGGGTCCAGGAAGAGCTCTCATCCAGGGTGGGGGAAACTTTCACGGGGGCCAAGGGAGGTTTAACTTCCAGAGGCAAGCCCCGAGACAGCTCCTACCCCCACCACAGCAAGCCTTGGCGATAGGTGAAAGAGGAAGAGGCAACATGAGAGATCGTCGGACCCGCCGAAAGGGAGGAGGAGCGTTGCCGTACTGCGACTTCCACTAGGCGGAGGGTCACGCCACAGCTACATGCCTCGAGTTCCTAGAAGTGAGGGGGGCGAGAGGCCCTGCCCAGCAGCAACAGCCGGTGCAGGTTGAAGAGGCTCTACCCCGAGTGGGGGAGGATGATATATGTGAGGATCGGGCCGATGAAGGGCACCGAGGAGGAATAACAGTGATCCACGGTGGAGTGGGGATCGATGCCACTCGGAAGGCGAGCATCCATGTTATGTACCGACGGAGCGTCGCTTCGACATCCCAGACCCCGCCCCGGAAGAGAAGATCACCTTCTCGGTGAAGGACCTGCCAGACCATGAAGATCCATTCTGCGACGCGCTGGTCATCAAGACAGCCATCGAGGGCTATACTGTCTCCTGGATCTTGGTTGACAACGAGAGCTCCGTCAACGTCATTTTCAAGAAGGCGTTTGACGAGATGAAGGTGGAGCCAAGGAGGGTGTTGGCCTAAGACGGACCCCTGTTCGGATTTTCAGGAGAGAGGAAGGAGGTTAAAGGTGGAGTAGGACTCCATGTGAAATTAGGGGGGGACTTCAAGGAACTGCCGGTTCGTCATAGTTGACGCTCCGAGCAGCTACAACGTCATCTTCGGAAGGCCCCTCATCAGCGCCTTCTGTTGCATGTCGTCTTCTTTCCACCAGTGCCTCAAGTTCAGCTCAGGAGGGATCCATGTCAGAGTCAAGGGAGACTCCATGATGGCAAGGCAATGTTATGTCACGACCGTCAACACCATCTCTTGGGTTGCTAAGACAGAGGAGATGGAGAAGATCATGGAGAGCCTGAGCAGGATGGAAGTGTCCAAGGGGAAGGAATCGGATGACGGCCATCCTGCCAAGACCCCCTGAAGCCTCATCTCGGCAGAATCTTGTATTTTTTCTTATGTTGTAATGAGTTCAGTCCCCGATCAGTTGAGTCGGGGGGAGGGGGGGTCATGTAACCCATCATGTTTTCCTCTTTGGAGGATGTTGGATTTGGTAAGGTTTGGTTGAGATGCTTAGCCCCCCCCCCCAAGAGAACCTCCCCATGCCAGGCTCTCACTGGCTGGATGGGTTGAGGATACCTTGAGGAAGCCATGTTCCTTTGCCCCGATGATGGTCCCGCTGTCAGGCTCCCACTAGCTGGCAGGTCCGGTGGTACCTCTCGTGGAAGCCCAAGTTCCTTTGCTCCGATGACGGTCCCGCTGCCAGGCTCCCACTAGTTGGCAGGTCTGGTGGTACCTCTCGTGGAAGCCCAAGTTCCATTGCTCTGATGACGGTCCCGCTGCCAGGCTCCCACTAGCTAGCAGGTCCGGTGGTACCTCTCGTGGAAGCCCAAGTCCTTTGCTCTGATGACGGTCCCGCTTCCAGGCTCCCACTAGCTGGCAGGTCCGGTGGTACCTCTCGTGGAAGCTCAAGTTCCTTTGCTCCGATGACGGTCTTGTTGTCAGGCTCCCACTAGCTGGTAGGTCCGGTGGTACCTCTCGTTGAAGCTCAAGTTCCTTTGCTCCGATGACGGTCTCGCTGCCAGGCTCCCACTAGCTGGTAGGTCCGATGGTACCTCTCATGGAAGCCCAAGTTCCTTTGCTCCGATGACGGTCCCGCTGCCATGCTCCCACTGGCTGGCATGTCCGGTGGTACCTCTCATGGGAGCCCAAGTCCTTTGCTCCGATGACAGTCCCGCTGCCAGGCTCCCACTAACTGGCAGGTCCGGTGGTACCTCTCGTGGATGCTAAGTGTTTTCACCCCGAGGCTGTCTCGTCACCCAGGCTCCCATTAGCTGACATGACAGGTTGACCCCTCGGGAGGCTAAGTGTTTTCACCCTGAGGCTGTCTCGTCACCTAGGCTCTCATTAGCTGGCATGACAGGTTGACCCCTCGGGAGTCTAAGTGTTTTCACCCCGAGGCTATCTCGTCACCCAGGCTCTCATTAGCTGGCATGACAGGTTGATCCCTCGGGATGCTAAGTGTTTTCACCCCGAGGCTGTCTTGTCACCCAGGCTCTCATTAGCTGGCATGACAGGTTGACCCCTCGGGAGGCTAAGTGTTTTTACCCTGAGGTTGTCTCGTCACCCAGGCTATCATTAGCTGGCATGACAGGTTGAGCCCTCGGGAGGCTAAGTGTTTTCACCCCGAGGCTGTCTCGTCACCCAGGCTCTCATTAGCTGGCATGACAGGTTGACCCCTTGGGAGGCTAAGTGTTTTCACCCCGAGGATGTCTCGTCACCCAGGCTCTCATTAGTTGGCATGACAGGTTGACCCCTCGGGAGGCTAAGTATTTTCACCCGGAGGCTGTCTCGTCACTCAGGATCCCATTAGCCGGCATGACAGGTTGACCCCTCGGGAGGCTAAGTGTTTTCACCACGAGGCTGTCTCGTCACCTAGGCTCTCATTAACTGGCATGACATGTTGACCCCTCGGGAGGCTAAGTATTTTCACCCCGAGGCTGTCTCGTCACTCATACTCCCATTAGCCGGCATAACAGGTTAACCCCTCGGCAGGCTAAGTGTTTTCACCACGAGGCTGTCTCGTCACCCAGGCTCCCATTAGCTGGCATGACAGGTTGACCTCTCGGGAGGCTAAGTATTTTCACCCCAAGGCTGTCTTGTCACTCAGGCTCCCATTAGCCAGCATGACAGGTTGACCCCTCGGGAGGCTAAGTGTTTTCACCACGAGGTTGTCTCGTCACCCAGGCTCCCATTAGCTGGCATGACAGGTTGACCCCTCGGGAGGCTAAGTGTTTTCACCTTGAGGCTGTCTCATCACCCAGGCTCTCATTAGCTGGCATGACAGGTTGACCCCTCGGAGAGGCCTTATAATCTTTCAAACCACGAGAAGGGGCCACTCAACGAATACGTTAGGTTGGATGTTTCTTTCCGAGTTTGTGTCAACCTCGAAAAGAGTGGAGATTGTGTACAACCCCGTATTTGCAGAGTGAGGGTCCCCCAGCAGGCACAAGGCTTGTTGTGCAGTTTTAAGCTTTTTTTGAGGGTTTTGCACTTTTGGAGGCCAATTAAGTATGGATTTGTGTTTTACACTAGTATGGGGGATGAAATATTTGTCTCCCCCCGGCCCCTTTGAGGGGTCGCCCAGGCCGAGTATCCCCCATGCCGCCGAGTACCCCCCAGGCCGCCGAGTACCCCCCCAAGCCACCGAGTACCCCCCAGGCCTTGTCTCCTGCTCACCTGGCTCGAGGGTCTGCCCTTGGTGGACTGCGATTAGTTGTTTAGTGCAGCGGATTTGGCTGTTGGCAGACCAGTTTGTGGGCATTTTGGTCATTTCAGAACAGTAGGATGGGGTTATTGGCAGGTCATCCCCCAAAAACTATAAATAGACCCCCTTGGGTACCTTTGGAGAGGATGAGTTTTTGGCTTCCTCCTCCCTTGGTTTCTTCTTCTTGGTTGAGTTGAGAGAGCTCTCCAAGATACCCGGCTCAGCCATTGGTGAGGGAGGGGAAGTGCTCTTGTGACCTTTCGGGTGTGTGGTGGGACCTCCACTCTAGAGCCGAGAGTCTGTTCCTAGTTTTCCAATTCTTCGGTCCGTGACGTTCCCCCGAGTGTAGTAGGTGTGAGGTCACCCCTCTTTTGGGACCCCGAACTCCACGCGAGACAAAGTTTTTTGTTTCAACAATCTGAGTATGATATTGTAACGCTGCAATCTTCTTTCTTTGATAAAACATCCTCCAAGCACATGTCGTCATTTGTGTCTTCTCTCGAATTCAAGAAAAATTGGTGGAGTTCATTATCTGTAGGAGAAAGACTAAGTTTTCTCAAGATATTCCAAGATTTCATTTGCAGTATGGAAAGTATAGATGAGTTTGAAAATGTTTTGGTCGAGTGCACAAAATATATTATTCATAGATTTGGTGTTTAACACACAATTGACCTAGCTAGACCTCCCGGGTCTAGACATCCTCCTTGGATGATTTCTCACAAACACCTCCCTGGAATCTGACGTCCTCCCTAGATGATTTCTCTCGACACACGATACAATCAAAGAGAAAAATACAAAACAAAAATATGACAGTAAATAGTAAGGATAAAACTAGTGCTCCCTAAAAGATAGTATCTGGAGGCGGTGAACGGTCGACACTTGTGATTCTCTTTCCTTGAGTACTCGGTCAATATTAGATTCTCATTCTCGCTTGCGCTCTATGGAGATCTTCTTCCTTGCACAAGAGGGTGTGCATTCTCTCTTTCTTTCTCCTTGTATTGTGGATCCTTGCTCCAGAAGTGATGTGGAAACCCTATTCTTGTGCATCTGTCCATGGAGAAAGAAAAACACATTTACACTGTGTGTAAGTAAGCTACCGCTAGTAGGATTACCGCGCAACAGTAGGCTCCATATATGCATTTTCTCTAAGCTATCCTGCTCTAGGTGAGGAAGGTGGTTGTGCTTTTCTTCTGATCATCTGTTAGTGTAGAGTGGTAGTGTTAGCGCCATACAGTAGGCGCGATTGATTTTGTACGTGCACATCTGGCAATCTACAGGTAAGGAAGGTGATTGTGTTTTCCATGTAAACAAGCATTCGTGGAGCAATAGTGATACGGCGATAAACAATAGCTTTTCCTTATATGGCTGCCATCATGTTCCCACACACAGCACACAAATTGCTAACGAGTACATCGTGGTAGTGTAGCGTGTTAGTAGTAGCACGCGATGGTAGTCTTATGACTGGTCTGGTTGATACTCCTTCTAGCCGACATAAATAGTCTCGTTGATAGGCCATCAAGTTGGCAAATGCATTCCAATCGACATAAGAAGTCTAGTCGACAAATACTACTGGAGCTAGCGCCCGGTGGTATCACTAACGCCGATGGTAGTTCATAGATCGAAATCCACTCTGCTCTGTCTTAGCATTTGTGGTTAAAAAGTACTAAAGAAGCTAGCACCCAATAGTATCACCAACGTCGGTGGTAGTCTCACGGTTCCAATCGACATAAAAAATCTAGTTGACACCCACTGCACTTTATATGAGCATCTACAGTCGATAAGTACTGAAGGAGCAAGCGCCCGACAATATCTTTAATGCTGACGATAGCTCACAAATGTTGAATTTCCTTCTCCACTTCTCACTTTAAGGGGGAGTGTTGGATTTTTTGAAGTGAAAATGGGCGGTCTGCCTGCGCGGCCTGTGCAGACAGAGGGTGGCGGCCTGGCAGGACGGCTTATAGTGGCTGGTGGTCTGCTCCTTGAGGTAGCCGGGCGGATAGGATGATTATCCGCTCAGTTTGCCGGTTTGTGCAGACTGGTTCTTGAGTCCACCGGCTTTTGTGCGGACTGATCTTTGTATCCGCTAGTGCTGTGTTTGCACCAGGGATGGGTGATGGTGTGGACTTGGTCTGGATATACATCAACTCCAAGTTTGCTCAGTCTGGGAGGTCGCGCGGTTAGCGCGGTCTGGTTCTTTGTCTGCCGAGCTCGGCAGCAGTCAAGTCGTGTTCTGGTTGCGAACTCGGGGAGGGCGGACTGAAGCAGTGTTCGCTGTGGCGTGAGGACTGGAGTGGTGTCCGTAGGAGTGCGGACTGAGGATGTATCCACAATGTCCGCCTGTATGGCGACCAAGTGTTGCTTTGGTGACAAGGAGGATTGACTGGGTATCCTGCTGTGGTGGTGCGACCTCGGCGAACTGGTTGTCCGACCTAGTCGCGATGTCAAGGCGATCTGGTGGTGCTCGCTGCGAGATAGGGCGGTAATCCTATCGGCAAGGGTGGTGATCACACTCCTCTCCACGCTTATAAATAGGACCCCCTATCACATCAACTACACACCGAGTGAACAGTAAATGAACTTGGGCAATTGCTGCGGATAGGGTTTTCTATCCGCGAGGTTTCAAGTGTTTGGCCGGTTTGTGTTGTGCAGGTTGTGTGGATAGCGCTGAGAAGCCAGGGAATTGGTTCTGACTTCGGTCAGGGACAGTGCGGAGTCTGCTGTTTGCAACCAGCAGTTAGCAGCAGGTTGCGGCTTGCGACGAAGCGGTTTCCTCTTCTACAACTTGTTTCCCAGTTCAATAAGTTGTCCGGTCTAGCGGCTTGTTCAGTTCGGCATCAGCAGTTCACGTGATCTAGCGGCTAGGAGACCGTGCAGTTAGGCGGCTTTCAAATCAGCGATCAGAGTTAGTTCAACATTGGAATAACAGGCAGTCCGCGCGGCTATGTTGCGGTTTGGCGACTTAGCTGTTTCAGCGGACTCCGTAGCGGTTAGCAGCAGAGCCTGCGGTTACTTCTTGAGTCTGCGCGGCTAGATTTTTTGCCTTGTATTTTTTTCTGCTTTCATCACGTACATTGGTGAATCATGTGAATTGATTGTATATTTTCTTCCACTAAGACTGGATGTATTTACTGGACCAAAGAGATCCATATAAATTAATTGTAGTGGTCTAGTGATAGATTTTCAATTTTGCTTTTAAATGAAGATTGTGCAAATTTTCCCTTCTTGCATAAGTTAGTTACATAAATAAGATAAATTCTATTTAGTTTTGGAAGATCACAAATTAATTTATCTACATCATTTTAAAATTAGCTTGGTGCTAGAATGACCAAGTCTCATATGCAAAAGTTCTAATTCTTCATTCTTAGCAACAAGACATTTAATGGAAGATAAAGTAAGATCATTAAAAGCAACAGTATAAACATCATGCGATCTAGGTGCGGTGAGTAATAATTCATTTGTTTTCGCATTAATAATTTTGCATATGTTTTTTGATGATTCAAAAAATACATTTAGACTTTTATCACATATTTGACTAATAGAAATCAAATTATGTTTAAATACATCAATAAACAAAACATTCGAAAAAAAAAGAATCACTACCCAATGTACCAATGCCCATGATCATTTGGTATTGTCGCCAAAAGTGATCAGCCAACCCTTCTTTTTCTCTAGGCTAAGAAACTTATCTTTATCATCCATCATGTGTTTGGAGCATCCCGAGTACAAGTACCAAAGAGGTTCCTCTCATAGGTGGGGAAGCCTTAAGTACTCATATTTGCTTTAAAGCGCAAGGTTCCTTCTTCAATCAAAGGCCAGATGTGTGTCTGAACTTATTACGTTTGGAACACAAAAGAAAAGCGGAAGAGACCACTTTCTGATGTCTAGGAGGACTCTTGCTGGAAGAGGGAGAAGTACCAACAAATTTATTTGATTTTTTATTAGATTTTTGCTTATTTCGAGTAGTACTACTACCACTAGTGGTAATAGCTACTGATGGAGGTAATGTCACAGAAATATAACCCAACCCAAATTTTGCA
Source organism: Platanthera zijinensis (assembly GCA_039513925.1). Classification (NCBI taxonomy): domain Eukaryota; kingdom Viridiplantae; phylum Streptophyta; class Magnoliopsida; order Asparagales; family Orchidaceae; genus Platanthera; species Platanthera zijinensis. The sequence continues at coordinate 256,898,785 of CM077079.1, forward strand.
CTTCCATGATATTGGTTGGCCAAAATCATATCAAGAGAATTTTGGCCAATTCTGAATTTTTGTATTGTAATGTTCAAGTTATGGAAGCATGCTTTTAATGTGGTGTTTTTCAGTTACAAGAATTACATATTGATTTGCAAATGTCTTTTTCCTATTATCAATTTGAGCAAGAGAAGATTGTAGTTTGCTCTCTAAATCTCTCCTCTCATTGGTGAGAATTTCAATGTTTGAGAAGATTTTGGAGAGCAACTCTTTCAATTCTTTTATTTATGTCAAAGAGTTATCACACTCTTTGTAATCAATAATTTTTTCCTAATTTGATTGCTTCTTTGTTTAGCCTTTTATTTTATTTTAACAAAATTAGTTTTCAAATTTTAATAAGTCATGATCTTTAAGAATTTTGTTAAAATATTTGCAAGTTTTCATATATTTAGAATAAAGATCACCATAAGAGGGATGATGTACCTCCGTGTCATTGTGGACACTACAATCATCATTAGAAGGATGGTGATGTTTTCCCATGAGGCACATGTTCGCCTCCTCGTCATCACTAGTATTTACACTGCTAGATTCCTCAGAGGATTCATCCTAAGTTAACACCTTCATAACTTCTTGTCTTTTCGTTTGTTTATCTATTATTTCTCCTCCTTTAACTATTTTGGGTACTTACTTCTTATATGCCCGAGATTCCAGCAGTGGTAGCACTCCGATGATGGCCTTTCCTCCTCGCTATCAAATGCATTTGCCTTCTTTGACTATGAATCCTTTTTGTCCCCACCCTTCTTCATGTACATTTGGAAAGTGTTCCTCCCTTCTGAGTTCCTCTTGAATCGTTTGAAACCTTGCACAAAGAAGCTCTCCTCGTCAACCTCTTCATCATCATTTTGTTCCTTTGCAAATTTTAAGGCCAACGATTTCTTTTTTGGCTATGGATGGTATTCTTCAAGTTTCCCTCTCTCCCTCTCTCTCTCTCCCTCTCTCTCTCTCCCTCTCTCTCCCCTTCAAACTTATCTAAAGTGAATAAATGGGAGAAATGAAGGGTTAAGATCCTTTCACCATGATCTACTACCATCAGAATCTGGGCCATCCAAGAGCAAACCCCCAAAATCCAATACTCAAAATGAAACCAAGCCCTCCACTGGCCCCCGCCAGCTCCACCACCAAGCCCTCCTCCAGCTCCACCTCCGGCACCACCTCCAGCGGCACAAGGTGCACAATTGTTAAGTAAAACAAGAAAATGAGGCGTTACATGGTGCTTCATTTGTGATCAGTTTTGAAGAGCCATCTTATCTGATATGTGTGTGCAATGACCTCCCATGCGTGGCCTAGATGTAGAGATGGTGTGAAAACAAGCCACTCTCTAGTTCGTTATTTTGTGTGCTTAGTACAGCCGATCAATTGTGTTTTCACAGAGCAGCTGGTGTTGGTTCAACGAGTTGTGGATCTTCAGCAAGCGGCGGAGTTTTGATCTTTATCAAGCTGCGAGAGACACTGTGTGAGGTGTCGCTTCCAGGAATTCTACATGAGAAGTGGCGGTTGGTCAAGGTGCTGCAAGGAATCACCGATTTGCAACTCGAGTTCAACGAGTCAACTTCGATGATTCAGGTGCATAAGCTAGCTGCCCTTGGGTAAGCCAAATGCAGGGATGGTACGGCAACTCGAGTTCTTAGTTGTTTAAGACAAGTCAACTATGACCTGAATTGATGAGATAGTGTTTCAGCGGTCACTGGTGCCTTGCGAGGTTGGTTCGTGTGGAAACACAAAATAAGATAGCGATTGACGAGCTATTTTGTATTTTTATTCTTTCCACCTAACACGGTCAATATCACGTTCAAGGGGGCCCGTGCGCTGTCGCTCATAAATATATATGAAAAAAAAAATCCTCTGTTGAACTACAGTGGAAGAGAGCTCTGCTCGAAGAAGGGGGTGGCGTGGGGAGGGGGGTGTTGGGAAGCAAAGAGATAGATTTTTCAGACCTGCAGGTATAATCTATATATCTATGGAGTAAAATTAAATGAAACATATATAAACTTTTGAAAGATTAAAGTTGCGTTTGGCGCGGCTTATCGTAGCTTATTTGCTCCGGTGAGGTAAGACAAAAACATCATTGACATAGAATGTATGTTTGATATGGCAAATGTTACAAATAAATAAATAAATTGAGGCATAAGATTTTGGTGCAACAATGACATTTTTGACCAATCTCACCGGAGCAAATAAGCCGTGATAAGCCGCGCCAAACACATCCTAAGGCTCCGTTTGGCATAGCGGTGGCGGTTGTAAACGCATGGGTTAAATGTCATTCGTTAGGGATCACCTAACAACCATCATCAGTTTGAACATAAAAGCGGATGAAGTTTCTTAGATTTATTTGTTATTAATAATGCTTCTTTTTCTGTAGTTGATTCATGGGTTAATATCTGAATATTGAACAACAACATTATCATCAATATCTCAACATTGGCAATAAGTTACAAAATCATTAATGAAAACCAGCATATATTGATTTAAACAAATTCCTACAAAATACAAATTGCTCATTAAAAGCATAGGAAGAAGAAAGTGGGAGGGCGGCAAGTTGCCTCTTCCTCTCCTTGTATAGGCATCCAGCTTTCTCTCGCTGTAGCAAGGGACAGTCCCCTCTACCCCAAAAAAAAATAATAAAAAAGGAAGAAGCCTCTCATCACAATATATAGTGAACAACTATGATCCTATATCCCAGTTAAACGCAACACACCAGCAAACAAACAGTATGCTCCGAGTTATAAAGAGATTAGAAAACTGCGTTCCAGACTGCATTCTCACCTTCGCCGCAGCGCTGATGGACCTCTCTGATCCTTTCAACAGACTTGCAGATGCCACTGCAACTCCAATCGAACGAGGCCACGCAGAGGTTTCCTGCCTGTGCTTTCCACTCACAATCTGCAAAAGCAAATTCAATTAGATGAACATTTTTTTCCATTTAAAGAATATGTAATTGTCTCCTTGAAGAAAAATGCTGCAGATGTTTGTTGGAAATTCAAAGGATAATATGATACATATGGATTTGTCAGTGTATATGTAACGATCCCTGTCGTTACGAGACCGCCGGAGAGATTACCGGCGTTAGAAAAGAAGGAATAGGGAATGGCCAAGGAGAGGAGGCGACCGGAGACGAGAGAGAGGACGAATGGCCGGGGGTGGACGGAGATAAGAGAGACGAGGGTGGGGGAAGACAAAGAAAAACGGTAGAAACTTTATTAAACTTCTTCGTATCCATTACAACACAATATGTTATATTTATAGCCTAATACCCCAACCTGCTACTCAACTATTTACAAACATGTCATTCAATCCCTTACATCTCGCTACAGTATATATGTATGTATGTATCTATGTATATATATATAAGAGAAGCTCCGCACGGGCTTCGCCCATGCTCGTTGACTCTTAGGGGGTTTTGCTTGCATTCGAGCGGGTTGCGCTCGCATTCGAGCGGGTTGCGCCCGCATTCGAGCGGGTTGCGCCCGCATATGAACGGATTGCAACCGCCTATAAGCGGGTTGCGCCCGCCTATAAGCGGGTTGCGCCCGCATATAAGCGGGTTGCGCCCGCATATAAGCGGGTTGCGCCCGCATATAAGCGGATTGCGCCCGCATATAAGCGGGTTGCGCCCGCATATAAGCGGGTTGCGCCCGCATATAAGCGGGTTGCGCCCGCATATAAGCGGGTTGCGCCCGCATATAAGCGGGTTGCGCCCGCATATAAGCGGGTTGCTTTTATTCAAAACATATACATAAGAGTACTTAAAAAGATCGTATGAAATTATGAATCAATATTTTTTTTTTGTAACAAAAATGTAAATTTTTACCTAAAATATCAATTTCTCTCTCTCCCTTCACTTCTCTCCACCTCTCCCTCCTATCCCTAAATATAGGGATAAGAGGGCTATTAAGATTCCCTCTTCCTCTCTCCCTCTGAAATCAAAAGCTTGACACAGATTTGATGACTAAGATTAATTCTATAACTTCAAACTACTTCTTTAATATAGTTAAAGATATATATATATATAGGATCGAGATCGTAGGTAGGATCGAGATCGTAGGTAGGATCGAGATCGTAGGTAGGATCGAGATCGTAGGTAGGATCGAGATCGTAGGTAGGATCGAGATCGTAGGTAGGATCGAGATCGTAGGTAGGATCGAGATCGTAGGTAGGATCGAGATCGTAGGTAGGATCGAGATCGTAGGTAGGATCGAGATCGTAGGTAGGATCGAGATCGTAGGTAGGATCGAGATCGTAGGTAGGATCGAGATCGTAGGTAGGATCGAGATCGTAGGTAGGATCGAGATCGGATCGTAGGTAGGATCGAGATCGGATCGTGGGATTGGATCGAGGATCGTAAGATCCTACAAAAATCATAAATTAAAACTTAAAACATGTAAATACATTTTTCATCATCCAATTACACACAATTAACACATAAGAAATTATAAAACTAATAAATATTTGAGTATTTATATCAAAAATAAATTAATGAACAACTAAACCCAAAAATAACATAAAGTTCACATCAGTCATGTCCTAATATAAATCCTTAACATATGTTCGTCGGACCGATACAAAACCACTAATATAAATCTTTAACAGCTACATCAGTCATATCCTCATCATGAAGTTCAACATTCTCTGCAGCGCCATCATCACCACAGTCATTATGATCATCATCCCATTCAGCATCACTAATATAATCGTCAGCATCAAGTTCATTGCATCTTTTGGTGAGATCATATACTCCACCTAAAATAAAAAGGTTTTAATTATGATACACAATATAGTTGAATAATTTTGTATTTCAAATTAAATAATATCAAACTTACATTCATCAGCTATGACAGCAACGGGTTCTTCAGCATTCCTTCCCGCACTATCATCACTAGAGGTTTCTTAGGCATCTCTACTTTGAAGAATCCTCAACCAATTGCCCATACGGGGAAGAACTGGATCTTCCTTCTCGGTGATCCATTCATCATCCGAAGGGATATCCTCAAAGTTTAAAAACTTTTCCTTTAGATGCACATATGAGGAGCGACAAGCAATAGGAGCATGGAAGCAGCAGCGGCAACAACGACACGATCCAGAGAAGAAGAGGAATATTATCGTTGATGTTGTCATCATCGAGGCATGGAGACGGAGACGGGTTCCAAACCCTAGCGACAAAAACAGAGAGGGGGAACAGAGGAAGAAGAAACGCAGTTGTCGTCGCCTTAAAGAGGAGAAAGCGTCGAGCCCATTGTCGTCGACTGAAAGGGGAAAAATCGTCAAGCCCTAACTCTGTCGTAAACGACAAGAGGTAGATAAAAAGGGCGAAATAAGAGGAGCGATAGAGCGGCGGGTTACAGGAAACTCGACAGGTGCGGGCTTGAAGAGTGACGAGGGCACAATTTCTTTTGGTTGGTCCACTAACAACCGCCTAACCTAATTGGGTTTAAAATTTGCTTTAATTAAAGCCCAAATTATTTCTAACTCATTTCTTTATTGGCACACCAATTGCACTTTAAAGTTTCTTGTACTATATCAAATGTATTAGTGGCACACCAAATGTACTATTCCCATACATAATTGAAAATTTGTTTATTTTATCTTTCTATCTTAAAATATTCGTACATCGCCACAATCACGTCAAATGAAGACAAAAATTTCCTAACTCGCGACACAAATTTTGTTTCTCTTCATGGGGCTTTATTGAATACTTTTATTATATAATAAATGTTAAGATTTGGGTCATTACACCCCAAATCCACGAGGTCTACAAATCACTTTCTATATTTTCTCGCTAAATGGATGTTTGATACCACGCATCACATCACATCCATCCCAAGCTTGCTCATCAGCTCCTAGCATTGGATCCAACTAATTAGCAAGCATCTTTTATTTGAGATTCATTTTCTTTACATTGCACTTTTTTATTTGTAGTACTATTTTTTCTTAAGATAATTTGGCTAATTTCTTTTCATTAGACGTGCAATTCTTATTCGTCTAGACCCTTTTCTGGGCACTCCTAGTTTTTTTTCCAATTATGACATGTCTACTTAATTTGAAATGTTTGTGATTAATAGTGAACAAATGCATAAGTTTAAAAGTTTGTTGTTTAATTAATTGCCAACACAAATATTGGTATGATTGAATCATTTAAATCACATTAGAGTTGGTTTACTTAGTCACCATCATGCTCACTAATTGCACATGCCTGCATTTGCATTTTAACTTAATCGGCTCAATGTCAGCCTCCAATAGATGTGTCATGTGTCAACCTGTCAAACTTTTCCCTCAAAATCTTGAAATTATATGATGCATATATAGTAGTTATTCTTACCAAGTGATCCTTCCCCCACTAAGTGATGCAGGGATAGGTTGACAATGAAGGATGCTGTAAGATGCGATGCAAGTGAAATGCGGTGCGCTTACTGACAAGCCCTAATGTTAGTGCAAATGCAATGATCACCCCAATTAAATAGTGTTAGATAGGGGAAAATAATGATCATATTGCATTAAGAGTCCCCCTTTATATATAGAGGAGAGAAAAAAAGTTACAAGGATACAAACATGCTATTTGCACACCAAAAATAAAGTAAAGTAAACTATGCTAACACTCCCCCTCAAGTTGGGCGAGTGATGTTAAACATGCCCAACTTGTTCACAATCTGGTCGAAAGAATTCCCACTCAATCCTTTGATGAGAATATCGGCAAGTTGCCCGTTAGAGGGTACAAAGGGTGTACATATGATTCCTCTTTCAATATTCTCCTTGATAAAGTGTCGATCCACCTCGATGTGTTTTGTCTGGTCATGCTGAACTGGATTGTGCGCGATACTAATAGCTGACTTATTGTCACAATTCAGACGAATGGGTCCTTCTTCCACAAGACCAAGGTCACTCAATAAGGCCCGAAGCCATAAGCCTTCACAGACCCCATGAGCCATAGCTCTAAACTCAGCCTCAGCACTAGATCGTGCCACAACCTGTTGCTTCTTGCTCCTCCAAGTAACAAGGTTTCCTCCAACAAGAGAGCAATATCCAGAGGTGGATCGCCTATTGTCCACTGATCCGGCCCAATCAGCATCAGTATAAACTTCAATCTTTAGGTCAGTACTTGGGGAAATCAGGATTCCCCTTCCTGGTGAGGACTTGAGGTACCGAAGGATTCTGTGTGCCGCATCCACGTGCCGTGTCTTTGGAGTATGCATGTACTGACTCACAACACTTACAACATAGGAGATATCCGGACGAGTATGCGACAGATATATCAGCCTCCCTACTAACCTTTGGAACCCTGAAATATCTTCGATCTCCGCTCCATCATCACGCCCCAATCGATGATTAGCCTCAATCGGAGTATCAGCCGGTCTGCATCCGCTCATTCTCATCTTCTCAAGGAGATCTAACGTGTATTTCTGCTGTGAGAGAAAGATTCTCTGCTTTGATCTTGCAACTTCTATTCCCAAAAACTACTTTAGTTTTCCGAGGTCCTTGACCTCAAATTCTCTGGCAAGCTTCTGTTTCAGATTCTGAATTTCTTTATGGTCATCACCAGTTATGACAATGTCGTCAACATACACAATGAGGACTGTGATTTTCCCAAGCCTACGTTTGATGAACAGCGTATGGTCAGCATTACTCTGAGAGTATCCAAACGACACCATCGCCTTGTGAAACCGGTCAAACCATGCTCTTGGAGACTGCTTCAGTCCGTATAGAGCCTTCAGCAATCTACAAACTTTCCCTGAGGCACCAGCTGGAGTGAAACCCGGAGGAATAGACATATAGACCTCCTCTTCCAAGTCACCATGGAGAAAGATATTCTTCACATCAAGCTGCAGAAGGTCCCAATCTTTGCAAACAGCAATGGACACCAATACCCTGATGGTATTCATTTTAGCAACCGGAGCAAACGTCTCCTGAAAACCACTGACTGTTCTGGTATCATAGTAGGCTCCTGTGTGCTTGTCCCTTTTGTACGCCGAGTATATACCTGCAAGGTCGGGGGTGAAAGCATAGAGAAGGCAGGATCCATGGAGACAGGAGGAGACATAGGAATAGAGGCCACCTCCCTCTGATACCATGTTAGATAGGGGAAATCATGATCATACTGCATTAAGAGTCCCCCTTTATATATAGAGGAGAGACAAAAAGTTACAAGGATACAAACATGCTATTTGCACGCCAAAAATAAAGTAAAGTAAACTATGCTAACAAATAGCATTGAGTAAATTTAATCAATATAAAACCTTACAGGTGCGGAATTGTTCAGAGTAAAGTTAAATTGGAAAAGAGCAAATGGCAATCCTCAAATGATTGAGGCACAAGTATTTAAGCATGCACCAAATATGTCTTGCAAATCATTTGAGGTTCGAGGAAACAAAACATATAATATCGCATCCAACCAAATATAGTCCATGCACACAATAGTAAAAAAAACAAGAACCAAACTACGACTCACACATGTAGGTGGCGACGGAATGTGGCACTGACAAAGATCCAAGGACTGTTGGCTCCAAATGGAAACGAGGGTTGCTAGGTAGAGGGTCAAGAAAAGTCGGGTAAGGAATGTGGCGGCTGGGTAACAAGAAGTGGTGGGCTCGGGTGGAGTGGTGACTGATAGGGAGGCAGGCTGAGAGCGGCAGTGGATTAGACGACTGTGAACCATCAGCAAGGAATGGTTCCTGTTGGAGTGAACGAAATATGATTGATGATAATTCAAAAAGAACTAGTCCCCTCTATATATGGAGGCGTACACAGGAAATAATACATATAATGGACAAAAAATAAAATAGGAAAAAATTCATATAGTAACACTCCCCCTCAAGTTGGGCATGAGATGTTGATCATGCCCAACTTGACAACAATTCTTCCAAAGGTACTTCCAATCAGGCCTTTCGTGAGAATATCAGCATGTTTTCTATCTGAGGGAACAAAGGGAGTACGCACGATCCCCTTTTCAATGTTTTCCTTGATGAAATGACGATCCACTTCAATATGCTTAGTACGATCATGCTGGACAGGATTGTGTGATACTGATAGCAGCCTTGTTATCACAATACAACCGAATGGGCTAATCTCCAGAGAGTCCCAGGTCACTCAGCAACGACCGCAGCCAAAGGGCTTCACAAACACCATGAGCCATAGCCTGAAACTCTGCTTAAGCGCTTAGGGCTCATTTGTTTATCCGTTTACGCGTGTTGCGTTTTATCAAAACGTAATTATGGGAGTTAAATCCATTTGTTTTTCCGCCTAGATTTCGAACCGCCCGACGTTTCTTCCAGCGCAAAAAACTGCGGGACGAAACCTTGCGGGACACCTCTGGTTTATCGCGTTTAGGAGGAGGCAATTTCGATATGGTCTGTAGTTTTCCTCGCGCAGCCCCGACGCCACTGACGGAGCAGCCATTAATCGTGAATATTGAACTGGGGTTGCCGGCGGAGCAGATGATTTCAGGTGGTGTTAGAGTTGCCAGAGGCGGAGCCACCGGCGTCCTGCTCGATGCCCATCGGCGGACTCGCCGGACCCCGGCGAACCCGCCAGTTGTATCCCGGCGGCGCTCCGGCATGGCCACCGCCGGCGGTGGCCCTGACCGTGAGGCCCAGATCTGGTTCTCACGGTCAGGGCCACAGCCGGCGGTGGCCCTGCCGGAGCGCCGTCGGGATACCACCGGCTGGTTCGCCGGAGTCCGGCGACCCCGCTGGTGGGCTCCAGGCAGTCCGGCGGCGGCTGAGCGGAGCGGAGAACAAAGGAGGTATGGCGGCGGAGAAGGGCGGAACAATGGCGGAGGTGAGGGTAAAATTGCAAAAACAATTTAAAATTACAAAAAAAAATCATTTATATAGTTTAAACAGTAATTTTAATATATATATTTATATATATTTATATTTATATATATATTTATATATTTATATATATTTATATATATATAATATATAAATAGATTTATGATTTATGAATATATATAAAAATAAAAAAATTATATAATATTTAATAAAAATAAATGCCACCGGCGTCCTGCTCGATGCCCATCGGCGGGCTCGCCGGACCCCGGCGAACCCGCCAGTGGTATCCCGGCGGCGCTCCGGCATGGCCACCGCAGGCGGTGGCCCTGACCGTGAGGCCCAGATCTGGTTCTCACGGTCAGGGCCACAGCCGGCGGTGGCCCTGCCGGAGCGCCGCCGGGATACCACCGGCTGGTTCGCCGGAGTCCGGCGACCCCGCTGGTGGGCTCCAGGCAGTCCGGCGGCGGCTGAGCGGAGCGGAGAACAAAGGAGGTATGGCGGCGGAGAAGGGCGGAACAATGGCGGAGGTGAGGGTAAAATTGCAAAAACAATTTAAAATTACAAAAAAAATCATTTATATAGTTTAAACAGTAATTTTAATATATATATTTATATATATATATTTATATTTATATATATATTTATATATTTATATATATTTATATATATAATATATAAATAGATTTATGATTTATGAATATATATAAAAATAAAAAAATTATATAATATTTAATAAAAATAAATAATATTTTCAAAAAAAATTTTAAAAAATATTTATAAAACGCCACAGCTGATTTGTCAAATGGTTTTCTGTTTTGAACAGCCCTCAAAACGCAGACTTTCCAAACAGATCTTCATTTGCAGCAATCAGTTTCCAACATCTCCATGTACAAACTTTCATATTCAACGGCTCCTTTTACAACAGCAACCGTTCTAACAAATGAAGCCTTAATCTTTCCACGACCTGTTGTTTTTTACTCCTCCAGGTAACAAGATTACCACCAACAAGGGAATAATACCCTGAGGTAGATTGTCGATCGTCAACAGACCCTGCCCAATCAGCATCAGTGTAGACCTCAATTTTTAAAGCCAAATTGGGGGAAACAAGATCTCACTCCCAGGTGAGGACTTGAGATATCTAAGTATCCTGTTGGCAGCATCAACATGACGAGTCTTCGAAGCATGCATAAATTGGCTGATAACACTCGCAGCATAAGCTATATCTGGATGAGTATGAGCTAGGTAGATCAGTCTCCCTACAAGCCTCTAAAATTCAGGAATGTTTTCAATCTCCTTTCCATCATCACGGCCCATTCTGTGGTTCGCTTTAATTGGAGTGTCCGCTGGTCGGCAGCCGCTCATCCCAGTCTTCTCAAGAAGGTCCAGAGTATACTTCCTCTGAGAGATAAAGATCTCACGCTTGGACCTTATCACTTCAACGCCCAAGATATATTTGAAAGCACTCAAATCCTTGACCTCAAACTCAGAAGCCAGTTTTTGTTACAGAAGCTTGATGTTTTCCACACCATCGTCTGTGATAACAATGTCATCCACATAAACAATGAGAGTAGTAAGTTTACCGGTCCTATGCTTGATGAACAGAGTATGATCGACATTGCCCTGGTGATACCCAAAAGACAGCATGCCTTTGTAAAATCTCTCAAACCAAGCTCTTGGAGACTGTTTCAGTCCATATAGAGATTTCTTTAACTTGCAGAAGTGTTCCACTGAACTTTTAGGAGTAAGGTCTGGTGGGAGAGACATATAAACTTCCTCATCCAGATTCCCATGGAGGAAGGCGTTTTTTACATCAAGTTGTCAAAGGTCCCGCCTTTTACAAGCAACACAAGATAAGAGGACTCTGATAGTGTTCATCTTTTTTACAGGAGCAAACATTTCTTGATAGTCAATTTCAAGGGCTTGTGTGTACCCTCTTGCCACCAATCTTGCTTTACACCTTTCCACCACACTATGGGAATTTTGTTTGACAGAGAACACCCATTTGTATCCAACTGATGTCTTATCAGGGGGAAGATGCACTAAATCTCATGTGTTGTTCTTTTTAAACGCAGCCATTTACTCAAATATCGTTTCTCTCCACACGGAAATCTCCAGAGCACTCTGTCAGGAAGTCGGTATGGATATGGACACAAGGGAAGACACAAAGGTCTTATGGGAGGCGGAAAATGAGTCATAAGAAACATAATTAGAAATAAGGTATTGAGTGCAGGACCGGATACCTTTGCGGAGGGCAATTGGAAGCTCAGAAGGCCCTGAATCCGGGTCCAATGAGTGATCTGGTTGCATAGTCAGGTCAAGTGTGTCGTTAGGCCTCTTTCTCCGTCGAGTGTACACCTGCAAAGTAGTAGTGGTAATATGGACAGGAATATCACTCACTTTCGCCAGTAGAAACTCCTCATGAAGTGAGGGATACGAAGGAGAAACGGGCAGAGGTACAGACGGGGAGGACAAAGACGAAGAGGGCGAAAAAGGGAAGTCACCCGAGGAAGGATAATAGGCATCAGTTTCACAAAACGTGACATCCATGGTAACGAAAACCCTCTTAGTAGGAGGATGAAAACATTTGTACCCCTTTTGAGTAGGAGAGTAGCCAATAAACACACACCAGAGAGCTCGTGGATCAAGTTTGGTGGGAGGAGGGTGATGTATGTGAACAAAGCAGACACAACCAAACACCTTAGGAGAGAGCTGAGAGGAAGGGACCCGTAGAGCCCCGAGGGGAGTGAAATTCCCAAGAATACGAGATGTCATGTGATTAATAAGATAGGCGGTCGTAAGGACAACATCGCCCAGTAATACTTGGAAAGATTCATTATGGCCGAGAGACAGCGAGTCACTTCCAAGAGGTAACGATTCTTACGCTCCGCAATCCCATTTTGAGCTGGAGAATAAGCACATGTGGTTTGGTGTATAATGTCATGATCAGTCAAATATTTAGCAAAGTGTGAATCCAGATATTCACGACCATTATCACTGCGGAGGATATGAATTTTAACATTAAACTGGGTGGAGATCATGTTATGAAACATTTTGAATGTGGGAAAAACGTCACTTTTTTGCCGTAGTAAATATAATCAGGTAGTGCGAGAAAAATAGTCAATAAAAGTGACAAACCAAGCACAACCAGAAATAGAAGAGACGAGATAAGGTCCCCAAACATCAGAGTGAATCACAGTAAAAAGAACTGAACTTGGTAACGAAACATGATTAAATGTAGTACGACAATGTTTGTTAACAGTACAAACATCACAAACAAAGGAAGTAAAAACAGCAGAAGGCATAGCAGGTAACAATAGCTTTATAACAGGGATAGACGGGTGTCCTAAGCGACAATGCCAGGAATATAGGTTGGATGTGCTGAAGCGAAGGGCCAGAGGAGGTGCCACTGGGATGGAGTCGAGCACGTACAGACCATTGACTGGACTACCAGAGCCAATCACCGTCTCCATCTTCAGGTCCTGAAACACACAAGAGGAAGGATAAAAGGTTACTGAACAGTTCATAGAATTAGTCAAATGGCTAATAGAAAGCAAATTATGTGTGAAATTTGGAACATGCAAAACCGACGATAAGGTGAGAGAGGAACAGGACATGGAGCCCTTCACAGCGATAGACGAAAGGGAACTATCAACAATGCTCAATTTATCACAACCAGAATGAGGGGTATAGGAGATAAAACTTGAGGCAAAGCCAGTCATATGTCGGTGGATCCGGAGTCAATGATCCACTGAGGAGACGAGTGGGCAGCAGAGTGAGCACCTGGAGTCCCAATGTGGGCATACGAAGACAAGGCATAAGACTCTGTAGAAAGACTTTGCATCATGCGGCGAAGGGCAAGGACTTCATCAGCCGAGAAAACACCAGGAAGGACAGAAGTATCAACACCAGACAGAGCAAGACGAATATCCATAGTAGCATCAGTGTGAGAAAATGGCGAATAAACGGACAAGAAGTAAATAATTGCAAATTTTATTGCTCCAAAAAGATAAACAATACATAGGTATATCCCCATATTTATAGAAAACGGGGGAGATGAGAGAATACAATAAGAGATGTGGGACTAAATAAGTATCCGCCAGATTAGACGGTTTGACAAGGTCAAACCGTAATACTGGACGACGAACTACAGACGACCACCTGTCCGCCACTGCTTCTATCCACCAATCCGTTGTTGCGGTCAAGCCACCAAACCGCAGATGCTAGAAGACCTCAGACCGCATCTGCTAGGATAAGAACCAGACCGTCTGGACAAACCGCCAGACCTCCCGAACAGCTAACCGCCCGACCAGATGGTCAAACTGTCAAACTCCAACACTCCCCCTCAAGCTGGAGTGTATATGTCAATTAAGCTCAGCTTGCTACAAACATCTGCGGCGGAAACTGGTTTTGTGAAGAAGTCTGTCAGTTTTTTATCAGAAGTGGCGAAAGGAGTACAAATCTGATTATTCAAAATCTCCTCTCTGATAAAGTGACAATCAACCTCTATGTGTTTTGTCCTCTCATGAAAGACAGGATTCTTTGATATGTAAATGGCAGCTTTGTTGTCACAGAACATAGGAAGAGAATGATCATAGACTTCTCTCAAGTCCAGCATAAGCGCCCGCAACCACTTCAACTCACAGGTAGTTGAGGTCATGCTCTTATACTCTGCTTCAGCACTAGACCTTGAAACCACTGTCTGCTTCTTGCTTTTCCAGCTAACAAGGTTTCCTCCTACAAAGGTGCAAAAACCTGATGTAGACTTTCTATCTTCCTTGTTATCAACATAGCTGGCATCAGAATACGCTTCAACTTTCATATGATCATTCTTCTGAAACAACAATCCCTTCCCTGAAGACCCTTTCATATACTCTAGAATCTTCATAACAGATCTAAGATGACACTCTCTAGGATTCTGCATGAACTGACTGACCTTCCCAACTGCATAACAGATATCTAGTCTAGTAACAGTCAAATATATTAGTTTTCCTACAAGGCGTCTGTACATAGTGAAACCTGGAAGAAGAGGAGAATCTTCAGTCCACCCTTTATCATCTCCAACTTCCATCGGGCAACGAGTAAGTTTCGTGCCAAGAAGACCAGTTTATTTCAGAAGATCTAACGCATACTTTCGCTGTGAGAGAACCACCGAATTCCTCTTCCGGGAAACCTCAATTCCCAGAAAGTATTTTGGAGTTCTCATATCCTTAGTCACAAAATGTTGTTGAAGATGACATTTGGCTAGATTAATGTCTTTTTTATCATCACCAGTCAGAAGAATATCATCAATATAGACAGCAAGAACCACAAGCCCTTTAGTGGTCTTTCGTATAAACAGAGAATGATCAGCAGAGCTTCGATTGAACCCAATAAGCGAGACAACTCCACTGAACTTGTCAAACAAAGCCCGTGGACTCTTCTTTAAGTCATAGATCGCCTTCTGAAGCATGCATACCTTTGACTCCCCCTGAGCAACATACCATAGAGGTTGCTCCATGTAAACCACTTACTGCATATCCCCATAGAGGAAGACATTTTTCACATCTAACTGAGACATCTCACAGTCTCGATTAACTGCTACAAAGAAGAGAACACGGATAGTGCTGATGCGAGCAACGGGGGAAAAGTATCAAAAAAGTCTACCACATATGTCTAAGTAAACCCATTGGCAACGAGCTTTGCCTTATAGTGATCAACTGAGCCATCTGGAAGATACTTAATCACAAAGACCCACCTGCAACCACATCAACTCTCAGAGATGGGAAGACAAGAGTCCAAGCCCCTCTCTTAGTTAATGTATGCATTTCTTCATCTATAGCAGCTTTCCACTGTGGACTAGCAAGAGCCTCTTGATACGTTGTTGGCATCATAGTAGAAGAGATAGAAAGAGCAAAACGCTGTCCATTCAGGGAAAGTTGAGCATAGGAGACAACAACATCAATAGGATGCTGAGTGCATTGCTGTACAACCCCGTATTCGCGAGGCGAGGACCCCGAGCAAAGCTTAAGACATGCTAGTAAGTTTTGAGCTTTAAAGCTCCTTTGAGGGGCGGGTGCGGCGAGTAGGCAGACACCCGTCCAGCGCGGCTAGGCGAAGGCAGGTGGGGCGATACCGGCCCGGGGCCGGGTTCTCGCCCCTGCCTCGCGGCTAGGCGAGGGCAGGTGGGGCGAGACCGGCCCGGGGCCTGGGTTCTCGCCCCTGCCTCGCGGCTAGGCGAGGGCAGGTGGGGCGAGACCGGCCCGGGGCCGGGTTCTCGCCCCTGCCTCGCGGCTAGGCGAGGGCAGGTGGGGCGAGACCGGCCCGGGGCCGGGTTCTCTCCCCTGCCTCGCGGCTAGGCGAGGGCAGGTGGGGCGAGACCGGCCCGGGGCCTGGGTTCTCGCCCCTGCCTCGCGGCCAGGTGAGGGCAGGTGGGGCGAGAACCCGGCCCCGAACCCCCGCCTCGCGGCCAGACGAGAGCAGGCGGGGCGAGACCGGCCCGGGGCCGGGTTCTCGCCCCTGCCTCGCGGCTAGGCGAGGGCAGGCGGGGCGAGACCGGCCTAGGGCCGGGTTCTCGCCCCTGCCTCGCGGTCTCGCGGTCAGGCCGGGCGAGACCGACCCAGGGGTGGGCTGATCGGCGGGCGTTACCCCCGAGGTGGTTTTTCCCCTTTTGCCCCCCGACGTGGAGGTTTTCTATTGGCTGGAGGCATTTTTGCCCCAGGGGCATTTTGGTCATTTTTCCCCCAGGACTTGGAAAAACTATAAATAGACCCTTAGGGGTGCCTTGGAGGGGGATTTGTCATTCTTTCCTTAGCCACCAAAATCTCTCTGGCTTTCCTCCAAGGCACCTAGCTCAAGCATTGGCTAGGGAGGGGGAGACCTCAAAGGTCTTCTGGGTGTGAGGTGGGACCTCCACGCTAGAGCCAAGGGTCGGTTCATAGCTTCCTAAGTCTTCGGTCCATAACGTTCCTCCGAGTGAAGTAGGTGTGAGGTCACCCCTTTTTGGGACCCCGAACTCCACAGAAGCCAATTTTGGCCTCGGTCATTTTTGGCTTCAACAGTTTTGGTGCGGTGAGCGTGGAGAGTGACCAGCACAGAAGATCTCGGGAGAGTGTCATGGCTGGAGATCAGGGAGGTAGTGATGACCTCGGTGGTCTCCCCAACCCAGGACCCTTCGTAGGAAGGGAGGAGTTCATGGTTTCCATCTCTGGCATCATGGAGATGTTGCGAAGCATTGCCCCTCGAGCTGGCAGCTCAGCCCCCACCCCCCCAGGGACCGGCTCCCGGGGACCTCAGTGAGCTGCCTCCCAGGGATCTAAGCGAGATCACCCCAGCAGGGGGAGAGGGAAGTGCCCCAGGGAGGCGACCTAGGAAGGAGAGGATGGGAGAGGGGGTCGAGCGAGACCTCCCCGTCCGGGAGCTGTTCCCCAGCCCGTCGAGTGCTCGCCCCTTAGGCGGTCAGGTCGCGCCAGCAGAAACCGCAAGACCACCCCTCAGGGGGTCACCCTTCAGCGAGCTGATCCTCTCAGCTCCCGTTCCTGAGGGGTTCAGGGAACTTGACAAGACATACTACACCGGGAAGGATGACCCCATCCAGCACTTGCAGTGGTTCGAGGATGCCGTCTCCATCCTGCCAATGACGGACGCCTTCAAGTGCCGTCTGTTTGCGATCACCTTGAAAGAGAAGGCGAGAGACTGGTTCCATCAACTCCCTCCAAGGTCCATCTTCGGGTTCGAAGACTTGAGCCGGAGCTTTCAGCTTCGCTTCTCCACCTCCAAGAAGAGGAAGAAGGGTCCTGAGTCCCTCTTCCTGATAAAGCAAAGGGCCGAGGAGTCGCTGGCCCACTACGTTGACAGGTTCCAGGAGGAGGTCCTTGACATCCAGGAGGTGCCAGGGTATGCCCTCCAGATGGCGTTCACGGTGGGGTTGCGCGAAGGGTTCTTCAAGATGAGCTTGACCCGAAAGACCCCCCTTTCCTTCGAGGATCTGATGGAACGGGCGGCAGAGGAGATAGCTATGGAGGCAGCCAACCCGTCCTTTGTGAAGAAGTTGGCAAAGTTGACGGAGGTGGAGTCAAGAGAGCAGGGTGGCCAAGGCACCAGGAAGGAAGGCGGAGAGAGGAGCAGAGAGCCCGGGGGTTCCAGAGACAGGAGGGTCCGGAGCTAGGCTGGAGGCAGCAGGGAGGACCTGCCCATGGTCCAGACAGAGCTCTCAACCAGTGTGGGAAAAATTTCAATGGAGGTCAAGGGAGGTTCAACTTCCAAGAGCAAGCTCCCAGACAGCTCTTACCTCCACCGCAGCAAGCTATGGTTATTGGTCGAAGGGAGAGGAGGAACCGTGTGGGAGGAAGAAGAGGCAGAGTAGAGATACCATACTGTGAGTTCCACCAGAAGGAGGGTCATGCAACAGCTGCTTGTCCCGAGTTCCTAGAGCTGAGGAGGACAAGGGCCCCGACACCACAGCCTCAACAACCGCAAGATCCAGCACGTATTGAACAAGTCCAAACTGAGGCGGCAGGGGAGAGATGTGAGGATAGGGTTGATGTGGGCACCCTGGGAGGGATCAAATAATGCATGAGGAAAGAGAGAGGTAGTGAGGTGGATCATCTTTTGTAATGAACCTTTCTTATCTTGAAGTAACTACGATTGATGAAAAGTACCGCAGGAAGACACTTTGTGATCCATGCTCTAGCTCCGAGATGGTTCCGCTGACCAGGCTCCCACTAGCTGGCAGGGCAGGTTGACCTCTCGAGGAGGCTAAGTACCTCTAGCTCCGAGATGGTTCCGCTGACCAGGCTCCCACTAGCTGGCAGGGCAGGTTGACCTCTCGAGGAGGCTAAGTACCTCTAGCTCCGAGATGGTTCCGCTGACCAGGCTCCCACTAGCTGGCAGGGCAGGTTGACCTCTCGAGGAGGCTAAGTCCCTATAGCTCCGAGATGATTCCGCTGACCAGGCTCCCACTAGCTGACAGGGCAGGTTGACCTCTCGTGGAGGCTAAGTCCCTCTAGCTCCGAGATGGTTCCGCTGACCAGGCTCCCACTAGCTGGCAGGGTAGGTTGACCTCTCGTGGAGGCTAAGTCCCTATAGCTCCGAGATGGTTCCGCTGACCAGGCTCCCACTAGCTGGCAGGGCAGGTTGACCTCCCGTGGAGGCTAAGTCCCTCTAGCTCCGAGATGGTTCCGCTGACCAGGCTCCCACTAGCTGGCAGGGCAGGTTGACCTCCCGTGGAGGCTAAGTCCCTCTAGCTCCGAGATGGTTCCGCTGACAAGGCTCCCACTAGCTGGCAGGGCAGGTTGACCTCCCGTGGAGGCTAAGTCCCTCTAGCTCCGAGATGGTTCCGCTGACCAGGCTCCCACTAGTTGGCAGGGCAGGTTGACCTCTCGAGGAGGCTAAGTCCCTTTAGCTCCGATGATGATTCCGCTGTCAGGCTCTCACTAGCTGACAAGGCCGGTTGATCTCTCGTGGAAGCCCAAGTCCTTAGCTCCGATGATGATTCCGCTGTCAGGCTCTCACTAGCTGACAAGGCCGGTTGATCTCTCGTGGAAGCCCAAGTCCTTAGCTCCGATGATGATTCCGCTGTCAGGCTCTCACTAGCTGACAAGGCCGGTTGATCTCTCGTGGAAGCCCAAGTCCTTAGCTCCGATGATGATTCCGCTGTCAGGCTCTCACTAGCTGACAAGGCCGGTTGATCTCTCGTGGAAGCCCAAGTCCTTAGCTCCGATGATGATTCCGCTGTCAGGCTCTCACTAGCTGACAAGGCCGGTTGATCTCTCGTGGAAGCCCTAGTCCTTAGCTCCGAGATGATTCCGCTGTCAGGCTCTCACTAGCTGGCGGGTTCAGGTTGATCTCTCGAAGAGACTGACTTTTTACCCTGAGGGGGTCTCGCCACCCAGGCTCTCACAGCTGGCATGGCAGGTTGACCCCCCTAGGAGGTTAAGTCTTTTTACCCTGAGGGGGTCTCGCCACCCAGGCTCTCACAGCTGGCGTAGCAGGTTGACCCCCCAAGGAGGTTAAGTGTTTTTACCCTGAAAGGGTCTCGCCACCCAGGCTCTCACAGCTGGCATGGCAGGTTGACCCCCCTAGGAGGTTAAGTCTTTTTACCCTGAGGGGGTCTCGCCACCCAGGCTCTCACAGCTGGCATGGCAGGTTGACCCCCCCAGGAGATTAAGTGTTTTTACCCTGAGGGGGTCTCGCCACCCAGGCTCTCACAGCTGGCGTAGCAGGTTGACCCCCCCAGGAGGTTAAGTGTTTTTACCCTGAGGGGGTCTCGCCACCCAGGCTCTCACAGCTGGCATGGCAGGTTGACCCCCCCAGGAGATTAAGTCTTTTTACCCTAAGGGGGTCTCGCCACCCAGGCTCTCACAGCTGGCATGGCAGGTTGACCCCCCAGGAGGTTAAGTGTTTTTACCCTGAGGGGGTCTCGCCACCCAGGCTCTCACAGCTGGCATGGCAGGTTGACCCTCCCAGGAGGTTAAGTGTTTTTACCCTGAGGGGGTCTCGCCACCCAGGCTCTCACAGCTGGCATGGCAGGTTGACCCCCCCAGGAGATTAAGTGTTTTTACCCTGAGGGGGTCTCGCCACCCAGGCTCTCACAGCTGGCATGGCAGGTTGACACCCCCAGGAGGTTAAGTGTTTTCACCCTGAGGGGGTCTCGCCACCCAGGCTCTCATCCGCTGGCATGGCAGGTTGACCCCCCAGGAGGTTAGATCCACCCGCGAGAGCAAGCTACACTCAGCGAATACGTTGGGTTGGATGTTTCTTTTCGAGCTTAGACAACCTCGAAAAGAGCGGGGATTGTGTACAACCCCGTATTCGCGAGGCGAGGACCCCGAGCAAGGCTTAAGGCATGCTAGTAAGTTTTGAGCTTTAGAGCTCCTTTGAGGGGCGGGTGCGGCGAGTAGGCAGACACCCGTCCAGCGCGGCTAGGCAAAGGCAGGTGGGGCGATACCGGCCCGGGTTCTCGCCCCTGCCTCGCGGCTAGGCGAGGGCAGGTGGGGCGAGACCGGCCCGGGGCCTGGGTTCTCGCCGCTGCCTCGCGGCTAGGCGAGGGCAGGTGGGGCGAGACCGGCCCGGGGCCGGGTTCTCGCCCCTGCCTCGCGGCTAGGCGAGGGCAGGTGGGGCGAGACCGGCCCGGGGCCGGGTTCTCGCCCCTGCCTCGCGGCTAGGCGAGGGCAGGTGGGGCGAGACCGGCCCGGGGCCTGGGTTCTCGCCCCTGCCTCGCGGCCAGGTGAGGGCAGGTGGGGCGAGACCGGCCCGGGGCCGGGTTCTCACCCCCGCCTCGCGGCCAGGCGAGAGCAGGCGGGGCGAGACCGGCCTGGGGCCGGGTTCTCGCCCCTGCCTCGCGGTTAGGCGAGGGCAGGCGGGGCGAGACCGGCCCAGGGCCGGGTTCTTGCCCCTGCCTCGCGGCCTCGCGGTCAGGCCGGGCGAGACCGACCCAGGGGTGGGCTGATCGGCGGGCGTTACCCCCGAGGTGGTTTTTCCCCTTTTGCCCCCCGGCGTGGAAATTTTCTATTGGCTGGAGGCATTTTTGCCCCAGGGGCATTTTGGTCATTTTTCCCCCAGGACTTGGAAAAACTATAAATAGACCCTTAGGGGTGCCTTGGAGGGGGACTTGTCATTCTTTCCTTAGCCACCAAAATCTCTCTGGCTTTCCTCCAAGGCACCTAGCTCAAGCATTGGCTAGGGAGGGGGAGACCTCAAAGGTCTTCTGGGTGCGAGGTGGGACCTCCACGCTAGAGCCAAGGGTCGGTTCATAGCTTCCTAAGTCTTCGGTCCATAACGTTCCTCCGAGTGAAGTAGGTGTGAGATCACCCCTTTTTGGGACCCCGAACTCCACAGAAGCCAATTTTGACCTCGGTCATTTTTGGCTTCAACAATTCCGAACACCCTTTCGCAGGGCAATGGGAAGATCAAGGTCACTATTGACCGGAGGAGGCAATATACTATCAGAAGAAACAAAATGCCCTAGAACAGGCACAGAAGGCTCCAAAGGCAACACATCAGGCTCCAGAGAGAGAGACGGGGCAACAAGAACAGATGTGGAAAGAACTGGCTCTGGCAGAGGTGCCGAGATAATAGGCAGAGAAGAAGAAGCATCAGAGGGCAAGAGAGAGGCAGTAGGAGAGAAATACGGAGTATCTTCAAAAAAGGTAACATCTGCGAAAACACACTGTTTGCGCAGAAGTGGATTAATACATCGATACCCCTTTTGAGTAGGACAATAGCCAAGAAATATGCATTTAATTGAACGGGGAGAAATTTTGTCACGTCCAGGAGAAGGGACGTGGACAAATGTCGTACATCCAAAAGTTTTAAGTGGCAAAGGAAATGGTTCTGTCTCTGGATACAAAATAAAAAATGAAGTCTTTCCCTCAAGAACAGACGAGGGAATACGATTAATGAGATAACAAGAGTGAAGAACCGCATGACCCCAATAAGACCGGGGGACATTCATTTGTAAGGAAAGACTGCGAGCCACATCCAGAAGATGACGATTCTTGCGTTCAGCAACGTCATTCTGTTGAGATGTATAAAGACAACTCGTTTGATGAACCAACCTTTGCTTACGCAGAAGTCAGAGAATTGACGGCTGACATATTCCTTGACATTATCAGTACGAATAACCTGAATAGGCACACGAAATTGTGTGAAAATCTCGTTATAAAAGGTAACAAATACAGAGTACATCTCAAACCGGTCCTTCAAGAGATACAGTCAAGTACTTATGGAGAAATCATCAATGAACGTAACAAAGTACAAGCTTCCTCTACCAACAGTGACAGTAGGCGAAGGACCCCAGATGTCAGAGTGAATAAGTTGAAAAGGACGAGAAGAACTACGTCCCTTCTGAGCTGGGAAAGAAGATCGATGATGTTTACCAAGCTGACAAGCCTCACAATTCAAAGGAAGATCCCCCAAAGACAGTTCTGGAAAAAGTTGATGAATGAGGTGAGAAGGAGGATGGCCAAGACGACGACGACGATGCCATAGCTGAACAGATGAAGAAGCAGAAAGAGCAACGTCGTGGTCAAGAAAAAAGAGACCACCACTTGCAGTCCTAGTAGCAATCAGAGCTTTGGAGACAGAATCAGAGAAAGAACAAATGATGTCAGTAAAAGTAACTGTGCAATTCATCTGAGTGCAGAGAGCATGAACAGAAAGTAAATTGCACGTGAAATTTGGGACATATAGAGTTCCTTTGAGCCGCAAAGACGAGGATAGATGCACAGTCCCACTACCATGAACAGGAGCAGAAGTCTCATCCGCAATCACTACAGGAGATAACCTGTTTTGGGCATTCAACGAGGAGAACAAACGTGGGTTGCCGGTCATGTGACAAGTGGCACCAGAGTCAATAAGCCACTTGTCAGAGGAGGCCAGAAGAGCATGAGCCGAAGAGGAGAGAAGGGAAACCATCTTCAAAGGAGAAGAAAAAGGGTCAGAAGAATTCTAACCGTGTAACAACCCAATTCATAACAAATAATAATAATAATAATAATAAAATATAAAAAAAGACCTAAAAACTAACCCCGGTCTAAACCTACCCCGCCCCCCCCCCCCTTTTATTAAAATCCCAAGCCCGCACTTCCCGCATCCCACAAGAATCCCGCAACCAGCGCGACTATTCCCGATCCCGCTCCGTCGGCCCCCGCCTTCAGCTCTCGAGCGCCCGGCGGCCTTCTCCTCCGCCTCCAGTGGCCGGCAACTCCTTCTTCCAGGTCCAACGCCCATTCCTTTTGCTTCCCCGACGTCTCCGGTGCTTCCCTTGGCCGGAAACATCCGCACAATTCTTCTCTTGGTCGGCTGCACCCTAGGGTCCAGAGACCTCCTCCAAGGGCCTCCAACTGCCTCCTCTTCTCCTTCTCTGACCAGTGAGGACAAGGGCAGCGATCCTTCTCCGGCAACGCTAACTCCTTCCCGTTCCGGCCGATGGTTTTCGTGAGGGACTCCTAGGGTTTCGCTCGAAATCCCTCCTCGTGGATTTCTGAGCCCAAATTTGGACTCCTTGGGTAAGGAATTTCTTCAATCCCTCATTTTTTTTTATTTGCCCTAAATTTTTGGGAGGATTTCCGCCCTCCGATTGGCGTAATTTCGTCAATCCCCTTTGGATTTGTCATAAAGTTATCTAATTTCAACTCTGTTTGCATTTCCGGTGTCGCCCGTTGGGCTTAGGTGGTGGAATCGCGACAAATCTTGGGATTTTCGCTTCCAAACGCCGCCAAAACTCCCGATCCCTCGCGGTGGGCTCTTCTCCCCTCACTTTCGAGGGAGATAAAAATGTTAAACCCCTCTCCTGTTGTGTGGTGCAATTATCTGACATATGTGCTAGCATAGAAAGCTGTCAATTCAATTTGGGAGGTATTTTTGATCTCGAACAGGTGAAGCTAGAGCTTTTAACACCGCTTGCGCCACTTAGTTGACGCGAGCACTGTCGGCGTCACTTTAAGGCAAGTAGGGAACCCCCTCTCACTTGCAAAACTTTAGATTTAATCTGCTTATCTGTCCGTTACAAAAAAAATTCCTTTTTTACACAACTTTGAACTCTAAAAAGTATTGATATAACAAAATTTGATAGACAATCCCTAAGGACGCACTATAAGACAAATCCGTAGTTGTAAGCGAAATTCTTGAATTGTAGCGTCTAACTGGGCATCTGTCTGCTGGCATGGTCACGGCAAGCAGGATTACTTTTCCGATAAGACTTGCACTCAGATCTGATCGTGAGCCATGTGCGCCCGCTATAGTACGTATACACTTCATCGATCGCGACTTACAACTATTAATTTTAGGCTATACTCCGGAGTAGGCTAATATTTCAGATATGTTTGTTTGACCTGATTTTTGACACGTTTTGTAGCTTTATACATGATATATCAGTACTCGATTATGTCTGTTGTTTTTGCTCTCATTATAAAATATTTAATTTGCTTATATTCTAAGTTCTAAGGCATTTTCTTTTTGTCTTGAAATTGCCTTAGGTTTCGTGACTGCGCCGCCTGCTCCTTGAGCTACTTCTCGTTCAGCTCCAGTCTTGCTCAGAGGTTTTTCATTTATAGTTGTCTGCATCAGGTTCTATGATCCCTTTACTGTCTGTCTATCATGTAATAGTTATAGTAAGACATTTTCTTCTGTATCATGGACAGCTCCTAGGATATTTTTGATGTATTAGATCATCTTATCTATAACTTTATCACTACTGTTATTATTGCATTTACTTCTGTTTCAGCACTGTGTGTAGCATTAAATTTTTCAAGAAAATACATGTGCATGAATTGCCCACATTTTAAAAATTTAAGTGCTTCCGCACATTTATACTCAATCAATTGTTCAAACAAAATTACTATTTCTAAGAAACTATTTCTTATATCACCGTATCCGCCTTAGCAGGCATGGTTCCTTTCCACCCATGCCTGTGGCATCACGGCCCGCCCGAAGCGCACTCTGACTTCTGTCGAGACGGGTCGTGACAGTTGGTATCAGAGCCAGGTTAGCTCTTAAAAAAATGCAATATTTTGAAAATTTTCAAATATTTTAACTTCTACATGTACATACATCATATCTCACTCAGCTTGTCATTATTGGTTGTTCGCGGCTGAAACATCGCACACACTCACTCATAATCATTAGTAGTATGCACACGAATGTTAAGGGGTTATGGGCAAACTTAACAATTTTGTGCATATGAATTTCCACTAGGCTATACACCGCTTGCGAATATTAAATTGTATGGGCGGTTTAATATTTTTAAGTGCGTTGGCATTAGAATCATAATATGCATAACATGTTAAGTGATATGGGCGCTTAACATGACATGTATATCCATTCATGAACATTCGTAGGAATGCATTTTAGACATGATTGCATTACATGCATAACATAACTCATTACACAAATGTTAAGCCAAGAACAACAGATGATGATCGTACACACATGGTTTTGTAAATTGCTTGAAATTGCATGTGATTTCTTGTCATTAATCATCACCTAGAGTTGTCCAATGAAAATGCTGTAACTAATATATGATTTATGTATTCGACAGTATCAAAATGCTAGAACCTGTTATTCCTTAATATCCTATGATTGACGTAATTGTCTTTCTTACTCGTTTCTTTTGTGTCCCTGCTTAGATGGCCCATAAACGATCTCAGCGCAAGAAAGCTACCCCTCCAGTCGGGGCAGCTCCTGTAGACGCCACTGCCCAGCTGTTGAGGCAGATTCTCGAGCGTCTCACTCGCTTAGAGGAAGATCGTCAAACTCCTGACACAGCTCCTGATTCTGGCAGCGCAGGGACAGCTGGAGTCACTGCTACCGCCGCTCTTGGAACCCCCCCTCTTGCACCTGGTTTAGGAACTGGCTTGCTTACTGACACCCTTGCGGTCCCGCCCATGCCAGGTCTGGTTGCTCCTCCTGTAGCAATGGCGGATACGCTGATGTTCAAGAGACTGAATCCGCCATCCTTCAATAGCAGTCGTGATTTCTTCGTCATCTCAGAGTGGCTCTCCCAGATGGAAAAGCACTTCGAGTATGCCGGTGTTCCTGAGGCACACAAGGTTCATCTTGCGGCCTACCAGCTGACCGAGGATGCATACACATGGTGGCTTCAGCGCCGCAGTCTCCCCAATTTTTCCGCTATGACCTGGGAGCAGTTCAAGAATGCGCTCATGGAAAAGTTTCTTTCGTCCGTGGAGCGAGACAAGTTAGCTGAGAGGTTCCTGTCCCTTCAGCAGCCTGGCAGAACCGTAACTGAATATGAGATAGAGTTCTCTCGTCTATCTCTCCTTGCCGCAGAATTCGTGCCCGATGAATCCAAGAAGATCAGCCGCTTCGTGAAGGGCCTCCGACACGATTTCCGCCAGCATGTGGTAGCCCATGGCGCCACCACCTACGCCGAGACTGTTGGAGCTGCCTTGAAGGTTGAAGCTATTGAGATGGATCGCACTGCCAAGAAAGTTCAGCATGGTACGAGCAATGCCGCTGTACGTGACCACAAGCGCAAGAATGCTCCACCTCAGGAGCAAGGTCCCAAGTCTCAAGAGGTGTGTGCCTACTGCCACAAAGTTGGCCATACCGTCCTAGTCTGTCGATATCTTCTGAAGAAGCAAAAGATGGTTGTGCCTGCCCAACAGCCCCAGGTTACGCTTGCCTCTTCCTCCTCCGTCTGTACCTATTGCAAGAAATCGGGCCACTTGGTGAATGATTGTCGCCGCAAGCAGAATACCTGCTTCAGATGTGGGCAGTTTGGACATCAGATTAAAGATTGCCCCGTGAAGGAAAGCCCGATCCCCGCTCAGCCCCTGCAGGCTATTTCTGGTGCCCAAGATAAGGGCAAGGCTGTGCTGAATGTCACCACTCAGGGCGAGGCGCTCGCATCTACCTCCGTCATCTCTGGTATGCTTTATGTGAATTTTTAAATTTCCTGCGTCTTTTCATTTCCTGCCTTAATGTCAAAAAGATCTTGAATGCGATTGCTATGTTCATTTCTAGGGAGTTTTAGGGTCAAAAACAAATGGATGCAAATCCTATTCGATTCTGGAGCATCTCACTCTTTTATAGCACGTCACATCGTGAATCTTCATAATTGGCCTACTTTGCCACTCGATGTTCCTTTCGAAATCTCTGTGCCCGGTCATTTGCACTTGTCTACTAGAGGCATTCTTAATTGTCCGATACTTCTTGGTGAACTGCAAGTCGTCGCCGATCTCATAGTCCTGGACATGACAGAATTCGATGTAATCTTGGGTATGAACTGGCTAGTCGCGTATCAAGCAAAATTGGACTGTCTGACAAAGAGGATCAATCTCAGTATCGATGGTAAAGACTACAGCGTTCATGTTCAGGCTACCCGCAGCCACCTGCAGGTAATTTCTGTTATGCGCGCCTCTCGACTTCTTAGCCAGGGATGCTTTGCTTGTTTTGTTTATGCTTCACATTCAGATGCTGTCGTACCCCAACTAGAGTCTATCCCGATTGCTTCCGAGTTCCCTGACGTGTTTCCCTCCGAGCTGCCTGGAATGCCTTCTGATCGTGAAGTAGAGTTCTCCATCGATGTAGAGCCTGGAACGCGCCCTTTATCTAAAGCTCCATACCGTATGGCACCCAGAGAACTAGAAGAGCTTAGATCACAATTAGATGAGTTACTTGAGCATGGGTACATTCGTCCCAGCTCTTCTCCTTGGGGAGCCCCCGTTCTTTTCGTTAAAAAGAAAGACGGATCCATGAGATTGTGCATCGACTACCGGGACCTGAACAAGGTAACCATCAAGAATAAGTACCCCCTCCCGCGCGTGGATGACCTTTTTGACCAGCTCAAAGGCAGTACCGTCTTCTCCAAGATAGATCTCAGGTCGGGTTACCATCAGTTAAAGATCAAAGAATCCGACATCCCCAGGACAGCTTTCCGGACTCGGTATGGACACTTTGAATTTTTGGTGATGTCTTTTGGGTTGACTAACGCCCCTTCTGCTTTCATGGATATGATGAACCGTGTCTTCCGCGACTACCTGGATAAGTTCATCATTGTTTTCATTGATGACATCTTGGTTTACTCCAAGACTCGTGAGGAGCATGCAACACATCTTAGACTCACTCTCTCCACTCTTCGTCAGCACCAACTCTATGCCAAATTGGCGAAATGTGAGTTCTGGCTGGATCGTGTTGCCTTTCTGGGTCATGTTATTTCCGGCGATGGACTTTCCGTTGATCATGCCAAGGTCTCCGCTGTTATGGACTGGAAGCAACCTTCTACCCCTACTGAGATTCGCAGTTTCCTTGGTTTGGCGGGCTATTACCGGCGTTTCGTCAAGGATTTCTCCTCTCTTGCTGCTCCCCTAACACGTCTAACTCAAAAACATGCCAGATTTGAGTGGACAGAACAGTGTGAGCAGGCCTTTTCTGAATTGAAGCAACGTTTGTGTTCAGCGCCAGTTTTAGCTCTTCCTTCAGAAGGGTTGGACTTTTCGGTTTATACCGATGCTTCCGGAGTGGGCTTGGGCTGTGTCCTGATGCAAGAGGATCGTGTTATTGCTTATGGGTCGAGGCAGTTGAAGATCCATGAACGGAACTACCCCACTCATGATCTGGAGTTCGCTGCAGTCGTGTTTGCTTTGAAGCTTTGGCGTCACTACCTCTATGGCGTGAAGTGTCACTTCTTCACTGACCATCAGAGTTTGAAGTACATTTTCGTTCAGAAAGATCTTAATCTTCGTCAGAGGCGATGGCTGGAATTCATAGCAGATTATGACCTGCAGCTCACTTATGTGCCCGGGAAAGCCAATTCAGTAGCGGATGCTTTGAGTCGTCATGCCTCAGTTGCCGCCTGTGCACCCATGTCAGCTTCTCTCGCGGCCCTGATTGATGACCTCGAGCGGATGGACATATCCTTCTCACCTGGAGGTCAAGGAGGAGTCTCAGATCCGTTATGGGTAGAACAGGTGAAGGACCTGCAACCATCTGACCCCGCACTCCAGCGCATTCGCCAACAGGTCGAACTTGGTACTCTTCCCGATTTCTCTATCTCTGACGATGTTCTTCTTTTCCGAAGTCGCCTATGTGTTCCCGATGTCCCTGAGTTGCTGGATAGTATTTGCCGAGAAGCTCACGAGTCCCGCACATCTGGTCATCCTGGCAACAATAAGATGTATCATGACCTTAAGCAGATTGTGTGGTGGCCTGGCATGAAGAACTATATTGCACGCTTCATCTCTCGATGTCTGACGTGCCAGAAGGTGAAAGCTCAGCGTCAGCGTCCTGGTGGACTTTTGCAACCCCTGCCTATCCCTAAATGGAAGTGGGAAGATATTTCTATGGACTTCATCACGAGTTTGCCCCGCACTCCGAGAGGGCATGATGCGATTTGGGTCATAGTAGATCGCCTTACTAAAGTGGCTCACTTCATCCCGTACAAGGAGGGTCATTCCACCGAGAGAATGGCCCGGATTTATGTTTCTGAGATTGTGAGACTCCATGGGATCCCTCTGCGGATTGTTTCTGATCGTGACTCGAGATTTGTATCGCACTTCTGGAAGGGATTTCAGCAAGCTTTGGGCACTGATCTTAACCTGAGCACCGCTTATCACCCGACGACTGATGGCCAGACCGAGATGGTCAATCAGATTCTTGAAGACATGCTTCGGTGCTATATTTTGGACTACAAGGGAGCTTGGGATGAACATCTACCCTTGGTTGAATTCGCCTACAACAACAACTACCAAGAGAGCCTCAAGATGGCCCCGTTCGAAGCACTGTACGGGCGTCGCTGTAGGACCCCGCTCTACTGGTCAGAAGTCGGTGAAAAGGTGATTTTGGGTCCTGAGTTACTTCAGGAAATGGAAGAAGCTACCAAGAAGACTCGTGTTCAGCTCAGTCGTGCCATTGAGAGACAGAGAAAGTATGCAAATCAGCGCCGCCGTCCGTTAGAGTTTGCTGTTGGTGATCAAGTGTTTCTGAAGGTTTCTCCTACTCCTGGGGTGAAACGGTTCGGTCGCCATCATAAGCTCAGCCCGAGGTTCGTGGGACCGTACGTCATCTCAGAGCGTGTTGGAGGATCTGCCTATCGTCTGGATCTACCTGCTTCTTTGGCCGGTGTTCATGACGTCTTTCATGTCAGCCAGATTCGGAAGTACATCCACGATCCTAATCGTGTTCTTGAAGAAGTTCCAGTTATTCCTGAAGCCAATCTGTCTTATCCGATCGAGCCTTCGAAGATCGTCGAATATCAAGAACGCAAGCTTCGCAAAAGAACCATTCCGATGGTGAAGGTACTTTGGGTGCATGGCAAGTCTGAAGAGTACACTTGGGAACTCGAATCTGACATGCGCAACAAGTATCCTCAACTCTTCTCTTAATTCTTGGTACGTCTCTACGTCTTCCTTATTACTCCAATATCCTTTATAGTTAACTTTCATGCGTTAATCTGCAAACTTCTGTATGTCGTTGTCTTAGTTCCCTTCAAAGAATTCCTTAGTCAGTTTCGGGACGAAACTTCCTAAGTAAGGGAGAATGTAACAACCCAATTCATAACAAATAATAATAATAATAAAAATAAAATATAAAAAAAGACCTAAAAACTAACCCCGGTCTAAACCTACCCCGCCCCCCCCCCCCCCCCTTTTATTAAAATCCCAAGCCCGCACTTCCCGCATCCCGCAAGAATCCCGCAACCAGCGCGACTATTCCCGATCCCGCTCCGTCGGCCCCCGCCTTCAGCTCTCGAGCGCCCGGCGGCCTTCTCCTCCGCCTCCAGTGGCCGGCAACTCCTTCTTCCAGGTCCAACGCCCATTCCTTTTGCTTCCCCGACGTCTCTGGTGCTTCCCTTGGCCGGAAACTTCCGCACAATTCTTCTCTTGGCCGGCTGCACCCTAGGGTCCAGAGACCTCCTCCAAGGGCCTCCAACTGCCTCCTCTTCTCCTTCTCTGACCAGTGAGGACAAGGGCAGCGATCCTTCTCCGGCAACGCTAACTCCTTCCCGTTCCGGCCGATGGTTTTTGTGAGGGACTCCTAGGGTTTCGCTCGAAACCCCTCCTCGTGGATTTCTGAGCCCAAATCTGGACTCCTTGGGTAAGGAATTTCTTCAATCCCTCATTTTTTTTTATTTGCCCTAAATTTTTGGGAGGATTTCCGCCCTCCGATTGGCGTAATTTCGTCAATCCCCTTTGGATTTGTCATAAAGTTATCTAATTTCAACTCTGTTTGCATTTCCGGTGTCGCCCGTTGGGCTTACGTGGTGGAATCGCGACAAATCTTGGGATTTTCGCTTCCAAACGCCGCCAAAACTCCCGATCCCTCGCGGTGGGCTCTTCTCCCCTCACTTTCGAGGGAGGTAAAAATGTTAAACCCCTCTCCTGTTGTGTGGTGCAATTATCTGACATATGTGCTAGCATAGAAAGCTGTCAATTCAATTTGGGAGGTATTTTTGATCTCGAACAGGTGAAGCTAGAGCTTTTAACACCGCTTGCGCCACTTAGTTGACGCGAGCACTGTCGGCGTCACTTTAAGGCAAGTAGGGAACCCCCTCTCACTTGCAAAACTTTAGATTTAATCTGTTTATCTGTCCGTTACAAAAAAATTTCCTTTTTTACACAACTTTGAACTCTAAAAAGTATTGATATAACAAAATTTGATAGACAATCCCTAAGGACGCACTATAAGACAAATTCGTAGTTGTAAGCAAAATTCTTGAATTGTAGCGTCTAACTGGGCATCTGTCTGCTGGCATGGTCACGGCAAGCAGGATTACTTTTCCGATAAGACTTGCACTCAGATCTGATCGTGAGTCATGTGCGTCCGCTATAGTACGTATACACTTCATCGATCGCGACTTACAACTATTAATTTTAGGCTATACTCCGGAGTAGGCTAATATTTCAGATATGTTTGTTTGACCTGGTTTTTGGCACGTTTTATAGCTTTATACATGATATATCAGTACTCGGTTATGTCTGTTGTTTTTGCTCTCATTATAAAATATTTAATTTGCTTATATTCTAAGTTCTAAGGCATTTTCTTTTTGTCTTGAAATTGCCTTAGGTTTCGTGACTGCGCCGCCTGCTCCTTGAGCTACTTCTCGTTCAGCTCCAGTCTTGCTCAGAGGTTTTTCATTTATAGTTGTCTGCATCAGGTTCTATGATCCTTTTACTGTCTGTCTATCATGTAATAGTTATAGTAAGACATTTTCTTCTGTATCATGGACAGCTCCTAGGATATTTTTGATGTATTAGATCATCTAATCTATAACTTTATCACTACTGTTATTATTGCATTTACTTCTGTTTCAGCACTGTGTGTAGCATTAAATTTTTCAAGAAAATACATGTGCATGAATTGCCCACGTTTTAAAATTTTAAGTGCTTCCACACATTTATACTCAATCAATTGTTCAAACAAAATTACTATTTCTAAGAAACTATTTCTTATATCACCGTATCCGCCTTAGCAGGCATGGTTCCTTTCCACCCATGCCTGTGGCATCACGGCCCGCCCGAAGCGCACTCTGACTTCTGTCGAGACGGGTCGTGACAAACCGCACGGCTAGAAACAAGTCGGACAAGAACAAGCCGACAAACGGGTCACAGAAAGAGAGCGACCACAAGAAAAGAGCAGCAGAAAAACAAACCGCACGGTTTGTGGAGAAGCCGGAAAGGATAAATTCGCAGCGAGAAGCGAAGGAGCAGCGAACAGAAAGCAAAGAAACCCCGCGAGACGACCACACGTTCACGGGGTCAACACACTAGCGGCAAGAAAAGAAGTCGCGACCACGATGTGGAACTCGCGAAGGCAGAGAAGCGGCAGCGACTATAGGAGGCCTAGCGAGAAGAAAGAGAAAGAGAAAGAGACCGCACGGTCAGGAGACAAAACACCAGCGGCAAGGAAGGCGCCGCGACCTAAATGCAGAACTCAGAGCAGGGAAGAGAAGCCGCGCGAACAAGAACGAAGTCGCGCGGACACGACAAGCCGCGGGAATACAACCGGCGGGAAAGGAGAGAAGAAAGCGCGAGCAGCGAAAGAAGCCACAAAGAAGAAGAGAGAAAGAGTCTGCACGGTCAAGGTGACAACAAACCAGCGGCAAGGAGGAGGTCGCGACCAAAATGCAGAACTCTAGAAAGACCGCGCGAACAGGCAATGAAGTCGCGCGACAAAGAACTAGTCGTAACGAAGAGCGACTAGCACAGGGAGGGAAGGGAGGGAAGCGAACAACAAGACTCCGGTGTGGGAAGCAAATCGGAAGAGACCGCGCGGTAAGATCAAGAAGCCGCCCGGGAACAATCTGATTTGAGCAAAGGATCGATTCGCTCTGATACCATGTGAGAAAAGGGAGAATAAACGGCCAAGAAGTAAATAACCGCAAATTTTATTGCTCCAAAAAGATAAACAATACATAGGTATGCCCCCATATTTATAGAAAACGGGAGATATGAGAGAATACAATAAGAGATGTGGGACTAAATAAGTATCCGCCCGGTTAGGCGGTTTGACAATATCAAACCGCAATACTGGACAACGAACTACAGACGACCACCTGTCCGCCACTACTTCTATCCACCAATCCGCTGCTGCGGTCAAGCCACCAGGCCGCTGCTATGACAAGCCATCAAACCGCAGATGCTAGAAGACCTCAGACCGCATCTGCTAGGATAAGAACCAGACCGCCTGGACAAACCGCCAGACCGCCTGGACAAACCGCCAGACCGCCTGGACAAACCGCCAGACCGCCCGACCAGATGGTCAAACCGCCAAACTCCAACAATCAGTAAAATGGGCAGAACGAGTATGCCAACAAGGGCAGTGCCCGAAACCACGGCCACCATGAGGAGGAGCACCACCTCTTGGTGGAGGATAACCATGGAGTCTGAAACAGGGGTCTCATGTATGACGGGTCTTCCCAGAATAATCACAGAGGAGGTGATCTTTATCAGTACCCTTCATCTTAGAAGCACGGGTTGGACGAGCCCCCACCAAAGAACGGGTACCGGCAGCAAGAGCAGAGATCTCAGGAGCTGGTTCGGGAAGCAACGTCTGACGACGATCAAACTCCAGTTGAACAATGTTATAAACCTCTGAAAAGGATGGTAACGACAAACACCCCAAAATCTGAAGACTAATCTGATCTAAGTCCCGATGAAGACCATGAAGGAACTCAAAGGTCCGGTTGCAATCCTCCGAGCACGAACCATAGCCTCATCAACAGGGATACAAAGGCAAGGGAGTCGAAATGATCGTATTCCTGAGAGGCTGATACAACTGAGTGAAATCCAAATAGTAAGCAGACGGAAGACGATCACCCAGGCAGAGTAAGGATATCTTTCGTCTCAACTAGAAGATCTGTGCAGCATTGCCTTTTCAAGAATAAGGAGTCGCTGCATGTCGTCAAATGTCAACAGCAGTATCCATAAATAAGTAGTTGCGAGCGATGAACTCCTGCATGGAATTTATTAGTCAAGACATGACTAAGGAATTTTCGGAATCCTATTGAGGCCAGTCAGGAGCAGTCTTCTCTGGTTCCTTAGTTTACCCAGTGACATAACCAAAGAGATGACGGCTCTTAAAAGCAAGTGTGACAGAGCGAGAGCAAGAAAGATAATTAGAATCATCCAATCTGATAATATTAATCTGTGGAGTATTGTGATCATGACTCTCATGCAGACAACTTGCAGGAGAAGGAACCGGTGTGGAGGAATCAGTGAGAGAAGACATAATGGCCCAAAAATAGAAATCTGGAGACCACACGCCACACAAGGCAGCAAAGGGCGACCAATTACGCCGAACAAAGGGCGACCAATTACGCCGAACAAAGGGCGAAGTAGAAGAGGAGAGGAATAGAAATAAATTTCATACAATGAACGGAAAGCAAGCGGCACCGGAAAGGAAGCAAAGGATTCAAAGCATGTTCGGCGCCGGAAGGAGAGGGGCTACAAACCCTAGGAGGCTGACCGGAAGAGAAGAGACTGGTTGGGTGTCGACGACGCCTGGAAGACCGCTAACGACGACGCTGGAAGACCTATGGAATGTTGGCGCAGGCGTTGGCGCTGAAAGGCTAGTGCTGGAAGGCTAAGACACGGACGACGGACGACGCTAGAAGGCCGGGAGCGGGAGACGCGCGGAGAGGAGTAGAAAGTTGGGAGCGGAAGACGCGAGCGGGCGACGGACGACACTGGAAGGTCGGGAGCGGGAGACGCGAGCGGGCAACGATCGGGAGAAATCAGGTGAAGAAACAGCGGCTAGGGCACCGGGCGTCGGTGGCTCTGATACCATGTTGGAGTGAACCGAAATATGATTGATGATAATCCAAAGGGAACTAGTCCCCTCTATATATGGAGGCGGGCACATGAAATAATACATATAAAGGACAAAAAATAAAATAGGAAAAATTCATATTGTAACCGTTTCTTTCCCCGCGATGGAGGAAAAAGAACTATCATCAATACTCACTTTGTCTCGACCAGATAGAGGAGAGTAGGAAACAAAAGCTGAAGTAGATCCAGACATATGATCGGTGGCTCCGTTGTCGATGATCCACTGGAGGAGCAGCTGGTAGCAGAATGAGCACCTGGGGGCCCTGGTGGGCATAGGAGGAGGACGAAGTAGAGGGCTCAGAAGGCTGGTCATGCATTAGGCGTCGGAAGACAAGAATCTCGTCCGAAGAGAGAGCAGAAGTAGCAGCAGGAGAAATATCTTTCGAAGCATCTGTGAGATGAGTTGAGCAAGGCAGAGGAGTACAACCTTGAGAGTTATCATTGCCACATCCACCACGAGAAGCAGGACCCCCCTGGAAGGAGGAAAAAACATGCAGCTTGAAACAAGTGTCCCTAGTATGACGTCCCTTCCTGCAATAATCACACATCAGATGATCCAAGTAATAGGAGGAAAAAGAATGATCACCTTGCCTCAAGAGGAAAATCTGTCGGCGTAATTGAAAAATCTGTGCAGCATTGCCACGACAGAAATAAATAACTTTAGCTCGCTTCCAAATATCTAATGCCTTAGTTATTAAAGGTGCAAGACGCACCAAGGCGCAAAGGGGTGTTGGAGCCTGGGCACAAGACTCAAGACGCAGACGCGTGCCCGAAGAAGGCAAAGCGCAACCACATTCATTTTAAATAATCAACATCAGTTCATCTTCTTGAACAGATTTTTTATATATTCTACTCATTAATCATTCATTACTATCATTTATATCTCTTAAAAACTAAAATCAATATGATCGCTTGCATCATATCTAAATCTCAATGATCAATTATGTTTCAAAAACACTAAATCATATAAAAATTATTGAGCTTTGCATTATTTTTTTCATTAATTTTTTTTAAAAAGGTTTACAACAAAGATCACGCCCAGGCGCACCTTTAATGTCCAAAGGCGCACGAAGGCGCACGAAGGCGCACACCTTTGAGCCTGGTGAGCCTGGAGCCTTAGGCGCGCCTGGGGCGCACCTTTAACAACATAGTCTAAAAAAGTGCCCAGGAACAGGTAATTTCGAGTTATGCATTCCTGCATGGAATTGAATAGCCACGAGATCACCAGAGAGTTTTTTGACTCCCATTGAGACCACTTAAGAGAAGTCTAAGTAGGAGCCTTCATAGTGCAGCTAACATATACAAACATACGACGGCTCTTTAGGGCAAGAGTAATGGAACGAGACCACGGGAGGTAATTCGCATCATCAAGTTTCATGGTAGTAATTTGAGGAGAACCATGTTCATGAAGAGTACGGTCGGGGCCCAATATTGACATCAGGGAGGACTCAACATTCTCACAGGAGGACATATTTGGAGAATCAACACTCCCTTCCATAGCAACCTGAGGATAGAAACCACGGGAACAAGCCAGCGGGAAGAAAGGGGCACAACCCTAGTAACTTCTCATATAAAGAAAAGACCTCGGACGATCCTAGCGAAGAAGCTGAGCCAAGTGCACAAGGAGAAGAGCAATAGAGGGTTCATCGCCTCGAGCAAAAATGAAACCGGACACCAGAAAATAGATCCTTACTATTGCACACTTCCTGCATCCGGAAGAATACCAATGGCGGAAGCGAAAGGAGCGGGCAGAAGGAGGTTGTGGTCGCTGCGGAGGCTGCGGGCGGAAGGAGGCACAGTGCGGAAGTAGTCGCGGTGTAACACCCCTACCTAGTGTGACATCATTTCATAAGCCTGGCCGAAACATATGATGCGAAACAAACTAAGAAATAGTATAAAATTAGTATCATAACAAGATTAACTAATGTTTACAGCGGAAGTAAATGACTGAAACTATAAATTAATAAATTACCACAGATCTTGAAACACAGAGCCAACTAGGGAGTATGAGGGAATAATTTGATCCGAACTTCCTGAAATAAAAATCTTGAAAACGGGTCAACTCACTGGCGAACAAGAAAGGCTTTTCCCTAGTGACACTAAAAATATAATTTGATTAAAGTGTAAGAGCATGCTTTTAAAATAACATATGTATACTAATAAATGTGAACTATGCTCAAAACATGCTTTTCTATTAATACTTAAGTCCTTAAATGTTAGATCTGTATTGTGATCTTACACTGAACTTTCCTTTAGATTTTTTTTAAAAATTGTCGACATATAGAGATTTCTAGATTTGACTTGCATTTGAAAATGTGATGTCTCTTTTTTTTTAAACTCGTTTCATTCTTAATTTAGTAGATTTGCTCGCACATTCTAACGATTCGAGTCCCTACTGACGAACACATGCGTTCTAGTGTCTCTCGGTCATACACACGGACTCGAATCTACTACAACTGTGTGGGGTGTCAACTCCCAAACTTGTAACTCATAAGGTCTGCTACGCCCTGTGAGTATGATGGTGTGCCTCCATCAATCATGAGGAAAATTTCTTCTCATGCCCCCAATCTGAACTAATCATCTAGTGGTTGGTACGATCAATACACTATGTCGTCCAACTAAGGTCACTAGTATGAGGTTTGTTATGAATCGTAATTCTTTCACTTTTAGTCTAATTGCAATTAACATCTTTAATTGATTCTAATCGTACATTAAGATGTTATTTTTGCACTGTTCTGAATGTCAAAATAAACTAATTTAATTGACATTTAGTATGTAATAATACACCACTGAAGATTCAATTCTATGTATTTTTGGTAGTAATTGTTTATCTAAATATAAATTCACATGCTCCTAGTAATTCACGTCTTCTTGAGTGTTGCAGAAAAATATCTGTCTATCTATAAGTTCATGTGTTTCAAATGATCTGATCTCACGTGTGTTCTGTATTATTATTCATTTGAATAAAATTTTATGTAATACTGCCGATTTGATCTCATGAGTGTTCTATAATAAAATCATTTGTCTGAATCTGAATTCGTGTACTACAAATGATTTGATTTCTCGTATATACTGCAATAACTGATTTGTTTGTAGTTATAGTCATGCACAGATCTGTATGTCGAATTATACTAATTTAATCCACATTTAATACGAATTCATATACTACTGCTGATTCAATTTCATGTGTGCTCTGTACTAAAATAATTCCCTTAATATGAACTGACGTATTACTAATTAATGATGATTCATTCTCACGTGTGTTCTATAATAATTTATGTG
Organism: Platanthera zijinensis; assembly: GCA_039513925.1. NCBI lineage: Eukaryota > Viridiplantae > Streptophyta > Magnoliopsida > Asparagales > Orchidaceae > Platanthera > Platanthera zijinensis. The sequence continues at coordinate 256,937,633 of CM077079.1, forward strand.
TCTATTGCTAAAAGCATTGCGATTGCACATAAGTCCTGACATGACTTAATAAACAACTTACAGTAGGTGATATGTCTAGCCAAAAGGAAAAGAATTTTTCGCCTTGGTGTTGCGGCGTTCAATAGACGCGGCGAGACAACATGCTTTCTTTAAGTTATGTTGAAACTCTTAAAATTTCTTCACCGATCTAGCATCGAGTAGCATCGATCACTCGAAGTCTGAAATTCACCATATACCTTACTAAATTAGTTGAGCACTCTAATAATAACTTATCATCCTAAAAATTGATGCGTGCTAAATTGAAGAAATACTTAAAAAAGAGTTGATACCTTGCAACAGAACAGTGGAATCTACACAAGGATCGACCAAGACATGCAAGGTTGGGATCGCGGTCTTCAATTCTTGAGGTTGAAGGTGATTGCGACATAACTGACTGAAGGGAAAACAGGGAAAGACCAAAGGAGTTGATGCTTACTTATTGGAGGAAGAGTTTTGACGACACAGGGTTTATCGGATTCAACAACACAAGCAAAAGGCTGCTGAAAGGATGTTGAAACTTCTATGAGAGAGGAAAACATCAAAGCCTGTGCAGTCAGCACACTTCAATGCAGAAGGAGAAGGGCCTCACGTTTCCAGTCGACAGAAACAAAGGGATTGAAAACCCTGGGATGGAGTGAAAGTAGACATGCGGGGAGCGGTTGCGAGGGAGTAGTGTTGCGACATCTAGCGCCTCCTAGCGTCGACGGGCTGGAGCGGCAGGGAAGCACTAAATCCTATCGGGAGAGCCGCGAAGAAGAGGAAGTGTGGCGGTTTCTCTCTCTCTTTATTTTTTTTTGAGCACCCACGAGACTGATTTAAAGGGGCGCGTGAGACCGACCAGTTATTGAAGTAAACCGTGGGGAGTGTAACATCCGTAAATTCTGACACGAATTTTTATTGTAAATTTTAGGGTCGAGTCGCGACGGATTTTGACCGAGACAGCGCGTCGTCGAGGTACGTTATTTTATGATTATAAATCGCGATCGTTTAGTTGAGAATGTGTGTGCCAATAGTGATTTTTCCCCCTCTATTATTACGGTTAATAAAAAATAAACCGCACACCCCTCTATTAGAAATCCCGCACTCCCTCTATTTCACGGGAGAGAAGCCGCACAGTAGCCCGACGGTTTCGTTCTTTCCGCAAGAGGCGAGCCCGACGCCCGACGATTTCCGCCAGAGCCGACGACTCCCGCGCCTAGCCGGCGGCCGATCCCCCTCCAGAAGCCATTTCCGACTTCTCCTCCCTCCTCTGCAGGCGCCGGGGAATATTCCTTTTCATTCCTTGGCCTTGGAAGTACCGGATTTCAACCCTAGCCGGAGGTGTGAGTTTCGTTTTGGTTCCGGTGAGTCGATTCCCCTCTCGTCTCGTTTCCTTTGTGGATATTCTTGGATTTGGAAGTAAAGTAACTTAGATTTTTCATTTCCTTTTGTCCTATTTTAGGTTTTGGAGTTCTAATTCCACCGCGGAGTTAGTGTAGGGCATTTCGTGAGCCTAAATTACTCTCCGTTAAAGTAATATCCGAAGTTTAGTTTCTAATTTTGTAGCCCTAGTTGTTTTGGAATTTTTTCCACTGGAAACCCTTAAGGGAAAATGATGAAATTAGGGTTGCCCTGTCTTGCAGGACTTCGGTGGGGTCGGGGCAGCACTTTGAAGGTCCCCAGCAGTAGATTTACCTTCGAAATAGAAGATGTCGCCGCGCCGAGTGTACGAGTGCCGCACCACCGCTGTAAGGAAATCTAAATTCCTTTTAGTTAAATATATCAAGTATTGTAATTTTACACACAAATAGATTTATTTCAAGTACCATGATCATGCATAGAAAGGTGTGGTGTAGGAAAAACGGCTACGAAAAATGTGTAGGGTGACACGATTTCCCTAAGACCCAAGTAGTCGGATCATGAACAGAAACATAGAGTACGAAAGCGTTAGCCGTGTTCGTAGGTTTGAAATTTGTTCCGATCAAGGGCGTAATTGCCCCTTCAAGTCGACCGCCAGGAAGTCAAGGGTCGCTTAGTAGTACACCAGAAAAGATTATCCCTTGCAGAGTAGCGTCAGACCAAAAAGGTCAGCCAGCACACAGAATTTTCTTCCGTGCTAGGTAGAGGCGCACTACCTTTCTCATAAGGCACATGGAACCTTATGAGTAGTACAGACTTGGGAAGTGTCTTCCCTTGAGCCAGCTAGTAGATTCGAGACCGTGTCCGCGTGACACTAGAACAATTGGGTTCGTAAGATGGTCTCGGGTCGTCAGTTTCAATTGCGCGTTAGGAGCTACTCTGCCTAGAGCCTTCCTAGTAGATGAGCAGGTTAGAAGCCACCTAGAACTCAAGTATAGACCTGACATGAGACAGTACGCTAGTTAGTGAACGCCAGGACTTGAGTTAGTAAAATAAAAGTCTCGTGCTTAGTACGAGTAGATGCATGACCAGAGAATGGTGCGAAGACATGCATAGCACATAGCATAAAAGTTTTAAATGCATAAAATTATTTTTCAAAGACATACATGCATTCATATGTAAAACTGGGTTTTAGTGTCACTAGGAGGGGTTATTTTTTTCCTTACTCTGACCCTTCGTGGGCACTGTTTTTCAGATGACCCAGGTGGGAAGTTACGTCTAGGATGAGCATGTGGTGGCGTCAGTTTGTATTATTTATCTTATTCAGTTTACTCTATTTCAGCATGTACCTGTAGATGAGAACATTGTAACAGATTAATGTTTTATCTAATTTATATCAGACTATTTATGGTTAACCAGATTTTCAGTTAATTCAGTTCTATTTCCTGTTTAGTGGCTCTGTGAATCCAGATATCAGGTATGTGGTTACCCTTAGTTTACTTTTTAAACTTCCGCTGTAAGTCTTATATTGCTTAGTATAAAGTTTATTACCTGCTGCTAATAGTTTTAATACTGTTTCCTAATTTTCTTTATATCGCTGACCCGGCCGGACGGCTGATTTCTGAAATACTGGGAAGGGGTGTTACAAATTGGTATCAGAGCAGGTTTAGGATCCCTGGACCCTAGAAAGAATTCACAGAGCCATAGGAGCGTTTAAGAGTAAACTCTTGTTAGTAAAGTACTTTAAGTTGCGATTAAGCCTTAGTGTTCGCTAGAGTACAAATAAGTTGCTAGACCAGATTTCTTAGATGTTTGATAAATAATCAGATTTCCTTTATATATTCTATCAGGCACCACGAGTTAGTGAACCAGGTGAATCTTCACGCCAGAACCCGATTCCTAATGCGACCATGGGAGACGCTGCCGTGCCACAGGTACCACCAGTTTCAGCAGCTCCAGAGGGCACTGACATAGCGTCTCAGATTGCCAAGGCGGTTACTGTTGCCTTGATGGAGTTTCAGAGAGGACTGGCTGCAGGGTTTCCAGCTCCAGTTCAAGTACCAGTCCCTGCGCCAGCTCCTGCAGCAGCACCTGTGGAGATGACCCTGGAGCGCTATTTGAGAAATTTCAGAGAACTTCAGCCTTCGAACTACAATGAGGATGAGACCCCGATGGATACAGATGATTGGATAGCTAACACCAGAGACCTGCTGAATGTTTTAGAGTGCCCGGAGAATAAGAAAGTTCCTCTGGCAGCTTTCCTCCTCCGAGGAGAGACAAAAGTCTGGTGGGACAAATACCGGGCAGATGATCCTGCAGGTAAAGTGTTATGATCAATTCCTTTATTTTGGGAAGTAGTGTGTTAATTTTAAAATGGTATGATCATATTTTTTTTGGCCAGGCCGTACCCCAGACATGTTTACTTGGGGCGAGTTCTCTAGAGCTCTTGCTAGTTGGTTCGTGCCTCCTTCCGCACGACGAGGTCTCCAGGAGAAGTATCTGAGGCTTTTCCAGGGGGACAGGACAGTTACTGAGTACGAGCGAGAGCTGACTCATCTTGCTCGATATGCGGGCGTGATGCAGGGGGATCAGACTGAGAAGTGCAGTCGCTTTGTGGATGGTTTGCGTGACTCGTTGAGACAGCCGCTGATGACTATGGTCAACGCTGATTACAGGAGCTTAGTGGATACAGCTCGCAGACTGGAGGCCGACCAGCAGAAAGTCCAGAAGCGAAGTAGTTTCCGTGCGAAGCGATCTCAGGATTCGCATCAGCAGCAGCAGAGCAGAAATGACCAAGGAAAGAACTGGAACAAGAAGCCGAAGCCTGATGCTAAGAAGAATGGTCAATCTGGTGACCGGAGCAAGGACTATCCCACGTGTCCCAAGTGTCAGCGTCGTCATTCAGGAGAGTGTTTGGCCAGTGCAGGCGTATGTTACAAGTGCCGACAACCTGGACACATAGCTCGCTTCTGTCAGGAAGCTAGGACAAATCAGGTAATCAAGGTCCTTTTGTTTTGGTTACATTTGTGTAATTACGATAGATTTTTAATGTAATTTATTCCTGCAGTCGAAGTTCGAGGTTGGTGGCTCTAGCAGGGTAGATAAGGGCAAAGCCTTGATGATTACTGATGGGAGACCACAGCAGGGACGAGACTTAGTGCAGCCCAGAGCTTATGGGCTGGGTCAGCAGGAGGCGAAGGATCAGGAGGATGTTGTGACAGGTAAGTGTTGTTTGCTTAACAAGTTGGTTTTAAATCCTCCGTAGTGGCACATTAAATTTTTCATCTTTCATAAATCATTCATGTAGGCATCCTTATGATTCGTAACTTACCCTCTAAGATTCTGTTTGATACGGGTGCCTCGCACTCGTTTATCGCGGAATCTCTAGTGCGTAAGTTGGATTTAGAAGTCTTCCCGGAGTCAGTACCGCTGGAAGTCATGATGCCAAATGGATCCCTTCTGCAGACCAGAGACAAGTGCAGGGTACCAGTGCAGTTTAGTGATGTTGAGATTATCGTGGAAGCTTTGCTGCTACCTATAGCAGGATTTGACTTGATTTTTGGAATGGACTGGCTTTCAGCAGTCAACGCCAGGATTGACTGTAGGGCGAAGCAGATTCAGTTCGATGGCCCCAACCAGACATCTTTTTCTTTTCAGGGCTTGAAGGGAGTAGTGAAGATGATCATATCTGCAGTCCAAGCGAGAAAGTGCATTAGTCAGGGTTGTGAAACCTTCGTAGTACTGATGAGCGCGGAGTCTAAGGCTGATTTGTTAGAGGTACCAGTGGTGCAGGAGTTTCCAGATGTTTTCCCGGAAGAGCTCCCTGGTGCCCCTCCAGATAGAGAGATTGAGTTCCCGATAGACTTGCAGCCTGGGGCTACACCGGTAGCCAAATCTCCCTATCGGATGGCTCCAAGGGAACTAGCAGAGTTGAAGAGCCAGTTGCAGGAGCTGCTTGATTTGGGTTTTATACGCCCTAGTACTTCGCCTTGGAGTGCTCCAGTGCTTTTTGTGAAGAAGAAGGATGGTAGTCTGAGATTGTGCATAGACTACCGCGAATTGAATAAGCTGACCGTAAAGAACAAGTACCCGATTCCTAGGATTGATGATTTGTTCGACCAGTTGGTAGGAGCGAGCACTTTTTCCAAGTTAGATCTGAGATCAGGCTATCACCAATTAAAGATTCGTGACGCGCATATACAGAAGACTGCTTTCAGTACCAGATATGGACACTTCGAGTTTGTGGTCATGCCGTTCGGGCTGACCAATGCCCATTCAGTATTCATGGACATGATGAACAGGGTATTTCGGGAGTATTTGGATCGTTTTGTCATCGTCTTTATAGATGATATTTTGGTGTTCTCTAACAGTGCAGAAGATCACGCAGCACACCTCAGGATTGTTTTGAGCACACTTAGGAAGAACCAGTTGTTTGCCAAGTTTTCAAAGTGCGAATTTTGGCTTTCAGAGATTGCATTCTTAGGCCACATCATCAGTCAAAAAGGGGTTAGTGTTGATCCAAAGAAGATAGAGGCCATTAAGAGTTGGCCAAGACCGACGACAGTTTCAGAGGTTCGCAGCTTTTTGGGTCTTGCTGGATACTACAGGAGATTCATTAGAGATTTCTCGAAGATAGCCTTACCACTGACTTCCCTCACTAGGAAGGGAAAGAGCTTGGATTGGACAGTTGAGTGTGAGTTGGCCTTTGAGGACTTGAAGGACAGATTGATGATCGCACCGATTTTGAGTTTACCTTCAGGACCAGACGGATTTCAGATCTATAGCGATGCTTCAGGTCAGGGTTTGGGTTGTGTCCTCATGCAGCATGGAAAGGTCGTAGCATATGCCTCGAGACAGTTAAAGGTTCATGAGAGAAATTACCCCGTGCATGACTTGGAGCTTGCAGCAGTTATTCATGCCCTGAAGATTTGGAGACACTACCTTTATGGAGTGCGTTGTGAGATCTTCACTGATCATAAGAGCCTCAAGTATATCTTTGATCAGCGAGAGCTCAATTTGAGGCAGCGTAGATGGTTAGAGTTTCTTTCAGACTACGATGTAGACATTCAGTACCACCCAGGAAAGGCGAATGTGCTAGCTGATGCCCTTAGCCGTAGAGGCTCGTGTTTTTATCTTCTCACTCAGCAGGAGGAGTTAGTACGAGAGCTGGAGAGACTGGACATTGTCGTTGTGCCCCGTTGCAGTTTTGGTTCAGCTTGGTTGAGTTGGATGGAGATTTCGTGCGATATTAGAGATAGGATCAGGACAGCTATACCGTTGGATCCAAAGATGACAGAGATTTGGATCTCAGTGCAGTCAGGTCAGAAAGAGAGGTTCTCTATTCAGGATGAGTTATTATTGCATGATGGCAGAGTGTGCATCCCAGATGTTAGTCACCTTCGTGAGGACATTCTTTTCGAGGCACACAATTCCAGGTATTCTATACATCCTGGTAGCACGAAGATGTATGCAGATCTTAAGAAGACAGTCTGGTGGCCAGGTTTGAAGGGCGATGTTGCAGATTATGTAGGGAAGTGCGAGACATGCAAGTTGGTTAAGGCCGAGTGTCAGAGGCATGGAGGCAAGTTGCAGCCACTTCCCATTCCCGAGTGGACTTTTCAGGATATATCCATGGATTTCATTCATGGTTTGCCGAGATCGCAGAGTGAGAATGATTCCTTGTGGGTTATAGTAGATAGACTTTCTAAGGTTGCCCATTTCATTCCTCTTAGGAAGACGGATCAAGGTCCGAAGCTGGCCCAGTTGTATATAGATGAGATAGTTCGACTTCACGGTGTACCCAAGACTATAGTTTCAGACCGAGATGACAGATTTACCTCCAGGGAGTGGCGATTTATTCAGGAGCGTTTGGGTACCAGGTTACATTTCAGCACCGCATTCCATCCCCAGACAGATGGACAGACCGAGCGCACAAATAGGACTTTGGAGGATCTGCTTCGGATGTGCATACTAGATTTTGGAGGAAAGTGGGAGAAGTATGTTACTCTTGTGGAGTTCTCCTACAACAACAGTTTTCAGGCGAGTATTGGGATGGCACCGTTCGAGGCCCTCTATGGTAGACGTTGTCGGACACCGTTATGTTGGGCCGAGAGTGAGGAAAAATCTTCTATCAGAGAGTCATGGATTGATAAGACCACTGACAGGATTAAGCTCATTCAGGAGCGTATGAGGACAGCTCAGGATCGCCAGGCCAAGTATCATGATCAGAAGCACAGATCAGTAGAGTTCAGTGTTGGAGACTACGTTTATTTGAAGGTCAGACCAGTCAGAGGAGTCTCTAGAATAAAGCGGATGAAGAAACTGAGCCCCAGATTCGTTGGTCCTTTTGAGGTGCTGGAAAGAGTGGGTGAGGTTGCATATAGGTTGGCCTTACCTGCGGAAATGAGTGGTGTACATGATGTATTCCACGTCTCCTATCTGAGGAGAGCAGTCAGAGATTCCAGTCAGATCATCAGTACCGAAGAAGCACCAATCGAGACAGATCTTAGTATTGGAGTTAGACCAGTCAAGATAGTGGACTCAAGGATTCAGAAGCTCAGAAATAGAGAGATTCGCATGGTCAAAGTCCTTTGGATGAACTGTGGCCGTCCAGAGTATACTTGGGAGCGAGAGGATGAGCTTAAGAGCAATGCAGACTATTCTTTTCTCTTCGATTCAGGTATGATTACAATTTTCGAGGACGAAAATTTTTATTAGGAGGGGAGATTTGTAACATCCGTAAATTCTGACACGAATTTTTATTGTAAATTTTAGGGTCGAGTCGCTACGGATTTTGACCGAGACAGCGCGTCGTCGAGGTACGTTATTTTATGATTATAAATCGCGACCGTTTAGTTGAGAATGTGTGTGCCAATAGTGATTTTTCCCCCTCTATTATTACGGTTAATAAAAAATAAACCGCACACCCCTCTATTAGAAATCCCGCACTCCCTCTATTTCACGGGAGAGAAGCCGCACAGTAGCCCGACGGTTTCGTTCTTTCCGCAAGAGGCGAGCCCGACGCCCGACGATTTCCGCCAGAGCCGACGACTCCCGCGCCTAACCGGCGGCCGATCCCCCTCCAGAAGCCATTTCCGACTTCTCCTCCCTCCTCTGCAGGCGTCGGGGAGTATTCCTTTTCATTCCTTGGCCTTGGAAGTACCGGATTTCAACCCTAGCCGGAGGTGTGAGTTTCGTTTTGGTTCCGGTGAGTCGATTCCCCTCTCGTCTCGTTTCCTTTGTGGATATTCTTGGATTTGAAAGTAAAGTAACTTAGATTTTTCATTTCCTTTTGTCCTATTTTAGGTTTTGGAGTTCTAATTCCACCGCGGAGTTAGTGTAGGGCATTTCGTGAGCCTAAATTACTCTCCGTTAAAGTAATATCCGAAGTTTAGTTTCTAATTTTGTAGCCCTAGTTGTTTTGGAATTTTTTCCACTGGAAACCCTTAAGGGAAAATGATGAAATTAGGGTTGCCCTGTCTTGCAGGACTTCGGTGGGGTCGGGGCAGCACTTTGAAGGTCCCCAGCAGTAGATTTACCTTCGAAATAGAAGATGTCGCCGCGCCGAGTGTACGAGCGCCGCACCACCGCTGTAAGGAAATCTAAATTCCTTTTAGTTACATATATCAAGTATTGTAATTTTACACACACAAATAGATTTATTTCAAGTACCATGATCATGCATAGAAAGGTGTGGTGATAGGAAAAACGGCTACGAAAAATGTGTAGGGTGACACGATTTCCCTAAGACCCAAGTAGTCGGATCATGAACAGAAACATAGAGTACGAAAGCGTTAGCCGTGTTCGTAGGTTTGAAATTTGTTCCGATCAAGGGCGTAATTGCCCCTTCAAGTCGACCGCCAGGAAGTCAAGGGTCGCTTAGTAGTACACCAGAAAAGATATCCCTTGCAGAGTAGCGTCAGACCAAAAAGGTCAGCCAGCACACAGAGTTTCTTCCGTGCTAGGTAGAGGCGCACTACCTTTCTCATAAGGCACATGGAACCTTATGAGTAGTACAGACTTGGGAAGTGTCTTCCCTTGAGCTAGCTAGTAGATTCGAGACCGTGTCCGCGTGACACTAGAACAATTGGGTTCGTAAGATGGTCTCGGGTCGTCAGTTTCAGTTGCGCGTTAGGAGCTACTCTGCCTAGAGCCTTCCTAGTAGATGAGCAGGTTAGAAGCCACCTAAAACTCAAGTATAGACCTGACATGAGACAGTACGCTAGTTAGTGAACGCCAGGACTTGAGTTAGTAAAATAAAAGTCCCGTGCTTAGTACGAGTAGATGCGTGACCAGAGAATGGTGCGAAGACATGCATAGCACATAGCATAAAAGTTTTAAATGCATAAAATTATTTTTCAAAGACATACATGCATTCATATGTAAAACTGGGTTTTAGTGTCACTAGGAGGGGTTATTTTTTTCCTTACTCTGACCCTTCGTGGGCACTGTTTTTCAGGTGACCCAGGTGGGAAGTTACGTCTAGGATGAGCATGTGGTGGCGTCAGTTTGTATTATTTATCTTATTCAGTTTACTCTATTTCAGCATGTACCTGTAGATGAGAACATTGTAACAGATTAATGTTTTATCTAATTTGTATCAGACTATTTATGGTTAACCAGATTTTCAGTTAATTCAGTTCTATTTCCTGTTTAGTGGCTCTGTGAATCCAGATATCAGGTATGTGGTTACCATTAGTTTACTTTTTAAACTTCCGCTGTAAGTCTTATATTGCTTAGTATAAAGTTTATTACCTGCTGCTACTAGTTTTAATACTGTTTCCTAGTTTTCTTTATATCGCTGACCCGGCCGGACGGCTGATTTCTGAAATACTGGGAAGGGGTGTTACAGGGAGAGGGTGGGGGATTTAATTAAATCATGGCTTGGTTTTGTTATGTTGTGACTCATTAGGCATTTCCAAATCTTATTTCAATTTTTTGCCACTTCCTCACTTAATCGATAAGTCTGCTCGCTACGCTCTCGCATCAACACTAAAATGCGTGGAATAAAATTCCAATCACTTCAATTAATCTGTTGATTCACGCGCAAAAATTAACCATACAAAAATTGTACCTCGACAATACGCGGGCTCGATCAATTTTTCTTGCAATCGAACCCTGCAATTAAATTTTATTCTTGCAATAAATTACGGATGTTACACGCGGGTGGACGGAAGGAGGAATTGTGCGGAAGGAGGCTGCGGGCGGAAGGAGTCGTTGTGCGGAAGAGGTCGCGACTCGCTGCTCTGCGGCTATGGGAATACGCGACGGAAAAAACTGGGACGGGAGAGCAATGGACCCGGCGAGCGCGATTAGGGTTCTCGTCCCTCTGATACCATGTTGGAAGTCGGGAGAAAGGAAATTCTCATTAACTGAGAGTCACCTCCTTTATATATAGGAGTGACTAAAATATAGGGAAAAAAAAAACCAAACATATAAAACCAACATATAACTGAACCCACTAACAAATACCGAAGCAAAATTTTTAACTCATATTGCCTCAACATACTAATGGTATACGCAGGCTGTATGCAACACATGAGCCACGTTAAGCAAGAGAACAGAAGAAAAATGAAAGAAAGATACTTGAATTAGATAAAACTAATTACAATCAGGAATATGCTCTCAAAAGTTTTACTATCAATCTATCTAGTGTGTCATCCCCAATGCATACCCAAATTCAATCCGCTGATTATACGGTCGAGATATTGAACTCTAACCAATCTTGGGTCAACCCCGAGCAACCTTGACATGAATATTAGTCATTAGATGTTTATTATGTGGACCATGTTGGTTTAAGTCATTTGACATTGCAAGTGTGTTGCTGAACTTGCCTAAAATAACAGAAAGCAAGACATCATCCAAAAAAGGAAAGAAAGCAAGCCTTTATTTCTCCAACTGCACAAAACTCCTCTAATACTTTTCTCTTAACATTACAGACAGTCCACTTTTATAAGAGCCAAAACGGCACTGTTTACACATCCGACTAAGTTTTTGAAATTAACAATTCTGATAATAAACGGTGCCATAACTTGGATTATTTTTCCCACGGAGAGGACTCCATTAGTTCTGCACAAAAATGAATGTTTCGGGTAACGAGTCCTTGAAAATGAAGCAGCCTATCAGGCCTCAAAACAAAAGTAGACAAGTGGGTCTTAGTATAATCGGACCAATGGGTCAATAGAAAAAGTTTAGACCAATGGGCCTTTTTTCCTACCTCAAAGAAAAGTAGTGGGTCTTCATTGGATATCCCAACAGATGGGTCCTCAATAAGCTGCTTAGGCTGTATGGTAAACGTTGAGATATTTTTATTTTTCTCCATAATTGTCTTTTATGGGCCGTATCTGTAACGATCTAGTGTCGTTACGAGATCGCCGAAGAGATCAACGGCGTTAGAAAGGTAAGAATTGGGAATGGCCAAGAAGAGGGGGGCAGCCGGAGACGAGAGAGAGGACGAATGGCCGGAGACGACCGGAGACGAGAGAGATGAAGGGGTGATCGGGAAGTGAGGAACAACTAAGCTTTATTATTATCATTCCATGATCTGAATTACAACCACTAGGCTCTATTTATAGCATTCATACCACATCCTAAAACACCTATTTACAACTATGCCACACATATACTATGTATAATACTCCCTTACATTCCTACCCTGCCCATCAAATGACGACCTCGTCGTTTATTCCTAAAAAAATATAGTCATATGTGGATTTTGGTGATGACATTCCGAACTGTTTACGTTGGCGTTCTCGACATTTAAGTCCACCCGGATCAAAGACCCAAACAATGCGCGGAGTGTATATGAGAACAAAGTCTTCGTCGTCATGCAATTTGTTTATTGGCGGCTCCACTTGTGCAGACTATATCGAAATGGTACATCCTCCTGGATCGTAGACATGAATTGCCCAAGTTGATACATGGCTGCGAAAACACGTGTCATCATGTGGCTGACCAAATTGAGTATTGTGAGTAGTAGAGCTCACGATGACGTTCGGGTTGGAACGAAGTTGCATCAACTCCTCCAAATTTGACATGGCCGTGTTGTCGAAAATAACACGAACAATCGGCGCACATGACAACTCCTCCAATGGTGGTGAAACCGTGTTCACCATAATTATTTCCTCAAGTAGAGTGGTTGCCTTGATAACTTCTTGTTCCTCGTCCTCCGATGGTGTCGAAACAAACGATGAAAATATGTCTTCGTCGGCTTGGATCATCGGAGCCTGGACTCCACTTAGCTCTTCAAATGTCCCGCAAGGGTCATATTCCTCGAACTTAGCTTCATGGCTATCAAGACGAACAAGTGATGGAGGCACTTCTATCCCGAATCAGTTCTGAATAGCGACCTTGAAATGATGCCAATCATGACTGATCATGTCATCCCGTAGAAATTCTAGGCACCACTGTGACGCCGGCTTGTTCAAATAAAATGAGGCCATGAAAACATAATCAAGGGGATTGACATTCTTATACTTGAGGAATATTTCAAACTTAGAAATCCAATCGGTAGGATCGCCCGACGCAAATGGCGGACAAAGTGTTAATCGAGTCCGAAGTTGCTAATGCGGAGCTAGGATCTTGAGCGTGAGGATTGGATGGAGGGGGCTTGAAAAAGTCGAGCTGCTTTTCCTTACTATCAGAATGTTCTTGAAGTTGAAGTGGAGGTTCGGTGGAAGGGACAAGATGTACTAAGGTTGAAGTCCCAACTTCATCTGGATTCCCCCGGGACGGAACAAAATGTCCATCGTGCTGGGAAGCATAAATGAAGGAACTGCACTGCGTCATTGTTGGAGCTGGAGGCGTCTGTTTTAGAGGTAAAGGCGCTGCCATTTGTTGCTCCATTTTGGGGCTTGGATAGTCAATATGAGAGGATGTAGACATTCTGAGCATGGAGTGCCCGTAATTCCATGAAGACGTTTTGATTGAAATGTTGTTCAGTGGCGACCCTCCTATTGAGTTGTTGATTGAACTCATGCAGATGTTTCGATGATTGATTACACACCATGGATTTTCTCCGAGATCTTGAGTGGACATTATGCTGGCGTGATTTGGAGTGGATGCGCAGGAGGCGTGGCCTGATAGGTGTCGGGCTAGGTCGCCGGAGTCGCGGCCGGTGGAAGAGATGCAATACCGTCACCAATGTGCGATATTCTTGATCTTTGCTCGATGTAGATGGCGAAGCGGCTGAAACGGGGAAGCAACGGAGGCGGCGATATCGAGTAAAGTGCAGAATCATTGTCCAGCTACATGCGTGTTCTGGCGGATCGCGGAAGATCGTTAAAGAGCGGTGGTGGCGGAGGATGACAAACCGAGCACGTCCAGAGATGCTTGCGGAAAGAGAATCTCTCAAGAATGACGGAAGGACGGAACGCCGATGGCTGTTCCGACAAAGAAATTTCACGTCGGCGAGGCCGGAGCGGGCATGGATGACAATCTTGAAGAGGGCGAGGGTGGAGAGGTGGAGATCTGCAGACGCCTGAAGGAATTGGGGTGATGTCACGGCTTCTGTTGGATTCTGACCGGCGCAACGTCGTCGTTGATGTAGATAGTGTCAGAATTCGCTGGTGAATCAATGGCGGACAAACTTTTAATTCAAGAATTTCTACTGTAGAGGTTGAGAACGTGAATGGGAGAGTCTTAGTTTAGAAATTGTATGAAATTGAGGGGGTGGATCTTGGGCAATCGCCGAATTGCCGGGGCTAATCTTAAAAAAAAATTATGCTGAAACGGGACGATGTTGAAGAGCTCGCAACACCAAGCGGTGGGGTACCTTGCTGGAATATCAAAGAGGATCACTGGTTGCAGACCGCCCGTGACGTTCTTGAGATCTGCCTATGTCCTGAGTGTTTCGTGGCCGGCGATCTTTTGATGAAGAACAGGCGGCGTGAGATTTTTTTTGTTTGCTGAAGGAGGTGGAAAATTGAACTAGCCTGTGCTCTGTTGGGAAGCTGCTTCACGGCTGTTTTGGTAAAGAATTCCAAAGGAAATCTGGAACTCAATCAAAATGAATCTTGATTTTTTTGATAGAAGAAATGGCTTCAAATGATGTCGATAGCAAGGCCCTTGCTGGAAGGAAACTCCTCAGAATGGCAAGAAGTTGCAAGCACTGAGAATAGAGAGAGAACATCAACGAGAGCACCATTTGTAACGATCTAGTGTCGTTACGAGATCGCCGAAGAGATCAACGGCGTTAGAAAGGTAAGAATTGGGAATGGCCAAGAAGAGGGCAGCGGCCGGAGACGAGAGAGAGGACGAATGGCCGGAGACGACCGGAGACGAGAGAGATGAAGGGGTGATCGGGAAGTGAGAAGAACAACTAAGCTTTATTATTATCATTCCATGATCTGAATTACAACCACTAGGCTCTATTTATAGCATTCATACCACATCCTAAAACACCTATTTACAACTATCCCACACATATACTATGTATAATACTCCCGTACAGTATCTGTGATAAAGGGATTTTTACCTGTATTTGTCCTATGTAGGATTTATTTGTGTTTTATCCACTTCATCAAGTTTTTTGGTGCATTTAATAATACGTCGTTCTATAGGATCATTGTGCTTGAAGCTTAGACAAAGTATATCATCTAAGATTTTAGGAGTAAGAATAAAATCTATAAGAGATGCATCTCTCCTTGTGGTAATATTGAATATCATCTACAAGAGATGCGTCTCTCCTTCTGAAAATACTCATAGTATAAGCAGAGGTAGAACTCTCCTCTGTACTTTTAAAAGTGGTGGTAATAGTATTATCAGATGCAATGAACTATTCATCGAGCATAGGGACCTGTGTTGGTATGTTTTTTATAAACGCTTGTAAATCATTATCAACATGTAAGTGTCAGAAGTCCACAATTTTGGGTTGTATAATCTTTCCAATGCCCACCTCATAAAGAGTGACAGAATCCTTGGGTGTTAATGATCTAAATGTTAAAGCATCATTCTATGACATGCAGTATTCCCATTGAATTCCAAGCACTTTTGATTCAGGCATCATAAATATATTATTTAGATTAATTGAAAGGTAATAGTTTTTTGCATATATTCACATCATGCAAACTAACGCAATAATCGGGATGAATGTTAACACTAAATATTATGTTACCAAGATTAGATTTCTCACACTCGAGTAAACAGTTGAGAGAATCAATTATTCTTTCGTCTCGACAGACAATGAGGATGTAACATCTATAGTTTTGGCGCGGTTTCATTTTTATTTTTTGTTCGTGGTCGGCGAGATCGTTTGAAATTTTAAGGCATTAGTATGTTGTGAGTTTGGGTGTGCCGATAGCCATTTTTAAGTTGGTTTTGGTTGGATTTGGGGTGCCAATAGCGCTTTTCCCCCTCTCCTCTTTGCGGTTAATAATAATAAAAAAAAACGCACGATAAAATCCCGTACATTTCCTTCTCTCGGAAGAGAACCGAGCGCAGCCCGACCTTTTTCACTCTTCCGTTTTCGCGTGCTCCGTCTCCCGCGATCGTCGAGCCCGGCGCACCCCGCAACCCTAGCCGTCGCTCGATTCTTGCTCGGAAGCCCACGCCGACTCCTCCTCCCTCCTCTGCAGGCGCCGGGGAGTATTCCTTTTCCTTCCTTGGCCTTGGAAGTACCGGGTTTCAACGCTAGCCGGAGGAGTTGAGTTTTGTTTTGGTTCCGGTGAGTCGTTTCCTCCCTTACCTCGATTTCCTCTTGAAGATCCTTCGTTTTGGAGGTAGACTAAACTAATTTTCATTTCTATTGCGCTATTTTAGGTTTTGGTGTTCGTGGTTCACCGCGGAGTTTGAGTGGGACGCATTGAGAACCCCAATATCTCCGCATAAAGGTAATATACGAAGCTAGTACGCATATTTTTCTGCAACCTTAGATGATTTGGAATTTTTCCACCGGAAAACTCTTAGGGAAAAATTATGAGTTTAGGTTTGCCTTGAATTGCAGGACTTTGGTAGGTTCGAGGCAGCTTTCTGAAGGTCCCCAGTAGTAGGATTTGCCTTCGGAAATAGAAGATGTCGCCGCGCCGAGTCTACGAGCGTCGCACCACCGCTGTAAGGAAATTTAAATTCCTTTTAGTTAGATATATCAAGTATTGTATTTTTATACACATAAATAGATTTATTTCAAGTAGCATGTCCATGCATAGAAAGGTGTGGTGATAGGAAAACGGTTACGAAAAATGTGTAGGGTGACACGATTTCCCTAAGACCCAAGTAGTCAGATCATGAACAGTAGCATAGAGTTCGCAAGCGTTAACCGTGTTCGTAGGTTTGTAATTTGTCCAAACAAGGGCGCGAATGTCCCTTCAAGTCGACCACAAGAAAGTCAAGGGTCGCTTAACAGTACACCAGAAAAGTTATCCCTTGCAGAGTAGCGTCAGACCAAAAAAGTCAGCCAGCACACAGAGGTCTTTCGTGCTAGGTAGAGGCGCACTACCTTTCTCATAAGGCACATGGAACCTTATGAGTAGTACAGACTTGGGAAGTGTCTTCCCTTGAGCCAGCTAGTAGATTCGAGACCGTGTCCGCGTGACACTAGAACAATTGGGTTCGTAAGATGGTCTCGGGTCGTCAGTTTCAGTTGCGCGTTAGGAGCTACTCTGCCTAGAGCCTTCCTAGTAGATGAGCAGGTTAGAAGCCACCTAGAACTCAAGTATAGACCTGACATGAGACAGTACGCTAGTTAGTGGACGCCAGGACTTGAGTTAGAAAAATAAAAGTCACGTGCTTAGTACGAGTAAATGTTTGACCAGAGAATAGTGCGAAGGCATGCATAGCACATAGCATAAAAGTTTTAAATGCATAAAATTATTTTTCAAAAACATACATGCATTCATATGTAAAGCTGGTTTTTAGTGTCACTAGGAGGGGTTATTTTTCCTTACTCTGACCCTTCGTGGGCACTGTTTTTCAGGTGACCCAGGTGGGAAGTTACGTCTAGGATGAGCATGTGGTGGCGTCAGTTTGTACTATTTATCTTTTTCAGTTTACTCTATTTCAGCATGTACCTGTAGATGAGAACATTGTGTCAGATTAATGTTTTATCTAATTTATTTCAGACTATTTATGGTTAACCAGATTTTCAGTTAATTCAGTTTTACTTCCTGTTTAGTGGCTCTGTGAATCCAGACATCAGGTATGTGGTTACCTTTAGTTTACTTTTAAACTTCCGCTGTAAGTCTTAATGTGCGTAGTATAGATTTTATTACCTGCTGCTACTAGTTTTAATACTGTTTCCTAGTTTTCTTTATATCGCTGACCCGGCCGGACGGCTGATTTCTGAAATACTGGGAAGGGGTGTTACAGAGGACGGGGTTACCAAATTAAGCGTTGTAGAATCTACCTAAAATAGCAGAAAGAGAGTCCCAAAATAAAGGAAGCAAACAAGCCTTTATTTCTCCAATTCCAACTCTCTTCCAAAACTCCTCCCCTGACCCTTTTTGAATTTTCTCTTAATCAAAAAAAGTGGAACCCAGAATTTAAGAGAGTTTAAGATGATAACAATTTCCAAAACAGAAATTTCATTCAGCAAAAAATTCAAAAAGGGTTGTGAATGTTTTAAATGCAATCAGGAAGCGCATTAGGCTAATGAATGTCCAACTAATATTATGAAAATAACTATCTCAAATCTCTAGAATTGTGGTATTTATACTTATGAAGCAAAAGATATTACTAGCGATAAAACATCTATTTACGAAATAGAGTCTATACATTCTGATTCTGATTCTGATTAAGAACTTAAAAACCAATTTAGGATTGTCAATATTAATATGATAGACTCAATTTATGAAAAACACAGGCAGATCCCCACTTGCCCCTCTTATAATCCGCTCACCAACTCCTACAAAGCTATTACTATAGAAAATACTCTCAGTTGCATTAAGAACATTACCAAAGCGCCATTGGACTTGCCTACAAGTAACAAGTTGAACAGATAGAAAATATGCACAAAGCCCAATGTTCTACTATAATTGTCATGCTTTACGGTCTGACAAGCTGCCTTAAAAGGACTCATTAGTCCAAAAATTGATGACCCATCGGTCTGAATAAATAATGAATTCTCAAGAGCCATTGGTCTTCTTTGCGATGGAAATAAAAAGGCCCATTGGTGTGAAATTATCCTAACACGAAAACCTACTTGTTAACTTATGTTTTGAGGCCTGTACTCATTACTCGAAATATTCCTTTTTTTGAATAACTAATGGAGAACAAAACTTTAATGGTCTACCCCATTGGGAAAAAGGTCCTAGTTATCTCTCCACAGAGAGACTGTGATACGAAAGAAAATGTTTATTTGAAAACCAAAGACACCTCTTAGATCAAACAAGACGTAAAATCCCATAGATTTAAACTTAATTAATTCAGTAAACCAGTTTTTAACACGAATAAAAACCTCATGTATTATAATTATCAGATCTTAAATAATTTATTGAATCACTTCTAATGGCAGGTAAGGTCATTTTATTAGTGTCATGAAGCTACTGGTTGAGAGATTCACAGCTTTAAATCAATGTTTCACTGAACTGAAAGAGGATATTTCCAACAAATCAGATGGTGATATCGAATAGGAAGAATATTTTTGTTATGCGTCATTGGACACTATTTATTACCATAACATCAACAATAACAACACTCAAGCCTTTTATTCCACTATAGTGAGGTAGGCCATATGAATCCTTTGTCTCCATTGTGCCCTACCATTAGTCAAAATCTCACTAATCTCTAAGTACATCATGTCTTTTCTTATAATTTCATTACAAGTCTTTATTGTTCTACCCCTCCCCCGTTTAACATGCCTAGTGACTAAATTCTCACAACGCCTAACATGTGTCTCTAATGGTCTCCTTTGTACATGTCCAAACCATCTTAGTCGAGCTTCTCACAACATCTCTGCAATTGGTGCCACTCCTGTCTTATCCCTGATACATTCATTCCTAATTTTATCCAGTCTCATGTGTCCACACATCCACCTAAGCATTCTCATCTCTGCAACTCCCATTTTTGCTCATGTACGCAATTCACTGCCCAACACTCAAAATCATAGAGCATCACTGGTCTAATTGCAGTTTGGTAAGAAATGGCCTTTAAGTTTTAATGGTGCTTTACGATCACATAAGATCCCTGGCGCGCCACCCCACTTCAACGTACCTGCTTGGATTCTATATATCACATCTTTATTAACACCTCCATTTTTTGAATTATCGATCCAAGATATTTAAAGCGCTCACTGCGGGAAATATCTTAATCGCCCAACTTAATAACAAAGCCATTCTTCCTTCTTGCACTGCTAAATTTAAGCTCCATATACTATGTCTTTGTCCTACTCAACCTAAAAACCTTCTTTTCTAAAGTGACTCGTCAAGATTCAACTTTCGTGTTTACACCCTCGTGCATCTCATCTTCTAAAACGATATCATCCGCAAACAATAAACACCAAGGTATTTCTTGTTGGGCATATCTTGTGAGCTCATCTAAGATAAGGGTAAAGAGATAAAGACAAAGCTGAACCTTGATGTAGGCCAACAATGATTGGAAATTCCTGTGTTAATCCTCCAGATGTACCTACCCTCGTCACCGAATCTGTATACATATCTTTGATTATGCCAATGTATGATACATTTACACCTTTCTTTTCTAAGACTATATATAAGATCTCTCTTGGAAACCTATCATAAGTCTCCTCAAGATCGATAAATAACATATACTATTAGAAAAGCCCATGTAAAGGGCCCATTATTGGGCCCTCTTTCTTTATTTCTCTCTCCTCCTTCTTTAGTCCCACATCATGTATAAGATTTATTCTTCTCTCCTCTTTCCTGTATATTTGTATTATCCCCTTGTATTTACACATTGAAGTAATACATACAAGCTTTTGGGTCATTCTCTACATTGTATCAGAGGGACTCGGTGCTCCTGCGGATTCCGACGTCTATCCGCCCGACGGCCTGCGGTTTCCGCGGCCTGACGTTTGTGTCCGCACCTCCTAGTCGCATAGCCTCTGCGGCCTGCCCTTCTCCTCTCCGCTCCCTCTCCTTCAACCACTCCTCTTCTGGTCCTTTTATAGTCCTCTCTCTCTGATCTGTGGGGTCCACTGCTTCCCATAGTCCGTTGCGGCCTCTCTCTGTCCGCTGCGAGCTCGGCGAACTCGCTCCCTAGCTCTGCGGTCTCCTTCTGTCCGCTGCGAGCTCGGCGAACTCGCTTCCTCCTCTTGCTCGGCAAACTCGCTCCCTAGCTCTGCGGTCTCCCTCTGTCCGCTGCGAGCTCGGCGAACTCGCTTCCTCTTCTTGCTCGGCGAACTCGCTTCCTAGCTCTGCGGTCTACTTCTGTCCACTGCGAGCTCGGCGAACTCGCTTCCTTTTCTTGCTCTCTTTGGTCCGCTGCGAGCTCGGCGGTCTCCTTCTGTCCATTACCTGTTGCTATTGCGAGCTCCCTTCTGTCCGTGCTGCTTTCTCTGTCCGCTGCTGTTCTCCTCCCTCTTCTGGCGGGCAAGTTCTTTTCCCTGCCCACCGCGGACTCGCTCCTCTCTGTGATTTCCGTATTGCGGACTGGTCCAGCCCGCAGCGGTCACCCTCTAGTCGCCGCACATCGCCGCGCCTTGACGAGCTCTCCCCGCTTGTCTTCTCCTTCTCCATCTCGCCGCGGCCTGCCCTCTCTTCTCGGCGAGCTGTTGTGCTCTTCTCGCCGCGGACTGCTCCAGTCCTACCATAGCTCGCGCCTTGCCTAGCGCGTCTGTACTCGCCGCGGCCTGCCTTCTGCTCGCTTCCTCTCCTCCAGGTCATCATGTCTTCTAGCGATTCCACTACAGCTACCCCCACGGCAGACCGTGCGGCTCCTGCTCCTGAACTCCGCGATGAGCTTCGGATTACTACTCTTTCCCTCTTTGGGAAGACGAACTTCATCCCGTGGGTTCACTCCGTTCGGAGGGTCCTGCAAGCCAAGGGCCTTGCGTGTCACCTTACCCAGGGACCTCCTTCTCCTACTACTGATGAATGGCTACGAAATGACGGTCGTGTCCAGACCTGGATCCTGAACTCTCTGGAGGGTGAGCCCTACCAGATGATCATGTATCATGAGACCGCCAAAGCAATGTGGGATGAACTCCACTCCTTGTACTCGGGCAAGGACAGCCTTCAGCACCTCTTTGACATCATCACCGATCTTCAAGCGTTGGATGTTGGCAAGGATATGGACATGACCTCCTTTGTGGCTCGTGCTAAGACTCTCACGGAGGCCTGGATTCAGCACCAGCCATCTACTACTGATCTCGCTGCTCAGCGTGCCCAGAAGGAGGCTGTCTGTATTGCTATGATTATGGCTCGAGTACCGCCACACCTTCACAGTATCCGGGCCCAGGTTCTGGCATCACCTGTTACCCCCTCCTTCTCAGATGTTTGTTCTATGTTACTTCGAGTACCACCTCCCATGGAGACGTCTGCACCACCATCGCTGGCCCTTCTTCAACAGGCCCTTCCTCCCTTACTTCCCCCACCATCTTCTGCTCGGGGTGGTCGTACGGGCTCCCGTGGTGGTCAAGGTCGCCCAAAGTGCTCATACTGCTGCCGGGATGGACACACTGAAGCAGTCTGTCACAAGAAACATGGCTACCCTCCTCGCCCGCCTACTGCTGCTACCGCTGATAGCCCTCCACCCACCGGTACGGACCTTGAGGCTCTTCGCCTTCAGCTGCAACAACTCCAGGGGCTACTCAACCCTCCGTCTGCTTCGGTTGCCTTCACCTCTACAGTAAGTATTGCATCCACCTCCACTACAGGTACTGCCTGTCTTTCCTCCAGTTCTCGTTGGTTCCTGGACTCGGGAGCCACCCACCACATCACCTCACTGCTGCCGCCAAGGTTCTCAGATTCTCCTCATCCCACATTTATTACTGTGGCCAATGGTGCGAGTGTTCCGGTCTCCGGATGTGCTGATCTCTTGATCCACCCTCCATCTCTCTTCGCTCCGCTCTTTATGTGCCGACATCACCATTTAATTTACTATCTGTTGGTCGTCTTACTACTGATATGAACTGCTATATCATCTTCACCTCTTCTGGTTTTTTGATACAGGATCGGCAGACGCAGATTACCATTGGTAGGGGTCGACTGCAGAACGGGTTCTACCTCCTCGATGCCTCTTCTACCTCCCTTTTCTCTGTACCATCTAGTGATTGGCATTACCGTCTTGGGCATGCTCCTCTACCACTCCTCCAGAAGGCGCTTCCTGACGCATCCCTTCCTGCTTTTAAATGTGATTCATGTATTATTGGCAAACAGCCACGTTCTTCTTTTCCCGCACATTGTACTCGGAGCTCTGCTCTTTTTGATTTAATACATTCTGATATTTGGGGTCCGTACAGGGTTACCAGTATCTCTGGTTATCGTTACTTTATAACGTTTATTGACGATTACTCTCACACCACATGGTTGTATTTACTTCGTGATCGCTCAGAGCTTCCCCGTGTCTTTCGGGTTTTTGTGTTAGAGACTCGTACGCAATTCTCTACTACTATCAAAACATTGCGCTCTGATAATGCCCGTGAATACACTAGCCACGAGTTTGCAAATCTATGCGGAGACTTCGGGATTGTTCATCAGACGTCTTGTCCCTACACCCCTCAACAAAACGGGGTTGCAGAACGAAAGAACCGCCACCTTCTTGATATTGCTCAATCCCTCATGCTTCACATGCATGCTCCCAAAGTATACTGGAACTTTGCGGTCTCCAGTGCGTGTTTTCTCATCAACCGTATCTCATCTTCGATTCTCCAAAATGCTACCCCCTTCAGCCTTCTCTTTCCCTCCGCACCTGCCTTTCCTCTCACCCCCAGGGCCTTTGGCTATACTTGCTTCGTCCATACCCTGGGTCCCATTATAGACAAACTGGATCCCCGAGCAGTGAAACACATTTTCGTCGGCTACTCCCGCACCCAAAAGGGCTATGTGTGTTATTCTCCGGCTACCCAGAAAGTCTCTGTGTCCGCCGATGTTACTTTCTGGGAGGATCGACCCTTCTTCCCTCCTCCTTTGCCGCCTCTTCTACCACCAACCACTCTACCACCTTCCACTCCACGGTCGGTTATCCCTGTCAACTCGCCTCCAACCCTCCCTCAGCTAACTCCCACTATTGCTCCTCCTAAGCCGCCCGTCATTCGGGTCTATACTCGTCGCCCTCTTCCTTCCATTGCCCCTATGCAGTCGGCTTCGACCTCGGCTTCTCCGTGTTCTGCTGCTCCGGTGCCCGCCTTTACAGCTCATCCGATGGCCAACTATGTTTCTCTACATCGCCTATCTCCACATCTTCAGACATTGGCTACTTCACTATCCTCGGTCTCTATTCCTAACTCCGTACAGGAGGCTCTTCAACATCCTGGGTGGCGCGCTGCCATGGAAGAAGAAATGGCTGCTCTTTGGGCAAACCAGACTTGGACCCTGGTGCCCCTTCCTCCCGGACAGAAACCAGTTGGGTGCAAATGGGTATTTGTCAACAAACATGCTCCTGATGGGACCATTGACAGACTCAAAGCTCGCCTGGTAGCTCGTGGCTTCACCCAGCAACAAGGTCTCGACTATGACGAGACTTTCTCTCCGGTCGCCAAGCTCAACACAGTCCGCGTTCTCATCTCGGTGGCTGTCCATCGCCAATGACCCTTACTTCAACTGGACATCAAGAATGTTTTTCTGAATGCCGACCTCCGCGAAACGGTTTACATGCAGCAACCTCCCGGGTTTGAGACCACGGGGGAGTCTCGGGTGTGTCACCTTCTCAAATCGCTCTATGGTCTCAAACAATCCCCTCGGGCATGGTTCGACAAGTTCAGCAAAGCTCTCCGGGAAATTGGCTTCACTCGGAGCTCGGCTGACTTCTCATTGTTTACTCGCCACCAGGCAACGGGTACGGTTCTCCTATTGGTATATGTCGACGACATCATCATTACTGGAGACGACTTGAACGGCATACAGGCCGTTAAGCAACATCTGAACTCCGTCTTCCAAACTAAAGATCTGGGACATCTTCGGTACTTCCTAGGTCTGGAGGTTGCTAGACGATCAGATGGTCTGGTTCTCTCTCAGCGGAAATACTGTCTAGATCTTCTTCATGATGCAGGCTACTCCGGCTGCAAACCTGTGAACACTCCCATGAATGTCAATCACAAACTATGTGTTCAGGCCTCGGATTCTAATACCCTTCTACAAAATCAAGAATATTATCGTCGTCTAGTTGGGAAACTAATCTACCTAACAGTAATAAGGCCTGATATATCCTTCGTCGTGGGGCTCGTCAGTCGGTATATGCACTCTCCTTGAAGCTCTCATCTTCAGGCAGTGGAACGGATTCTCAGATACCTCAAGACAGCTCCTGGCCAAGGACTTGTATACAAAACCTCATCTTCAATCCCAACATTGGTGGAATACTCTGATGTCGACTATGCTGGCTCTCTTGATGATCGACGATCCACTAGCGGGTTCTGCACATATTTTGGGGGACATCTGATTACTTGGCGCAGCAAGAAACAAGCAGTGGTTGCTCGATCCTCAGCAGAAGCAGAATATCGGGCAATGGCTTCTGTGATTTCGGAACTCACATGGATTGAGAGTCTCCTTGCCGACCTTGGTGTAAGGCTATCTTCACCTGCTCTCCTCCTATGTGACAGCCAAGCTGCTATACATATTGCCAAGAACCCTGTCTTTCACGAAAGAACGAAGCATATTGAGGTAGATTGTCATTTCATCCGAGAGAAAGTCCACATGAAGAAGATCGAGCTCAAGCATGTTCCGGGTACTGAACAGGTCGCGGGCGTCCTCACAAAAGCTCTACCAAGTACCCTCTTCTATCAGTGCCTATCCAAGCTTGGCGCATACGACTTGTACGCTCCAGCTTGCGGGGGAGTATTAGAAAAGCCCATGTAAAGGGCCCATTATTGGGCCCTCTTTCTTTATTTCTCTCTCCTCCTTCTTTAGTCTCACATCATGTATAGGATTTATTCTTCTCTCCTCTTTCCTATATATTTGTATTCTCCCCTTGTATTTACACATTGAAGTAATACATACAAGCTTTTGAGTCATTGTCTACATATACAAATCTTGTTTTCTTTCTCAATAGTTGTCAATGAGTCTCCTCAAGAGATGTATAGCTTCCATGGTCAACCGCCCTGACATGAATCCAAAATGATTCTCCGAGATGATAGTCTCTCATGTCAATCTTCTTTCTAAAAATTTGTACGATGGCACAAAACCGGCATTTAAAATTATCCATATTCGGTAATATTAAAATTGCCAAACAGTCGGCAAAAATTTATTATTTTGGCATTACTTCGTGCCGAAAGAAAAACTTACTTCGCCCCAAAGGAAGAGATTGGCAATTGTTTGCTAGCCAGCGAAAAAATATTGCGACTTTGCCTCAAAGGAAGAGATTACTTCGTCCTGAGGAAACAAGTACTTCGTTCTGAAGGAAACAAGTACTTCGTCCTGAAGAAAAAAATAGCTTCATTCCTACACAAAATCAGTTTCATTCCGATGCAACAATTACTTCGGCATGAAATTTTGCAAACATAGGTGACAATGACAACTAATAAACCGGAGCAAAACACCAATAAGGTTGCTCCAATGCACCCAAAGGAATCTCGGATCATATAAGGCACTATCAGAAAGGATTGGAAAAAATCTTAACTGCTACCTGGGTTTTTACCCTGAAAAGTATTGTTCACCGTTAGTGTAGAAAGTGTTGTTCACTTTTTTATTCTCAAATATAGCGTTTTAATGGCATTGGAGTAAAGTACTGTTCACTTTATACTTTGGTACTTTTTTACTGCACGCACCCTCATCGGAAATGTTTATTCCGAAAATTAGAGTCGGTTATGTAAGCGGTGTCATTTTGGATCCTATGAAAGGAGACCGTTTGTAAATGTTGGAGGAGTTTTGGAGTTTTGAGAGGAGAGTTGGAGTTGGAGAAATGAAGGCTTGCTTTTTTTTCTTTCTTTAGGTGCTCTCTTTCTTTTTGCTATTTTAGGTAAGTTCTGCAACATGATTAATTTGGCATCATTTTGTCTTGGTTAAGAATTTTATGGATCACATGCCTTCAATCCTCTTGGATTTTCTATCTCCAAGATAGACTTCTATTTTATATTCTCATCTAGAGTGGAAAAATGATCCTTGTTGTTGCTCATCTGACATGCGCACCCACTGTCGATGTACCAAATATCACTGTCTTTGGTTTCTGTTTAGAACAGGAATAGAACAATTGTTCATATTTGGTTTCCTTTTCAATCAAGTTTGCTTCCTATTTTTGGTTGTGTTAGAAAATACTAGGAAAATTGATGTATTAACTCATGTAGGAATTAGTGTTTAGTCTCACATTATTTGTATAGCTAGATCTTATTCTCTTCTCTCCTATATATTTGTACTCATACTTGTTTTTCGGTATTCAAGAAGTATATACAAGGTTTGGAACTTTCTCTAGATGGTATCAGAGGGATACGGTCCGGCCTGTTTTTTTCTAACTGACTGCTCCGCCTGCTTACCGGGCGGCATGTTCTCCGGTCTAGCCGCAGTGTCTTGCGGCCTGCTCATTTTCTAACCGCTTCCGGGTATAATTGTAAAAGAGCATCTGTCGAATGGTCTCTATATCCTTGACCCCTCTCCCCCCAACGGTGTTGTTCTCTATTAGCTCTGTTGATTGGCATCAACGCCTGGGTCACGCTCCTCTAAACATCCTCAGAAAATCTCTCCCCGACATGTCCCTCCAAGAGTTCACGTGTGAGTCTTGTATCTATAGGAAACATCATCGGTCTACGTTCTCACCACATCCTACTCGGAGTCCTGCTCCCTTTGATCTAGTACATTCCGATATTTGGGGACCCTACAAAATTGCGAGTGTTTTTGGATATCGTTACTATGTCACATTTGTAGATGACTACTCTCGAGTGACCTGGCTGTATCTCCTTCGTGAACGCTTTGAATTGACCGGTGTATTCCGTACCTTTTTCATTGAAACACGCAACCAGTTTTCCACTACAATTAAAACTCTCCGCACCAATAATGCCCGTGAATACACGAGTCATGTCTTCGCTCACCTCTGTGCTGAGTTTGGGATCATCCATCAAACCACCTGTGCCTATACCCCCCAACAAATGAATGTTCTCAAACAGTATTGGAATTTTGCGGTCTCTACTGCCTGCACTCTTATTAACGGCATGCTTTTCTCCATTCTCAATTTTGTGGTTCCCTTCAATCTTCTGTTTCCCTCCAAACCTCCTTTCTCCATCACCCCTCGCGTGTTTGGTTGTGTGTGCTTTGTTCATCATCTTGGCCCGTCCACTGACAAACTTTCTCCCCGTGCTACTAAATATATGTGTGTAGGCTATTCTCGGACTCAGAAGGGATACGTTTGTTTTCCCCCAAGGATCGCAAGGTGGTTACTTCTGCTGATGTCACCTTCCTCGAAGATCAGTCATATTACTCTCAACAAGCTGATTCTCCTCTTCCCCCACCTCTTCCGCGGCCTGTTATCCTTGTTCATTCACCTTCCTCCTCTTCTTCCCACACCAATCCCACCTAAACCACCTGTCATTCGTGTGTACACTCGACGTTCTTCTTCGTCTACTGCCCTACGGGAGCTGCCCTGCTCTAATGATGTTTTGCAGCCTGCCGATCCGACAACAGCTTCCACTGCCCACCCGCTGGCCAACTATGTCTCTTTTCACCACCTCTCTCCGGAACTCCGACAAAGTGCTCTTTCTTTAGCCTCTAACTCCACCCCTAATTTTGTACAGGAGGCTCTCCGACATCCCGGGTGGCGGGCGGCTATGGACGAGGAAATGGCTGCTCTTTGGGCAAACAACATTTGGGATTTGGTCCAGCTTCCTCCTGGACAATCTTGTGTGGGATGTAAGTGGGTGTTTGCCGTCAAACAGGGTCCGGATGGGACGGTTCACCGATTAAAAGCTCGTCTTGTAGCTCGCGGCTTCACTCAACAATAAGGCTTGGATTATGATGAGACTTTTTCTCCAGTCGCTAAACTCAATATTGTTCGTGTGTTGATCTCCCTCGTTGTTCACCGCCACTGGCCCTTACACCAACTGGACGTCAAAAATGCCTTTCTTAATGGCGATTTACAGGAGACCGCTTATATGCAGCAACCTCCCAGGTTTGAGACCACGGGGGAGTCTCTTGTCTGTTGTCTGAAGAAGTCTCTTTATGGTCTCAAACAGTCTCCGCGGGCATTGTTTGACAAATTTAGCAAGACCGTTAGTGATGTTGGGTTCACTCGGAGTTCGGCTGACTTCTCTTTGTTTACTCGTCATCGTCCAACGGGCACAGTAATTCTTTTGGTTTATGTGGATGATATTCTGATTACAGGAGATGATCTTTCAGGAATACAGATGATCAAACAGCATCTAGCAACTGTGTTTCAAACAAAGGACTTGGGAAGCCTTCGATATTTTCTTGGTCTCGAAGTGGCTCGGAGACCTGATGGGCTTGTGCTATCTCAGAGAAAGTACTGTCTTGACCTACTTCATGATGCAGACTATTCTAGATGCAAGCCTGTTGACACTCACATGGATATCAATCACAAACTTTGTGCTCATGCCTCGGACTCCGATTTGCTCCTTCCGAATCCAGAGTATTATCGTCGCCTTGTGGGAAAGCTGATATACCTCACTGTTACTAGACCTTATATATCATTTGTTGTTGGAATTGTCAGTCGATTCATGCATGAGCCACGTATCTCTCATCTTCAGGCTGTCGAACGTATTCTTCGTTACTTGAAGACTGCTCCTGGACAAGGGCTTGTATACAAGCCCTCTTCGTCTCCTTTATCTCTGATTGTTTATTCTGATGCTGATTATGCTGGCTCTTTGGATGACCATCATTCCACAAGTGGATAATACACTTACTTTGAAGGACATCTTATTACATGGTGCAGCAAAAAACAGCCTGTGGTTGCTCGCTCATCTGCTGAGGCTGAGTATCGATCTATGACAACTCTTGTGTCTGAGCTCACATGGCTTGAGGGTCTCCTTGATGATCTAGGAGTCAAGCTCTCCTCACCCGCAACTTTATTATGCGACAGTCAAGCTGCTATACACATTGTCAAGAATCCGGTCTTCCATGAACGAACAAAACATATTGAAGTTGACTGTCACTTCATTCGGGAGAAGGTTCAGTTGAAGAAGATAGAGTTAACACATATTCCTGCTGAGAAGGTTCAGTTGAAGAACATAGAGTGTTAACACATTCCTGCTGCGGTATTCAGCAAGTTACGGAACCAACAATCTCTTTCAAAGTGGTTCGGACATCCTCATTAAATTAACCAATCTCCTGGCTTGTTATTTTGCCATAGAATAGTTAGAACCAGAGGATTCATTGTTGGGGCCTGCGCCTCTATCTCGGAGTTGGGTTTCTAAGGAACCGGATTTTTGCTGTGGTTAGTTATCAGTTCTTGTCCATTTTTGATTGTAAGCTCAAGGATGGCTTTTTTTAATCTTCCTGAGCAGACGATTTGTACTAGAGAGAGGGTTGAGATATCACTCCTTTTATAGTTACAACTCAATCATGCATGAAAAGAGGATTTTGGGACAAGCATCCTTAATAGCAGGGGTGCACAAAAAGACCGGTCGGGACCGGACCGGTCGGGACCGGACCGGTCGGGACCGGTCAAACGGATAGGAGTCCCGACCGGTCCAAGGTCCCGGATAGGGATCCCGGACCGGGACCGGTATTAACTCTTTTATGTAGGAGTTATGAGAGCCTACGGCTCTCATTTAATGAGAGCCAACAATGAGAGCCGTTAGTCCATAACAAGAGCCAAACGGCTCTTTTAAAGAGCCGTTTGTATTTTTACTTTTTGTTTTTTTTTTAAAAATCTATAAAACCCCCCCTCCCTCTCTCTTTCACTCTCTTTCACTCTCTCTCACTCTCTCTTACTCTCTCTCTCACCTCTCTCACTCATTCAAGCTTCCTCCTCCTCCATGCCGGCGTCTTACTCTCGGACATGAGATTGTCGAGCACCGACATAAAGCGGCGGTATGGGATCTCGAGAAGGTGCGGATCGGCGGCGAAATAAGGCGAATGCAAATTTGCGGCAAGTATGGCGGCTAACAGCAGCAACACACTCTCGCCCGACACAACAAATCGTGTCTTCCAAACAATCGGAGACCAACCAAGCTCAGATTTCAACGACCGGGCAGATTTGGAGTATGACCAAGCTCGGCAACGGGAGCGACATGGAGAAGTCATCAAAAGCGGTCTCCCGTTCAACCATACGACAACGACAAGGTTACATACACGGCACTCCAACAAAATATCAACAGGTAAGTCTCTACACTCGGCGTGATGCTTTAACCAACAATCAAAATTTTTTTCAAAATTATTTTGAAACATTCGAGGGACGAGTTAGTTTAAAGCGATGTTTGGTAGCGGTTAGACGGATTTGCATAACTTGTCTTGCATCCCGATAGTTGGGAATTAAATAAACGTATTATTTGTTTTGAAGGTTTTGAATTTAAAGCATTACCAGGTGAATTAGTGTACAATCAAAATAAAAGATAAAATTTTAAGTATTTAATAACGCCTCTAATAATAATATGGCTATTAAATATTTAATTAATGATCTAGCTATGTTTGTATTTTTTTTTATTTTGCACGTGTTGAATATTGTGAATAGTTTAAATTTTATAGAAGTTATTAAAATCCTATGTTACTTCACAGAAAACAAGATTCAAAAAATTTGTTATTGCACAAGGTAAAAAATTTTTGGGGCCTGCCTCTGCCTCTATCTACGGAGTTGGGTTTCTAAGGAACCGGATTTTTGCTGTTAATTTTTTTAATGGTTAGTTGATTCAGGCTTTTTCATCTCATGAGGTTTGCTTGAAGTCATTTTTGATTGTCGAAGAAAAAACAAGAACTTCGAGCACTTTAAACGAATTAGGTTTATATAGCAGATTCAAGGATGGAGCTTTTTTTAATCTGTCTTCATGAGCAAACAGGGAGTCTTGCAACTGAGCTAGAGAGAGGGTTGAGATACACTAGCCACTTTTATAGCTGTTACAACTCAATCATAGCATGAAAAGAACATATAAATTAAATTAAATTTTTTTTTTAAAAATAAATTTTATTTAAAAACTTCTAAACCGGTTTTTCCGGAGCCGGTCCCGGTTTTCAGAGGGAAAACCGGTGACCGGTCCGGGACCGGTGCCCCAAAAGACCGGTCCTGCCCAGGACCGGTCCCACCGGGATTTTGGCATCCTTAATAGGCTCTCCCTGGTTTCTCATTTGATTTATTAATGTGTTAGTTCTTGCAATGAAATCTTTCACACCTTCTCTTTGTTTCAATATGGAGATTTTCAAACAGTTTCCACATGGTTTGGAATTTTATGAGAATTACCTATTTGGATTCCATGAATTTTTATGCCAAGGTATTACATGCCTCTTTTGTTGTTGCTGAGCCCATGATTCTAAGAAATATGACATTTGCTACTCCTTGTTGAATTATAAGAAAAGCTCGTGAGTTCTTCATTTTCTCTTCTTCCAGATGTTGTGAGCTCCCAAGCCTAGTGATGCTTTTGATGGTCTTATATGAAGACCATCAACTACATATATATATATATATATGGTCATTTATTGGGACCTCCCATCTAACTTTGTATAACTATAGGGATCACTTCTCTATCTTTAAAATTATCAGACTTCTCCTCTAAGTTTACATTGTTAACATATATGTACCAAAAAATTTTATGGAGAATTCCGAGAGGTGGTTTTTTTTTTGCATGCATGTTAACAAGGTAAATTATTTGTATTATTAGTAAGTGTTGGTATTTGGTGTGCAAATAGCACAGATTGGTGTGCAAATAGCACAGATTGGTGTGTCAATATCATATCTCCTCCTTTTGGGATTAGTCTCACATCTCAATTTGTAATTTGGGTGTCCCTCTTGTGTGTATATAGGGGAGATATGTATATATGTAAAGACAATTGTGAGAATAATAAAAGCTTGTTCTTTGCTTTATTTTCTACTTGGTATCGAAGCCAGGTTTGGAAGGAAATAAAATTTTTGATTCCGGGTGATCACAGAAATCGTTTCTTATTTTCCTTCCGTTTATTTTCTTTCGGAGAAAAGGAGAGGGATTATGTGCGAAAGACCGGCGAGTTACGCGCGGGATTACATCGGGAGTTCTCTCCGCCGGAGAAGGAAGGACGCGGGACCGATAGGAGCTCTCTGTGCCACTGAGAGCTCGGCAGCGTCCCGGTGGAAGAAGAATCGTGTATCATCACATATCGCGCATCATGGGAAGAGGAACTGCGCAGATCCATCGCGGCAGGAAAGTGCGGGAGAACGATCGCCGCATGTGGGAGAGGGGTCGACGCACTGTTGCGCGCTGCAGGAGAGGGAGCGTCGCGCTCCTTAGGAGAAGACATGTGCGGGAAAATCGAGTGCGCGCAGGGGAGAAGACACAGCGGCCCAAAACGCGGAGAAGATTTGGCATCCAAGTGACCGCGGAAGCAGTGAGTGCGGCAGCAGTGAGCACGACAGGAGAAGGCGCGTGCGGGAAAATCGAGTGCGCGCAGGGGAGAAGACGCAGCGGCTCAAGGCGCGGAGAAGATTTCGCGGCGGAGAATTTCACGCGCAGCGGCTCTTAGAACATTGAGCGCGCGCAGGGAGATTTGCCTCGCGTTGCGGGCTTCCTGGAGAAATTCATTTGATTGAAGAAAAATTAAGCGTGCTCATGGAGAAATTAGTCGCCAAAATGGAAGAGCCGGACTTAAAAGTTTTTTTGAGTACTTGTGAATGTCCAAAGGCGAGGGCACTGCTTAGTCGTCGTCTCCTCCAATGAAGCTGGATATTCCCCCGGTGGAGTTGAAGCTCGATGGATCAGCTACGTACTTAAGTTGGTCGCGTCGAGTAAAAAGTGCACTCTCCGGAAGGAACATAGAGGACTATCTGACTGGCGAGGAGAAGGAGACAGAGAAGGACTCTGATGGGTACAATGAATGGAAGACTACACACAGCCTGTTGCACACATGACTTCTAAACTCAATGGTCGCGTCTATCGCTATCACGGTGGATGGCATAGAGACTGTAAGTGATGTTTGGGGGAAGTTACAGAGGCTCTATGCAAACAACATGCGCGTGTTTCAGATCGAATGGGAGATTAAGACTGTAATCCAGGGGGATCGCTCGATCCAGGAGTATGTCGTAAATCTAGAGCGACTATGGGCAAACTATGATTATTTCTCACTAGTTGTATGCTACAAAGACCCTGAATGCACGAAAGGGGAGCGAGATGCCTAGCGGAGGACTATGCACTTTATGAGGGGGTGGAACCACTCTTCCGGGAGGGAAATCGGCTCTAGCGGCCACCAATCAAGGGCACGAGGAATACATGAGTGAGACAGGACAATGTTATAATTGTGGTGAAGTAGGACATCTCCGACTAACTTGCCTTAAGCCACCAAAGGAGAGGGGTGCAGGTGGACGGGGAAAGTTTGGAGGTCGTTGGCGCGGTCGTGGAGGTCGTAGAGGTGGTGGACGAGGAGGTTATCGGGCAGATCTCATGATAGGCGAGGAAGTAGCAGAAGAAGGTATTGCTAATATGGGTCACCCAAGGGAGCAGGAGATTTTTGATGCATACTACCGGCTAATGCAAAGGAAGCAGAAAGGTGCGATGAGTGGCACACCCATTACAACTGCGCCAAGGGGTAACATTGCCTCTTTTGCTCACTCCGCCACAGGTACTTGTGATACATGTGCCCTTACATCCATGTCCATCACTAGATCACCAGAATGGATAGTCGATTCAGGCGCTTCTCAACATGTTACTGGGAATGCTGGGGAGTTTCTTTCATATACTCCCCTAGTAGCCCCAAAACACATTCAAACTGCAGATGACACGACTAAACCTATGGTTGGTAAGGGTGTTGTACGGTGTACCGACACTTTGACTATGTCCAATGTTTTGCATGCTCCTTCCTTTCCTGTAAATTTCTAATCTATTAGTGTCATTATATCTCTGCTAAAATATGTTGCCTTATTTGATATTCCTAAGATGATCTTCCAGGAGAAGGAGAGTGACAGGAAACTTAGGACTGGCACATGTCGTAAGGGCTTGTGGTACCTGGATAGGGAAAGCTTGAACTCGGCCCTTTACACGCTGATAGAGGATACTGCAGGGGTTGGAAGGAGCGTGGAGGACCAACTCATACTTCATCACAAGTGTCTAGGTCATCCTTCATTTTTTTGTTTTGAGTCAAATGTATCCAATTTTATTAGAAAAGGTCAACCAAGAAAAACTTGTATGCAATGCATGTGAACTGGGAAAGCATACCAGAAACTCCTACCCGAGTTCCAGTAGAAGGAGTTTCAAATTTATTTGATCTAATTCATTCTGATGTCTGGGGACCTTGTCCCGTACCTACTAGGAATGAATTTCGATATTTCGTGTCTTTTATTGATTGCTTTTCACGGATGACTTGAGTTTAGCTAATGAAAAATAAAAGTGATGCGTTTGTCTACTTCAAGGATTTTCATATAAGGGTACAAACGCAATATAGCGCAGTGGTAAAGGTATTGAGGTCGGACAATGGGACAGAGTACACCAACAGGGCATTTGAGGAGTACTTGTCCTCTCATGAGATCCAACACCAAACCACTTGCTCATACACACCATAACAGAATGGAGTAGCTGAATGGAAGAACAAATATCTTCTTGGAGTAACTCGGAGTATGATGGTTTTAATGAATGTGCCAAAGCATTTGGGAGGGCAAGTTGTTCTGACAGCAGCGTACTTGATTAATCGGACTCCCTCACAGGTCTTGAACTGGAAATCTCTGGTTCAGATGTTGCGAGTAAAAAATGGTGATACGTATGTTTTGTACAAGACAACAGACCGAATGTGGGAAAGTTGGATCCAAGGTCCCTAAAGTGTATTTTTGTTGGGTGCTCAGCTACCCAAAAGGGATACGTATGTTGGAACCCAGTGGAGAGGAAATTGTTTGTCAGTATGGATGTCACATTCCGCGGCCATATTATTCCTCTCAAGTAAACTCGTCATTTGAAGACTATCTAATCACAAATAATACGAGACAAGAAAAGGGGAATAACAGTAGTAGTGAGAAGCAAATAATAAGTATCTCTTATTCCATACTGCGAGACATAGAGTCAAATGTGATACTAATACATGAGCATAATGCATCTGGGGTAAGTGGACCTCAAACCCAGGGGGAGCCGAGATTATATACAAGAAAAAGGGTGCAGAGTGAGACTACAAGGCCCACAAAGCCACATGTGCTAAGTTCCGTGTCACTGTCTACTTCGTCTCCTGCGACACCGATTCCATCAACCTCAATCCCTATTCAATCCACCTCAACATTTGAACCCACAGGTGATATAATCCCTCATCCCACTACTTCTACTCTCATACCAGTAAGGAGGAGTACTCGCAAGAATGCGGGAGTCTCAGCTGATCGATATGATTTTTCTCATGATATTGCTAAATTTGTCTCATATTCTCATATCTCATGTGTACATAGGGGGTTAATTGCATCTTTGGACATAGTCTCTATTCCTAAGTGTTGGCAGGTGGCTAAGGAGGATCCGCGATGGAAAACTGCAATGTTAGAAGAACTTGGAGCCTTGGAGAAGAACAAAACCTGGGATCTTGTGTCGCTACCACCAGGCAAAAGAGTTATTGGGTGCAAATGAGTTTTCACTATGAAACAAAACTTAGAAGGACGGATTGAGCTCTACAAGGCCCGATTGGTAGCAAAGGGGTATAGTACTACGATGAGACCTTTGCACCCGTCGCAAAAATGAGCACAGTGCGGACACTGATATCCCTGGCGACAAATGAGGGGTGGAAATTACATTAGCTTGACGTGAAGAATGTCTTTCTTCATGGGGATCTGTTGGAAGAGGTGTACATGAAAATTCCATCGGGTTTTGGCACAAAACAAACAACAGAGAAGGTGTGTAAACTCAAGAAGTCTCTGTATGGACTAAAGCAGTCCCCTCGAGCGTGGTTTGACAGGCTTAGAAAAGCCATGACGGCCATTGGATATCAACAGTCCAATGCTGATCACACCCTGTTCTTTAGGAGGCATGGAGCTCACATCATAGTACTCGTTGTATATGTGGATGATATGATCATCACGGGAGATTAGGAGAATGAAATTGCTCAACTTAAGAAAAGATTGGGCAAGGAATTCGAAGTGAAGGACTTGAGTCAGCTACGATACTTTCTTGGGATTGAGGTAGCCTGTAGCGCACGAGGAATTGTCCTATCCCAAAGAAAATATGTGTTGGACCTACTCAAAGAAACAGGTATGATGGGTTGCAGGCCCGCAGTCTCTCCTATTGATCATAAGACCAAGCTTGGGGCAGAGGTAAGAGAGCCAATTGATAGAGAAAGATACCATAGGATGGTAGGCTGGCTAATTTATCTGGGTCACACCCGCCCCGACATATCGTTCGTCGTGAGCGTGGTAGCTCGCTATATGCATGACCCTAGGGAGGGTCACTTGGATGCGTATATCAGATTCTTCGATACTTGAAGACCGCACCTGAGAAGGGAATGATCTTCTAGAAGAATGGACATCTAAACATCGAGGGCTATTGCGACTTTGACTGAGCTAGCTGTGCAGATGACAGAAGGTCAACGTCAGGATATTGCATGTCTGTAGGAGGCAACCTTGTCTCCTAGAAAATCAAGAAGCAGACTGTAGTTGCGAGATCTACAGTTGAGCCAGAGTGCAGGGTCATGACCTTAAGCACAGGGAAAATGTTATGGCTGAAAGTTTTGCCGGTTGAACTCAAGATGGATCAAGGAGGACAGATGACATTATGGTGTGATAGCAAGTCAGCTATTAGCATTGCAAATAATCTTGTCCAATGTGATAGAACCAAGCATATAGAGATCAACAGATTCTTTATCAAAGAAAAGCTGGATGGTGAAACGCTAAAGTTGGGACATGTTGATACAAAAGAGCAAGTGACGGACTGTCTAATCAAAGGACTTAGCTCACTAGACTTATGTAGATTAAGTGACAAGATGGGCTTAGTGAATATCTTTCGCCCATCTTGAGGGGGAGTGTTTGTATTTGGTGTGCAAATAGCACAGATTGGTGTGCCAATAGCATATCTCCTCCTTTTGGGATTAGTCCCACATCTCAGTTTGTAATTTTAGGTCTCCCTCTTGTGTGTATATATAGGGAAGATATGTATTGATGTAAAGACAACTGTAAGAATAATAAAAGCTTAATCTTTTCTTTATTTTCTACTGTAAGTGTATTAAAAGATCCTTTTAGGGCATAATGGAGTAAGCAGGAGAAAATCTTCCTCTCTAATTTTGTAGTGCTATCTACTAATATTTTGAGGCTCCTAACCAAGAGCTCCTGCCTCCGGTTGCCACCTCCAGTATCCATGGTTAAGGATCTGACTTGTTATATGGGTTGAGACTCGAGACATTGAACTCTAACCCATCTTTAGTCAAACCCGAGTAATCATGACATGAAAATTAGGTTTTTATTATGCAGGGCATTTCAGGTTACGGGTTTCATTCAACTTGACAGGACTCAACAAAGTTGCCCGCCCACTTGAACAGATCTAATTGACTCAGATTAGGGGCTATTTTTGTGTTGGTTTGGGTTGCCATGCCTACCCGAACCCAGCCAAAAAAATCTGTGGGTCTGCCTGTTCTAAAGTCAAACGTAACCTGTATGATGTTTGTGTCAATCCAAACTAGTTTTTAGAGTCAGCTTCCAGTCACGTCATAAGTAGACACACCTGAGTAATAACTTAGAGCAGCTAACATAAAATTTCACTAAAAAAAAGAAATTGGATAAACTAACCAGGATGGGTTCCACAACATAGCCTACGATCATCGATATGTTGGACGTCTAAGCCAATAAACCAAGAACCTAATGTAACATCCTCATTTGCATATTTGTGAAGAACATGCCTGAAGAAGAATGATGAAAATCCCATTAATTTTGCTTTAATATGAGAAGATAACTAAATTCAGAATGAAAAAAAAAATTATTGACGTTAAAGAATGGCTCACTGGTTTATGGATATGTAGCTAGCCAAATCCTTTGAAATAGCATACAATTGTCCAGTTGCATGCCGAAAATATCTGTTACCTTCTTCCCCGAATTTCCAGTGCTCTGGTTCATGATACCTCACTCCTCTAGTAAAAATAAAATAAAAATGAGATCGATTATATAACTTATGGTTAATCCACATTATCATCCATATAATTATGCTTACTTTTGGGCGAGGACAGGACCAGACTTCATGCACCCAATATATACCCTTGGCTTTGATCGAAGCCTTGCTAAAGTACTCCCCAGAGTTGCTGCAACAAGATCATAAAATGAAAACCCGAAGAGGAGAGCAAAATGCTCATCTTGAAGCTACATATTTAAAATAATCAAATTGGTCCTCTGAGTATTACTAGTAATAATACCCTCTGTGCTCATATATTATCTTCTCTCTCTCTCCTCTCTCTAAAGGTGTGAAAACAACTAAAAAATAAAAAGAAAGAAGGGAAAACCAAATTTTGCACCAAAGTGAGGGCTTCCCTTTTAGATGTATTGACTTTGTGATGCGGAGCAGAGACGAGGACCAAGTGAGGACCTGCAGTGGAAGACGAGTTTTGGGCTCGTTCGGGGCCAATTGGCGACTTTTCATATATGGCGTTCCCGGGTCGACGATCGGACTCCGCAGATGTGTCCGGATCCGCCTTGCAAATCGATTTGATATATTACTTCAATAGTTTGCGTTGTATTTTGATGTATTTGAGTGGCCCCACCTCCGACCAATCATAGTTGTTGAAGGTGGAATGTCTTAGCCTTTATTTTATCATAAATAGATAGGTAGTGTGCTGATGGAGGCTATTGCAGAATTTGGAAAAATTATTCCCGGATTCTTGCGATCCCGCCACAGTGCCGACTCCGTAGAACCCTAGGTGACGACTTCTAGATTTGTATCTTTTTCCCCAAGATAACACCAAACCCTAAGCCTTATTTTCCCTCCTCCAAAGCCCCTTTTCAGCCATCCAAACAGCCCCAAAACTGCCTGTTGTTTGGCTGTCATGAATTCATTCCAAGGCATCCTCTTCTATGCACTATACGATGAAATTCACTATTCCAACCCTATAGTTTGTACCCCCTATTTCATCGCCGGCCAGCGGCAATTCCGTAGTCCCTTGCCTCCCTTTTGCCGCAGCCAACTCCTGGACAGCCACCCTTCAAAACTTCTGGCTCCTCAAACCAACTCAGCAAGCCGCCGCAGCCCCTTTACCCCCCCCCCCCCCCCCCTCTCTCAGCCACCATGTATTCCCCCTACAGCCTCTTGTTTCCATTGCTGGAAACCACCCAGCCACCTCCACCACCTCCTCCTGCACTCATTATTCCCCCCAGAGCCTCTTGTTTCCATTGCTGGAAACTACCCAGCCACACCACCCCACTGTCTCCAGCCACCGACCGCCTCCTTCGCTGTCCCACCACCGGTTTCTCCTCGAGTCGCCGTCAACGCATTTCCGGCTCCGAAATTTTCATTGTCTTAGACAGCCCAATACTTGGTAAGTTTTTGTTGTATTTGACGATTATTTTTCAGCATAAATTTATTGCAAAGGAAATCATATTTGCATGGATAAATTGTATTGTGGTGGTTTTCTTTTAGATTATTATTGTGATTTGCAGAGTCTATTCGTTATGCGCTCTTGCTTTGGCCCTTCACGCGGAGTAAAGACTAAGTTTGTTTTTACCCTAATAAAATATTTTGCCTTGCTGTGAATTATTTGTGTGGGATGTTGAAATTTATTATCTACCTTGGATTCACGTTGTCGGATTTGCATAGCATATAGGGTTAGGTTCCCGTTTTTTTGCTGCTTATAGATTCCTCCTGCATCAATTGGTATCAGAGGCAGGGTTGCACGCACTTTTCGATATGCAGTCGTAGAGTCTATAAGTTTTTCATTATGTCTAGGTGTCACAATTATTCTTCTCCTCACTTTGGAGGTCTCGAGTCCACTTGCACCCACCCTCATAGATCCCCTTCAGGGAGACCCTCGCGACACTATGATGATTATTCGCGATCGCAGCACATCACTTTGAGAGATTGTGTTGACTCACCGACACGACCCCACTATGGTAGAGATGATAAACATGATGATTGTCGTCGTTCTTATCCGTACACGCGAGCAGATCGTGTTAATCCTTCGGCGTGGCTCGGTTATCTTAGGGATGATTATTATGAGGATCGTCGTTTTGAGAGAGATCTTGAGAGTCAGTTTCGTACCGTTGCCCCTTCCTTTGACGGTTCATCGAGTCCTGAGTCTTTTAGTTATTGGATCGTGGATATGGAGTATTATCTCGATCATTTTAAGTTATTCGGTGAGAGTCACGTCGAGTTTGCGAAACTTAGACTTTTAGATCAGGCGAGGGCTTATTGGTCAGTTGTGGAGAAAACCCGCGAGCGAGACCGTCTTCGTCGCATCATTAGTTGGGTGGATATAAAGCGTATATTGTTTCAGAGGTATCTGCCTACGTCATATCGGAGTCGCTTGCTCGACCAAATATTTTCCCTTCAGCAAGAATTTGTGTCTGTCACTGAATACAGAGACCGTTTTGATGAGTTAGTGGTGAGGAGTGATATCCGTGAGGACCCAGCCATGACCAATTCCCGATTTCGGTCTGAACTTCGATCTAACATACGTACTAAGATACTTTATCATAGCTCGAAGTCCCTCGAGCAGACATATCAGCTTGCCCTTTGTTATGGACAATCTTTGAGATCCGCAAGAGCTGGTCAATGAGATTCTCACCTTGACCTCCGCAGTGCGAGTCCCTCCCATACTGAGGTCACCACGATGCCTACCACTGTCCTGTCAGCCATGAAAGAAGTGATACCTGATGCGGATTGCTCTCACCCCAGTGAGGTGCTGGTACAATCCCGAGGAGGAGGCGGGGAGTTCAGACGACTAGGGAAAAGTAGAACGAGAGAGAGGGAGAGGGGGAAGAATTAGGGTTAGAGAGGAGAGGAGGGAAAAACACAATTTCATCCAAGATACCGAAAAATGAGTACAAGTGCTACCCCTTATAATAGCTGGGGTGCGAACAACGGTGCAAATAATCCGCCTGAAAAATTAAATGTTGAAAAGAAATACAATTGATGAAATTAAAAACATAAATGCTGAAATAAATTATATGATAACGGCTAGGACGCGATCTGCTTCGCGGGCTCAGTGAGGTCGTCCGAATACCCGCCCGGCGCGTGTAGACTCGTCATGGGGGCTCGGCGTCATGCAGCTCCGTAACAATGTCGTCGTCTGGAAAATATGCTTTGTCCTCAAGGCAGTAGTCGGATAACTGGCGGCGGAAGTCATCGCGGGGTAGCCACGTCACGTCCGAGTTGGGTCGGTCGGTCCAGGGCACGAGGACCTCCTCCGATGTACGGTTCCCTAGGGCGCGATATCTCTGATCAACGATCGAGACGGGGTAGTAGGGTTCCTCTCTTGCGAGGTTGAGTTCGAGGTCGTCCGGAATGTGATCTGTGGGGTTATGCTCGCCCACCACGCGTCGTAGCTACGAGACATGCAAGATCTGATGAATGCGGTTCCCGGCTGGAAGTCGAAGGCGGTAAGAGACCTGAAGAAACGAGGTGCCAGTTTCGGACAAGGTCAGCAGGCCACCGAAAGCTGTCGGTAGAGGTG
This sequence comes from Platanthera zijinensis, assembly GCA_039513925.1. Lineage (NCBI taxonomy): Eukaryota > Viridiplantae > Streptophyta > Magnoliopsida > Asparagales > Orchidaceae > Platanthera > Platanthera zijinensis. Next base: position 256,979,713 of record CM077079.1, read on the forward strand.
GAGTTTGACAAAAACCTTCTCTCCTACCTCGAAGGAGAGGTCCTGGCGTTTCCTGTTGGAGAAGGAAACCATCTTCTGATGGGCCCGACGTAAGTGGCGCTTCAAATGATCAAGAATGATGTCCCTATCACGGAGAGCGGTGGCCAAACTCTCCACCTATCATTCCCCTAGAAGATGGCAGACAATAGACGGAGGAGGGCGGCCATAAACGGCCTCGAATGGTATAGTGTCGGCTGCCTGGTGGTAGGCGGTAGTGTAAGAGTATTCATCCCGTCCAAGCCACTTGGCCCAACTACGAGGCTGCTCCCCCACGAAGCAACGGAGGTACGTCTCCAGACACCGGTTGAGGAACTCCGATTGGCCGTCTGTCTGCGGATGATATGTCGTGCTCATGCGTAGATGGGTGCCCTGTAAGCGGAACGTGGTCCAAAAAGTACTCAGGAAGAGCGGATCACGGTCGCTCACGATCAAACGAGGAAACCCGTGGAGGCGCACAACCCCCTGGATGAAGTTGTCGGCGACTGTGGCTGCAGTATATGGGTGACGGAGGGGAATGAAATGAGCATATTTCGAGAGCAGGTCCACCACGACCAGGATGCAATCGTGTCCCTATGATCGGGGCAGTCGTGTGATGAAATCTACGGCGACGTCGTCCCAAATGCGGTCGAGGATCGAGAGGGGCTGAAGTAGGCCACCCGGAAACATGACCTCGTGCTTGGCCTTCTGGCAGGTGAGGCAGGCGGCCACGAAATCCTTGAACAGTCGCAACATGTGAAGCCAATAGAGTGAGGCAGTCAGTCGTCGATACGTCCAGTAAGCACCGGAGTGTCCCCCCATAGGTGAAGCATGCAACTCGGCCAACAATAGAAGAATGTTGGGGGAGGAGGGGCAAGTACGAGGCGGCCCTTGAAGAGTAGGTGGCCGTCAATCAAGGAGTAAGGTGGTGGACCGTGGCGTCCACGAGGAGTGCTATCTATATCCGGTTGAGCGTCGTGTTGGCTTCTACTTCCCGTTGGAGGGTATCCGCATCCTCCCAGACGGGGCGGGAGATGGCTGCGAGTATGGGGTTGTGCGAGAGGGCGTCGGCCGCGCAATTCGTCACTGAAGTCGTAGCCTAGTAGCTTGGCCACCCACACTTGTTGAGTGGGTGTAGAAATCTTCTGTTGTAGGAGGTAGCGAAGGCTATGGTGGTCGGTACGGACCACGAACTGTCAGCCCAGGAGGTAAGGTCGTCAATGCTGAACAGCGAGGACGAGGCCCATGAGCTCGTTCTCGTAAGCGGAGCGGCTGCGGATTGTGTCTGAAAAGGCGCGGCTGAAATAGGTCACAGGGCGGCCGGCCTGCATCAAAACGACTCCCACGTCGACGCCCGACGCTTCGCACTCCACGAGGAAGGGCTGGGAGAAATTCGACATGGCTAACACCGGGGCACGAACTAAGGCCTGTTGTAGAGTGGTAAAAGCGGCGTAGGTCGCCGCCGACCACTCGAAGGAGCCTTCGGCCGACTTCTTGAGAAGCTGAGTGAGGGGTCGGGCCAACGTGTCGTACCCCTGGATGAATCGGCGGTAGTACCTGTCAGTCTCAAGAATCCATGAACATCGCGGAGAGATGAAAGTGTCTGCCACTGGAGGATCGCCTCGATCTTGTCGTTGTCCATGGCGACTCCCACATCGGAGATGGTGTGTCCCAGCTAGCACACCTCGGGGACCCCAAAGGAACACTTTGTTGGGTGGAGCTTTAGGTGGTAGCGTCGTAGAGTGGTCAATGTCTAGCGAACGTGCTGGAGGTGCTCCTGCCAAGAAGAATTGTAGACCAATATGTCATCAAAAAAAAACATGTGCGTGCTGACGAAATACCGGGCGAAAAATATCGTTCATCGTGGCCTGAAAAGTGGTTGGTGCGTTGGTCAGGCCGAAAGGCATAACTAGGAACTCATAGTGGCCGTCATGGATCCGGAATGCCGTCTTGGGGACGTTGGTTGGCCGAACGCGAATCTGGTGGCAGTTGGCACGGAGGTCCAGTTTGGTGAAGACGGTCATGCTGTGAAGCTCATCCAAAAGCTCCTGAATCACCGGAATCGAGTACTTGTCTGGTAAGGTGACTTTGTTGAGCTCCCGATAGTCTGCGCCGAAGCGCCAACTGCCGTCTTTTTTCCTGACCAAAAGGACCGGGCTGAAAAAGGGGTTGGCGTTGGGGCGGATGAGGCCCCCGATCAATATGTCGCGTACCAGCCTCTTGATCAAGTCCATTTGCAAGAGCCCGTAGAGATATGGTCGGACCGAGACTGCTGACACGCCGGGCTAAAGAGGTATGGCATGATCGTGCGGCCGAGCCGGCGGAACCTTGGATGGTGCGGTAAAGAGATCCGCAAAGTCGGATATGAGGGCATGAAAGTCCGGAGGTGGTGCTAAGGCCGGTGACACAGAGCCCGAGATGGACCAGAGCCAAGCCGAAAAATTGACGCCCGCAGTCCGCTGAATCGCGCGAACGGAGACGAGGGAGCGAAGTAGCGCGGCGTCACCCATAAGGCAGCACTCCTGACCGTCCTGGAGGAAACGCATTGTCAAAATCCCCAAGTTGACTCGCACGTCGCCCAGCGTGCAAAGCCACGCAACTCCCAAAATGGCGTTGATCCCGCCAAGGCCGAAGACGTAGAAGTTCGTCGTCACCGAGTAAGGGCTCACTGAAAGCGAGGCGGTCGGACAACAGCCCTGGATCGAGCGACGACGGCCATCGCCCAAACTAACAGTGAAATCTAGAGAAGGTTCCATCAGAATAAAAAATTGTTGGGCCAAATGAGAGGAAAGAAAATTATGACTCGCCCCGCTGTCCACCATGATGATAATGTGGTGGTCACCCAACTTGCCCGCCAGCTTAATGGTTTGGGGGCCTGAAATGCCGCCCATGAAAAAGCATGGAAGCTCCAAATGGTGAAGGCCTGTGTCAGCGGCGGCCTCTGTTGTGTCCTCCGCCGTGATCTCGGGGTCTTCAAAGTCCGCCAAAGTAATCTCTGGCTCGAAGTCACCAATGATAGCATGGAACACCTTGACCGCGCAGACGTGGGTAGGGGAATAGGGTTGCCGGCAGCGGAAACACGGCCCTTTGCGGCGGAGGTCGTCAAACTCGCGGTTGGAGAACCGCTGAGGCGGGGCTGGACGGCCTGGCCTTGCGGCCGGAGGGGGCTGAGGGGCTTAGGTCTCCGGGGTAGCGGTCTTCCATGGTCGGCCGCCTGGCGGAGACCTGCCTGGAATCGGCGGGGGTCGAGGGGACAAATCTGCTTCCACAAGGTGGGCCATGTCGAGGGTCTCAGACACCATCCGAGGGTGATGAGTGTGGAGTCGGGACCGTATGTTGGGTTAAAGGCCTTGCATGAAGAAGCCGAGATAGTGATCCGGTGGTAAGCCTGGAACATGAGACGAAACTCATCAATGTACTGATCCAGCGCACTGAATTGTCGTACCCCACACAGTCTTTTGATAGCGGAGCCAGAATAACGGCTGCCATAGCAGCGAATAATTCATGTTTGATTTTCGACCAGTAGATGGTCGGGTTGGTATGGCGGAGCCATCGGACCCAGTGGAGGGCGGAGCCGTCGAGTCCCACGACGGCGATAGAGACCTTATCCTGCTCGGGTGTGTGGTGGAGATCAAAGTATTGTTCTGCCTTGACGATCCACCCAATCGGGTCTACTCCGGAGAAGGTGGGAAGGTCCAAATCAAGGGCCGAGCGGCCGGGGAGAAGGTGGGGTGTGGCGTCCCGATGTGCGGAAGTGGTGCCTCCCCCAGTATTGACGTGGTGGTGGTCGGGCACGCGGATCCACTGGAGGAAGAGGCCGCGGGAGGTTGTAACACATCAAGCTTTGTGTGGATGGCGAGCAAGAAGGCCTGCAAGGAGGCCACGATGGACTCCTGGTGCTGACGCGACGTAGGAGGGCCTCGTTGGCGTCCTCCGATGGAGCCTCGACGGTGGAACGGGTGTTCGGCACCATGGCCACGGAAGGAAGGGCGGCAACGGCGGCGCGGCCTGGAGCGTCGCTGGGTGGTGCTGCGAACGGGGTTGGTTCTCCGGCGGCCGACAGCAGGAGGAAACGGCGGATCGGACAAGTTTGGTACGATCCTGGGGAAGAGGCAGGGAGTTCGGTCGGTTAGGGTAAAGTAGAATGGGAGAGAGGGAGAGAGAGGGAAAGAGAGGGGGGAGAATTATGGTTAGAGAGGATAGAAGGGAAAAACACAATTTCATCCAAGATACCAAAAACGAGTACAAGTGTTGCCCCTTATAGTAGCGGGGTGCGAACAGCGACGCGAATAATCTGCCCAAAAATTAAATGCTGAAAGGAAATACAATTGCTGAAATTAAAAACATAAATGTTGAAATAAATGATATGATAATGGCTAGGCCGCGATCTGCTCTGCGGGCTCGGTGGGGCCGTCCGGAATACGCGTCCGGCGCGTGTAGACTCGCCATGGGGCTCGGTGTCGTGCAGCTCCGTAACAGGTGCTTAGCCCAGTGAGTGACCTATCTCTTATTTCTGACCTCGTCTTTTGAGACACCGACTGAGAGCGAGCCTGAGCGACCTATGGAGGATCATGAACCTAGTGAAGAGTTCTGTGACGACCCCCCTGTTGAGCCTCCTGATGAGCCGCCACATCCTGGTAAGGATGCGATTCAAGTGAGCCGCTTGTTTACTAGTTTCGAGTTATTGGCGCCTCTTCCATTATTATCTCTGACCTTACCCCAGAGGATGGATATTGTGTGGAGCATCAAGTGTCTAGGGCACAACCTGCTAACGCATCACAATCTCAATGAGTTTTGGGACGCACCACCTGCTGACCCACCAGACGAGTTCTTTATTTTTGGGGATACTCACCACACTATAGAGTCATGTTTTCTAATCGGTGTACACGATTTTCACTCAGATGGTCGTAGTATTCGCGATGACTTTTCATACGTACCTCCTGGTAAGCCCCCTGATGTGTTACGTTCCCTGAGATACAGTTGGCTCATTACGAGCTCGTATTTAAGTGGAAATATTTCGCACGGTCAACAGAACACTCGGCACAAACGGGATGAGTTTTTCTATACTCCCCCGAGAGAGCCTCCTGATAGGCCACATCCTTTGATAGATTTTCAGGTCATTAGTAGATTTTCTCATAGAAAGCATGCAGTGTCTATCATATTTCATTTGCATGAGTTTGTTGAGTCATTTTTTTCATCATTTGCATGAGTTTGTTGTGTTGTCTGTTCATCGTTTGCATGTGTGTCATGAGTAGCTAAAACAACGAATCCATAATGATAATAAATTTTGTAATTAATGTGGATGTTCACTGGCAAGAGCAGGTACTTTATGAAGGCGAGCAAGTGATGGTGAGAATCTGCGTTGTAAGGCTCCGTGCAAGGCTTGCTAAAAACTTGAGCGTTAGGCGAATGGATCCCTATATAATCATGAGACGGATCGAAGCAAATACCTCTAATCTTGATATCCCTGCAAGTATAGGTATCCAACAGATATTTAATGTTGTAGATCTGATGTCATACTACGGGCCTCGCGAGTATGTGGACCCAAGCAATGGGGACTCCCAGCAACCCACACCTCTACTCCTGTTGTCGTACCACCTCATGGTTCATTCACGTCTGATGACCACCAGTACTCACCCACTTTTGACAATCACCCACTTGAGGACTTGTCTTTTTTGGTCCTACCTTCGGCGTCGCCGATCGCACCGGGATCAATCACTCGTGATTTGAGAGCATCACGGAGACCAGACTCTACCAGTACACTCCTACTATAGACGTTGATGACACCTGGGTACTTGCAGTAGAGCTTGATTGATTCGCCCCTAAACTTCGACTTCAGTACGGCCGTCTCCATTCACCGGAGATGACAACTTTTCAGTCGGGGGGAATTGATATGCGAGGACACTCTTTCGTTGACGGCACTTGGACGACTTCCAGTGGACCTCGTCGAGTCTTACCTGCCATACATCGAGAGAATTCCGATCCATATTCATCGAGAGATGAATTCTTTCAAGCTGGGGAGATTGATGTGGATCAGAGACGAGAACCTGCAGTGGAGGAAAAGTTTTGGGCCCGTTCGGGGCCAATTGGCGACTTTCCATATATGGCATTCTCGGATCGACGATCGAACTCCGCGGATGTGTCCGAATTCACATTACGAATCGATTGATATATTACTTCATTAGTATGTGTTGTATTTTGATATATTTGGGTGGCTCCACCTCCGGCCAATCATCGTCGTTGAAGGTGAGATGCTCTAGCCTTTATTTTATTATAAATAGATAGGTAGTGGGCTGATGGAGACTATTGCAGAATTTGGAGAAATTATTCCCGGAATCCCGCGATCCCGCCAGGGTGCCTACTCCGTGGAACCCTAGGTGATGACTACTAGGCTTGTATTTCCTTCCCTAATGTAACCCCAAACCCTAAGCCTTAGTTTCCCTCTTCGAAACTCCCCTTTCAGCCGCCCAAACAGCCCAAAACAGCCCATTTCTTGGCTGTCCAGAATTCATTCCAAGGCATCCTCTTCTATGTACTGTGTGATGAAATTCACTATTCCAACCCTATAGTTTATACCTCCCCCCCCCCTATTTCACCGCCGGCTGGCAGCAGTTCCGCCGCCCCTTGCCTCCCTTTTGTCGCAGCCAACTCCTGGCCAGCTATCCTTCAAAACGTCTGGCTCCTCTAAACCCCCCAGCAAGCCGCCGCCGCCCCTTTACCCCCCTCTCTCAGCCACCACCCTGTATTCCCCCTACAGCCTCTTGTCTCCATTGTTGGAAACCACCCAACCACCTCCACCGCCTCCTCCTCCCGCTCCTCTTAGAGCCACCGCCACCCTGTATTCCCCCTACAGCCTCTTATTTCCATTGCTGGAAACTACCCAGCCACGCCATCCCACTGCCTTCAGCCACCGACCGCCTCCTTCGTCGTCCCACCACCGATTCCTACTCGAGTAGCCGACAACGCATTTCCAGCTGCGAAATTTTCATTGCCTTGGACAGCTCACTACTTGGTGAGTTTTTGTTGTATTTGACAATTATTTTTCAGCATATATTTATTGGATTGGAAATCATATTTGTGTGGATATATTGTATTGTGCTGGTTTGCTTTTACATTATTATTGTGATTTGCAGGATTTATTCGCCGCGCACTCTTGATTTGGCCATCCATGCAGAGGAAAGCCTGATGTAGGGGTAGGCTAGTGGTGCTCGGAGACTACGACTCTAAGTGCTGGTGCAGGGGTGACACACTAATGCAACTCTAGATGCAATGCAACCGTCGGTCGACAATGACAATTAAAATAAGCAATGAGATAATTAACACCACACAGATAATTAAAAGGAGACAAACAATTAATTTTAGCAATTAAGCAACGATTTCCTCCGCTCGGAGGGCCAAAGCAAGCGTGCGGCAAATAACTCCTGCAATTATTAGTATAAAACCAATTTCCACGCAACAATAATCTCAGCACAGTACAATAAAACACCAAAGTGAAAAATGTCAAATCACAGAATACAATACCACAAATGCTCACAACGTAGAGAGATGAACCGAGACACTGAAGATTTGGAGGGCCGAATGTGTAGATCGGCGATCGGGGGTGGAACTGGTGGCGAGACGACGGTGACGGTGGCTGCCCTCGGCGGAAAATGGTGATAACGGATGGTAAAACGGCGGATCCGGCCACGAATGAGTAGATCCGGGCCTGGGATGGGTAGATCTGCTATTTAGGAGCGGACCCGGGCAAAAATGGAAGGTTTGTGCGGTGGAAATAACGGATCGGGTGGGTAGAATCCTAGATCTAGACTGATCTAGAATTTTAGGCTTGTTAGGATGGTGGATCCACAGAGGGGAGTTGGTGGATTAGGGAGGAGGGGAAGGTGGAGGCAGGCGTGAACAGTGTTTCGGGTGAACAGGGTTTCGGGTGAACAGGGTTTCGGGTGAACAGTGTTCTGGCGTGAGCAGTACCCGTGAACAGTACTCGGAATTCCTGGACAGCCGTAAGGGTGGGAATTTGGGGGTTGTAGAGGTTGCGGATGAGGGTTTTGGAGGGGGGAGAAGAAGGTTATGGATGGGTAGTACCTTGGGGGGAAATTTGAGCGCCTAGGAGTCGTCACCTAGGGTTCCACGGCGTCAGCACCGGGGAGGGAACGCTGGAATCCGGGAATGCTTCTTCTCCAAATTCAACAATGACTCAATTCAGCCCCTCTACATCCTATTTAAAATAAAACAGAAGCTAGGGCATCCCCATCAACATCTATGATTGGCCGGTGAGTTCGCCCTTAAAATACATCAAAAATAAACTGAAAAAAAAATAAAGTAATATAGTGTTTTGACTCGCGGCGACGCTCCGGACGCAATCGCGGATCCCGATCGTCGATCCGGGCACGCCATATATGGAAAGTTGCCAAATCAGCCCCAAACGGGCCCAAAACGTGTCCTCGTCTCTGCTCCGCATCAATCTCACCAGCTTGAAAGATTTCATCTCCCGATGAATAGGGATCAAAATTCTCTCGCTGCATGCCGGGTAAAACTCGAACAAGTCCACCAGAGGTCGCCCAAGTGTCGTCGTTGGGAAGTGTCCTCGCCAATCAACTCCCCCTGACTGAAAAGATGTCATCTCCGGTGAATGGAAACGGACGTGCTGAAGTCGAAGTCCAGGGGCGAATCGATCAAGCTCTGCTGCAAGTACCCAAGAGTCACCAACGTCTGTAGTGGGAATGCACTGGTGGAGTCTGGTCTCCATGAAGCTCTCAACGCTCAACTCACGAGTGGTGGATCCCAGTGTGATCGGTGGTGCCTGCGGTGAAACCAAAGAAGACAAGTCCCCATGTGGGTGGAGGTCAACAATGGGTGAGGATGTATGAGGGTGATATGGTAATGACAGTGGGGGTGGGGGTGGAGGAGAGGGGGAATTAAAAAGGAAACAAAACTTACCCAAGGAGTCGTCACCAAGGGGGCTCCACGGAGTCGGCACTGCGGAGGTGATCATCGGAATGAAGGAAGACACTCACTTCTCCAAACATTCAGCAATGACTCAATTCAGCCCCTCTACATCCTATTTATAATAAAAGAGAAGCTAGGGCATCCCCATCAACGGCTATGATTGGCCGGTGGGTTCGCCCTTAAAATACATCAAAAATAAACTGAAAACAAATAAAGTAATATAGTGTTTGACTCGCGGCGACGCTCCGGACGCAATCGCGGAGCCCGATCGTCGATTCGGGCACACCATATATGGAATGTTGTCAAATCAGCCCCGAACGGGCCCAAAACGTGTCCTCGTCTCTGCTCTGCATCAAAGCCTAAGCTTGTTTTTGCTCTAATAAAATATTTTGTCTTGCTGTGAATTATTTGCGTGAGATGTTAATGTTTATTATCTAATTTGTGATTTATCTGTTGGACTTTTTGCATAGCATGTAGGGTTAGGCCACCGTTTTCTTATCTCCTATAATTCATCCTGCGTCACTTTGACAACACGTTTTCATCTCCATTGTAATCGCTGAACTAAACAAAATGTGCCGATCCTTCAACATCTGGTGGTTAAATTTTAATGGGCGTTGGAAACAAGCATTAGGTTATTATTGGATGCATAGGAACATTTTGATCAACTCATCCAATGATATACTCCACATATATTTCAGAATTGCCCCCTATTTTTCTTTGTTTTCTGAGAAATAGGGTTTGAGGGGTTTGGTGTTTGTTAACCAGGGGAAGACACAACATTAAGGAGCCTTTTTGCTGGTATTTAGCAACTGAATGTATGAAATAACATAAATAGTCACTTTTGATTAAGATTGGAGATTGCATTGAAGAAAAGAAATCTACAGGTATACAAGATTGAAAAACAAGAGTTGTACGCAGATAATGACCAGATTTTGCAGTAACATGGAGAAAGGCATACCTATATTTACATGTACATCATCATCAACCTTTACGTAGAACTCAGCATCCCACATGGAAACGGCTGTAACAAAGTATGCTCTAGTCTTCGCTGATAATTCGAGGTATCCCTCAACATGATTCTGGTAAAAGAATATAAGGGAATTCACTATTCATATGGAATTAACAATTGTACATATGCTAGATAAAACAAACTGCAGGAAGAGAGCGTGCAGCCGAGTCTACCAGCAAGACATTACAAGATGCAAAACGAGTCAAATGATTCATGAAAAGGGGATAAATTTTACAGCTAGATATTACAGGATGCAAAAAAAGTAAAGATTGACGTATTCAATGGAAACTTCATTTTTCACAACTACAATGGAAGAGAGCTTAAATCATACAGATATATAGGGGTGCACGAAAAACAAAATCACCCGAACTGCCCAAATCGAACCAATATCCAGGGGCGGTATTTCATTTAGGATAACCTCTCTTATTTCAGTTCGGTGTGGTTTTCCATTTTCAAAAACTGATAAAATCGCATCAAACCGAAATAAATTAATAACATATAAATATATTATAGCCTCCATGTCTTGGTTCGGAGTAGGGAAAAATTAGTTCAATATTCAATAGAGGGGTCCCCTTTATATAGGGAAGAATACATCATAATCGTGACGGTAACGGAATACGGTCTAACACTCCCCCTCAAGTTGGGCATGTTATATTTTTCATACTCAACTTGTCAATACAAGCACAAAAAGTATTCCCTCCAAGACTCTTAGTCAGGATATCAGCTAATTGTCCCTCTGAGGGTACAAAAGGAATGCAGATAATCTTCTTCTCTATTTTCTCCTTAATGAAATGTTTGTTCACCTCGAAATGCTTGGTGCGGTCACGCTGAACGGGGTTGTTGGCGATGTTGATTACAGTCTTGTTGTCACAGTACAATCTGATATGACTAGACTCATTCAAACTCATGTCACACATCAAAAAGCATATCCATAATACTTCACATATGTCATGTGTCATAGCTCTAAACTCAGTTTCTGCGCTAGACCTTGAGACGACGGATTGTTTTTTACTTCTCCAAGTGACTAAGTTCCCACCAACGAATGAGCAATAGCCTGTTGTAGATCATCTGTTTTCAACGGACCCAGTCCAATCAGCATCAGTAAAACTTCAATCTTCAAATCTGTAATACCTCAATTCCAAAGAAATACTTCAGTTTCCACATATCTTTTACTTCAATCTTTCTCGCCAAATTCCCCTTCAATGTTTTTCCTTCTTCAATATCATCTCCTGTTATGACGATATCATCAACATAGACAATAAGAGCAGTTATTAGATTTGTTCTTAGTTTAATAAACAGTATGATCAGCATGACTTTGTTTGTATCCAAGTGAAATCATGACTTCGTGGAATCGACCAAACAAAGTCCTCGGAGATTACTTCAAGCCGTAAAGTGCCTTTTTAACTGGCGCACTTGCCCTTCAGATCCGGAAGGAGAAAAACCTAGAGGGATAGACATATATACCTCTTCATCGAAATTCCCATGAAGGAAAGCATTCTTCACGTCCAATTGGTTAAGTTATCAACCCTTGCACGCAGCACATGATAGCAAAACTTATATAGAGTTCATTTTTGCGACGAGGGAATAAGTGTCTTGATAATTAATTCCCAAAGTTTGAGTATACCCCCCTTTGCCACCAACCTTACTTTGAATCGTTCAACCAAACCTTCAGAGTTCTACTTCACAGTAAACACACACTTACAAGTGACGACCTTCTTTCCATGTGGAAGATGAGTTAGGTCTCATGTACAATTCTTTTCCAAAGCGTTCATTTCTTCAATCTTAGCCTCTTTCCAATGTTGATGCCCAAGAGCCTCCTGCCATGTGGACGGAATGGAGACAGATGCAAGGGAGGAGATGAAAGCTTTATAGGAAGAAGTTAGAGCCTCATAGAAAACATAACAAGATAGTGGATGTTGGGTGCAAGATCTGGTACCTTTTTGAAGGGCAATGAGAAGTTTAGAAGAATTCGTTGACGAAGTTGGCATTGATGCAGGTGGCGTAAGATGAGTTTGTGTGTTAGCTCTACTCCATATGGTGTACACCTGTACCTTTTGTTCTTTATAAGAAGGCTCCCCCTGATTGAGAGTCACAATAGTAGGTAAAGAATGTGAAGGAGGAATCGGCAAGGGTAAAATAGGTGAGCCCACTTCACCCGTATATGTAGGCTCACCCTGAAGTGAGGTCACGTAATAAGGTTCAGATTCACGAAATGAGATATCCATCGTGACAAAAATCACTCTAGTCGGGGGATGATAACATTTATATCCCTTCTGAGTGGGTGAGTAGCCAATGAACACACATTTAAGGGCTCGAGGGTCAAGCTTGGACCTGCCCGAAGAGTGTATGTAATAGAAGCAGACACAACCAAAAGTTTTTGGTGGTGGAGAGGTCGGCGTCACCCCTAAGGCAGTAAAAGGGGTTTGATGTCCCAGAACCGAAGAGGGCATGTGATTTATGAGTTAGACAACCGTGAGAACGGCATCTTCCCAGTAGTATTTTGAGAGGGTCATAATGAAAAGTAAGCAGCGAGCCACCTCTAAGAGATAACGGTTCTTTCATTCGGTAACTCCGTTCTGATATGGAGAGTGAACAAACGAGGCTTGATGAAGAATGTCATAAGCAACAAGATAGTCCTCCAATGGAGCGTTGACATACTCCCGACCATTATCATTATAGAAGATTTTAATAGTGGCAGAAAATTGAGTAGAAATCATGACATGAAATTTTTGGAAGATAGAAAATACCTCATTTTTAGTTTCATCAGATAAACTCAAGTTGTGCGGGAGAAACAATCAATAAATGTAATAAACCAAAAACATCCAGAAATAGAGGACATAGAGCAAGGCCCCCCACACATCAGATTGAATAATATGAAAAGGAGTTGCACTAGGTAATGACACGTGATGAACAAGAGTATGATGGTGTTTGGCAATAACAAAGATGTCACAAACAAAATGTTTAAAACACAAAGAAGAAAAAACAAGAAATAAACGGTGCATGCTCGCAACGAAAGGGTGGTCAATTTGACGATGTCAGGTGAGCAAGGTGGAGGTCTGCGAAGAGTGGAGAGCTTGTGGTGGCGTAGCCTCAGAAGAGGAGTCAAACACGTACAGGTCATCCTCCATGCTACCAGAGCCAATCACCTGTCCAGTCTTCAGATCCTGAAAGATACAATGAGAAGGAAAAAATGTAACGGAGCAGTGAAGAGAATTAGTCAAATGATTAACATAAAGTAGACTACGGGTGAACTTTGAAACATGAAGCACAGAGGATAAAGTGAGAGAAGAATGAGGAATTGAGTCTTTTGCAGCAATAGAAGAGAAGGACCCATCAATAATGTTCACTTTATCTCTGACAAAAAGAGGGGAATAAGATAAAAAATCTGAAGCAGAACCGGTCATGTGATCGGTGGCGCCGCAACTGATAATCCACTGAGTAGGATCAGTAGAAGCGGAGTTGGCACTCAAAGTACCTATGTGAGAAAGAGCAGATGATAGCATAGGGACATCGGTAGGCTCAATAGTAAGATTGTGCATCAAACGACGAAGAGTCTGCATCTCTTCAACAAAGAAGGAGGACGACTGAAAAGAACTATCATCGAAAGTCTCGGTCAGATGAGCAGAGTGAGGAGGTCGTCCATGAGTCTAACCACGACCGCGACCACCACAAGAAGTCGATCCACCTCGAGAAGAAAAAAACCATGGAGGTTATAACAAGTATCCTGAGTATGACGAGGCTTGGCATAGTAGTCACATGTGAGGTGATCCCTATCTGTCGGATTAGGCTTGTAATCACGAGAAGCACGGCTGTCATAATTGGGTTGATGAGCCACCAGAGCAGATCCCTCTAGAAGGTTGGATGTGTTCCAGGACTGTCGACGATCAAACTCTTGTTAAACAATATTGTAAACCTCAGGAAGTGAGGGAATAGGAACACGCCCCAAGATCTGGACCATAATCTGATCAAAATCTATGTGCAATCCATGTAGGAATTCAAATACCTGATTTCAATCCTTGTGGTTCTTTAGCAATGGTGCATTCGCATTGCACACCATGACGAGAGAGTCAAAATGATGGTACTCCTAATAGAGCTGGGTAAACTCAAGGTAATAGACAGAAGGAGGACGATCCCCCTAACGGAGATTCCCAAACTTGCGGCGAAGCTGGAAGATTTGGACCACATTCCCCTTGCGGGAATAGGTAGACTCTCAGTGCGCTTCCATATCTCTGCAGCAGTATCCAGGAAAAGATAATTTCGTACAATTGATTCCTGCATGGAGTTGATAAGTCATGACATGACAAGGGAATTTTTTTACTCCCATTTAGGCCAAGCAGTATAAGTCGTAGTCAAAGCAGTGGTGGTGTCATTTATGTAGCAAAAGAGATGTCGGCTTGTTAAGGCAAGGGTAATGGAGTAGGACCAAGCCAAATAGTTGGTGTCATCAAGATGGATTGTGGTAAGCTGAGAATAGATGTGATCATGACCAACCCGGGTAGATCCAACGAGGGTCATGGGAGTACCGGAATCACTAATGTCTGACATGGAAACAAAGTACAACCAAACAGCCAAGAAGATTGAATGGAGTAGTCGAGTAGAGAAGAACACCCCATCAAAAAGAAGGGAGAACGAGCATCAATGGAGGTTACGAGTCATGGTCCACGACAACAAAGGAAACCCTAGATCGAAGACTGGAAGACATCCAACCGTTGGAATCACACAAAACTTGAGAGGGAGGATAAGGGGGGAAAAGAGAAACTTTTGCCGAAGTTTGAGGTCAATCGTACCGCCGAGACCCGTCCGAAGAAGCATCAGTGCCGATCGGCCGACATTTGTGTCGAGCGCCAATCGACGCTTCAGAGGAGCGGCGACGCTAAGGCTGGATGCGGAAGATGAAGAGATAGAGAGAGAGGGAGGCCGGAAGGGAAAGTCGAGCAGAAGCGGAGCGGGAGCCCGAGCGGAAGCATGAGCGGGAGAGTCTTTAGTCGCACGGGAGTAGCTTTGATACCATGTTAATTAGGGCAAAATTAGTTCAATATTCAATAGAGGGATCCCCTTTATATAGGAAAGAACACATCATAATCGTAACGGTAACAGAATATGGTCTAGCATAAACTACTCTAATCATATAGTCGGTTTTCACAAAAGTCGAATTAAGTTTTTTTTTAACGCCTCTTAGTCTTTCCCTTAAACCCTCATGATCCAATTATGTCAACTTTACTTACATGAGTATGTTAGTAAATTTGTCGCATTGAATTTATATGCTGATTTGGTGCATGATAAGTTGTAGAATGATGATTGAGAAGCAATGTAGATATTATAAATTTTTGCATTTTATTTTCACGACTATTCAAAGACATGTTGTTTATCGACCTGGAGAAGGCTTATGATAGAGTTCCAAGAGAGATCTTATGGAGAGTCTTAGGCTCCATTTGGTTCGGCGGTGGCGGGTCGATCCGGCGGGTGGAAACGGAGTGTTTGAACTGGAGGGGGGAGGTGGCTGCTCCAAACGGAGCTTTTTGGGGCGTTTCTCAAGGCGGGCGAGTGGAAACGGAGCAAATGCCGCCGGAGGTTCATTTGTTTACCCTCCTTCCGGCGGCGTTTGCCCAAAACGGAGCAGCGAAACGCCCAAACAAATAGAGCCTTAAAAAAGAAAGGTGTCAATGTATCATACATTGACATAATCAAAGATATGTATACAAATTCAGTGACAAGGGTGAGGATATCTTGAGGATTAACACAGGAATTCCCTATCAATGCTGGCTAACATCAAGATTTAGCTTTAAGCCCTTATCTATTTACCCTTATCTTAGATGAGCTCACCGGACATATCCAGCAAGTAATACCTTGGTGTTTATTATATGCGGATGATATCATTTTGGTCGATGAGACACGTGAAGGTATAAACGCAAAACTTGAATCTCGACAAGACACTTCAAAAAAGAAGGGTTTTAGGTTGAGCAAGGCAAAGATAAAGTATATAGAGCTTAAATTTAACAGTGCAACAAGGACGGATGACTTCGTTATTAAGTTGGGTGATCAAGATATTTCCAGTAGTGAATGTTTTAAATATCTTGGATCGATAGTTCAAAAGTACGGCGGTATTGATAAAGATGTGACACATAAAATCCAAGCGGGTTGGTTGAAGTGGATAAGCGTGTCATGGATCCTATGTGATCATAAAGTACCATTAAAACTCAAAGGAAAGTTTACCGTACTATAATTAGACCAACGATTCTCTATAGTTCTGAGTGTTGGGCAGTGAATTGTGTACATGAGCAAAAAATGGGAGTTACGGAGATGAGAATGCTTAGGTGGATGTGTGGACACACGAGACTGGATAAAATTAGGAATGAATGTATCAGGTATAAGACAGGAGTAGCAACAATTACAGAGAAGATGAGAGAAGCTCGACTAAGATGGTTTGGACACGTACAAAGGAGACCATTAGAGGCACATGTTAGGCGTTGTGAGAGTCTAGTCACTTGGCATGTTAAACGAGGGAGGGGTAGGCCAATAAAGACTTGGAATGAAACTATAATGAAAGACATGATGTACTTGGGCATTAGTGAGATTATGACACAAGTTAGGGCACAATGGCGACAAAGGATCCATATAGCTGACCCCACTATAGTGGGATAAAGGCTTGAGTGTTGTTGTTGTTGTTATTTTCACGACTATTTGAATTAACATCAATATTTGTCTTAAATATATTTTGTAGTTTCACAATTATTTTAATATTCAATTTTTAAATATTTTCTTACTTATGGTATGATTTTCTCTCTTAGAGATTTTGCCAAAAATAATATTCTTGACTCACAAGTTGATTGAAACAAACATGTAGATATAGACATATAGTTGTGTACCTAAATTTAAAATGAAGATTTATTTACTACAATTTTCAATTATACTTTTACATCATATAATATAAATAATAATACCAATTTGTGATTTAAAAAATTATTATAATAAAACGAAAAACCGCCCCAAACCGCACTGATTATTGAACTGCATCCATCAGTTTAGGTTTGCTTCGGTTTGGGAAATAGATAATCAACCGATTTTGGTTTGGGTACAAACCAACACAAACCAAATCACTTGCACCCTTACAGATATATCTCATAGGTAATGGTGTGCACATTCTAAGAAAAATTGTTGAACAGTGCTATGCAGGTAGGTTGTGAATGCAGATGCTCTAAGATACAACCTTAAGAGGAATGCAGTATGACTACTGAAATCCCTAATGTAAATGCGGATGCAATTGAAATAGCCCGATTAAAAAATAGCAGTAATTAATTGATTGAGATAAAGCCTATTCAGGAGAACATTCATTCACAGAAATTGAATTGAAGAACACGCATTAATTCACAGGAAATTGAGGCGTAGGTATCTCAACCGCACAATGAATAAGCCTCGCAAGTCAGGTGATTTCACATAAACAACAGATATAATAACTACGTCCAATGAAATATGGTTCACGTATACAATAATAGAAAAACAAAACACTAAAATACGATTTGTGTGTGTGCAAGCAATGGAAAAATACAACAATTGTGGAAATCTGAGGACGGTTGGGTCCAGCTTGATGGTGGTTGTTGGCGATGGGGAATTGGGAGTGATTGGATATGGAATAAGGTTGGGAGTCGCGGAGGAAGAAGAAATCGAGATCGGGAGGTGGCAGCATGAGAAGGGCAACATGAGATGGACAGGTTATGGAAGGGATGAAGTGGAGAGGGGATGGGGTAGGCTGCGGGTACAGGTAGGTGTAAGAGAGGAGGATCGGTGATGGGAACCAAGGCACGAGAAGGGGGAGTAGCGTTTGCGGTGAGAAGAATAGGGTGGCGGAATCTTGCACTAGGGAAATCGCGGGGGTTGCAGTTTGT
Source organism: Platanthera zijinensis (assembly GCA_039513925.1). Taxonomy (NCBI): domain Eukaryota; kingdom Viridiplantae; phylum Streptophyta; class Magnoliopsida; order Asparagales; family Orchidaceae; genus Platanthera; species Platanthera zijinensis. The sequence continues at coordinate 256,997,566 of CM077079.1, forward strand.
GATGGGGAAGGAAGAGGTAGCAGCAGCTTGCGATGAGGGGACGGAAGGTTGTGGGTTCCTGTGGGGGAACGAAGAAGGCAAAGAGGCAAAGAGAAACGAGAAGACCCAAGGATTCGTACCTTGTGGTCACGACGTCGCACCAAGGGGACCAACTAGTTTCGGGTTTCAACTTCCAAAACTCGATCCAGAGGAATATAACTAAGGCACCTAGATCGAATCACACATAATATCTGAACCAATCGGGTGCAAAATACAGCACACAAAATAAAAATAAATATATGAAAAAAATTCGGAACAACCATTTGGACACATATACAGGCTGGGATCGTCCGGAAGAACAACGGATCAACGTCTCCTTCAGGAATAAGCGTGCATGGGTCATTGATCCCCATCACAGTGTGCACTATATTTAATGAGATAATGAAGTGCTTCGTGCTAGACGTCAACTCCGAGTATGTTGACAACTTTAAATGAACCCAAATATAATTTTGTGCTAAACTTTATGCTTACTGTTGACCGAGAGAAAATTGATACTATTCATCATAAAGGGGGTTCCCCTCCTATATATGAGGGGAATACAAAAAAGGTAAAACCATAAAAAATATAAAATAAAAGGTAATTCTAACACTCTCCCCTCAAGTTGGGCGAGTGATATTTTGCATGCTCAACTTGCACATAACTTTTTGAACGCAGTCTGACTTAAACTCTTGGTGAGACATCCGCAAGCTGTTGATCTGAAGGAACAAATGGTGTGCTCACAACTCCTCTTTCTATATTCTCTTTGATGAAGTGGCGATCAACCACAACATGCTTTGTGCGGTCATGTTGGACTGGATTGTGAGCTATGCTAATGGCAGCTTTGCTATCGTAGTAGAGTCTTATGGGGTCTTTATTTCTCATGCCAAGATCATTGAACAAGGACTTAATCCACAGTCCTTCGCAAATCCCACAAGTCATAGCTCTAAATTGTCTATGCACTTGTCCTGGAAACCACATGTTTTTTACTCCTCCACGTTACCAAATTACCGCCAACTAAAGAGCAATAACCAGAGGTGGACCTCCTGTTATCAACTGAACCGGCCCAATCAACATCAGTGTAGACTTCAACTGTCAATTTTTTGTCAAGGGAGAACAGGATACCCCTTCTAGGAGTGGACTTGAGATACCGAATAATGCGATAGGCAGCTTCTACATGACGAGCTTTGGGTGCATGCATGAACTGACTAATAACACCCACCGCATTTGAAATATCCGGACGACCGTAACATAAGTAGATTAGGCGGCCGGCTAGTCTTTGAAATCCAGCAATATCAGCAACCACTTCCCCATCATCTCTACCCAATCTGTGGCTGACTTCAATTAGGGTGTCAGCAGGTCTGCACCTACTCAACCCACATGACTGGAGCAAGTCAAGAATATACTTCCTCTGAGATATGAATATACAATGCTTCGATCGAGCGACCTCAATTCCTAGGAAATATCTGAGATTTTCTGGGTCTTTTACCTCAAACTCCTCTGCCAAACTTTGTTTCAGAGACAATTTCTTAGGTATCATCACCCGTGATAATGATATCATTCACATAAACAATGAGAGTCATAAGCCTCCCATGTTTGTGCCTTACAAATAAAGTGTGATCAGCATTGCTCTGGGAGTAATCAAATGCAACCATAGCCCTATGAAATCTCCCAAACCAGGCCCGAGAAAATTGTTTTAGGTCATATAAGGCTTTCTTCAACCTGCATACCTTTCCCTCAGATCCTGTCAGAGTAAGACCAGGCGGTAACTACTTGTAGACCTCTTCTTTTAGGTCCCCGTGGAGGAATGCATTTTTCACATCCAACTGAGTCAGACTCCGCCCTTTGCAGGCAGCACATGAGAGTAAAACTCTTATAGAATTCATCTTCGCCACATGGGCAAATGTTTCTTGGTAGTCAATTCTCATGGTCTGAGTGTAGCCCCGAGCAACCAACCGGGCCTTGTACCGCTCAACAACACCTTCTGAGTTCTGCTTTACAGAGAACACTCATTTACATCCAACCACCGACTTACCCGGTGGCAAGGGGATCAAATCTCAAGTGCAATTCTTTTCCAGAGCCAGCATCTCCTCACACATAGCATCCTGCCATTTTGGGTGAGTAATAGCATCCTGCCAAGTTGAGGGGATAGATAGAGGAGAGATATGCAATAAAGAGCTTATGTGAGGGAGATTATGAGTTGTAAGACACAAAGTGGGATATCGGATGTTGGGTAGAGGTACCTTGAGATCCCAAAGAAGGGTCCAATGTTGGAGCGGGTAGCCTGGGGATGTCGATGTACCTGGACCCCTTTTTTGCCGAGTATACACCTGTAAAGGAGAAGAAGCCACAGGAGGAGTAGGCACAGAAGGGAGCACAGAAGTGGTGACAGGAAGAGGAAGATAACTCACTTTCATTGGATGACTCCTCCTAACGTGAAGGCTCGTAGGAGTCAGACTCCCAAAATATAACATCTATAATAATGAAGGTCTTTCGGGAAGCTAGATGGAAGCACTTATATCATTTCTGGGTAGGAGAATACCCAATAAAGATACACTTGAAGACACTTGGATCAAGTTTGGACTAAGGGTGCACATGGACAAAACACACACATCCAAAGATCCAAGGAAGAAGAGTTGAGGGAGAGACAAAGAGGGCTTGAAGAGGAGATTTGTTGCCAAGAACACGAGTCGGTAGACGATTAATGAGGTATGTCGCAGTGAGAATCACATCACCCCAAAAATACTTAGGAAGGTGCATTTTTAGGAGGAGATAGCGAGCTACCTCTAAAAGATGGCGATTCTTGCGCTCGGCAACCTCATTCTTAGCTGGGGTATAGACATAAGAGTTATGATGGATAATTCCCTGATCACTAAGATACCGCTCAAAGGAGGAGTCAATGTACTCCTGACCATTGTCACTGCGCAAAACCTTGATGGTAGCATTAAACTGAGTTTCCACTATTTTGTGGAAACGCTGAAATAATGAAAAAAATATCATTTTTGTGTTTCATCAAGTACACTCACGTACAACAAGAAAAACAATTGATAAATGTAACAAACCAGTGAAAATCAGAAATAGAGACAATAGGGCATGGACCCCAAAAATCAGTATGAACCATAGCAAAATGAGAAGCACTAGGAGTAGACACATGAGTAAGAGAAGCATGATGATGTTTAGTGAGAACACACACATCACATGTAAAAGTTTTCAAAGATATACTGGACATATTCGGAAATAAAATAAGCATAGTAGATAGAGAAGGATAGCCTAAGCGGCAGTGTCATGAGTCCACAGAGAGCTGAGCAGTAGAAAGAGCCTTTGGAGCAGAGGATGAGCAGGAGGGATCAAACAGGTAGAGGTCATCCTGCAGTTTACCAGAGCCAATCATTGTCCCCATCTTCAGGTCCTGAAAGATACACGAGGAGGGAAAAAAGTCACAGAGCAATTCATATAAATAGTGATATGACAAATAGAAAGCGGGTTACAAGTAAACTTAGGCACATGAAGCACCGAAGAGAGGATGAGGGAGGAGCAAGGAATGGACCCTTTCACGGCAATCGGAGATAAAGATTCATCAACAATGCTCACTTTGTCCCTATCAGACAAAGGAGTATAAGACACAAAACCTGTCGTGGAACCAGTCATGTGGTCGGTGGCACCGGAATCAATGATCCATTGGTAGGGAGAGCAGGCAGCAGCAGAGTGAGCCCCTAAAACTCCCTGATGGGAAAATGAGGAGCTAGCAAACTCAGAGGAGTGTCCAAGCATAAAGCGGCGGAAGGAGAGAATCTCCTCAGCAGAAAGAGCAGAAGGAACCTCAGGTGTAGCAGGACCCCCATAAGGGGTGGGATCATCACCAGCATCAGAGAGATGAACCAAGTGAGACGAAGAAGGTCGACCTGAAGTGCGACCAGAGCCACAGCCGCCACGAGGAGCAAGACTCCCGCGAGGAGAAGGAAAGTCATGAAGCTTAAAGCAGGTGTCCCAAGTATGGCGTCACTCGTCACATTATCCTTGTCCACAGACTTGGCCTTAGTGTCACGGAAAGAGCGACCCCCGGAACTGAACCGAGCAACAAGAGCAGAGCCCTCAGCAACAGTGTCAGGTAGACAAATCTGTCGGCGATCATATTCTTGTTGAACCAAACTGTACACCTCAAGTAAGGACGGCAGAGGAGAGAGGCCAAGAATTTAAATACTGATGGGATTGAGGTCACGATGGAGACCATGAAGAAACTCAAAAATTCAATTGTGTTCCTCCCGGGCACAGACCAGCGCCTCATCTACAGGAGAGACGAGAATAAATGAATCAAAATGATCATACTCCTGGTAAAGCTAGGTAAACTTCAAGTAGTACGCAGCAGGAGGACGATCCCCTTGGCGTAAAAGAAAGAGTCGTTGTAGTAACTGAAAGATCTGAGCCGCATTACCCCGATAGGAATAGGTAATTTTGGCTCGTTTCCAAATGTCGGCTACAGTGTCCAAAAAAAGATAGTTACGGGCAATAGACTCTTGCATGGAATTGGTCAGCAAAGACATAACCAAAGAATTCTCAGAGTCCCATTGTGGCCAATCTAGAGAGGTAGGCGGAGGTGCCCTAGTAGTACCACTGAGATAGCCAAACAGACGGCAGCTCTTGAGGGTCAAAATAACAGAACGAGCTAACAGAAGATAATTGGTTCCATCTAACCGAATAGTAGTAATCTGAGAGGTCTCGTGATCATGGGATACATGAAGAGATCAAACCGGAGACACAGAATCCTGAGGAGCACTCGCACCGGAGAAAATATCTGGAATTTCACCACTCCCCGATATCATAGGAGAGGTAACCGAACAATACCGGGTTGTAGACAGAGAGAGACCTCACTCATAGAAAGAGGAGAAGCCCGGAGGAGAGCAATCACGGCAAGAGAAGAAGAGACATCCCTACATAAAGGGGAAACAGAAGCCGGAGAAGCGATCCTTGCATCAATCCGGCGTCAAAGAACTCAAAACAGACATGCGAAGGCTGACGACGCTGACCGACACTGACAGGAAGATGAAGAAACACCGGAGAAACGTCAGAGACGACCTTGCTGGCGGGAAGAAGAAGCACTAGTCGCCGCTGGCGGGAAGAAGAAATGGCGAGACCGCCGCTGCGGGAAGAAGAAGAAACGAACGAAGCTTGTTGGCTGGAGAAGAAGCAGCAAACCCCTGCACAGGAGACAGAGCGGACGAGCCAAACCCCTGCGCTGGAGACAGAGTGGGCTTGCGGGGAAGGAACGAAACGGAGTCGGCGGTGGGAGGCTGGAGGAACGAAGCGGAGCAGAATAAGGGTTTTCACTCTGATACCATGTTGACCGAGAGAAAATTGATATTATTCATCATAAAGGGGGGCTCCCCTCCTATATATGAGGGGATACAATAAAGGTAAAACTAGGAAAAATATAAAATAAAAGGTAATTATAACACTTACATAAACACTGATATATATACATGTATATATCTTTATAATATTAAAAAGGAAAAGTTGTCTTTGGTGAAACATTCAAGATTGCAAAATATAGCCCTATTGTTTTAATCTAATGATTTCACATATATTTTAATCTATTACAAAAAAAACTAAAATATAATACGCATTCAAGTAATTAAACACTATCCCCAAATTAAAAGTATTTATGGAAATTTATAAAATTGAAAAAGTTTTTAGTAGAGCTCCAATAAGTACTACGGTAGCCTATCATTAGGCATGTTAGCGGTTATTTCGAGGAAAGCTGTCATTAGACATGTCGGAGATAATTTCGAGGAGCTACCATTAAACTCATGATTTTATTAAATTTGATTTGGCATGCACAATGATATATGCATCATGATGAAGATTTTTTTAACAAAAAACGAAAAGTGGTGTATAACTACTTTCCCCATTAATTAATTGATAGTGTACTTATTTTAAGCTGCATTAATTAATTGATAGGGGTGGAGCCCCTTGCCAAACACACACACACATATTTATACGTATGATTTGGAATGTGCCAAACACATAGATGCCTTTGCTTTTCTCTTAGTAGCCTTAATTTGGGGTAAACTATCTATATTCTTATGTTGTGTGATTTGGTAGTTTCAGTTTTTTTCTTTGCTCTAGTATTCATAATAATAAGAATCCAACGACCATATGCACTTATTATAGTTGTCTCATTGATTCTGATATTAAAAGCAAAAAAAAATATACCAATCTCAAAAAATCCCCATGCTTCATATCCTCTGCTTCAATAGCTTTATCCAGAATTCCCCCGGAGGTAACACTGGAAATTCAAGAAAAAAATAGTAAATAAGTGTTAAAACAAGTAATTAATAATGATTATTAAATAAGGATAACTAACAATAGGGTCTGTTCTGTGAATGATGCGATCTGAAGCAATCAAGTACAACAACACCACCAAGCCTTTATTCCACCATAGTGGGGTAGGCTATCTCAAGCAATCAAGCAAGCAGAAAAAAATATAGAAACAAGGAACACAAAAAAAGACACGCTTTGATTGATTAGTGAGATTAATCAACATGGACCAGAGATGGACAATTAATATTTACTATATGAAAGTGAGGTTACAAAGGATTACAAAGTTGCCTTACTCTTAAGCCCAAATCCAACAAATCTCTCATTCCTCTCTCCGACTGGCTGCACCAAGAAAATAGAAAATGATGAATGACTACTCTTCTGTGTTGCTGCACAAAGAGGGGGAGAGCAAAGGCTTCTAGATATCTCCCCTATTCGAAGAAACAAAAGAACCTATCTGCTTTCTTCCTTCTCTTCAGCAGTTGCACAAAACAAAATCTTCTCTCATTCGACTAGGGGCCCACAGGGTTCACACTTAGGGCTTTAACACTTATATCAACTGAACCAAAAACTGATCAAGTAAGCCAACATGTTCACCTCCAATAGACCAATTTATCCAAACATACTTAATAAATCTTCACCTTGGCATGAATTCTCAACTTATATATTGACGCGGGATGGATCTATAAGTGGAGACATGCGACGCCCTCCTAGATGAATGCGAACAAACAGGCAGATGCAAATGGAACCACGTGCAACCGCAAAATGGAGATGTGAATGAATATGTGCACGCACGGAATCCGATGAACTAATGATGGCTACTCATAAACCATAAGGCGATGCCCGGGATTCACCGTGCAAAAAATTCCGACATGGAAGTAATTAAACAAAATGTAAAGCTTGCACATTTGATCATAATTAATCACAAACATTATAGTTAGACAAGCAGATAACGATTGCAAATTAAATTAAGGGTGTAAACAAATTTAAAAGCACGGGACGAATAAGAAATGCACGTCTACTAAAAGTAAAAGAGTTAGAAGGAATGAGTAATCATTAAATTATTATCTAATTCCTTCTCTCTTCTTTCCATTTTTCTTCTCTCTCTCTCTCTTATAACCGTAACCTAGCACTAGCACCCCTACAACCCGAAATAGCACAGCCCACACGTTACACACGCCGGAAAAGCTGAGCACTTCTCTTCTCCTCCGCCCTTCTCTTCTGCAACCATGGCTCGACCGTGGTTTAGGAAAGAGGACTCAAATCCCTTGAGGGACTTCTCCCTCGCTCGCCCTAGCACTCGATCTCAAACCGGAGCACACAACACGCACTTAAGAGTTTGCACCGTAGAGTGACCCACTCACACATCCCACCATGCATCAAACATCTTCTTTGTTGCTTCCACATCATTTATTTCAAATTCACCATTCAATTGATTCTTTAACATGTCAATTTCAAACTTCTCTTGTTGCAATCAACATATCAACAATATATAGCATAGAAAAATAAATGAGTTAGCTAAAAAGTCTTCAAGTAAACATGTTAGAAAAGCCCATGTAAAGGGGCCCATTATTGGCCCATTTTGTTTATTTCTCGCTCCTTCTTCTTTAGTCCCACATCATGTATAGGATTTATTCTTCTCTCTTCTCTCCTATATATTTGTATTCTCTCCTTGTATTTGGATACTCAATATAGATATACAAGCTTTGGGCTGATTTCTACATGGTATCAGAGGGAGGTTACGAGACTCCTGCGGACTCACATCTCTTATCCGCACGCCCCCCCCCCCCCCCCCCCCCCCCCCCCCCCCCCCCCCCCCGCTTCCCGACGCCCGCAGTCTCCGCGGTCTGTATTTTGAGTCCGCGCTGCCCCCCCCCCCTTCTCGCATAGCCTCTTGCGGACTGACCTTCTTCTATCCGCTCCCTCTACTCTCTCTTCATTTCCGGTGGATCCACTCCCCTTCTGTTCTTTTTATAGCCCTCTCTCTCTGCCCTGTGGGGTCCACAGCCTCCCGCAGTCCGCCGCGAGCTCCACTCTGTCCGCGACCTCTTTCTGTCCGCTGCGAGCTCGGCGTGATCTCTTCCCCTGTATCCGCTGCGAGCTCGGTGAGCTCTCTTCCCACCCACCCACCCACCCCCCCGGTGTCCGCTGCGAGCTCTCTTTTGTCCGCTCGATCACCCTCTGCCCGCTACTTCTTTTCTCCCTCTTGGCGGGCTCCTCTCTCTGTCTGTTGCGGACTCACGCTCTTGTAAGATTTTTTCCCTTCAACCCGGCAGTCTACCTTCTGCTCGCGACCTGCTCAAGGTCGCCGCAACCTTGTCGAGCTCTCCTTCTCTCTGCGGCCTGACTTTTGCTAGCTCTTCTCTTGCTCGCCGCGACCTGCCCAGTTGCTCGCAACTTCCCTATCCCGCAGCAGCCTGTATTGTCGTCGCGACCTGCCTAATTGCTCGCGCCCTGCCTAGTCGCTCGCGACCTGCCTACTCGCCGCGACCTGCCCAGTTGCTCGCAACTTCCCTATCCCGCAGCAGCCTGTGTTGTCGCCGCGACCTGCCTAATTGCTCGCGGCCTGCCTAGTCGCTCGCGACCTGCCTACTCGCCGCGACCTACCCTCTGTTCTCCCCTACTCGCAGCGACCTCCCTGCCTAGTCGCCGCGACCAGCCGAGTCCACAGTTCTCGCTCTTCTCCCTTCTCCTAAACCGCCATGTCTTCTACCGACTCCACTACTGCTAGCCCTACTGCAGACCGCCCGGCTCCTGCTACTGAACTCCGCGACGAGCTTCGGATTACTACTCTTTCCCTCTCTGGGAAGAAAAACTTCATCTCGTGGGTGCACTCCGTTCGTCGGGTCCTGCAAGCTAAGGCCTTCTGGGTCACCTTACCCAGGAACCTCCTTCTCCAACTACTGATGACTGGATAAGAAATGATGGTCGAGTTCAGACCTGGATCCTTAACTCTCTGGAGGGTGAGCCCTACCAGATGGTCATGTATCATGAGATCGCTAAAGCAATGTGGGAAGAGCTCCACTCCTTGTACTCAGGCAAGGACAGTCTTCAGCACCTCTTCGACATTATCACCGATCTACAGGCGTTGGATGTTGGCAAGGCTATGGACATGACTTCTGTTGTGGCTCGTGCTAAAACCCTCACAGAGGCATGGATTCAACACCAACCATCCACTACTGATCTTGCGGCTCAGCGTGCCCAAAAGGAGGCTGTTTGCATTGCGATGATTATGGCTCGAGTCCCGCCCCACCTTCATAGTATCCGGGCACAGGTTCTGGCATCCTCTGTTACTCCCTCCTTTTTGGATGTTTGCTCTATGTTACTTCGCGTCCCACCTCCCCTGGAGCCCACTGCACCTCCATCTTCGGTCCTTCTTCAGCAGACCCTTCCTCCCCTACTTCCCCTCCATCTTCTACTCGGGGTGGTCGTACGGGCTCTCGAGGAAGGGTTCGTGGCGGTCGAGGTCGCCCTCGGTGCTCCTATTGCGGCAGGGATGGACACACTGAAGCCGTCTGTCACAAGAAACATGGCTACCATCCTCGTCCGCCTACTGCTGCCATTGTTGATACTCCTTCACCCAGCGGTATGGACCTTGAAGCTGTTCGCCTTCAACTGCAGCAACTCCAGGGGCTCCTCAACCCTCCTTCTGCTTCGGTTACCTCCACCTCTACTGCAGGTATTGCCTCCACTTCCACTACAGGTAGTGCATGTTTCTCCTCCAGTTCCCGTTGGATCCTGGACTCGGGAGCCACTCACCACATTACATCTCTACTACCGCCAAGATTTTCAGATGCTCCTCATCCAAAATCTATTACCGTGGCGATGGTGCGCTTGTTCCGGTCTCTGGGTGTGCTGATCTCTTGATTCACCCCTCCATCTCTCTTCGCTCCGCTCTTTATGTGTTGGCATCCCCATTTAATTTACTTTCCGTTGGCCGTCTTACTCATGATATGAACTGCTATATTACCTTCACCTCTACTGGTTTTTTGATACAGGATCAGCAGACGCAAAGTACCATTGGTAGAGGACGACTGCAGAATGGGCTCTACCTCCTTGATTCTTATCCTACCGCTCTCTCTTTTGTGTCCTCCAGTGACTGGCATTGCCGTCTTGGGCATGCTCCTCTTCCTATCCTCCAGAAGACGCTCCATGATGTATCTCTTCAGTCATTTAAATGTGATTCGTGTATTCTTGGCAAACAGCCACGCTCTTCTTTTCCTGCAAATTGTACTCGGAGCTCTGCTCCTTTTGCTTTAATACATTCTGATATTTGGGGTCTATATAAGGTTACAAGTATCTTTGGTTATCGTTACTTTATAACGTTTATTGACGACTACTCGCGTACAACATGGCTGTATTTACTTCGTGATCGCTCTGAGCTTTCTCTTGTCTTTCGGGCATTTGCGTTAGACACCCGAACGCAATTTTCTACTACTATCAAGATCCTCCGCTCTGATAATGCCCGCGAGTACACTAGCCACGAGGTTGCCAATATTTGTGCGGACTTCGGGATTATACATCAGACATCGTGTCCCTACACCCCTCAACAAAACGGGGTAACCGAACGCAAGAACCGACATCTTCTTGATGTGGCTCGCTCCATCATGCTTCACATGCATGTTCCCAAAGTTTACTGGAACTTCGCCGTCTCTACTGCGTGCTATCTCATCAACCGCCTCCCTTCGTCGGTTCTCCAACATGCTACACCCTTCAGCCTTCTCTTTCCCTCAACTCCACCCTTCTCCCTCCCACCCAAGGTTTTTGGATGTACTTGCTTCGTCCATCACCTTGGTCCCCCTATCGACAAACTAGACCCCCGCGCAGTAAAACACATCTTTGTCGGCTACTCCCGCACCCAGAATGGCTATGTTTGTTACTCACCCGCTACTCGTACAGTCTCTGTGTCCGCTGATGTCACCTTCCGGTAGGATCAACCCTTCTTCCCTCCTCCTCTGCAGACTCCTCCACGAACCACTACTCTTCCATCTTCCCTTCCTCGACCTGTTATCCCAGTCCACACGCCTCTTCCCCTCCCTATATCAAATTCCCCACCTGCTCCTTCGCGGCCGCCCGTCATTCGGGTCTACTCTCGTCGTCCTCCTCTTCCCGTTGCCCCTCTGCAGTCGTCTTCGCCCTTGGATTCTCCGCGTTCTGCTGCTCCGATGCCCGCCTCTACAGCACATCCACTAGCAAACTGTGTGTCCCTACATCGGCTCTCTCCACAACTACAGATATTAACTACATCATTATCCTCGGTCTCTATTCCTAACTCCGTCCAGGAGGCTCTTCAACATCCTGGGTGGCGTGCTGCCATGGAAGAAGAAATGACGGCGCTTTGGGCAAACAAGACTTGGACCTTGGTGCCCCTTCCTCCCGGACAGAAACCAGTTGGATGCAAATGGGTGTTTGTCATCAAACATGCTCCTAATGGGACCATTGACCGACTCAAGGCTCGCTTGGTCGCTCGGGGATTCACCCAGCAACAGGGTCTCGACTATGACGAGACATTCTCCCCGGTAGCCAAACTCAACACGGTTCGCATTCTCATCTCCGTGGTTGTTCATCGACAATGGCCCTTATTTCAACTAGACATCAAGAATGCCTTTCTGAATGGAGACCTCCACGAACGGTTTACATGCATCAACCTCCCGAGTTTGTGACCACGGGGGAGTCTCGGGTATGTCATCTTCACAAATCGCTTTATGGCCTCAAACAATCACCTTGGGCATGGTTCGATAAGTTCAACAAGGCTCTCCGGGAAATTGATTTTACTCGAAACTCGGCCGACTTCTCATTATTTACTCGCCACCAGGCAACGGATACGGTTCTCTTATTGGTATACGTCGATGACATCATCATTACTGGCGACGATTCAAATGGAATACAAGCGGTAAAGAAACATCTGAGCTCCGTTTTTCAAACTAAAGATCTGGGACATCTTCGGTACTTCCTAGGTCTGGAGGTTGCTAGACGACCAGATGGTTTGGTCCTCTCTCAGCGGAAGTACTGCCTAGATCTCCTTCATGATACAGGTTACTCCGGCTGCAAACCTGTGAACACACCCATGGAGGTAAATCACAAACTATGTGCTCAGACTTCGGAGTCAGATACTCCTCTACAAAATCCAGAATATTACCGTCGCCTTGTTGGGAAACTAATCTATCTAACGGTTACAAGACCCGATATATCCTACGCTGTGGGAATCGTCAGCCGATATATGCACTCTCCTCGGAGCTCTCATCTTCAAGCAGTGGAACGAATCCTTAGATATCTTAAGACAGCTCCTGGCCAAGGACTTGTATACAAAACCTCACCTTCAGTTCCAACATTGGTGGCATACTCTGATGCTGATTATGCAGGATCTCTGGATGATCTACGATCCACTAGCGGGTTCTGCACATATTTTGGAGGGCATCTGATTACCTGGCGGAGCAAGAAACAAGCAGTAGTTGCTCGATCCTCAGCAGAAGCAGAATATCGGGCAATGGCCTCTGTTGTCTCGGAACTCATGTGGATTGAGAGTCTCCTTGTTGACCTTGGGGTCAGGCTCTCTTCACCTGCTCTCCTCTTATGTGACAGTCAAGCTGTCATACATATAGCCAAGAACCTTGTCTTTCACGAGAGAACAAAGCACATTGAGGTAGATTGTCACTTCATCCGAGAGAAAGTCCACATGAAGAAGATCGAACTCAAGCATGTTCTTGGTACTGAACAGGTTGCGGACGTCCTCACAAAAGCTCTACCAAGTACTCTCTTCTATCAGTGCTTATCCAAGCTTGGACTTGTACGCTCCAGCTTGCGGGGGAGTGTTAGAAAAGCCCATGTAAAGGGGCCCATTATTGGCCCATTTTGTTTATTTCTCTCTCCTTCTTCTTTAGTCTCACATCATGTATAGGATTTATTCTTCTCTCTTCTCTCCTATATATTTGTATTCTCTCCTATATATTTGTATTCTCTCCTTGTATTTGGATACTCAATATAGATATACAAGCTTTGGGCTGATTTCTACAAAACATAAGTTATATAAATACTTAGATAATCATTTTATGCCACAAAAGCACCAAAAAAACACTAAACCATTGCCGAGGAGACTGTGTAAGTCCATACAAGGACGTTTTAGTATGAACACGGAATCTTATTTTATCTACAACATAAAAGAACACTGGTTGAGACAAATAATCTACTCAACCTACTCTCTGTGAAAAAAATGCTTTAACATCAAGCCTCTCCAACCCATAATTAGCAACCATAAAATGCAACAAACAAACAAAAGAATTCTTCACAGCTATAGAGATTGCCTCATGGAATTCAGTACTCTCTTACTGAGCAAAACCTTTTGACAATAAATGTTGAACCTTGTTGCCTCAATGCCCCAAGGTACCATTTCAATTAGAACATTTATTTGCAACTTTTTTAGAGAATTAGACTAATCACAAGTTTTGTTCTTATCAAAACATCTTCTTGCTTGCAAAAGTCCATTTTGCCAATTCCTTGCCCTTAACCGCTGCCTTATACATAGAAGGTTCCAAATCTACAAACTATTCAATTGAAACCAAAACAAAAGCAACCATATATCAGTAAAATTATATATCAAAGGTCATTCCTCAACCACAATATCTTCGGCAAGATCATGTGTTTGTACCCATAGGTTGAATTGGGGGTGGTTTTTTCCACTCTCCATGAAACTTCAATCTTAACTTCAACATATTTTCCAATATTGTGACCTACTATACGATCTTCGACAAACATTCTCTTCTAATTCAGTATAGTAGACTCATCATATATAACATCTCTCTTAATAAGAAACTTAGGCGACTTAAGATTAGCAAACCATATGTTGCATCATTTCTTCACATTTTCCTAGATACCATCATTCACAAACAAAAATATGTCAACCTAATATTTTCAAATCAGAACAGTCACTAGGTTAACCGGATCATATGTCTTATTGAGTTTGCAAATCTTCAAATGGGCATCTTAATCCTGAAGGCTCTATTAAAAAGCCAGTAAAAAGATTTTCAAGTCTTTATTAGGTTGACTCACATCATGATAGACGCTTGTTCTCTGCTTATGCATCGTTTGTTTGTGGTATCTTGATGATTTAGAGCAGTAAAAATCAAGCTGCGGTGGCTAAGTCTAGGACAACATATATCAGGCAATAGCTAAGGGCATCTAAGAGCATATTTGGCTTAAGCGATAGCTGTTCGAGTTAATCTTCTCTTCCATTCTCAATGAAGTTATTATGTGACAATCAATCAGTGATTGTGATTGCTCAGAATCATGTTCAACATGACAAAACCAAACACATCGACAATGATCAACTTCATTCAAGAAAAAAAATTATCAATACTACAATACAATTTTCATTTATTAAGGATAAAGATCTGATAGCAAACAGCATGACAAAAGGGCCTGATTGACCGAAATTTATTCCTCTTGTGGGTAAGTTGGGAGTAACTGATACATTTCCCCCAATTTGAGGAGGTAATACTGGAGCAAACAACATCATGGCTATTTTCATTATTCACTTTCTAGGGGCTTATTTTTAATTGAGGCTATTCATGTTTAATCGATCCTTTGTGTGAGCTATAAATAATAAAAAAGAAGATTAATTGTAGTAACCAAGTAAGATAGATCGAGGGAGATGTTACGGACCGACACTGGGGCGTCACCAACCACCGCCACCGCGGGACGGCGCGCGCGGACTAGGGAAGGGCGAAATCATACCAGTTGCGGGATATATGTTGTCATTTTATTTTATGTAACCTTTATTTTCATGTTGCACTTTTTATTTTGAGAACCTAAATAGACTTTGTGCAATTTGATCCTTCCTACTTAGGAAGGGATGGGGATAAATGAGAAGGAAAGCAATTAATATTCAAAAAGTCTCTCTCATTTCTCTTGGTATTAGTGTCTCGCGCCACCTCTGCGGCCACTTCCTCCCCTCCGCGCTCCTCCCATGCTCTTCCCATCAGTTCCGCGCTCGCGCTCCTGTAGCAACTCGCATGACCAATTAGCAGGCCCGATTAACGATACAACAACCGCACGGTTCCTCCAATCGACCGACTTTCAGCTCCTACGCCCGGCTTCCTCTTGGGAGCCATTTCCAAGGACTCTCCTCTTCTTCCAGACAGCACCGGCCTCCTCCCTCCCTACCACATCTCTGTCCATGGAACACCACGTTTTGCGGCTCAAATGATGGAGATGTTTAACAAATTGATGACGAAACATTCCACTGCCCTTAAGGCCCTCACGGTCGCATCGATCGCGATCACTCCTCTCCACAACTGCCATGAGTACCCTCGAACTACTCTCATTTCAAGGTACTGGACAACCACCAGCCGGCTTACCCCGCCTCGCCTTGAAATTAGCGGTGTTCCCCACTATGTCAAGATGGACTTTTTGGTTTTCAACTGTCACAAAGAACCCTTGACTGTGAACAGTTTTTTATGAATCAACGCAAACCGTGGGAAGACTAGATCAATGTCGCCTCCTTTCATTTTATGGGCTTCTCTTAGCTTTACTATTCATAGTTGCAAGGGAAAAACCCCTTCTGATCTGGGAAGAGTTAAAGAGTAGTTGCAACCTTCGCTTCTGACCCCCTATGTGTGGCAATCCCAATAGTGACCTAGTCTCCATCAAACAGACGGCCCCCTCGGTGATTATCTAGAGAGGTTTCAGGTTGTCCTTGCCCATGCTCCTTCCATTACCCCAGCTCATCAGGTACCCATCTTTACGATGGGCCTCCATGAGCGGATGCGCCTCAGCGTGGAGTTTAAGACACCTTCCAACCTTACCACTGCTATGAGTATTGTCCTCCTCTACAAGAAACATTTACTGATTGATCGGACTTACAGCAGTTGATGGGACGAGATGGTCGATCATCGTGCTAAGGGTCTTTGCTACAACTGCGATGATAACTACACGCGCAGCCACAAGTGCATGTGTCTATTCTTTTTGGAGGTGGACGACCCATCCGAAAATGAGGAGGAAGACCTTTGCAATCCTGAGATTTCACTTCATGCCATTGACGGGTCCCACTCCGGGGAGACTCTTCAGCTTCTGGTTCTCATTGATCTCTTGGTCGCCCTGCAGGAAATCGAAAAGCAAACACAGCTTCATTAGCGACCGCCATCTGACTCAACCTAACAGTGATGAGCCGCTACCGCTTGAGTGCAGATGTGGCCAATGGGAGCATTATGGAGTTCCCTAGTATCCGTCGAGCGGTGTCGCTTGAGTTGGAAGGGTACCGTTCCAAGGTGGGCCTCTTGGTGATTGCTCTATGGGGCTTCAAGGTGGTCTTGGGCGTTCGTTGGTTGTGCACCCTCGGTCCCTTGACATGATAATTTGATAGCCTCACCGTGACTTGGTAGTTGGCAATAGGGAGGTGGGAGGACAGTCTAGCAGGGTTGTTTAATAGGGAAGTCACATCGAGCATTCTGTCTATCTTCCAACCGAGAGTCGCACGATAACCTCAATCACCTGCTGCAGGATCTTGGGGACATCTTTGCTCCTTCCCAGAGACTTCCTTTATCGCGTCATCGCGACCACCGCATCAGCCTCATCCCAAACATCACCCCCAACGTGGTGCGGCCCTATCATTATCCTTTCTGACAGAAGGACGAGATAGAGTGTCAGTGTAGTGTCAATGCAGGGCATCATCCGCCATAGCATCTCGCCATTTTCCTCCCTTGCTCTATTGGTTCAGAATAAGGACGTCACTTGGCGGTTTTGCATGGATTATCGGGATTTGAACACCAAGACTGTGAAGGACAAATTCCTAATTTCAGTGGTGGAGGAACTATTGAACGAGCTCTATGGCGCCCGATTCTTGTCCAAGACTGACCTCTGTTCGGATTACCATCAAGTGTGCATGGCCCCAGCTGATGCTGAGAAGACAGCTTTTTGCACTCACCATGGGACTTTGAGTTTATCGTAATGCCCTTTGGGCTTACCAATGCCTCGTCTACCTTCCAGGCCATGATGGAACGAGGTATATCATGAGCTGCTCCGTCGTTATATTCTTGTTTTCTTTGACGATATTTTAGTGTATAGCAAGAACTGGGAAGAACAAATATGGTATTTGCATACCGTTTTCGACCTCCTCCACCTACATCAGTTATTTTTGAAGCGATCTAAGTGCTCCTTCAGGATAGACAAAGTGGCTTTACCTGGGCCATGTGATCCACAGCACGGTCGTTTCGGCAGCCCCCGAAAAGATTTGCAGGGTAACAGCCTGGCCAGTACCTCAATCCCTACGGAAGTTACGGGGTTTCCTGAAACTGACGAGCTACTACAGTCATTTCATTCAGAGCTACAACACAATTGCGGCCCCCTGCTGACTCTACTGAAGAAAACGCATTCCTTTGGAGCTATCATACCCACTGTTGTGGATATCCTCCGATATAGCCGACATAAAGATTTCATGGACCAAACGACACGTTTCCGATATTTTTTTGCAAAATATCATTTTGAAATATATCCTCTGATATGTCTGTTATTGACCGATATATTCGCGGATATATCGGCCGATATATCCCGATATTTTATCGACTGGTTTTTCCAATTTATTTTAATTAATGTCTATGATCTAATAGACAGACCAAAATTATTTGATTGAAGTTGTTTTTCCCCTTCCTCTGACTTTCTTTCTTGCTCAAGTTCGTCACCGACTTCAAGTATGCATGATCTTTGAATTATGAAGTAAAGGTTCTTTATCTTCCATTGTCATCGACAACTTCTCGACATTCTGCTTTCTCTTATTTTATTTCACGCGTTATACCATTATTACTTGTGTAACACAAAATGTTTATATTAATTTGATAAATTTAGGAGTTCAATAAATATCAAATTATTAATATATTAATATATATAAATTTAAAAAAAAATTAAATTCATAAATAATTACACAAATAATTAAATATTAAAACTCATTATGTGAAATATCCCCAATATATCCCCCGACATACAAAAACCGACATAAAAAACCTAAACCGACGTGTCCCCAATATCCGACATCTACAACCTTGATCATACCACATAAGCCTTGTGGGGCCTCCAGCAGGCCTTGATCGCCATCCCAATCCTCCGTCTGCCCGACTTCACATAGGAGTTCTTCATTGAGTGTGACGCACCTTTTTTAGTTGCAAAAAAAGTTGTGGCGCACCTTTTTTAGTTGCCCGATTTCACATAGTCCTCCACGTAAGGTTGTGGCGTGGTGCTATAATAGGCGAGCCACTTGATCGCCTTTTTAGTCGCAAACCAATGGCTCACCATCAGAGACTACCACCTTACAAGCTTGAGTAGATCGGCCTTGCCAAGGCGGTGCAGCACTGACGGCCATACTTATAGGGGATACCTTTTATGATCTGCACGAACCATTTCATCCTCAAGTACCTACTAGAGTAGTGTCTCAGCACTGCTCCCCAACAACGTTGGGTGAGCAAATTTTTTAGCTTCAACTTCTGTGTACAGTACAAAACCGGTACCTTGAACTATGCAGCCAATACTCTGTCGTCGCAAGTAGGAGGGCGGGCTGCTTTGTGTCATATCTCTGCCCACCCCCGCGATCCTCATTCTACTACGACAAGAATTCTGAGATTCTATCATTCTCGTGGAGCCTAGTCGGCAGATTGCCAAAAGGCGCTTGTACTTGCTCCCTTCCTCCCCATCATTTCCAAAATAGTGGAGACAACACACACATTGGGCCACGAAAGAGTCTACAAAACCTTTTAACAAATTCGCGCCGATTTCTTTTGGAAGGGCCTACGGTGTAGTATCCAGGATTTTGTTGCAACTTGCATAGTCTGTCAATGTTGCAAGGCAGGGTATCTACTTTCGTACGACCTTCTTCAGCCACTGTTGATCCCCACCCAGATTTGGGCAGACAACTTGATGAAATTCATCGAGGGCTTGCCCACTTCGAGCGGGAAGTCTATCCTCATGGTCGTGGTCGACCATTTTTCAAAGAGAGCACAGTTCATTGGTCTGCGCAGACCACTGACTATGGAGGGTGTTGCCCATGCCTTATTTGAAGAGATTTTTCGTCTTCATGGCCTTCCCGAGAGCATTTTCTCAGACCGTACAAGGTGTTCATGAACAACTTCTGGAAGGAATTGTTTACGCTAAGCGATACGAAGCTTTCCTTCTCATCTGCATTCTAATGACTAGACGAAGGTCGTCAATCGCACGGTAGAGATGTACTTGTGTTGCATCACCGATAATTGACTCAAGGATTGGGCCCACTAGCTTCCGTGGGTGGAATATTGTTACAATACCTCTTACCACACCTCGTTGCATTCAACGCCCTTTCGCCTGATTTACAGACGAGATCGCCCTCGCTTATTGTCCTACGAGAGCAACACAGCCGCATGGATGTCGTCGACCACGAGCTTCAAAACCGGGACCATATTTGTCCCTACTCCCTAGCACGAGGGTGCCTTCTTCAAGACAAAACGCGTATGGAGACTCCTTACAATCGAGGAGATCAAAGGCTAGCCTTTTCCCCGGGAGAGTAGTTATGGCTTAGGCACCACCTTTACAATCAGACCTCGGACGCTTGGACCCTATATCACAAGTTGGGACAAAAGTAGCCCCGTCGAGATCCTCTGGCACATTGGCAAGGTTGCGTGCCGCCTTCAGCTTCGGCCAGAAGCCCACATTCATGAATTTTTCCACGTCTCCCAGTTGAAACAGTTTCACGGTTCACCCCACCCCCCTGCCCCCTTGGTGCACCTCCCACAACAACTAGATGACAAGCTTGAAGATAAGCTTGGTCTCAAAGGGGAGGGAGATGTAACGGATGCACACTAGGGTGTTACCTACCACAGCCGCTAGAAGACGACACGAGGGCTAGGGGAGTGCGGCATCATCTTACCCGTTGCAGGATATTTGTTGCTATCATTTTATTTTATGTCACGTTTATTTTCATGTCGCTCTTTTTATTTGGAACCTAAATAGACTTGTACAATTTGATCCTTCCTATTTAGGAAGGGATGGGGAGAAATGAGAAGGCAAGCAATTAATATTCAAAAGTCTCTCTCTCTCTCTTCCCCTCAAAATCTCGTCGTGACCTAAGGAAGACGCAAACAACCAGTCGCACTCCGCGCTCTGCAATTCTTTTGGCTCTCTCCCTCTCGCCTGACTACTTCCCCTCCAAGCCTCTATAATAGGTTCCCTTGGATTTAAGAAGAACTCCAACCTCCTCCTTGATTTCCATCTCTCACGGCCACGAACGAGGTCCCAATCCCGAGCTCCTATCGCATTGTCAACTTCAATTATCCTGCTTCCATACATCCTAATTGTCACCAACAAAAATATTATTTCTATCATAAATCACGGTATCAACAAAATGTTCACAGGAGGTTGATAAGGAACATGACATAATTAAGGTTTCATCTTCTTCATCAATCTTAATGTTGGCATTCTTTAATTCAAGAATAATATGATTAAACAAACCAATATGATCTTTAACTAACATACCTTATTTCACTCATAGGGAGTCCATGAGTTACTTCAGATAATGTTTGCTTGCGTGAGACTTGGTCATATATCAACTTTTCAACACCAACGACAATCCAACTGCAATAGTCTCTTTACACACTTCTCTAAGAGCCATATCTACTAAAATAGTTGAATCAACGAATGAGTGTGATTTAACATATCTTTCTCCTCTGAACACCAGTAGACATGCAATTATTCATTGTCCTCCAATGCATTCAGCAGGTCTTGCTGTACCAAGAAGGCACACATCTTTACCCGCCACATCACGAAATCATTTTAAACATTTGACTACTTTTGTACTTCAGACATCAACATTGACATATAAATGAATAAAAAAAAAAGATAGCCATATCACCTGATACCAATTATTGTGCAAATGATAGAATTTCATAAAATCAAAGCATGCAGCAGAAACACGGAACACAGAGCCGCATACTTTGACTAATCAATGTGATTAATTTGCATACATAGCAAAAGGACGATTGATCTTCACTTTATGAAAAGGGTATTACAAAGGATTACAAGGTTGTCTTTACTCAAACTAAATGCCTAAAAACGTCCCATTCCTCCTCCCTTTCAGTTGCACAGAGAAAGCATAAACCTATTGCTTTCAGCTAGGACTCATTCGTTTTTCATGTAAAATACTTTGATACTTATATTAACTGAACTGGGAGAAGCAATACATATGCAAAGCTTGAATCAATTCAGGTAAACCAACTGGTTCAACTCCGCTAGACCAGTTCAACCCAAATTCAACCAAACTTAATAGTCACCGAGTTATTGCTAGTGTTTCGCATTCATTCGAGGTTTTAAAATTCTCATTTGACCTTAGAACTTTTCTTATTAATAAATTGGCTTCTGAGATTAACTGCTGATCTTTACAGATGTTCTGGTATACTAAACTCATTACATTTTCTATAACTTGGCCTCATTTGATGATTTTTTGGCTTAAGTTTGAATATTATAATTTATTTACGACAAAATTATCATCATTTATGTATCGCAATTTATATCCCTAGCAGTTGCTTGGGTCATTTCAATACCATCCCGAGTTTTGGAATCACAGGTGAGAGGGAAGGGAGAAATTTTAGGAATATGTTTGACATATTACTCCCACTTAATGTTCATGTTAAGGACCTTTATCAAATAATCATATATGTAGGGGAATAACCAAAATGGAGCCATTTTAAATCTGATCAACATGTATCAAGGCTACTCCTTAGTGGTTAAAAGAAAAACTATGCAAATAATTTTTTAAATCTATTAGTTAATACGTAATCAAAATGAAGCTGTGCATTAGAATAAATAACTTTTTTGAAATGAAAATAAGAGAACAGCTGATGCCAGCTGATGCAAACCTGTGGCCAATAACAAATCGAATGACAATCCCTTTTTCCTCCTCTAGCTTCTTTCTCATTTCACCTATTGCGTTCCAAATTAGAAACAAACTGACCATCAAATGAATATAAAAGATTCAGGTGGTGATCAGAGAACTCTTTTTAAAACTTTAGGATCATACCTTGTGGCATCCAAGTGGTACGAACCGAATCTCTCCTCTTGCGACTGCTAAATGCTGTGTTTATTCCAACAACCATTAAGTATTTTCTTTTCTTCACGGATTCAGTAGATTTTGCAGTCTCTGATAATGGAGAACCATTAAGAATCAGTTCTTGTGCAGATTTAGCAGCAGCTAATTCCATTTCTAAGATTGATATCGTTTTATCTATACTCCTGCATGCAATGAAGGCCCATTTGGTGATTGGATTGAAGTACAAAGTTACTTGATGGATGAGATTTTATGTAAATATTATGAGTTTGTTCATGGGTAAATAAGATAATGAACATACTGTATAGCATGGTGGGTCTTCGAAACTTCACCTAAGATGCCCTATCAGAAAACAAACTTGAAGTTTAATATCTAAGACATAATGCAAAAATATATCTTTATATGTTAAGTATCATTACTAACCTTATTCCAATTATCTCGGGTCCGGTTTATGAATTTGTATTATCCGTTAATACCGGTTGAGTTACTGCTAAATTATTAAATCAATTTTGTACAAATCCATTCACATTTATATTCATGTTACATTTAATCTTCAATCTACTTAATATTTTCACATTCTTGCACAAATATGGCCTTTTTATTGGTGAACCATCTAAGTCAACTTTTTACTAATCTGGCGGATCAATGGAGACTTAGGCTTCATTTGGTTCGGCGGTGGCGGATCGATCCGGCGGGTGGAAATGGAGTGTTCGAATCGGAGGGGGGAGGTGGCTGCTCCAAACGGAGCTTTTTGGGGCGTTTCTCAAGGCGGGCGGGTGGAAACTGAGCAAACGCCGCCGGAGGTTCATTTGTTTACCCTCCTTCCGGCAGCGTTTGCCCAAAACGGAGTATCAAAACGCCCATACAAATAGAGCCTTAAAGTAAGCGTTCGGCCTTTAGATCTTGTTGGAAATTAGGTATTTGAATGTGTGGGCATATTTCTACTCCCCTCTAAAAAAAACTCATCAAGGTATTGACATGTATTATCTTCAACAAGTGATAGATCCACATGTTAAGACACGTGTGAGAGAATTGTGGTTTAATCCAACACTGGATATCTTGAGAACGTGTTGGTGTAGAACTAAAAATCTATTGACCCTCAACCATAAGTTTACTATTTAAAGTTGAGAGTGTGAGTTTGATCATAGGTATACCTTTGGCCCTCCTATGTTCAGATCCTATATATAACAAGTTGTATCAGAGAGTGGTTGTTGTGATCAAGTGGTTCATATAGTTTGTGGCTTCTATGCGTATCTAATGCCTTGCATCAAGGTTGAACAAGGTTCAAGAATGAGTAACTCTTGCAATAACTCCGTGCAATTTAGAGAGCTTCTCATGGATACATGATAATGTTGGAATAAAAATTCATTTCAGAGGTATTGATGATCACTAGTGAATCAGGCCCAACTTTGGCTCCCCACTAGTCAAATTCCTGAACACCATAATCCCTCTCACATAAATTGTTTCTATTTTTCCATGCATCATACCATGTATAATCTGGCTCTGAATGTCTTTTCTAACACTAGAATCAAAGTGATGGTAAGTGTCAAAAAAAGATATGAGAGTTTACAATAATTGAAAATTAAAAATGGTTTGATGTCTTTGTAGGATACCCATTAAGGATGATATTGATAATAAATATAAGATCACTAAATTTTAGATGATCCTAATAATGCTATCACATATTGCTCGCTAACATAATTGTTGGAGTTAACAAAACCTACAAGTAATTAGAAGCGCAAGGAACGTAACACTTACAGATTTGATATTACAATCACTTGAAACTAGGTTCATCTTATTTTCTTCAGTTCCAGTTCTCCTAATGATGTCTTTTGGTTCAGGTATTGTCCACATTCTAAAAAAAAAGGAAATAACAATGGCATTAGCAAGAAAAGATATAATAAACAAGGGCATAACCTAAACCAAAATAACACATGCAAAAGCTATTTAGGGATGCTTGGTTCAGAATTATATAGATAGTAGTTTAATATATCAAAAATAGTTCTTATGTAAACTCGAGTGTATATTGTTAACCAATTGATGGTAAAAAGATCTTTTCAAAATCCATATTAAGGGCACAAGGGTATATGAGTTTTTTGATATGATTATATTTTTTACATGTACCAGTTTATGAACGGTTTCTTGCTCTAGTATATGAACAACTTTTAAATTGGGTGAAGTGGGAGTGAATTAATGGGCTTAGATTATGATACCATATTAGAGCATATGCATATAACCTATAACCAATTGGTAATAGGTGGAGAGGCCCATGATCTAGATTAAATGCACAAAGCTTAAGACTACGTAAGCTTCCTAATTTGGGATTATATTCTTAACACGCCCCCTCACATACAAGGTACTTAAAACAACCTCTCAGTTCATTCCTACACAAAATTATAGGTTGTCAAAGCTTGTTTAGAATAGAAATTATTGACCCGAGTAAAATTGTTGTATAGCTAGTTGAGTTTCATTGTCTCTATTTGGGGTGGCTTCTCTGGCGGAAGCATTCAGCAAGAATGCCAATGCAAACAGGTACAACAAAATATATCATGGCGACCGCGGTGCAAACCGACATCAAAACATTACTTTCACTCCTAAACGATGGGGGAACACAGAACACTGCCAGCCTACACCCTTTCGCCAAACAAGCACCGACCCGATCGTGGTCCCATATTCGAATGGGACACCACTTGATCGCTCAGTCAAACAGACCCATAGAGCGCAATATTTAAGCTGAGGGGACGATTTAAGGAGGGTAACTAAGCAACAGAAAATTAACACCTCATAACAGTCTAGATGAAAACAAAGCTGAGAATCATATTCACGATACAGACCAAGCACGGGATACTTGATCCTTTTACTGAATCGAAATGCAGAAGTGGCAAGAGATTCCAGTAGGACTACAATAGTTTTTTAGAAAAGCCAATAAAAAAATCCTGAACTCTTATTATTTTCAGCACTTTCATCGAGTACTTTTGTTCATTGGATATCCATTTCTTTCAAGGATGTTCAATTTTTTTCCAACTTCATCATAGAAAGGATCCGTGAACGAAAACGTTAACAAATTTAAAAACAACATTCAAAAACATCACTGAAAACTAAAATTTCATGGACAAGAATAAACTGCAATCCTGAATCATTGCATGTCATTAATTTGTAAAGAAACAAAAAGAATTAGCATCCATCTTTCGATAATTTTAACAGTACTGCACCCAGAAAACAGTACTAAGCCTTCAAGCAAGTAAAATCCGGATTCGAAACCTCCATGAAACCAACTGAACCATCCCTTTATAGATACCTATTCGTGAAGAGAAGCCCGGCGCAGAAACTTCCAAGGCAAAACAAACAGGTCCATTTCTTCGAGACCATTCTCCTCGCAGAAGCTTCTCCTGCTCCAATCCCTCCTCCAATTCCTCCTCTGCTCTTCAAACTCATAGTCTCCGCCCTCTGCTACACCTATCCTCTCCAAGATCCCTAATTGAAAGCATAAACTTGCATACACTCTGGATTTTCTGGTCGAATCATATTTCTTCTCTCGAGGGGAAAAAAATAAGATGGAAATGGAAAGAAAAAGCCACCTATGTGAACTGTATAACTCACGAACAGGGAAACGAGGACTTCGGAAAGAAGATTCTAAAAGCAGAAGCTTCAGCAGATGCCATTTTGTTGTGAGAAAGCTTAACAAATACATTGGAAATTCAAATTGGCCTTGTGAGGAGCAGCTATTTACAATAAAAACATCCATGGAAGCTTGACAACTGGATTAGCAATCATGCAAGGCATGTGGGGCAAGTGGGGGCATGGGCTAAACCTCGACGGGATTGAACAGAGCTTTTGCCTGTATTCAATGTTGTGGGATCCCAAAAACAATCATCTTGGACATTGTCGCTCGTTTTTTTTCCCCTCACTTATTTGTGATATAGCCGACGATGATTAAACTATTACATACTTCTTGTCCAGTATAGTATATTAGTATTGCTATTAGTGGTGTCCCGTGGAGCGCTAAACGCACCTATGTGTGGGGTGCGGTTATCGAAAAAATTTCCCCCACTAAGGCATAACCGCCCACTAGTCGGGGGGAGCCGCCCAAGGCGTAACAGCCCCGGCTCCGCCGCCCCCTCGTCATCGCTCGGTAATGAGGGCGGTGTTGGGATTTTCGGTCGCGGAAGCGCAATCACCAGGAACAACTAAAAACAGAGTCACAAGAAAATATGTATTTTGCACAATTTTATTCGCACAATAAAATTAGTAAGTACACAAAATTAAGAGAAACAAATCCGAAATTATACTGTAAAAGAACTCAGAGTAGAAAATCTGCAAGAGTAATATGAACTTAACTGCAATCCGCAAAATGGACGCACAGGATTCGTACCAGAACGAACATTCATCGTTGTCAGACGACCAACCACCACCACCATCACCGAGAAAAGATCCAAGTCAGGACTTGACCTTGCCGCGAACGTGCAGCCCGTCAACATCATCACTTGTGCACAACCACCACCACCTACGAGCATGCAACCATCGAGCACCACACACTTTTCCGCAGCCCGCGGATCAGACGCATTGTCGCTACTCGCACGCGTTCGCTCTTCGTTGTCGATGCAGCCTGCAATCGGATATCGATGTCCGTCGTTGTTTTCGGTCGTGCACTACCGCTCTCGTCTTCAAGGCTTTATCTCACTTTGGTTTGGATTTTGATATATTTTCATAGCTTGCCTTCCTCTCCTTTTATAAGGTCATTTCACATGTCTTTGCATATTTCCAAGAAGCTTCCTCGCATATGAAACACATGGGCCCCCCTAATCATACTCCTCGTAGAAGCTTATCTTGCTCAAATATGGGCGTTTCTATTCGTCCGTCCAATAGTTATCGGGTAAAATTACCTGGTCGCCCCTTCTAAAATTTATAAATAAGAATCATGTCTCCTTCATTTGGATCCTCTACTCTTTTCGGGAAATTCCTCCTACAAATTTCTCTCTCCTCAACTTCTCCTCCTGGCGAGCTCTCCCGCACGAGCCCCTTCTTGTGCGCCCCCTCGTGCGCCCCGTCCTTGTGGGATCCTGCGCGTGCTATCGGTCGAACACACTCGGACGAGCAGCACGCTCAACGTTCTCAGTGCCCTCAACTTAGGAATGAGCCCTCCAATCGACAATAAGTCAACCGCTCCAGATTCCTGAACGTAATAGGAGATAAATCACATAGGTAAGACGCGCAGAACGTGTCACTCAAGCCTCCCAACATCAGTCGAAGACTCCATAGTACTCAAAGCGCAAATCCCCCCACTAGGGCTGAGCATATTATTCGAAACTCGAAAGTCGCTCGAAAATCGTTTGAAAATTGAGCCGAATTGGAATCGGTTAAAATTGATTCGACTCAATTTGAGTCGATTCAATTTGACTCGAATCTGATTTCGAGTCGATTTCGAGTCAATCCTGAATTGCTCGAAATATGATTCGAATCAACTTGAATTAATTAAAAAAAATTATGTATTTATTAATGTATTCTTATTTTAAGATAAAAAATAACAAAATTTAAACATAAATAAAAAGAATGAACCCGATTCGATTTCGAGCCGACTCGATTCGATTTCGAGCCGACTTGAAATTGAGTCATTTTAATTCGAGCCGACTCGACTCGAAATCAATTTCGATTTCGAGTTGATTTCGAGCCGAGTTCGAGTCGAAAATTTCGATTTCGAACCGAGTCAAAATCGCTCTAACTCGACTCGATATCAGCCCTACCCCCTCACTATAGCAAACAAAAGAATTTAGCTCTGCGAGTGGTGGTCTATCACCCTCCGTGCGCATCTCTCTCCTTCTCTCTTCAATAACTGTAACGATGAACGATCTGTATCTCTTGATTCTCTTAAAAGCCATGTATAACAACCAACAAATAGTGGATGTTTAAGCTCCGGTCACGTGGTTTTTCACCGCTTTCCGAGGTTTTCCACGTCACAAAAATCGACTTGTTAGCTTTATCTTTTTTATGACAATTTGCACGTTCGGCCGCTTTGCGGGCTAAGGCGATTCAATTTTGTCTGGTCTATCAAGAGGCACAAGTGAGCCGCAACAACTATATTTCACAAATAACTCTCCAATAGAGTTGAATTTTGTGTAAATTTGTGCTAAAATTTTGGGTAAAATGATAAAAAATGGCGCAAAAAATCATCTCGTTCTTTTTAAAGATATAGTCATGGAGTACCAGTGCACGGTAGCACGGGGATCTTTCACGCCGTCAAGGATAGTTTCCGGACCGCGACTGTGCTCTAGCGTGACGATACTCCAGCATAGGGGCGGATCTAAGGAAGGAAGGGCTCTGGTAAAATGGTGGTCGGATGAGGAAGAGGAGAAGATTATTGAATGGAATACTTTGATTGTTTTGATGATTCACACAATTAACACCATAAGAAAATATTTTTATATATTAATATAGACCGGTCTCAAATTGCGGTAGAAAACAAAAGTTAATGTGGTTGAGGCTCCGTTTACTATAGTTGTGACGGCCATAAATGCATGGGTTAAAACGTCAATCACCTAACAAACATCTTTTGAACATAAAAGTGGACGAAGTTTCTTAGATGGGCGTTAACGAATAACAATTTAACCCTCATGTTCATGACCGTCACCACCAAGCCAAAACGGAGCCTGAAACTCTTAGGCTTTGTTTGGCGCGACGTTTTTGGAACTGCATGTCGTGGATTATCACCCCACAGCGCCAAACAGTTTTTCCTGGGCATGGGATTCACACCACCCCCGCCCTCAAATCGCAAAAATCCCGCGATTTGGAGTCGTGAAGAATTTTCACGACTCCAAATCGCGGGCTGCGATTCACAGAGGAAAAACCCTCCTCCGCCTCCCTCCACATCCGCCTCCGCGATTTCACGGAATACCCGTGCAGATCCGCCTCCCTCCACATCCGCCTCCCTCCACATCCGCATTCGTCTACTCATGGTGTCGAGCGATCCGGCGGGAGAATCGATCACGTCCCATAGCTCAGGGTCGTCAAGGTCCCGGTCATCCATGAGGAAGTGGGTAGATTACATCGTCTGAAAGGAACGAGCTTACAGGGTTTCAGGCAGTCCCAGAGTTTTCTTTTTTCAGGTTGAAAGAAAGTTGAGATACGATCAAGAAAAACGAAGCTTCATTCAAGGGGGAATCCCCGATATTCTTGCTGATTCATTTTTTTGTGATTAGGATTTGTGGGGAAACAAGATACTGCAAACACTTTTTCATACTTAAATTTATGGCCCAAAAAAACAGTTGCACATGGAGACACGTGAGACGACGGTGAGAGTCAAGCATCAAACCTTGCTTGAAATTTATGGCACCTGCTTTTTCATACTTTTGTTGCCGTAAGAGTTATTTTATACTTAAATTATATCTTGCCAGATATCTTTTTTTAATTGCTGTATATTGTATATAAAATTGGACATACAAACTTTCACATGTACTTTATTCAAAAAATTTCTGTCTTTTTTCATTTCTAAGAAAAATATTGGCAAATATTCAAATTGATCACCTAACTTTGGATTTAGTTTTAAATTTGTTCTTTAATTTTCATTTACTTCAAATAGGTCCCTTAATTTTTGACATACTTTCAAATAGATCATTTATTTTTCATTTGCTTCAAATTAATATCTTAACATTGGGTCTATATTCAAATAGATCTTTTATTTTTATTTGTTTTGAATTGATCATTTAACTTTACACTATATTTCAAATAAATTTCTAAATCACGGTTATTCGGATTACTAGGCACTGTGAGAAATTGTTATGCCTTTGATAAACCGTTTATATGTTAATAAATTTTTTTAATTATCTAATCAAAATAATTACTTTTTTTAATTTATAATTTTCTAATTACTTTTCTCAACGCATTATAAATTTATTTTTATTTATTAAAAATAAATAAAAAGAAATTTTGAATTATAAATCTAAAGCACAATTAAAATATAAAAAAATGAAATCATCTTTGAGTCATTTATTTCCACCAAAATATATAAAATTGATATAATTAATATAAATAAGTGTTACTATGAATGCTATGTTTTGGATTTCATTAATTATAAAGTTTAGGAACTAAATTGAAATAAAATATAAAATTAAGAGATCAATTTGAGGCAAACGAAAATTAAATGTCCTATTTGAAATTAGAAGGAACAAATTTGAAACAGATGAAAATAAAAGGACATATTGTAAATTAATCCAAAATTAAAGGACATATTTGAAGCAAATGAAAATTAAAAGACATATTTGAAGCAAATGAAAATTAAAGACATATTTGAAGCAAATGAAAATTAAAGGACATATTTGAAGCAAATGAAAATTAAAGGATCTATTTGAAGCAAATGAAAATTAAAAGATCTATTTGAAGCAAATGAAAATTAAAGGAGCAGTTTGAAGCTAATGAAAATTAATAGACCTATTTGAAGCTAAATTCAAAGTTAAATGACCAATTTGACTATTTTGCTAAAAATATTGCATCTTTATTTTTCCGACCTACATATTTAAATGATCCACGTGCAACTCACATGGAACCTATGTGATACCCATTTCTTAAGCCCCTACAATGATCTGTTATGATGGATCAAAGAAAATAGCCACTACTAAATAAAATACTACGGCTCTGTTTGGCTGAGTATTTTGGGAGCTAGTAGTGTGTCGTTGGTTTTTCACATAGCCTCGCCAAAGTAAAATATGCAAATAGTTGAGCTCGTCATTAGTGAAGGTACGACCATTCACCACAAACGTTGACACAACCAGCCACACGTCTTGTGCACGCAGGGCACATTATCGGTGTGCCGAGATTCAAGCCCCACCACCATTCTCAAGACGGTACCTTTGAACATTACTAGTCTTCCGGGCCCGAAACCTAATGTCACAACCCGCATTTTCTCAATATTAAAATACTATCAGAATGAGAGAAAATACGCGATCGTGATGTCACGCCGTGCAGGAGACAACTGCAGACATTCAGGCAACCCTGTCCTTTCATTTATTTTTATAAAAAACTTATGAATTATGTTTTAAAACATAGTTATATTATTAGGTTTACTGATCGTGTCCCTCGGTCTGGTGGATCAACTAGTACACGAGTGAGAAAGTATAGGTTTACACAGCGAAAAATTATTAAGTTTGATTCATTTGTTATCCTAAATGAAAATGAAGATGATTCAAAGTATGCAACAGTGTTGAGACTTCTAAATTTAGTATAAGTAGAAAAGCAATTTCATAGCGCTTAAAGTAATGAGTTTATCAGTAAAGAAAGAAATGCTATGTATCCATGTCAGAATGCAGCTTTTTTATACTTAAATGTAACTAACATGCACTCTAACATAAAACCTTCTCAGAACAAGGTTAATAAATCAAAGAGAGTAACCGCAATATCTAGCAAGCAGTTTACAAAACAAAAACAAAACTATGAGCGTCAACCAACAGACGAAACCCCATAGAATTTTCTAGTCCAATACCGTACGAACAACTACCTCACTAAACTGAGGTGAAAATAGACTACAATAGCTACTCGCAGCGCCGAAGCCACGAACTCTGTCAGTCAAGCCTACTACTGCTCTATACCTGAGGCATTCAAAAAATGAACACCTCAGAAACAAAATACTGATAGTTTTACTTTCAAGACTACCTAAACACCTAGAGGGGGGTGAATAGGTTCTAATGCTTGTTTTAACTTAAGACAGAATATAACTTCAGGTTATAATAAAATTCAAAAAACTCTGCAGCTAACACAGCACAGCAATCACAAACATGTACACATCACAGATTGCACACGGATTTATAGTGGTTTCCCAAGGTCTGGGTACATCCACTTTCCCCCTTCACCTATCTAGCAGTGTGCTAGATTCGGCCTAACTTCCTCCTTTATCTCAGATCCTCAGATCCTACAACTCAGAACTCTGAAAGGTTCCAACAACTCAGAACCCTATAAGGTTCCTACAGCTCAGGCTAACCAGCCCTACCTTAGCCTTGCCACAAGGCCTACAACTCAGAGAACACCTTCTCCTACAACTCAGGCATAAACAGCCCTACCACTCAGAGAATACCTCTCCTACACTCAGCCTTTATAAAATAGGCTTACAACTCAGATCTAAATAGATCCTACAGAATTTAAAAATGAAGTTATATAATATCTTACCCCTGTTGAGAGAGAAGGGATAAGACTGTTCTTGATCAGCTTCTTGAAAAGGCTGATGGATGAAATCAACTGTATCTTAGCTTTCTTCAAAGCTTCTTGAATCTGAACTTAGTTAGAGTTGATTTCCTTTGGAATATACTGCTTCTTAAGAAACCTGTGATAGCTTCCTTCTTGTCTTCAAATGGCTGGATCTCTCTCTATCCACAACCCTTGATGATACTTCTGAATTCTTGAATGAATTCAACTTAGACTTAATCTGAGTGGATGTTCACTTCAAAAAGTCTTCTTAGATCTTCTCTCGAAGATCTTCTTCTGTGCCTTGCACTTTCTAGATTAGAGATCTTATCTCACAACAATGATCAATCAATCAGTTTCTATGTATATTTTTTTCTTCTTCTGAATCTGTCTATTTATAGACTTCATTTTTGGTAACCGGCTGATCCGGTTTCTAACAAACTTCTGACAAGACTGACAGCTTCAGTCGACCTGTTGTAACTCACAGCTGTCAAGTCTTCAAACAGATCTTGTGTCTTTGTCTTTGTCAGCAAAGCGTCGTGACTGTATGTTAGAAAGTGTCGAGACCATCTGTCAATATGTGTCGACATAAGTGACTTAGGTGTCGACACAGCCTTTGATGATGTCGACATGTCTGCCTTTATGTCGACTCAGCTTCTTGATACTGCATCTTGAGAATGTGTCAACACTGAGTATTTGTGTCGACACAAACACTTCACCATTCATCAGCAACTAACTTAGTCCATACTTTGCTGTGTGTCGACACAAGTCCTGTGTGTCGACACAGTTGATGTAGACTCAGAATATAGTGTGTGCCGACACAGCCTCCAAGTGTCGACACAGCTGTTGTCGACTCTGCCTCTGTGTGTCGACACAGTCTTTTGGTGTCGACACAAATGTTGTCGACTAGCAATTCTGTGTGTCGACACAGCCTCCCAGTGTCGATACAGTTAATGTCGACCAAACTTCTGTGTGTCGACACAGCCTCCAGGTGTCGATACAATTGTTGTCGACTCTTTTTCTCTGTGTCGACACAGCCTTCTTCAAGTGTCGACACAATCTTTCTGAAGTGTCGACACAATTTCGTCTGGTGTCGACACATGGACTTAGAATATTTTTCCTGCATTCTAGTACATTATTAACCTGTACATATAAACTCAAAATAACATCAAATACACCTTGATGTATATCATTGAGCTAAGTTAGGCTTCTTCAAATCAGGTACACATTTTCCAATGTACCCAACAATCTCCCCCTATTTGGAGAAGTCATAACCCTTTTAGCTAATGATATACACCATTTATGAAAATTCAACATGATGATGTATAAAAGCATAATATCACAGGGAACTTTATAAACAAAACATTAAACACAGATACATCGCAGAATAAAGATGTAAAAGAAACGATTATAGAACAAAGTGTTGTTTATAAATTCAGAAATGTTTGTTACAACTTATTTACATTGATTGTTTTAACACACTAACAATAACATAGTTCTAGGACAAAAACTAGTAGAACTAAAACTAAGGCTGGCCAGGCTCCTTGATAACAATTCCTTTTCCTGGTTGAACTTGAGCCATCACAGGAGGTTCTGCATCATCAGCAGGCTTTTTGCCTTTCAAATCAGCTTTCTTCTGAGCCTCAGCCTTGATCCTTTGCCTCTCAAAATAATGAAATGGCTTGGGAAAATACTTGCTAGGCTCCTGAGCATCAGGAGGTAGCTTTCCACCCTTAGCCTTTCTTCTGAATTGAACTATGGCCTCCTACCTGGCCTCATACTTTTGCCATTCTAATTCATTATACCATTTGCCTCTTTCATGCACATGATCCTTCACAGCCTTCCAGGCAGTTAATATAATGTACCTTGAGGTGGGGCTCCATTGCTCAAAATCAGGTTTTTGTTCTGCTTGCTCTCTGAATCTCTTCTTTGATAATTGAGCATCTTATTGAGCCTTTAAATCAGCTTCTAGCTTATCTACTTTTTCAACAATAACATTTGTAACCTCCTTTGGAGGACTATACATTGCCTGCACTTGTTGATGAATCATTTCAAAATCAGCAGGGGGGTATATGACTTGGGCAACCTCAGGTTGATTACCTTCAAGTAGACCTTGTTGTATCCCTGACTCAGCAATGGTATCATCATCACATAATGGTGGATATCCCAATGTAGCTCTGATACTATTGGTCACCCACTTGGCATGTTCTGAGCCAGCATGGATGAGTATCCTCTCCCCCTTTAGGACTTCTCTGGCAACATGATCCCTAAGATCATTCTTCTGAAACCTTATTTGGCCATCGAGAAAATTCATACCCTCTTTAAAGAATGGTTTTAAATTTTGAAGCTTCTCAGATATTTCTTTCTGTGAGGTGATTATAGCAGTTTGAATTGAATCTAGGGCAGCCTTGAGCTTCTGATCATAATTTTCCATGTCTGTAGCCCTTGCAGCAGTCAGCCTTGTAGCAATATCTTTGAACTCAATGAGAATCTCATGGTGAGATTTAGTAAGATTTTCATTCATTCTTAGCTGATTTTCAAGAACATATCCATGTTTCAATGCAATGTCATCCATTTTAGCAAGGATAGTTTGTTGTTATTTAGCTAGATATACTACAACATTACCTCCCTTGTGGAAGCAATCTGTCATCTCCTTTTTATTCTGATTGACCTCAAATCTGATTAACTTTATGTCTTGGGCTAGATCAAACTGAAGTGACTTATGACTCTCATCTACAAATTTCTCCAAGGCTCTTCTCTGCTCATCCATCTTCACCTGTAAATTTACCATGAACTTATTGTAATCAAACTCAGTAGGAGATTGGTGAGTTGTAGTCTGGAGAGCTGACTTATAACTATGACTTCTTCTCTTGAAGACCATTAGCTTCCTTTTCTTAGCCTCCCTGGCTTCTTCTGTCTCAGATTCTAAAGAACTTAGAATCTTTTTCTTTGGCAGAAACTCTGTGGCTTTGATGGGGTGAGCTTTACTCAACGAATAAGCAGTATGGCGTTGAATGAGTTGACATCACTCAATGCCTGTGGACTTAGTCGATTTTTTTGCTTGTTGATGCATAGGCTTTGATTGTCCACACCTGACTCGACACTTTTTGGCTCATGGCATTGAGTGAGCTGGCTTCACTCAATGCCTATGGACTTAGTAGAATTTCTTGCTTGCCAACATCTTTCCTTGACTTCTGGCATTGAGTGAGCTTGCTCCACTCAACGGCTATGGACTTTGTAGTATTTTTCTGTCTAGCTTTCTTCCTTAAGGCAGCTGGCGTTGAGTGAGCTTGCTCCACTCAACGCCTGTGGAATTAGTATAATTTCTGTCTGATAACCTGCTTGCTTGGTTTCCACCTGTCCAATCAGTGTAATAGGGACTGACCTGCATGCATAAACTCAAACACACATCAAATACAACTAGTGTGTGTCATTGATTTTTTTTGTCTTCTTACAAATCTGGGCCATTTGGATCAATGGACCCAACACAGGTAGATAAGTCTGACATTTGATATCAAGACTCTCAAGTGATATCAAGTGGTATCAAGACTAAGATGGACTCAAGTGTCAAGTAAAGAGAATGATAACAAATGCTCCAGTTGAGGGGGAGCAAGTCAAGATGCTCCTGTAGAGGGGGGGGGGGATTCAGAAGTTACATGAACTTGTTCAGCTTCTTGTTAAGTAGCTGTCAGCAGCTGCAGTAGATCAAAGATCATCACAGCCAATCGGCAGGTCCTCAGGACTATGCACAGTCTAAGGGGGAGATCAACCCTAGTCTATGGCTATTGTTGTGCAGTCACTACTACTGTTGTAAAGACATGCTGCTACAGGTCAAGAGGAAAAGCCAGCACCTCCCTTACTATAGCTCCATTCTACAAAAGCTTTAAGTGGTATAGGAGTGGTACTGGATCAAGTGGAACAATGTCAGCAGCTAGCTCAAGTGGCAACATTGATGTGTTATATCAGCGTATCAGCACTAAAGGTATGACTCTAGTCAAATAGTTTGATCTCTAGGATAATTTCTCAAGTGATATCAACTTGAGATGTTGGCTAGGATCAAGAGTTCATTTCTCCCATGATCCCCTCACCTCCCTTACAAGGAAATTTATTTTTTAAGAAGCAAGAAAGGTGGAGAGGTAGGCAATACCTTAAACTCTAAAGGGGGAAGTGTAGATGATCTATTAAGATCCTACAGGGAGAGGTAGGCAACACCCGAAACCCTAAAGGGGGAGGAGTAGAGCTTACTGAGTAGAACAGTACTTGCCAGAAAAAGGGGAAATGGTGGACATTACATGCCCAGGGGGAGATATAGAATACTGAGAAGTGCATATTACTTGGAAACATTCAAGTAATACTAAGAGAGCAATGTTGAGCCATTGTATGTTATTGTTGGGTATTGTATCCACAATCACCGGGATTTGAGGAAGCCTCCTATCAAGCTAAGATGAATTTACTATGTATTTGATGAATTTCTTTAAATTGTGCTTGCAGTTATTCCACGCTAAGTACACACCAATGTCAGGGTGTAGTGGGTCAATATACACGGGTCTGTGCAACGTAATCCCTCGTTGAGCAGATCAGTGTGTTGGCCTACGTGTACTCTCTCTATTGGGGTGTACTTAAGTTCAAGTACAGGGCTATGATAAAGCAAGAGCAGACAAGAAGCAAGGATGGGCCAAAGACCAGCTCATGGGTGGAAAGACGAGAATTTGTCTAAGTATAATTCGTCGAGAATCACTAAGTGATTCTCGCCGATTCGACGAGTCGACGAGAATCACTAGTTGATTCTTGCCGGGTTGGGCCGGCTGTCTCGACGCAGTCAGAAAAATCATCTAAGGCAGAATCGTCGAGAATCACCAAGTGATTCTCGCCGATTCGTCGAGAATGACTTTGCATTCTCGACGAGTCGGCGAGAATCCAAGGTGATTCCCACCGATTCTCCACGGCCTCTATAACCTGTGCAACCAGAATTCTCTAAGTAGAATTCGGCGAGAATCGTAAGTGATTCTCGCCGATTCGTCGAGAATCACTCACGATTCTCGCCGAATTTGACTTGGGCATTTTTCCAACTCTGTCTGGACCGGTCCACATTATCTGCGGGATTTTGAACCGGACTTTGGTCTTACTGCTGGTGGGGCCCACAACGGTCATCTCTTGACCTAATGTATAAATACTCTGTATTTGTGAACAGTAAAAGACACGGATTACAGATCAAAGAAAAAGAAGCCGCCGTCAAGCCCCAGATCGGAAGCGAGCTCGGCTGACCTGCTCCGCCTCTCGCTAATTGCTCGCCACCGTTGATCGAGGTGTTCGTTACCTCTCCCGGCGACAGAAGCCTAGTCGGGCACAGCGTCTCACACGTCTATCCAGAGATCTTTTGTCTCTTGATTTGTGATCGGGAAACCTTCCCCATCCGAATCGATCGAGACGATCGATCCTAGTGTGACCGTTGGAAGACCTTGCCGACTTTGCTAAGAAGATTGGATCTACATAGCATCACCGCCTCTCTTGTTGAAGCCGTCGATCTAGAGAAGATTCTCTCCAAGTGAGATCTAGAGTTGTGGACTCTTCGTTGACTTCAAGAACACGTCGTCGAACGAAGAGGGACACCTTAGTCTCCATACGTTGTTTGTATTTCGTACAAGCTATTTTCATTTCTTTGTAAAAGACCGTTTGGTCTCTAGTTGTAGGGTTGGGTGCAACCCGTGTTGTGGGAGTGTTGACTCCTACGTGTGGAAGGGTTCCTTCCGTTAGTGCGAGGATTGGATTTCAATCCTGTTGGTGAAGTGACCGAGTCGTCCCTGGTTGGGAGATAGGTCGAAGGGGGAAAGTGGACGTACCCAAATCGGGGAACCACTATAAATTGCTTGTGTATTTTTTGTGCTGTGTTGTTTTGTTTTCTTGTGCAGGTAAAACATTAATTTCGCAAATTCGCTGCAAATACACCTATCCCCCCATAGGTGTAAGTAGTTGACACTAGGTGGACTTTCAAGTGGTATCAGAGGGAGGTTACTCAGCAATAAGGTTAACACCTTGAGTAAGATTCTGCCTCCTGTGTCAACTAGAAGACGAGACTCAAGCATGGAGCTGGAATTTGATGTCCCTCCTCTGAGACTCCCTGCGTGCACAACAGAGTATTACCCTATCTGGAAGATGAGAGTTATGTTTCATCTGGAGGCCATCGACCCTCGGGTGTCAATCATCTTGGAAGAGGGTCCCTTCATT
Organism: Platanthera zijinensis; assembly: GCA_039513925.1. Taxonomy (NCBI): domain Eukaryota; kingdom Viridiplantae; phylum Streptophyta; class Magnoliopsida; order Asparagales; family Orchidaceae; genus Platanthera; species Platanthera zijinensis. Next base: position 257,036,336 of record CM077079.1, read on the forward strand.
CCCATGAAGGCTTCTGATTCTGGAGAGGATATCCAAATCCCCAAGAGTCCCGAAGAGATGTCTGAGACCGAGCTCTCACTGTACAACTTGGACAAGTTAATACGTCAGATCATCACTGACGTCTGGTCTGGTGTATCTCGTTCAAGAGTGGACAAGTGTAGGACGGCCAAGTCCATGTGGCAAACCATCTCTGACCTCATGGAGGGATCAGAGAAAGCTGGGACCGGTTGTCAGCAAGAGGATGAAGCCTATGTAGGGGTCCTTATTTCTGAAGATGAAGGGCATGATCAATATGTCAATATCAGGGCTCCTGTGTCCTTGTCAGAGACTGAAGAAGAAGCTGAGGAAAGCAGTTCTGATGAAGCTAACTCAACAGTCTCTGCCGATCTGGATGGTAACCATGAACAACAAAGTCTGAAGCAGGTAACTTCTTCCTCATGCCCCTCTCCTCTTGAAGTTCCTGAAGACAGGAATAGTTTTGAGAGTAGTCCTTCCAATGATGCAAGGGATACACATAGCCTCAATCAAAAGATTGATAATCTTGATTCCCTTGAGAGTGCCCTTCAGACGAGCAACTTACTTGTTGAGGAACAAGCTAAGGAGATTGCTCAGCTGAAGATCTTAATGAATCTCCAATTGGAATCCATCAAAGTAAAGGACTCACAGATCTCGGATCTAGAAAGTCGTCTAGAGACCGAGAAGAGGATAGTTTCTAATTTTTCCAAGATTGATGCTATCAAGAGAAAAGCAGAAAATGGGTGGATCACCCAAATTATTAAGTCATGGAGAAATGGGAAAACTGTGTTCAGACCCCCCACCCCGAGTAGGAAGGACACTCATCATGCTTTCAGGTATGACCATAGGAATAACCATGGTCACTGCAAGAATGATCAGTCCTCTTGTGGAAGCACCCAAAATGCCAGGGCTATCATGGCCACCCAGAAGAGGATACCTCAGGCTTCCACCAAGCCTTTTGTATTCTCTGCCACTGCCCCTACTCGTCATGAGTCTGCCAGCATCAGCACACAATGCGCCTCTCACCTCCCTAGGACTCAGGAAAGGGGGGTTAGAAATCATGTTGTTGGCACACATGGGGACCTTGGAAGGGGGCTGACTGAAAGGAAGACACCTCCTCCCAGGCCTCATGACGCCTACCATATGCACTCTTTCCACCCATCCATGAGTCAAGGTGGAAGAGACAAGTCTGTTAGCAGATTCGGCCCCATCCCGTATAGACCTAGGACTTTGACTACCTCAGTCACCAGGTCAGGTCACAAACGGCGGTACAACATTCATAAATGTTGGTGTTGTGGCAAAGTGGGTCATTTTGCCATAGATTGTTGGCACAACCCTTCTGTGTCAAAGGCAAGGGGACTTCCACATCCTCGAGGCAATGTTAGTCCTCTCTCCAGGATCCCTGAGGGGAGGCATCCCAATTATTATGCTGACAGAAACCTAGGACCCAATACTTATTGGGTTCCTAAGGCAAGATAACTCTTTTGCAGGGTAGTCTAGGTTCCCGTAAACCTAATGGGAACCAGACAGGAGATGTTCCAAAAATGACGTGGAACAAGTATCTGGAAAAGGAGCAGTGCCATCAACACGGGCACGTGCAAGTTGACCACCTGGTGTTCCTTGAGCAGAAGTTCTAAATGATACATCCTTTAATCTCAGGTAATTGCAATCAGCTTCAATATATGAGCTATAGCGCATCGATTTTTACATATATGTATATAAGTATATCGGCATATCCACATTAAGTCATGAATTCCCTCTCTCGAAAGTAAATGGTCATGTATAGACTTACACTTATATGCTTGTTCACCTAAAGATAGATTAAGATTGCAAAAATAACCTTTAAATACATTGTTAAAGATTTATCTGTAAATACACTAGTAGATTCGAGAATAAACCTCAACAGGCCTAAGTCAGCCCACTGAAAATTAATGAAGATACGCCATTGGAAGTCACTAAAACTTACAACTGACATAAAGAAGATTATGCATATCTCGATCGAGAAATAACCCATTGAAATTGATTGCCACGGTTATTGTCTTGGGTATATTTAGAAGATTTCTAAATCCGGTATGTACTCCCGCCGACTCGTCGATTTAGAAAGCTGCCGACTCTTCATCTCCCGCCTTTCGCAGAGAATCCCGCCGACCCTTCCTCAGAAACCCGTCGATATTCCTTCCCTCCTCCCGACGACTTCCCGCATCTTGGCTCCCTATCTCGTCGACCTCGTTCCGGATTCCGTAGACTCCTCTCCTTGCGTCCAGGGCGCTCGTCCTAGTTTCCATTCTCCGCGGTTTCGATCAAACAAGGGCACGAGCTCCTCCAGGCTTTTCGTCGTCTCCGTCAACTCTCGCTCCCTCCGCATTTGGGTAACCATTTCCTCTCCCCTACAGTGACTCACTGTTCGTATAGCTTCCTTTTTGAGCTCTGATTAGGCGTAAACTTGGGATTCCCTTCCTAGGTTTGCTATGGCTCCAAGGACCACCGTCGGGCTGGTCACTGGCTGTGAGTTAGTTCGAACCGGGTTCTCACATGCCTCGGATGAGTTCAGAAACATCATCATCATGCTGGAGGAGGCTGGACTCACGTTTGTACTGGAGCACCCCTGCAAAATTCTGGATAAAGAAGTGATGGAGTTCTTCGCAACCGCCAAACTTCGGAATGAAGACTCTATCATCAAGAGTAAGGTTGCAGGTGCAAGGATCAAGATGTCTGCCAGGAAACTGACTCAATGCTTGCAGCTTTCCAGTTCTGAGCACGAGGATTATCTGGAGGAACATGATAGAGCCAGGACCCTATTATTCTGTGGGCTAGCTAGGGGCACCAGATCGATAAAGAGAAAAGAAATGAATGAGGAGGGGAAACTCTTGTCCGACATCATTGGGAAAGTACTGATATGCAAACCAGACTCACATGACCACATCTCAGCTGACATGTTCAAGATTCTTGTGGTGATAGTCTGCCGAAAGAGATTCAACTGGGGGGCCATGCTTTTTGAGAAGATTAAGGACACCCTTAGATCTCCAAGTTTTGGACGAATCATCAGCCTATTTCTCAATCAGTTGAACGGAGATAGGTTCGACATGAGCAAAGGAGTTCCTTTGCATTATTTGAAGAAAATGGACTCCAGCGTCTTTGACAGATGGGAGCGACTCATAGGGCAAGCTGCAGTGGTAGTTGAACAAGAAGAATCTCCTGCCGAGGACAACAGAACTTCAGCAGATTTCGTGGCAACACCCAGTGAAGTTCCTGACGCCCTGATTGCAGGAACTGAGGGGGAGCCTGTAACCGGTTCTGCAAACATCTTATCTGATATTTCTCTGATAGCTAAAGCAGCTATGGAGATGGTGGCAGATGAAGTAGCAAATGATGAGGAGGTTGAGAACGATGAGGAAGCTCTTATCGACGATGATCTGGGAGATGAGGTGGCTGATGAGGAGGAGGAGGAAGAAGTAGAAGAAGATGTGCACAGCTCTGCCGATAAGCATGATCACTTGGAGACTGAGATAGAAGAAGAAGTACCAAAGAATGAGAAAGCAGCAGAGTCTCAGGAGGATGCTGAGGTTCCATCTGTGGAACAAGCTCCTAAGCAGTTAGATGCAAGGATGGAGGGGGAGCAATCCTTTGTTCCCCCTGTGGACTCCATACTACTATCCAGCTCTCCCAGTACTTCTGCGGGGGAGCCTGACCAGGGTCTGCCTGCAGCTCCTCCACTACAAGAAAGCATAGCAAATCTCACTGTCAATTTTGTCCAAGGTATGCTTGATGAGCTCAAGGATACGGTTGAGAAATCACACAACAAAGTGCTAAAGAGACTGCGGGAGTCTGAGGATCTCATGCTTAAGAATGTGGTTCAGATCAACCACAAACTGGATTTGATGGAAAAGAAATTTGATGAAAAATACACAGAGGCAGGCACAGCAGTATCTCTTCTCATGCAGGGACTGAAGAAGAATACTGACGATCTGGCTGTCGTCAATAAAAATGCACATATTGTGGCAGACAGCATACAAAAATTCGATGCCAACATGGTAACGCTAAACGTAAATCAGAAATCTCTGTTGGACGAATTCAGTAAAACTGTGAAGCACATTGATGCCTCTTTGCATTCCTATACAAACTCTGTAGCCGTCGAAGCCAAAAAGGGGGAGGAAGCGTATAATGCTAAGATGGCGGGGCTTCAAGAGTTGGTACTTCTAAATTTCGACCAGACCAATAGGTATGCCTTTCAAATGCCTTTCAAAACTGCACCTTTACTCAACTTAATAAATAATAATTGACAAATACAAATTCGATAATTCGAATAGGTACGTGTTTGAAATGGCCCACTGGCTGGTAAAAGAAGCATCGGGAATACATGCCCCTATTGCCCCACCTGAGAATGAGGGCCGTGCTGGTACTACTGAGGGTGATATAAGGGCTGGAGAAGTACAACTGAGCGAAGTCGAGTTGAAGAAAGCTGCGGAGAGGGCTGAAAGAAGAAGCTGGTTTGACCAAGATGCCTTAGCAAAAGCCAAAGGCAAAAGGCAAATCAAAGAAGGAACTTCGAAGGAAACACCAGCTGAAAAGAAGATTAGATTGAAGGAGGATGATGTGAGGAATGAAAAGTGGAGTCCCGTATCAAAGAATATCATCTTGGACACCTTTGCATTACTACAAGAAGGGCAAGTCAAAAGGAGTGACGTATATAACCAATACGAGTGGGAGCAGCACAAGTTGTATGAAGCCAAAAGAAACTTGTTCTTCAGAAGCAACACTGGGGCAAACAAAGCTGCAAACATAGCTCCTCCTCCGAGATACTATCCTAAGCCCAAGGAGTATTTTGAGCGACAAAGCAAAAGATTCTTAGCTCAGCAACTCAAAGAAGACTTAGCTAAGGACAAAGATCTGTAGGATGTTAGCTCTTGTGATTATCTCATTTAAACTTTTTTATTAAGTAAACCATGAACATTTGTGTGTGGACATTAATATTTATATATACATGTGTGTGGTTTATTATTTGAATCTCATATTGATCTAATTACGCTTATTGCTCACTCTGTTGATTAATGCATATTTTATCTGGAATGTTGAAATTCATCTCAGCTTAGTAGGATTTTGGCTTCGTCAAATAGGGGGAGATTGTTGGGTATTGTATCCACAATCACCGGGATTTGAGGAAGCCTCCTATCAAGCTAAGATGAATTTACTATGTATTTGATGAATTTCTTTAAGTTGTGCTTGCAGTTATTCCACGCTAAGTACACACCAATGTCAGGGTGCAGTTGGTCAATATACACGGGTCTGTGCAACGTAATCCCTCGTTGAGCAGATCAGTGTGTTGGCCTACGTGTACTCTCTCTATTGGGGTGTACTTAAGTTCAAGTACAGGGCTATGATAAAGCAAGAGCAGACAAGAAGCAAGGATGGGCCAAAGACCAGCTCATGGGTGGAAAGACGAGAATTCATCTAAGTATAATTCGTCGAGAATCACTAAGTGATTCTCGCCGATTCGTCGAGAATCACTAGTGATTCTCGACGAGTCGACGAGAATCACTAGTGATTCTCGACGAGTCGACGAGACTCGCTAGTTGATTCTTGCCGGGTTGGGCCGGCTGTCTCGACGCAGTCAGAAAAATCATCTAAGGCAGAATCGTCGAGAATCACCAAGTGATTCTCGCCGATTCGTCGAGAATGACTTTGCATTCTCGACGAGTCGGCGAGAATCCAAGGTGATTCCCACCGATTCTCCCCGGCCTCTATAACCTGTGCAGCCAGAATTCTCTAAGTAGAATTCGGCGAGAATCGTAAGTGATTCTCGCCGATTCGTCGAGAATCACTCACGATTCTCGCCGAATTTGACTTGGGCATTTTTCCAACTCTGTCTGGACCGGTCCACATTATCTGCGGGATTTTGAACCGTACTTTGGTCTTACTGCTGGTGGGGCCCACAACGGTCATCTCTTGACCTAATGTATAAATACTCTGTATTTGTAAACAGTAAAAGACACGGATTACAGATCAAAGAAAAAGAAGTCGCCATCAAGCCCCAGATCGGAAGCGAGCTCGGCTGACCTGCTCCGCCTCTCGCTAATTGCTCGCCACCGTTGATCGAGGTGTTCGTTACCTCTCCCGGCGACAGAAGCCTAGTCGGGCACAGAGTCTCACGCGTCTATCCAGAGATCTTTTGTCTCTTGATTTGTGATCGGGAAACCTTCCCCATCCGAATCGATCGAGACGATCGATCCTAGTGTGACCGTTGGAAGACCTTGCCGACTTTGCTAAGAAGATTGGATCTACATAGCATCACCGCCTCTCTTGTTGAAGCCGTCGATCTAGAGAAGATTCTCTCCAAGTGAGATCTAGAGTTGTGGACTCTTCGTTGACTTCAAGAACACGTCGTCGAACGAAGAGGGACACCTTAGTCTCCATACGTTGTTTGTATTTCGTACAAGCTATTTTCATTTCTTTGTAAAAGACCGTTTGGTCTCTAGTTGTAGGGTTGGGTGCAACCCGTGTTGTGGGAGTGTTGACTCCTACGTGTGGAAGGGTTCCTTCCGTTAGTGCGAGGATTGGATTTCAATCCTGTTGGTGAAGTGACCGAGTCGTCCTTGGTTGGGAGATAGGTCGAAGGGGGAAAGTGGACGTACCCAAATCGGGGAACCACTATAAATTGCTTGTGTATTTTTTGTGCTGTGTTGTTTTATTTTCTTGTGCAGGTAAAACATTAATTCCGCAAATTCGCTGCAAATACACCTATCCCCCCCCATAGGTGTAAGTAGTTGACACTAGGTGGACTTTCAGTTATGTTTCCACCCTCAAGTGGCTTGAGGAAAATTCCTCCACTTAAATGTTAAGTTGTGAGGAGAGGTGTAAGCTACTTTGAAATTTTCAAGTGGTATGTAAAAGCTTACAACTGCTTCTAAATTTATATGTCTTATGTGTAAATGCTTCTTAGTATTGCTGGGTGTTCTGCCTTCTTCAAATAGGGGGAGATTGTTAGTAATATTTCCCTCAATGTTCCCGATATTTGATTTGAAGAGGCATCACCATCAACACTAAGAACATAGTTATATTTGATGTTGGTTAAGCTCATCATGTACAGGATGTTCCTTGGAACAAAGTTTAGACAGGTTGTCTAAGTGATGGTGACAGGTGGTCAGAAGGTAGGCAGGTGGAGAGACATGAAATCTGTCTAAGTCCATAGGCATTGAGTGAAGATAGTTCACTTAACGCCAGATGCAAATAAATGTGGCTAAGTTCACAGGTGTTGAGTGAAGCAAGCTCACTCAATGCCAGATGCAAAGAAATGTGGCTAAATCCACATACGTTGAGTGAAGCAAGCTCACTCAATGATAAATGCAAAGAAATGTGGTTAAGTCCACAGAATTGAGTGAAGCAAGCTCACTCAACGCCAGATGCAAAAAAGCACTGAGAGAAGACAAGTCAGTCAAAGCCTGACTACTTGCAAGACAGAAAAGTGGCTAAGTATGTAGGCGTTGAGTGAAAGCAGTTCACTCAATGCTATACTATAAAAAGCATTGAGTAAAGCTCAGATAGTCAAAGCTTTATCTTTGACAGTAATGAAGTCTGGTTAAGTCCAGAAGCGTCGAGTGATGAAGGCTCACTCGACGCCTAAGCAGTTAAGACTACAAAAGTCTAGATGTCATTGAGTGATGAAGACACACTCAACGCCTAAGATGATAGAAAATCTGTCTAAGTACAGAAACGTTGAGTGAATACTATCCACTCAACGCCTCATCAAGATAATAGGCTAAAATAGAAAGCGTTGAGTGAAGAAACTACACTCAACACTTTCATTCAGAAATGCGACTGAGTGTTTTGGAATTGAGTAATGAAGGCTATCTCAACACCTAGTGATAGAAAACTGTCTAAATACTTTAGCATTGAGTTATGAAGGCTCACTCAACGCTCACAACGCCTACTAATATAGAAAGATTGGTTAAGGCCAAAAGAGTTGAGTGAAGCTTGTTCACTCAATGCTCTCAACGCCTGAGTAAGACAAAAATCTGTCTAAGTGTTTTTGCGTTGAGTGAAGCTTGTTCACTCAACGCCTATACTAAAAAGCTTGAATTTGAATAAGTCCACAGATGCTGACGTCAGCAAAAGTCAACAGAATTCAAAATGTGGTGGGATGGCTACGATGCGCGACAAACGACGCCGCAGGCCTACTGTATGACTTTTGGCTGTTAAAGCAAAGTTTCGTCTGTCAACTTTAGTGGGGCCCACGGGTCAAAATAGCCATTGATCCGCAGAATAGAAAAGGCAGAGATCAAATCAAAGAAATTAAATTTTTGGAAAAGCTGGACTTCATCTTCCTCCTCGCCATTGTTGCAGAGGTTGAAGGTCTGGTCCAAGTCGCCGATCTAAAGTTCAGCAAGTTAGATGTTGCGATATTCATCTGCAATAGCAAGATCAGAGTAATCTCTGAGGAATAAAAAGCGGCCAAGGAAAAACCTTAGCTGAAGCTGATCTGAAATCTGATACAAGTTAGCTGTAACTATCTTCACCTGCTACATTAAGTTTAGAAGATATTTCTGAGTTACAAAAGGTAATTTTCCGAAGAAATTTTTTTGGAAGATGTGAAGTAGAAGTCAAAACTGAGTTTGCTCAGGATAGAAGAAAGAAGAACCTTCTCTTAAGCGGCATGTGATTCACAGACAGTTAGCTAGTTGAAGTAACAGGAAACTACTTGTCTTCAACAGTAATATCAGAAAGTTCCCTTTATGAGGAAGAAGTAAAAGTTAGAACTGAGTCTCTTTCTCAGTTCAGTAAAAAGCAGTTCACTGCAAGGTACTTCCAGCACAAGCAACTGTTCATTCAAGATCTATTCTTGTTGCTGTGAATAAGGTAGGGCTGAGTTCATCTCAGCTCAGGAAGGCAGGCTCAGAGAACATTTTCTCTAGAGTCAAATTTTACCAACTAACTCTCTCTTTGTAGGATCCTTTTGGATCTGAGTTATAAGCCTGAAATTATAAGGGCTAAGTATAGGATCCTTATGTGGATTTGAGAAGTGGGGTTTTGGCCTGAGTGTAGAATCCTTTGGATCTAAGGTAGGGCTTTTGAGCCCGAGGTAGGAGATTCATTCTCTTTGAGTTGTACGGCACGTGTGCCTGAGTTGTAGGATCCTTTGGTTATTAGGTAGGGCCTTTGTGCCTAAACTGTAGGAGAGTCATACTCTCTGAGGTTGGGATGTCCTCCAAGCCTGAGTTGTAGGGCATTTGGGTCTGAGGTAGGTGATCTTTGGATCATTGAGTTGTAGGGCTTTGTGCCTGAGCTGTAAGTCTTGGAGGAGACTGAGTGGTCCTGCAGGATTGTGTTGTAAGCTCTTAGGATCTGAAATTGGAGAAGTGCCTTATCTAACAAGCTGCTAGAAAGGTGGAAGGGAAAGTGGACGTACCCATAATCTGGAGAACCACTATAAACATTGTGTGTTGTGTTCTTGAAAGCAAGCTAACTAAGCTAACTCAACACACCTAAAACACAAAGAAAACTAAAGATAGTCATAAGAGACTAAGAAACATATTCACCCCCCTCTATGTGATTTAGCTATCCTTAAAATTAAAGACTTTCACACGCTATGTTCCAAGGATGGCTCACACGGCCACCATAGCGGAGCAATCTAAGCTCACAACTCAACATACAGGATCCCGAGTCTCCACGAGTTAGGCCTCAAAAGCATCGCTCACTGAGAGCTACCGTCGCGCGGTAGGGGATAGACTATCGTTTCTTCCCCAAAATGGATGTTTTCCTGGAGACCCACTCCAGTACTCTCACTGTAGCAACCTACAAACCCCGCGATTCCGAACATTTTACGCTTACCACGGAGTCTTTTCTGACATACAAAACAACCATCACCAATCCAGACCAACCTGTACGAATGGGCTTCACATAACATGCCTATTTCGTACTTCGATTCCAGATTATAATTGCAAAGGTAACGAGGATACAACCGATCAACCCGTCAGGAGAACCGCTTTCACGTGCTCGTGGAGCATATACCCTCACATGCCAAAACAAAGGACTTCACATATCCAAGGAAGAATATTGTTACCCTTGATGTTCATTTCGGCGCCATAGTATCTAGTCAAATGAAAATGACCGCAACGGACTTGCCTCTGTGGATCTGAACGCGGCTCGCGACTCGGAGCTCTGAAACTCCAACGGCGGCGGGATATCCTTCCTCTTCCCCTCCTTCACTCTCATATCTCTACCGCTCAGAATGAGAATGCCAAGAGAGAAAATGAAGTTAAAACTTAACTTCCCTGACCTTAAACCGAGCTACTGCCGCATAATAACTAGTTATCGTCATGCGGTACCCCAAACATTGGCTTGCTCTGCAAGCCCACCGCCCAAAACCTCCAATCACGCGTCGACACGTGGTCGTGCTGTAACTATTCTGCTACCGCCGCGCGGTATCTCACTACCGTCGCGCGGTAGGCGATGCATTGTATCTATGCGTTATTTACAATGAACAGGCACTACCGCCCCACAGTATTGCTACCGCCACGTGGTAGCTTATGGAGAGTCGCGCCAAATAAATCGGCCATGCTACCGCCAGCGTCAACCTACAGTTAGGCGGTATCTCTCGGAGAGCTCCTGCAATAGTTCCACAATGCTACTACCGGCGCTAATCCTACCACCGGGCGGTAGCTCATAGAATCAATCTCCAGGCTACAGGAAACTTAGGGCGTTGGAAATCTCCCCTACTTAAAGAAATTTCGTCCCGAAATTACACGTTACAGGAAAATATAGAAGTATCAATATTACAAATGTATAACTCAATGAAACAGCCCGGGAAACTCCACTCTCATGGTTTGTTCACGCTCCCATGACAACTCCTCACAGCTAGGGGCGGACCCACATAGGGCCCAGTATGGGCGGCCGCCCACACTGATTTTTAAAAATATCACGTATCAATAGCAAAATGCGCAATTAATTTATTTGGCATATGTAAAATTTAATATATATCATGAATAAATTCAAACAAGTATCTTAGCCAAGTTGGTGGAGTATATGATATCTAATTATATGGTCATGGGTTCAAGTTCTATGCATGTCACATTTTTTTTATTACCTACATATTTATTTATTATTTTATTTTCTAACATATTTATTTATCATTATATTTTTTACATACTTTTTATCATTTATTTTTTTTGTATGTCGCATTTATTGACCGTTTTTAGATATAATTCAAATTAGTAATGTTTCATTTTATGTTTTTGATATTTTTCATACACCGCCCACACAGAGAAAAATCTCTGCGTCCGCCACTGCTCACGACCACAGTTGTCCCACCGAATCTTGACCATTCTAATCGACTTATTCCGCGGCTGCTTGACCTCTATGTCTTCGATTCGAATGGGATTGACCTTCATTGTCAACCTACTATCGATTGGCGCTTGATCTACAATAATCACTTGCATAGGCTCATGCACTGCTTTCCGCAATACCGATATGTGGAATACATCATGCATACCACTAAGTTCAGCTGAAAGCTTCAATCGATAGGTAGCTTCACCAATGCACTCCAATATCTCAAATGGCCCAAGGTACCTCGGACTTGCTTGTTCAAGCATTGAATCCATGATACGCCCTTGAATGGTTTGATCTTTAGATAAACTCAAACGCCCACGACGAACTCGACATTTTTGTGCTTGGCATTATAATATTTGGTCTGCCTATCCTGAGCGATCAACAATCGCTCCCGGATTATAGGTATAATTGAAGTAGCATTTTCAACTTCCTTTGGCTTAAACAACTTTGTTCTACCCATATCCAGTCATGCCAAGGGAGTACAACACTTTCTACCATAAAGGGACTCGAAGAGCGTCATCTGAATACTTGTATGGTAGCTATTATTGTAGGCGAACTCGATCATATAGAGCTGGTTCTCCCACCTCTTTCTGAAATCTAGGGTGCACATGCGGAGCATATATTCCATCGTCCTGTTTATCCTCTCGGTCTGACCATCCGTCTGAGGAAGAAAGGTTGTACTGAACTTCAGTTTGGTACCAAAAAGTTAATGAATAAGCCTCCAATCATTAGACGTGAAGCGCCCATCTCATTCACTAACGATGCTTCGGGGCACACCGTGCAATGTACGATATTGTCAACATAAAGCTTCGCCAGCTTTTTCACTGAATCATCCTTCTTATTTGGAATGAAGTGTGACAACTTCGTTAAACGATCAACAATCACCCAGATGACATCATTCCCCTTCCGCGATCTCGGCAAGTTGTGCACGAAATCCATAGATATGTCGTCAAACTTCCACTCCGGTATAGGTAATGACTTCAGAAATCCTTCGGGCTTCTTACATGCATTTGGCCTTTACTAGGGCACAGGTCTGACACTTCACCACATATAGAGCTATGTCCTTTTTCAATCCTAGCCACCAGAATAACTTTTTCATGTCCTTGAATATCAGAATAACTTTTTCATGTCCTTGAACATCTTTGTGCTCTCCAAGTGGATTGAGTACTTTGTGAAATGTGTCTCGTACGTCAACTTCTCCTATAATTTGCCCACATTTGGGACGCATAATCGATTGTTCTTCAATAAAAGGCCATCAATAACAGAAAACTGGGCATTTGAATCATCCAAAGACTCTGCCAAGTAGCGTCTCATGTTGTCATCCAAGTCCAGTGCTTGTCGAATTTGGTCTGTGAGGTCATATTGAACCTCCGTCCAATTCAAACATGCTTTAGCACTAGATCTCCCATTAACACAAGAGATCTCCAAGGCCTCTATTGGATCCACTGATCACATTGTCCTAGATTTGAAGAAGGAACATAGGTCAATTGTATACACATGATTGTATCTGATATATGTTCAAAGCTCATTGTATGCAAGTTGTATATTGTTCATTGATTAGAAAGGTTGTCAGGGTCACAATGATAGTTGGACTCATGACAGGTTGCTGGAAAAGCAAAAAATAGGCTAAGTCCAAAAGCATTGAGTGAGTACACTTCACTCAATGCAAGGAGTCTAAAAGCATTGACAGGAGATCCAATATTCAAAGCCTCAGTGTTGCTGAATTGAAATCTGTCTAAGGACAGAAGCATTGAGTGAAGACAGTTCACTCAATGGCTACTCAAAAGAAAATCTGTCTAAGTACAGAAGCGTTGAGTGAAGAGGGATCACTCAACGCCTCATTAGTTATTCAACAAAGTCCAGAAGCGTTCAGTGTAGAAGCTTCACTCAATGCCTTCAACAAGAAAAATTTTACCAAGTCCAAAAGCGTTGAGTTATGAAGGCTCATTCAATGCCTTATCAGTTAGGCTGTATATGTGAGAATGCGTTGAGCGATGAAAACTCACTCAACGCCTCAGGAAGCAGATTTTCTGCCAAGTGTTTTTGTGCGGAGTCACTTGACTGCACTCAACGCCTGTGACTAAAAACTGCTAAGACCTCAAGCAATGTCATGTTGACGTCATCCAAAATTCAAATATTATGTGACTTGCGCGCTAGAAGACAAATGGTGTTGTATGCCTTTAGTACAACAATTAAAACTAAAGTTACTTTCCAATTACCAATTTTGGCTTGCCCATATAGAGAAAAGAGTTGTTGGATGGCTGGACATAAAAGGACTATTACAAAGAAGTTAAAGGACTTCTTCTTTTTTGGGGGGCTAGAGTCATCTTCTCGATCAAGTGAGAAAAATCATTGATACTCAGATTTACATAAGGTCTATGATATACAGATAGAAGCTGGCTATTTCAAGAAAAAACAAGAACTGAAAATCACTAAGTCTTATACAATAAGAACATAAAAATCTTTTTCTATAAGAGAAGATGGATAAGTAGAGCATTCAAAAGTTGATGTTCATCTTCAAGGCCACTGCACTCAACATTGTTTCATCAAAGGCTTGAAGAAACAGAGCTCTGTAGGTGTCTTATCAGCACAAGTAGAAATACTGAAGTTCAATATTTTTGTTGCTGTGAAGAAGATAGGATGAGGTTTTCTCTATTCTAGAAGGAGTCTCAGAGAAATATTTCTCTGAAGTCAATCATCATCAAACCCTTACTAAATCTATAAGATCATCAGTTGATCTGAGTTGTAAACCTATACTATAAAGGCTCAGTGTTGGAGATGTGTCTCTGAGGTAAGATCTCTGTGTATATCTGAGGTAGGAGATTTGATATCTCTGAGTATAGGGTTATCTTGCCTGAGGTAGGAGATTTGAAATATCTGAGTATAGGGATGTCTAGCCTGAGGTAGGAGTTGTTATACTCTGAGTTGTAGGAGTGTGTTTTACTCTAAGGTGTAGGATCATGTGAGATCTGATGTGTAAGCTCAAGGAGCCGAGGTAAATGAGGAGTTAGCCGAATCTAGCTCACTGCTAGATAGGTGAATGGGAAAAGTGGATGTGTCATAAATAGGGAACCACTATAAAACCTGGTGTACTGTTGTGGTTCTTGAAAGCTAACATTATAATATAACTTACAACTCAACCAAATTAAAAAGTTGTTCAAAAATACTTGAAAACCTAATCACCCCCATCTAGATGTATAGATACTCTTGAACAAAGACTTTCAAGTGGTATCAGAGGGAGGTTGTTCAAATAAAACTTAACAGCCTGAACAGATCTCCAAGTGTAACTGAAGATTATCTTCATGGGTTTAGGTGAGAACCATAAGGAGTTGAGCTCCATGAAGCTTCCTATTTGTAGGAAAAATAACTTTGGAATTTAGAAAGAAAGACTGAGGAAATTTATGGAAGCCTCAGACCCAAGGATATTCATAACAGTTCAAGATGGACCCTTCATTCCCATGAAGGTCTCTATCATTGATGCCAATGTACAAACTCCAAAGAGTATATTGAGATGACCAAGGATGAAGTCATTCTGGCAACCATGGATAAAAGGGCTCAAAACATCATTGTTAGTATCATAGATGACTCCACATTCCAGAATCTAGTTCACTGCAGGACTGCTAAAGAGATGTAGGATTCTCTTATAATATATATGAAAGGGACAAAGGAGGTGAGGGATGACAGGAAATCCCTCCTGAATTAGCAATATGAGGCCTTCAAGCAAGGCAAAAAAGATTTCATAGTTGAATGCTATGAAAAGTTCTTCATGATAGTGAATAAACCGATCACCTATGACAGACATTTCACAAACTATGAGTTAAATGTCATGTTTTTGAGATCCCTAAATAAGGAATGAGATATCAAGATTTGTGTCATTAGATAGGTTGGTAACTTGGCCAACACATTGCCTCAAATCTGTTTGGGAAGCTGTTGTCTCATGAGATGCTGCTGAACTTTAGAAGGGCAGAAGATGTTGTCAGAACTCTCAACAAAGAGAAGGTGTTGCCTTCAGAGCTAAAGCCACAATAAGGAGCAAGGAAAAGTCACCTTCTCCATCAAGGAGAGTTGCAGAGTTTGAGAGTTCAGATCCTAGCTCCTCAGGGAATGAACTGTCTGATGGAGAACTGACTTTGTTCTAAAAATAGTTCAATAAAATGCTAAGCATGAGAAGATAGTGGAAAAATAAGGGCTTTTTAAGCTCCACTTCAAGAAAGCCTTATTCAAGCAAGGATAAGTCCAGAAAAGACCTCTCTGGGGAAAGGTATGACTCTAAGCAGAACAAATATATTAAGACTAATGTTATTTGTTATTGCTCCAACAAGAGTGGACATGTCATTGTTGAATGTCCAATCAAGAGGAAGGAGCACAAGATGTCTGAAGATAAGAAGCATTACAAGAACAAGAAGGCTGAAAAAAGCTTCTTGGCAAAGAAGAAGATCAACCTATCAGACAGTGATTCTAAGTCTTCAGAATCAGAGAAAGAAGAGGCCTACATTGGTCTCATTTCTATTTAAGAAGAGGTTGATCACCCAGCTAACTCAATTAGCATAAGAGCTTCATTGTCCTCTGTTGACAATGACTTTGAAGAGGATGATGAGCTCATCCTCATAGACCTAACTGAAGACAATCAGGACAATTCTATTCCTGATGAGGTACACTCTCTCCCTAACTCTTTCTCTATTTATGAGACTGGCTTAGACTCTAAGGCATCCACTTCCTTTAGTGAGGATGATGGATCAGAATCCGATAATGATGTTAATCAATTGATTGACAAGTATGGTGCAATTCTAGAGGCTTTGAAAAAAGCAAGAGGCTTGTTAAGAGATAAGTTGAGGAGATTATCTCTCTTCAGCAAGATGCCTCCCTACAGTCCGAGTCAACACCTTTACGAGCCCAGATGAGAAGGGAAGTTAGTTAGCTGAAGACAATCTCAGTTATCCAAACTAGCACCATTAGCTAGAAGAACAAGATCATCATGAATCTTGAAGAGAAGCTCCTCAAGGAGAGGAAGCTTGTGGCTGAATTCTCTAAGCCCAAAATAGTTTTGCCACTGATTGACTCCTTCACCTCTCAAAAAGATAAAAGAGATTTGGGGTTCAAGTGGAACTTTAGAGCTTCCTATTTCAAAGGGAAAGGTAAGGCTCCTGCTGTGCCTCAGACCACCTTTCAAAAGGTAATCCTCCCTTCCAACAGGTATGACTATAACAACATGCATGGTCACTAGAAGAATGGAAACTCTTCTTATAAGAATACAAGTGTATCTTACAATGGAAGGAGAAAGGACATGAGATTGAGTGCACTGAAGGCTCCCCATGAGGAAATCCAAATGGACCATTATGGACCATTTATGTTTGGTGCTACATCCCCCACTCTCAAGGATAAGGCAGTGGCCTATTCTCAAGTTCCTTCAGCAAAAACCATGACTAAGGGTAAGTCAGTCAGTAAACCTCACTTGGTTATCCCAGATGCCATCAACAGCATGTCAACTGCAAATAAGACATTTATTGGTGTAACTCAGAGTAAACCAAGTATATCCACTAGCAGACTCACCTTTAGTCAAATTCTTCCTGAAAGAAACAGGAAGAAGGCTACTGCTCTCCCCTCTAAACAGACAAAAAGCTTGCTTACTCCAAAGGCTGTTCAGAAGAGTAGATATAATATTCATGAGTATTGGTGTTGTGACAAAGTGGGTCATTTTGTCATAGAATGTTGACACAACCCAAGTGTGCCAAGGGCAATGGTGAGACTTCCCGTCAGGGCTGCTGCAGGTATACATAGTCATTTTTAATCTAATATGAACCAAGGACCCAAACCTTTTTGGATTCCTAAGGTAAACTAATCTGTGATTGCAGGATAGTCCAAGTACCCATCAAATAACAATATGATACTTGGATAGTGGTTATTCTAGAAATATGACTGGAATAAGGAGCCATCTTAAGGACTATACTCTAGTGAGGAATGGACCTAAAGTCATCTTTGAAGGTTCTGACAGAGGAGTTACCAAGGGCAATGGTATGATCATCAATGGCATAGTCTCTATCACAAAGGTAGCTTATGTGGAAGGATTGCAACACAATCTGATTAGCATAAGCCAACTATGTGATATTGGCTGTCATTGTCTTCCACAAGGATGAGTGTCTAATCAAAAGGTCAAGTGACCAAGAGGTAATTTTGATAGGCACTAGAAGTGGACAGATTTATTGTTTAAACTTCTTATATTTAAGTACAGACTCACCTGTATGTCTAGTTGCAAATGAGAAAGTCTCTTATTATGTATAGTGGCACAATAGGCTTGCTCACTTAAATTATAAGACCATCAACAAGCTCTTCAGTGAAGGGCTAGTCAGAAATGGATCCAATCTGAGATGCACTAAAGAGGACATTTGTTCTGCATGTCAAAAGGGCAAGCAGACAAAGGCGTCCTTTTAGAGCATTAGGGCCAAGGATTTTGAGAGATGTTTATACCTCTTGTATATGGACTTGTTTGCTCCTATTACAGTTCATAGTCTAGGTAGGAAAGTATACACACTTGTGATAGTTGATGACTATTCCATATTTGCTTGGGTTTTCTTTCTCAAGAAAAATTCTGAAACCCTTAGCATCCTTATGACCTTTGTTAGGCAAGTTCATAATAAAGAGGACAACTCTGTGGTCAAAATCAGAAGTGACCATGGTACTGAATTTCAGTTTGAAGACATGACAAAGTTCTGTGAAGAGCAAGATATTCTTCAGGAGTTTTCTTCACCAAGAACACCCCAGCAAAATGGAATTATTGAGAGGAAGAACAGGACTCTCATAGAGGTTGGCAGGACATTACTCAGTGACATTTCTCTCCCAGAATACTTCTAGGCTGAGGCAGTAAATACTGTTTTTCATGTCCTGAATAGAGCTTCTATCAATAAGTATCACAAGAAGACTCCCTATGAGATTATGAAAGGCAGAAAACCAAATCTTGCTTATCTCAGGATCTTTAGAAGCAAGTGCTTTTTGCTCAATAATGGGAAGTCCTACTTGACTAAGTTTGCTACCAAATCCTATGAGGAAATTTTTGTTGGGTACAACAACCACAACAAAGCTTATATAGTATACAACTTGAAGAACTAAATTATAGAAGAGTCTGTCAATGTAGTGTTTGATGAATCTTTTATGATTAACATTGAGTTTCCAAGATCCTCTTGATCTGCAGGTGTAGAATTGAAGATGGACAAGCTGACCATCAAGAAAAATCCTCCTATTGCCCAAGAGGAAGATGACGGTGTGCTCATTCCTGAAGAAGATCCAAATAAATAGGGCATAGGTGAAGACCAGCAGGATCCAACCACTATAGTTCTAGATGCTAAAGATAAAATGCCAGCAGCTATCAAACACTTGAGGGATCATCTCAGAGATCAAATCATAGGAGATGCAAGCCAAGGTGTTACAATAAGGAGCAGAAGCCTCAACAATGTTATGTATTCAAGCTTTTTGTCTCAAGTTGAACCAAAGAAGTTTGAAGAGGCCAATATAGATCCATTTTGGATTGTGGCTATGCAAGAAGAACTGAACTAGTTCAAGAGATGTAAAGTCTGGAAGCTGGTTCCCAGACCACATGGACATAACATCATTGGAACCAAGTGGATTTATATGAATAAACTTGATGAGAATGGTGTTATCATCAATAATAAAGCAAGACTGGTTGCCAAGGGATACAGATAAGAGGAAGGTATTGAATTTGATCAAACTTTTGCACCAATTGCTAGATTGGAGGCAATAAGACTATTCCTTGCCAAGGGATATACGTTACTTACAATGTAGTTCACAAAATCCGCATACCAAGGAATGCTAGCCTCGGTGATAGCCAATATCCATTCATCAGGAAAATTTTCACTGATCTCTATTTGTCGATTATTTTTGCACTCTTGTTCTAAGCGTGATAAATGGTCCGTGATTGGGTTCTCAGCTCCCTTACAGTCTTTGATCTCGAGATCAAATTCCTATAAAAGGACCCACCTAGTAAGTCTAGGCTTATGAGAAACTAGCATCACATTATATATTATGCAAGTAAAATGCTTATGTAACTAATATATTATGTATAGTTTACTTGGGCATTCATAAGCGTTTTACTTGCATAATATATAGTGCGAAAGACTTTGTTGTGCATTTTACCTAACACAACTCTCACTGCATAATTACTAGCGTCACACATTAGAACAAACGGTAATGACCAATCGGGTGCTTTTAGAACAGGAGAAGAAACCAAATTCTTCTTTAACATTTTAAATGCCTCTAAACACTTATCGTCAAAAATGTAAGGGGTGTCTTTTTCGAGTAAATTACATAACGGTTTTGATATTTTCGAAAAATCTTTTATGAACCGTCTATAAAATCCTGCATGACCCAAGAAACTACGAATACCCTTAACATTTGTTGGTGGAGAGAGTTTCTCAATAACTTCAATATTCGCTCGGTCGACTTCTAAACCCTTGCTAGATACCTTATGGCCTAGGACAATTCCTTCTCGTACCATGAAATAACATTTCTCCCAGTTTAAAACCAAGTTAGTCTGGACAAACCTATCCACAACCTTCTTTAATACCTCTAAATAGTCATTAAATGATTGGCCAAACACAGAAAAATCATCCATAAATATTTCAATTCCTTCATCCATTAAATCAATGAAAATAGAAATCATACAACGTTGAAATGTAGCAGGGGCGTTACATAATCCAAATGGCATTTTTCAG
The DNA here is from genome assembly GCA_039513925.1 of Platanthera zijinensis. Taxonomy (NCBI): domain Eukaryota; kingdom Viridiplantae; phylum Streptophyta; class Magnoliopsida; order Asparagales; family Orchidaceae; genus Platanthera; species Platanthera zijinensis. The sequence continues at coordinate 257,056,393 of CM077079.1, forward strand.
AATGCAAAAGTTCCATATGGGCATGTAAAAGTAGTCTTTTCTTGATCCTTTAGTGCAACCATAATCTAATTGTAACCCGAATATCCATCTAAGAAACAAAAATATTCGCTCCCTGCTAATCTATCTAACACTTAGTTGATAAGCGGTAACGGGAAATGATCTTTCCTCGTTGATTTGTTTAATTTTCTGTAATTCATACAAATCCTCCACCCCTTTACGGTCCTAGTGGGTATTAATTCATTATTATCATTTTTCACAATGGTTATACCTCCTTTCTTCGGTATACATTGTACCGGACTTACCCATTTACTATCTGAAATGGGATAGATAATACCCGCATCAAGGCATTTAATTATTTATTTCATTACTACTTCCTTCATTGGGGGACTAAGTCTACGTTGATGTTCCACAGATCCATTTGATTCATCTTCTAGTAAGATTTTATGCATACAAATAGATGGGCTAATCCCCCTAATATCGGCAAGGGTCCATCTCATAGCCCCCTTAAATTCTCGTAAGACTTCAATTAATTTTTGTTCATGTTCATGGTTTAAGGAAGCATCAATGATGACCGGTAGGGTGTTATCTTCTCCAAGAAAAACATACTTTAAATGTTCGGGTAGAGGTTTTAATTCTATCTTAGGGGATCAAGAATGGATGGTTTAATGATTTTAAGTTCACTTGACCTATGTATCACTTCAAATTTCCTATCAAATGGTAACCTACCATATGAATCAAGAGCCTTAACACGTTCCTCCATTTCTAAATCTTCATCTCATTCTTCATTAATTAAAATTTTTATAAGTTGTTGCTCTAAATCACCCTTATCATGTATTATTTGGGTAGGCACCTCTATTTCTTCTATGGAATAACATTCCTCTTTAGCATTTGGAAATTCAATAGCTTTAAAAATGTTGAAGGTTACTTCTTCGTCGTTAACTCTCATTGTTAATTCTCTTTTTGATCATCTATAAGTGTCCTCCCCGTCGCTAAGAATGGTCTTCCTAGAATAATTGGTACATCCTTATCTTCATCCATGTCTAAGACCACAAAATCGGCCGGGAAAATAAATTTTTCTATCTTAACCAATACATCTTCAACATTTCCCTTAGTAAATGCTAAGGATCTATCGGCCAATTGAAGAGTAAGAGATGTTGGAGCAATCTCTCCAAGACCTATTTTTATATAAATAGATAATGGGATTAAGTTTATACTACCCCTAAATCACATAATGCTCTTCCGAAAAATTTCACTCCTATTGAACATGGTATTGTAAAGCTTTCGGGATCTTTTAATTTTGGAGGCAGTTTCTTTTGTAATATTGCGCTACATTCTTCCGTTAACGCCACGATTTCTTTATCTACAAATTCTCTTTTTTGATAAAATATCTTTCATAAACTTAACATAACTTGACATTTATTCCAATGTCTCGGCGAATGGAATATTTATAGTTAACTTCCTGAAGATATTCATAAATTTCTGAAACTATTTATCAAGCTTAGTCTTGGCTAGCCTGGATGGAAATGGTGGCGGAGGATAATTAATTTTTCTTTTTATTAATGGGTTGTTCAATTTCAATTACCTCTGACTCCTTATCTTCTATAGGCTTTTCTCCTTGTTATTCACTTGTTTTAAGTGTTTTCTCTCTTTTCTCCTCCTCTCTCATTTTTTCTAACAACGCATCCCACTTGAAATTTCTACTCCACTCCTTAAGGCGATAGCTTTGCAATGGTTATTTTGTTTATCTCTTATGGGATTAGTTGTAGTGTCAAAAGGTAATGAACCCATTGGCCTTTGACTTAATGAATTTGCAAGTTGACCCAAGGTAGTTTCTAAAGATCTTAAGGAAGATTCAATATCTACCATTCTAAATTCATTCTTTTGAAATATTCCAAATATATATTCATCAGTTAATTTCCTATGATTCGCTTGGTTATTAGGAGGATTACTTTGAATTGGGTTTGTATTTTGATTAAATCATGATGGTTTATTCATTCCTTGATTATTTTTCCACGAGAAGTTTGGATGATTACGCCACTCAGGATGATAGTGATTTGCAAAACCCGGTGATACTTGTCTTTGTTGTCCCCCCACATAATTTTTTTTCTCAGTGATTTGATTGAGTTGTTCTACAGTGAGTGGGGCACTAGATGTAGGGGTAGATAAAGAATCTAACCTCTTATTTATCAAGTTAAATTGAGAAGTCATTTGAGTGGCCAAAGATGTGATTTGGTCCACTTGATCGAATCCAACCGGATTACTATTCTCTTGTCTTTCATAAGCTTGGTAGTTATTTGACGTAAGATCTTCTAATATAGCATAAGTGTCTTCAGAATATTTCTTCATTAAGGAATCCCTAGCGGATCCGTCTACTAAAATCATAGTTGTGGTTTGTAACCCATTATAAAAATTAAAAACTTGTTGGTGTTAGGCAAACCCGTGGTGCGTACATTTTTGTAATAGCTCTTTAAAATGCTCTCAAGCGTCATAAAGAGTTTTCCCGTGATTTTGCATAGACATAGTTATGTCCCTGATCAGTTTAGCAGTCTTCAAGGGTGGGAAATATTTATTTAAGAATTTATCAACTAGATGTTCTCATGTAGTGATATAATTATGTGGTAATGAGTCTAACCAGTCCATCGCTCTTCCCTTTAAAGAAAATGGAAATAGCCTTAGTAAAATAGCTTCTTCAGACATACTATTAACCTTGAACATGTCGCATATTGCTAAGAAGGTCCGTAAATGAGAATTTGCGTCTTCATGATTGAGACTCCCGAATTTATTATATTGTACTTATTGCATAATTAACGGGTTCATTTTAAAATTGTTGGCTTCAATAGCAGGTCGATCTATACTTGAATGCAAACCTCCACTAAAAGGTGTGTTATAGTCTCGACATGTCATTCGTGGTACAATAGGTTGAACATTTTGTTCAACTTGACCTCCATTATCATTCATACTATCTTGTGCATTATTATCCATCTCGGGATGAATAATATTGAGCATCCTTAAAGTTCTTCGATTTTGTCTTAAGTGCATTCAATTTCAGGTTCAACGGTAATAACTCAATATTCCGGTATCGGGACATGCACTAAACAAAATTTCAAATAGATGAATAAAAATAAAAACAAAATACTTGATCTCTAAATACTTAGGATTCACTAATATTGTAAGAAATAAACACTAAATTTATAGCACCTCCCCGACAACAGCGCCAAAAACTTGATACGCCTGAAATAGATGTATGTGATAACGCTAGTGCACGTGCCGAATCAAGTAATATAAAGTGAGAAAAGATCGTTCCCTCGGAGAAGTGACTAATCTAACGCTTGCAAGTACTAGTTCTACCTTTTCTTTAAATTCAAGTAGATTAATTAAAAGTGATATTTTGATTAAGGACAATTAAAAGGAGGCAAAATTAAAACTAAATAATGCTTACTTAGGAATACTTTTATCAAGATGGAGAAGTAGTCTCGTACGTTGATTTCCTTTGCCTATTGTGATGAGTTTTTAGAGTGATCTTTCATAAAATGATTAGTTACTATCCTACAATGATTTGAAAGTGGAATTCAACATCTCTCGATCTCAGAAATCTATTTACCCTAATTCTCCTAGTTATCTCTAACTTAGGTAGAACAAGAATAACATAAAACACTCAAATTAATATTGTTAACACAAGATGAAATCTCTTTCTTTCTTTATGCTATGCTGAAATTTATGCAACACTTATGCCACTCATCACTCGAATCTTGCAGCGCAGTATAAAAACAGAATTTTGGCTAAGGATTTACACGGCTCCTCTCTCGAATCTCACATGCAAAATAAAGGATTCAATCCTAAAATAACGTAACTCCTATCTCGAATCTCACTACGTAAGTTAGAAGAAAAACACTTGATCCAAAAATTCCACAAAATAACACATAAATCCAACAAAGATAGGTTTTCAGTCAAATATAAAAGAAAAATTACAATCACTATATCACAATAAATCAAAGTACTCTCAACGTACAAAACTAAGAAATTTAGTTCATACTAGAAGGAAGAAACCGCACAACAAGAAAGATCTTACTAGACATGATATTTAGAAATATAAATACTACAGGATTTTGCATTCAGAATCCGATTTAGAGACTTATTCCTCCTTGCCGGTGCATTCAAACCCTAGTCGTTCTTCTCATTCTCCAAGATGATGGCTCTAAGATCTCCTCTCTAATGATTTCAAATCCCCCTTTATGGTATGAGATTCTCCACTTAAAAACGTACAACCCTTATTCAATAGATGCATCCTTCCAGTTTTGTTTTGGCTGCAAAATTCGAATTTTAAATTTAAAATCCGTCCAAAAGTTATTGCAACAACTTTTTTAGGTTGTTGTAACAACCTATGCAGGCCAAAAATAATTCCAGCTTTGCTTCTTCGAATCGATATTTTTTGCATTTCTAGCAAGAAAACATAGAAAAATTAGATGTATTAACCATAAACAAAATGGATATGAATCTACTTATATTTTTGTTTATTTAATTCATTTCTTTATAAATAAGATGGATATTTAAACAGAATAAAGCACTAGATACTTTTTTTTTGGGAAGTTATCAGGCCCAGATCTACTTTCTCAAGCACAAGTCAGAAGTATTCGAGAATTTCAAGAACTGGAAGACCAAAGTTGAAAAGCAGATTAGGCAGAAGGTGACATTTTAGATATGAAAATGGCGACGAATATACGTCAGTAGAGTTTTAGACATACTGCAGTCAGGAAGGTATCACTCGGTATCTCACCATCCCAGGTACATCACAACAGAATGATGTTGCAGAAAGGATGAATAGAACATTGCTGGAAAGAGCTCGGTGCTTGAGACTGTTTACTTATCTACCTAAGTCTTTCTGGGTCGAAGCCATCAATATAGTCTATTATCTAGTGAATAGGTCTCCATCAATGTCGTTATATCTGAAATCTCCATAAGAAGTATGGTCATGTAAACTAGTTGATTATTCTGATATTCATATTTTTGAATGCCATGTCTACACATTGCTGCGGGATTCAGAAAGGACAAAGTTGGATGTTAAGTCCAAGAGATACATCTATATGGGCCAGAAGGCTGATACCAAAGGGTTCAAGCTGTGGAGTCCTGACACCAAGAAGGTCGAACTGAAGTGTGGCGTTGTCTTTGATGTGGCTTCTATGTTGAAGAAGTTTTAGTATCAAGCTAAAAAGGTGGAGAAGACTCCAGACTCTCTAGTGGAGGTAGGGATGGATGGAAGTGTCAAAGTAGATGATCATGATGATTCCTCTGACTCTGAGGAGACAGACACTGTACAACTTGCCGAAGTGGAGTCGTACTCTATTGCCAAAGGAAAGGCGAGGAGAGATGTCAGACTGCCTCTCAGGCTACAAGAAACCGTAGCATACGCTTTTCAGGTAATCTCCTCAGATCCTTGTTCTTACCGAGAAGTTATAAAGAGCAGAGATTGTTCTCAGTGAAAAGCTGGTGTGGTAAAAGAGATAGAAGGAGTCTACGTCAGGTAAAGATCAGTAAAGATATAAAGCCAGATTCGTAGCCAAGGGGTTCGCGCAGAAGAAGGGTGTTAACTTTGATGAAATCTTCTCACATGTGGTGAAGCATTGTTCCATTCGGGTGATACTCGCCATACTAGCCATGTAGGACATGGAGCTGGAGAAGATGGACGTGAAGACTGCCTTTCTTCACGGCAGCCTAGAGCAGGAGATCTATATACTGTATCCTGAGGGGTTCATTCGACTAGGTGATGAGAAAAAGATGTGCAAGCTGAAGAGGTATCTTTATGGTCTGAAGCAGCTCCGAATATATGGTACAAGAGGTTCAACACTTTCATAACATCACACAGCTACAGCAGGAGTTAGTACAACATCTGTGTCTACTACATATTCCTCGCAGATGGTAATATTCTGATTCTGATGTTCTACGTCAATGACATGTTGATTGTTTGCAAGTCAGCCGGAGAAATTCAGATACTGAAGTAGAAATTGAATGTTAAATTTGAGATGAAAGATCTTGGTCATGCTCAAAAGATCCTTGGGATGGAGATCAAGCGGGACAGAAAGCGAGACATGTTGTAACTTTCTCAGACTGGCTACATTCAGAAGGTACTGAAAAAGTTTAATATGATAGAATCTAAGTTGTTACACTCCTTTGGGACAATAGTTTAGATTTTTATCACAACAGTGTCCAGGCTCAGATGAGGAACGCTAGAAGATGCTTGGGGTACCATACGCCAATGCGGTAGGATGCTTGATGTACACGATGATATGCACGAGACCAGATATTGCTCAAACAGTTAGTGTTGTCAGCAGATACATGACAAATATGGCGACAACACTGGGAAGCAGTCAAGTGGATTCTGCGGTAACGGAACGCTAGACGTCGGCTTACTTTTCAAAAGGGATGACGATGCTAGAGTTTTAGAGGGCTTCATTGATTCTAACTATGCGGGCAACCTCGACATGAGAAGATCTACTTCAGGCTACATATTATAGGTGGAGATCCTATCAATTGGAAAGCTACTCTTTAGGATATAGTGGCTCTATCCATGACAGAAGTAGAGTATATTGTTGTAGTGGGGGCTGCTAAAGAAGCCATTTAGCTCGGGGATCTCATCAAGGAACTTAGGATTTCTCGGGAGTCGGTGAAGCTGCACTGTGACAGTCAAAGTGCAATTTGTCTTGCAAAAGATCCGGTCTATCATGCAAGGACAAAACACATTGATGTGGGCTACCACAAGCTGAGGGAGTTCGTTGGAGACGGCGAGATTCAGTTATTGAAGGTGCCCACAAAGTATAACGTTGCAGATATATTGACAGAGCCCTTGTCAGAGTCAAGTTCAAGCACTATCTTGACTTGGATCACATTTGTTCATGCTGATTGTGGTGACCATAGGGAGAGGGGGTGTCTCTTCTAGGATAAGATCCAAGCTGGAGGTGGAGCTCAATTCACAAAGTGCGTCAAGGTGGAGATTGTTGTGATTCTTCCACCCTTTTCCAACTGAACCGAGCGGTTCATTATATCATATATATATTGAGTCTTCCCCTCGGTTCATTAGGGTTACAAAGAGGAGCGATAGAGATAGGCGCGACCGCTAGAGAAAATCGTGAAGGAGCCCTGACCCCCTTTGTCGCTCGTCAGATTCCTCCTCCACCTGAGGGAGGCACTCACCGATTTCTGTTTTCGTTCAGAGGGGGGTTATTCGCCGAGCTCTTCTGTTGTTAACCGTTGGAGGAAGTCGTGGACACCCCCTTCAGTGATCTGATCTAGGGGTCGGCCAAATCAGAGGAGCCTTTTATCTTGTTCTCTCTCAGTTCTATTGCTCCAGGTTCTCTATTTCTCTATATTGTAAACATTGCTCATATTATTAGTGGATCGTTCTCCGGCGCTCTCCCTGTGGATGTATGAGTTTCTCTTCGAAACACGCAAAATTTATGTGTTGTCTATGATTGTGTTTGCTTGCTTGCTATTTTTTGCATTGCTTACTTAGGTTTGCAGCTATTATTTTCAATTATTATTCCGCTGCATTCCCATGGTGTCGAAGCGATCGCGGGTGATTTCATAATAATACTGAACTCTCGAGCATATGGGATGATTAACATGTCACATGGAAATAGTCAAATATATAATAAATAAATAATAATAATACCGATAATGATAATGAATTGTAATATGGTTGTGTTAGATATGTTGTATATTTTGTGTGGTAGAATTAGTTTAGGATCATCTTGAGTGTTGTGAGCACCCTCCGTTGTATATGTATATATAGTGTTATAGTTCCTGTAATAATCATACATTCAGTCCATTACTCCACTTTTCCTATCATGGTATCAGAGGGAGGATTCTAGGGTTTCTGCGGCATCTTACGCTATCGTCTTGCTCGGCTCTGACGTCTCCCGCCCCTCTTCCGCGCCTTCAACGCCTTACCCGTGACCCTTTCTGCATCTCCATCCCCGATCCAATTCGAAGACAGAAGGAGATCCAACATCTCCCGCCCCGATTTCTGCATCGGTTGTGCATGCCCCAGATCGCTCCTTACGATTCCCAAGCATAGCGCTTCATCGTAATGCTTCCTCTTTCGTATCGAACCTTTCCTCCAACCGCAGCAATGCTTCGTGGCAGTGATCTTTTCCTCGAATCTGTTCACTGGATTCACGCCTCTTCCACATGAATCCACGATCTCCAGTTGCTCCGTTTTGCGATTTATGTGTCTTCCTGCATTGTCTTCCTGTAGCCGGCTATTTCTCGCTGCAGCCTGCTATTCTACGCAGCCCCAATGGCCTCATACTCGTCCGGCTTTTTTCCAGAAGACGGATGTCTTTCTTGATGGACGAAACTACAAGGCATGGTTCACCACCAATGGTGTGATCCTCCGTGACCTAGATCTACGAGGCCACATTAATGGCTCTGAGTCTGCTCCGCCTCCTCCAGTTGCCCGCACTATGGACGACCCTTCCACTGTCAGCACTGCCACTTCTATCCAAAACTCTGACATGGCAAAGTGGTGCTCGGAAGACTCTCATGTGATAGTCGTCATCTGTCAGTCCTTTGAGATCCTCATTCGCATGATCGTCTATGAGCTCCCTACGGCCAAGGCGATGTGAGATCACTCGCGCCATCTTTACCTGTCATCTACTCAGGTCATGCGTGACTCTCTGTTCCAGATCCTTGGCGTCTGCTACCAGTGTGATGTGCCTATACATGCCTTCTTTGCTGAGCTCCTGTACCTCTGCCGTCAGTGCGATGAGATTGCTCCTTCCCCGTAACACCCCGGAATTCGTAAACGAACTGATCGCATCCTAAAGAATTTTTGGTGCCTAATTAGGGGCACACGGCCTAGGACAAGGGCGTGTCCAAGGCTGTGTCATACTGTTCTGTCTGGGTTGTGTCCAGGAAAGGACACGACAGGAAACACGGTTTTGAACAGTAGTGACACAGGCGTGTTAGGGGTGACACGGGCGTGTCCTCACCCGTGTCACCACCCATGTTCTTCTCAGGTTGAAAACCTGGGGTGTACACGGCCGGGTTACACGGGCGTGTACTGGTCGACACGGGCGTGTTCCTTTCAACCGGGCATGTGCTTACCCGTGTCCACCAAGGGACGTGACGGTTGGCGTGGCGGTTATGCGTGACACGCCCTTAGTCACGGGTGTGTCGATGAACCGACACGGGCGTGTCAGGTTGAGACACGGGCGTGTCTCGACCCATGTCCTGCTCTAGATCAACGACTCCGTATGCAAGTAGGGCACACAGCCAGGCACATGGCCGTATGCAAAGCCGTGTTCGGCTTATTGTAGTGACTTTTTGGCTGGATCCGAGCCGTCCGTTTTCTTTAAGTGTGATCTGACGGCCCTGGTGCATTGCTGTTGGGTTAAGTTCAGAAATTGGGATTAAATCCTCATTTTCATCCATAACTCTCTCTTTCTAAGGAGTTAGAGAGAGAGGAATAGGGAGAGGAGGAATCCGGCCGCCGGTGGAGCTTCGGAGCACCATTTTGAGATCCGAGACCGGATCTGTGGAGGGAATTCGATCGTGAAGCCTTTCATCCGACTAGTTTCTCATGGCTCCAACGCGGACTTCAAGGATAACGATTCTCAACTTGGATATGTGAAGTCCTCTTCCTTTCTGCATGGGAAACCCGCTCCCGCAAGTTTGCGGTGAGTGCGCGGTATTTCTTGGGGTAGATATGTGAAGTCCCCCTTATTTAGAGTTTGGAATCGAAGTACGAGCATAGGCATTGTGTGTGAAGCCTACCCGGACGTATTTGTCTGGATCGGTGATGTGCATTGCATGAATAGCCAGAGAAGACTCCGTGTTTTGTTTTCGGGTTTCTACACGGTATATTGCGGCAGGGATCCTTGGAGATTAACTCCAAGGCGCACCCGGTAAACTGGGCGAAAACCTAATTCTGCTAACTTGGCGGCCGGGGAGTAGCCTTGAACATAACGGGGTTATGTGTTGTTTGGAAATGATTTAGGATCCGGGTGAATCTTGGCCCGCGCGTACGTCTTAAAGTGACTAGGCGGCGTGAGCAACGGGCAGGTGGATACGGACCTGGGCTATATGGTTTGGTGCTAGAGGCCCTAAAGTGGAACTGGCCGTTGGCATAGTCGGGAGCCTTGGAATACGGTCAGAAAGACTCAAAAATGCTCACATTGTTTGCCATCCAAAGGATGGTGGTGAAGCCACGGAATTGATCTGATTCACCGTGAATGTGCCCTGAGTGCATGGGGTGTTTGGCCGAGCGAGCCTACACTTGTGGCGAAATATACTTATGTACTTAATTGTTTAACTGGGCTAATGAAGTGCAGGGAAGGAGCACCGCCATCCCGAATAAGGGGCGAGGTCGTTATAATTTGGTCAGCTTTAGCTGACCATTGCTTTGTTTGCCACCGTACGGTGGAATGTTGCTTGCAGGTGCGGCAGAGCCAAGTGCCAAATAGCGGGTTTAAGCCCAAGCTGCTGTGCAATCCCTCGAAGGCCAAAGCGAACTGTTACTTTATTTCTATCATGTGTGGCCGGCCTGCGAGCCGATGTCTGTAAAACACTCTGTCGTTAAGTGAACATTTGTAAGGTCATAAGGCCAAGTACTTTTATGTATTGTGGTATTTCTTTCCTAATGTGGTTAGTGGACATTCATGATACATGTTTTATGATATTGGGTTCTTTCAACTACTTAAAAACTTCCGCTAGTTGCTTTGTGTAGGACATTTTTGTTTGGGAGAATGGTTTCATTCTGTAACCCTTCGGTCTGTCTGTAGTATATGACGTCGGGCCCCGGCCGGACCTACTGTTATATACCATACGACGGGTAGGGGTGTTACAATTTGGTATCAGACTACCGGTTCCGTTCTTGCTTATTGGAATTCGTGGGCGAATTCTTTTAAGGGGTGGTGAGCACATGTATGTGTATTATCGTTATAACATAAAAAAGAACCCATGAATGTCCACTTAGGAATGAAAATAACTTGTTTTGAGGAACCTAAGTGTTCCAATGATTGCTTTTGGCAATTTGTATGTCGCCTAATCGATAGTTATGCTCTATAGGGGACTACGAGATGTGCGGGGCAGTCGCAAGGTCAGCACTCCACGGAGAGTAGTGCACTTAACAATGTGTCTGAGACCTTGCTTTCTGCTGAAACCATAAGAAGGATAGTTGAAGTGGAGTTCGTGGTGACTAAAGCACAACTTGGAGGGCAAGTGCATCCCCCTATCCCTGGGGTGACTTCAACACCGAGTGGTGTGATGGAATAACTAGCATGTATAAAACCTCTGGAACAGCAGTTGAACATGCTTTTGGTGCAGGGTACAAACTCAGTTGAGGAGTTATTTGCAGGCGTTTCTTATTATAAGGCGCTACCCAGGGTTTGATTCTGGAGAATGAGCAGCACTAGAGTTGTTAATAAATTCTATAACGGTCTGCGTGATGAATTATGACTGCTACTCGTAAAGGACCCCAAAGCTACTTGGATTCCGTGCGTTAGTGGAGGCGGCAGAACTTTGTAAGCAATCTGGCCAGAATCAACCAGATGTCAGGGTGCAGGTTACCAAACTCCTCAGGTCCCGCAAAGTCTGTACACCAAAAGAGGAGTAAGGTGAGGCCTGACGTATCTGCTAGTCAAACTCCATATTACTGTTATAAATGTGTAAGGTTTGGTCATTTTGCCTGAGATTGTCGTAAAGACGATCAGGGGACAGAGATAACTGTGAAGGGAGTCCAAGAGGAGAAAGAATCCAGTGCTGAGAAGACAGAGATCAGGGCGCTACCCACCTCGAAGTCCGGTTTCCATAGATGGGGTAAGAAGGCAAGGAAGGCGGGTCTAGTTCCTTATTTTGGTGCGTGTGGAACAATTATTGGCCGAGACCAGGATGCATGCTTTTGCTGTGGAAAGTTGGGACACTTTGCCCGAGAGTGTCGAAGCGGACGTCTTGAGCCTGAGAAGAAGCCTAGAGCGACCTACAAAGAGAAAGGCAAGGGGTTAGAGGTAGCTACATCTCTGTATTCTCCATCCTAACCTAGAGGATACAACTTTGGTCATCAGGAGGTTATGAAATATGCTGACATGGTGACAGGTATGGTTTAATTTCTGGTATGTCAGTTTTAGATACTTGTTGTCTTACGCATATTAGCCTATGTTTGGTCATGATAGGATTAGTATTGATTTTCTGAATGTCCGACGAAAACACTGTTCGTTATGGGAACTTCCCATTCCTTTTTGCCCAAAGGACGTGTATCGTGCATCGGAGTTCCTTCTGCGATGGCAAGAGACAAATCGAGAGGACCGCTGCCTAACGGGTACTCTTTACACCCGAATAGAGCCTGTTGTTTGAAGTTACGGTTAGGGAGTTAGGAGTTTTGACTTGCAAGCATCGCTATTGCTGTCTAGAGAGTTCGATGTAATCTTTGGAATGATTGGCTCTCGGAGCAGTATGCTTACATCAATTTCAAACGTAAGGTGGTCAGTTTGGTACTAGCTATGGTTGTGAGATGTCGGAACTGAAGTATTACCTCAAGAGCTGGTAGAACAGGGTTATGTGTGTCCAAGTTTATTGCCTTGGAGCACATCGGTTCCCTGGTTAAAAAGATGATGGAAACTTATGTTGGAGTATGAGACCGGGCGGTCTGGCAGTTTGAGCCTGGCGGGTTGTAGACCGCGCGGTCTGGCAGTTTGAGCCTGGCGGGTTGTAGACCGCGCGGTCTGGCGGTTACTCTCCAGCGGTTTGATATCCAGGCTGTTGCTATGTGTTGTCTGGCGGTCTGGCGGTTTATCTCCGGCGGCTTGGAAACCGGGCGGTCTCCTACCACATCTCTCTCTTGCTTCTGGTATTGCCGAGCGGTTAGAACATTGTCTAACCTCGCGGCCTGTTTCGGTCTGTTGTTCTAGCCGCCCAGATTTGTTGTATAGCTTTAGTCCCACATTGTTTGTTTGTACTCTCTCTTCTCTCCTCCATTCAATAAAAGGGAGGACATACCTTTGCAAATCTTATCTTTTTGGATAATAAAATTTTCAATTATTAAAAGTTCCGGCTTGTTTTCTAGTCGTTTGTTCGCTACTTTAGTCGTTTGTTCGCTTCTTCTCACATGGTATCAGAGGACTCGATCTTCTCCTCCTGATTCTATGCGCCCTGTCCGCGCGGCTTGCCTCCTCCTCTCGCGACCTGTTCTCGCGGCTTGTCTCTTCCGCCTGCTTGTGCCCTGTCCGCGCGGCTTCCTTTTCCCTGCCTTTCAGTCGCCGCGACCTGTTACTTTGTTCGTCGCGACCTGCTGTCTTATTCGCCTTGTTTGTTCCTCACTTCTGTTCGCACGGGCTATCTTCTAGCTATTCGACTTCTTTCCCTGCTTGGATCTGCGGCTTGGTCGTGGCTTCTCTGGCCGCTGGTGTCTGACATCGTGACCGTTGCAGCTCTTCTTCTTCCTATCCGCGCGGCTTATATTCTAACCGCGCGACTTCCCGTTGATTTCTCATATGGCCCTTTCTGAAACCTCAACTACCACCACTCCTATCGCCACACCGGCTCCGCCTCCTACTCCCTCTGGAAACCTTGGCACGGTTTCTAAACTTGTTGGCTCCAACTATCCGGATTGGCGCGTTTCTTTCACATTTCTCCTTCGCTCTCAGCGCAAACATCAACACCTCATCGATGACCCTCCTCCTCTAAACTCTGATCAATTTGATGACTGGGATGCCAGTGATGCGCTTGTCCGCACTTGGTTGGCTAACAGCCTCTCCGATGAATGCCTTCCTGTCATACGCCATGATGAGACGGTCAAGACCGCATGGCTTCACCTTGTTGCTCTCTACTCGAAGGGGGCCCATACATCTCGTATTTATACTCTCTATGCGGATCTCTTCGCTCGTCCGTCCATGTCTCCTGCTGCAGCTTATCAGCAAGTTAAGGCTCTTAGCGCTGAAATCCTCTAGAATCGCCCTTTCTCCGCGGACTTAGCCGAGCAGCACAAGCACTTCCAGGAACTCCTGGTTGTCTGTTATCTTCTACGGCTCCCTGATTCTTTTGATATGATCCACCAGCAGATCTTGGGAAAAGCAGTCTCCCACCTTGGATGCCACCGCCACTCGCATCGTCGATGTTACTTCGCTACTCCAGCGTCCTCTGTTGTCCTACCCTCCTCCATAGGACTCATATGCTCACCAAGTTCAGCGGGGTGGCAATAGTGGCCGCAGCCAATTTTGCACGCGCGGTCTGTCAAGGTTCCTCTGCTCTCACTGTGGTCGTACCGGCCACTCTGTTGACCGCTGCTGGCAGAAACATCCTCATCTTCGTCCCTCCGGTGATACTTCTTCCTCAACCTCCGCCTCCTCTCGGCCATCTGCTTCTGTGGCCACGACCTCAGGTAGTGCACACTTCGTTACCCAAGGTAAATGGCTGATTGACTCTGGTGCTACAAATCACATGACCGGAAACCCTCACTGATTTTCTCTCCTAGAAACGCTTGATCGGTTACCCCCGGTTCTTGTTGCGGATGGTTCACCTTCCCTGATTCACGGGACGGGCATGGTTCAAGTCACCCCGTCGCTTCGCTTAGCGGACACTCTCTATGTCCCGAAGTTCCCTTGCAATTTGCTATCAGTTACTACTTTATGCAAGCAACTTCAGTGCTCTGTATTATTTACTCCTACTTCTTGTTATTTTCAGGACCCGAGGACCCAACGGACGATTGTTATTGGGACTGAGAGCGGCGGCCTATACTTCCTCGACAATGTTTCCGCTCTATCCGCCTTCTCTTCCTCATCTACCGATCTGCTTCAATGGCATCTTCGCCTTGGACATCCTCCTCCTCGGATTATTCGTCAGCTTCTTCCCCACTTACCTCAGACCAGTCCTCCGCTCAACTATGATGCGTGTCAGCTTGGCAAACATCACCGCTCCTCCTTCCCGCCGAAGCAAGGCTGTGGTTCCTCCCGCCCTTTTGATCTCATTCATTCTGATGTCTGGGGTCCTGCTCCTACTCTCACCGTTGGTTGGGGTAGTTCTTACTTTGTAACTTTCATTAATGATTTCTCTAGATGCTGGGTGTATCTATTAAAAGATCGCTCTGAACTCTTATTGTATGGCAATCCTTTAATAATATGATTAAACTCAGTTTGCTATTTCTATTAAAGTACTACGCTCTGATAATGCTAAAGAATATTTCAGTCATGAGTTTTCGTCTTTTTGTATGCAACATGGTCTTATTCATCAGACCAGCTGTGTTTACACCTCCCAGCAAAATGGGGTGGCGGTGGTTGGCGTATCTCCTTGATATCGCTCGCACTCTAAACGCAAGCAGGTGCCTCGCCTTGATATATGCTGTCTTCTCTGCTAATGCCGCATTGAGTCATTCCCTTTCGGTCTTCATCACCTCTCCATTCGCCTTCTCTATCCTAGGGGATTTAGTGCACTGTTCATTTCTTGCCTGCTGTATCGCTTGGGTGATGACTTTGTGCATTCCTCTCTACGGTTTTTTTGCCCACTCCACAAAATGATCTTTTCTCGATTCCTCTACTCAAAAAGGCAA